>CM031620.1:8151883-8160305 GCA_018398815.1 Conus ventricosus | reverse complement strand
AAAAAAGAAGGGGAGGGGGAGAAAAAGACAACAGAGAAGAGAGGCTGAGATGGACGCAACAACAGACAAAGCGACGACAGAGGCAGAACGGAATGAGACAGAGCAGACATCAGTATAAAGGAAAATTGGACATCATAAAAAATCTTTTCTGGAGAAACGATAGACAAATACGCACAAAAAATGTACAAGAGATAACGATTAAAGGAAACAATCTCTATCCTCGGGGGGGGGGGGGGGGGGGGAGAACTATCTCAAACAAAACTTACACACACACACACACACACACACACACACACACACACACACACACACACACCACACACACACAGCGCATCAAAGGGGAGAATCGCTATCGGGAGGTCAATCTAGTATAGGAGAAGACAAAAAAAAAGTTCTAGAAACACGAGTCTTCAAAAGTAGGGAATCCTGCCGGGTGATAAGTCTAGTGTAAAACCCCCCCCAAAAAATTACCCGAAAAACAAATAATTTGTTGTTCTTGGGGGGGGGGGGGGGGGGGGGGTCGGGGGGGGTCAGGGCATCAAATTTGGTATACACAGACAAAAGAATTTTCTAAGTGTTTATACGGTGGGGTTCTTTATTTGAGGGTAAGTAGTGTAGACATGAACAAGAATGTTTTGAAATAAGGCTTAATGGGGACAGTCCTCTATGCCACGGAACCCACGTGGAATCCTCATCAGTCCATAATCCTAGGGTCATTGGCGGCACCACTTCAACGACATCTTCCTCCGTCGTCTTCTACCGTTGTCTGAGAATGGCCCGAGGTCAGGCCAGTCCAGTCCTGGGTGTCGTCCTTCAACCCCTTTCTCTGTCCACCCCTTCTTCTGCATTCTGAGGCAGTGCCATGGCCAGGTGCTTTTGCTAGGCTGGATGATGGACAGATCAGTGTCATGCCAGGTGCTCTTTGCTAGGCCAGGTGATGGACAGATCTGACCATACTGTTTCTTTACCGTCGTCAGCAGTCTTCAATGGCGCCAATGGCTGCCGCGATTCTTTTGCGCATTCTTCATCTGTGACATGGTCTTTGGTTGGAGATGATAGGATTTTGCGACAGCATTTCATTCGGTACTGGATTCTTCTTTGTTGAGCTGCAGTGATGGTCCACGTTTCACAAGCATAAGGACTGATGTCACTATCGTGCACATCATAATTCACTTTGAACTAGACGGATCGATCTTTTTGTCGTTTCAAATGGTGTTGAGTTTTGACAGTACTGTTGATGCTTCAGCCATTATCGAGAGGACTCGACAAGTTGAAATACAGACAGTAACAGTTGAACAAAGACAAGTTGAAATACCAGACAGCAACATTTGCACAGAGACAAGTTGAAATACCAGACAGTAACATTTGCACAAAGACAAGTTGAAATACCAGACAGTAACATTTGCACCAAGACAAGTTGAAATACCAGACAGTAACATTTGCACAAAGACAGGTTGAAATACCAGACAGTAACATTTGCACAAAGACAGGTTGAAATACCAGACAGTAACATTTGCCAAAGACAAGTTGAAATACCAGACAGTAACATTTGCACAGAGACAAGTTGAAATACCAGACAGTAACATTGCACAGAGACAGGTTGAAATACCAGACAGTAACATTTGCACAAAGACAGGTTGAAATACCAGACTGTAACATTTGCACAAAGACAGGTTGAAATACCAGACAGTAACATGATTTGCACAAAGACAGGTTGAAATACCAGACAGTAACATTTGCACAAAAAGTTGAAATACCAGACAGTAACATTTGCACAAAGACAAGTTGAAATACCAGACAGTAACATTTGCACAGAGACAATTGAAATACCAGACAGTAACATTTGCACAAAGACAAGTTGAAATACCAGACAGTAACATTTGCACAAAGACAAATTGAAATACCAGACAGTAACATTTGCACAAAGACAAGGTGAAATACCAGACAGTAACATTTGCACAAAGACAATTGAAACACCAGACAGTAACATTTGCACAGAGACAAGTTGAAATACCAGACAGTAACATTTGCACAAAGACAGGTGAAATACTAACAGTAACATTTGCACAGAGACAAGTTGAAATACCAGACAGTAACATTTGCACAAAGACAGGTTGAAATACCAGACAGTAACTTTGCACAAAAAGTTGAAATATCAGACAGTAACATTTGCACAGAGACAAATTGAAATACCAGACAGTAACATTGCACAGAGACAAGTTGAAATACCAGACAGTAACATTTGCACAAAGACAAGTTGAAATACCAGACAGTAACATTTGCACAAAGACAAAACGCGCCAGGAAAACAAATCTTCCAAGGGAAGGAATCATCAGGAAAACAAATCTTGCAAGGGAAGGAATCATCACTGTGGTAAATGTATGAATCATCACTGTGGTAAATGTATGAATCATCACTGTGGTAAATGTATGAATCATCACTGTGGTAAATGTATGAAAACAGACAATTCTCAAATAGTCTTCGAACGAAAGACAGACATCGCCAAATGAAACGTTCTGGAAAAGCCAGTCGTTGAAAGGAGAGACTCTTCACTAGGAAGAGAATCGAGCACTGTAATGTTCAAGAAAAACCAACTCCTTAAAGAAGGAGAATCTTCATGGAGAGGGGGTTTCTTGGAAGAAAAAAAAAGAAAAGCAGAAAAAGTCCCAGAAAAAAAAAATTGACCGAAAGATCTTTCAGGTGAATTGGGAGTGAGAGATGATCAGTCTTAGAATATAAATGCTGTGCTTTAGGCTGTCATTTAGTGGGCCCTTGGTTTTTTATGCTTGACAAAGGTTTTACCAATAAACCGAAAATTTGCAATATGCTTATTGGGTGTTGGTGGTTTTTACTGTTCAAAGATTCTTTCTTGGGAGATCAATGTGGAATCAACGAAGACATTATATATTTTGGAAAAAAACCCCACATGTTTGAAGGAGGAAAGTCTCTATGGGGAGATAAATGTGGTATAGAGAAAGACGAGTATGTTCCTGAACAAAAAGTCTGTAGGGAGAAGGAATCTTTATTCGGGGGTTGATTTTGTACAGATACAGACAAAAATACTTCAATGTGAAAAAAAAACCCATACAAATCTCTACAGATAAGGAATGCTTAGTGGGAGTTCGGAGGTCAAGTTAAATATACACGTAGACAATTTTTTTTTAAAGTTCATTGAAAAGTTGACCAAAATGTTCCAGACAAAGACGTCTTTCAAAGGAATTCTTTGTTGAGGGACAAATATTGTACAGACAAAGAAAAAAAAAGCGTTTGAAAGGAAGGAGTCTTATTTGGTTAGACAAAGCTAAAAGGACAAAAGCCATATCTCTAAAGGGACGGATTGTATATTGGGAGGCTTAGACGAAGAGATGAAATGTTCACAAAAACACATCTTTACATGGACGCAGTCGTTACTGTAGAAAATCCAGTATTGATATGGGGTAAAATGTTTCACTAAAAAGATTTTTTTTTCCACATGAGGGAATCACTACAAGGAAAACCCAGAACAGACAAACACTAACACGGTGCCAGATGAAAAGACAAACATCTTTCAAGGGAAGAAAGGTTGTGTTGGTTCTCCCCCCAAGGCTTTCCCAGGGAAGTGTCACCGCACATAGTACTAATCCTGCCGGGGTTTTCTACGTGTTCGGTCCCTCCCCTGACCTCCCCCTCCCCTACACGTGCAAGACGTCAGACAGAAACCACTTACGACTGGGGTCGGGAGGGTCTGTCTCTGTCTGGCCTTGTGCAGGCGAAACACGCACTACCCGAGCTGTAACAACACCACCAGAAAGACACAGCCATCTGTTAGTGCTGGGCCAACACTTGGATGGGCACAGACAGGCAGACAGACTGACAGACAGACAGACAGACAGACACACAGACACATGGAGTGAAGCGAGACAGATATATTCAGATTTAGACGACTGTATTCATACAAATAGTAAACCTACAGACCGGAAGGGGTGTGCAAAGATACGGAAACAGTGTTTTCTCATTCTGTAAAGAACTGCTTCGCCTCTTGTTCGCATTGATTAGCTCAGGACCAAATTGTTCTACTCTCTCTCTCTCTCTCTCTCTCCTCATCTCTCTCTCTCTCTCTTCTCTCTTTCTTTCTCGGTCTCTGTCTCTCTCCCCCTCTCTCTTTTTTTCTCAGATTCCTGGTCATTTTCTTAAAAAGGAAACTTACTTTAATCTGATCGTTCAACATTTAGCTGTGAAGATTGTTTTAAAAGGAAGGCATGGTATGGTAGGGACTGGATGGGAGAGAATGGCGATGGATGGTGAAATTAATGAGGGAGCGGGAAGGGGGAGGGAGGTGAGGGTTCTAGAGGGTTAGAAGAGATAAGCAGGCTCATGGCGAAAACGAATTCCATGATTTTTAACCATTAAAAAGCTGAAATGACTGAGAGAGAGAGGGAGGGAGAGAGGAGAGAGAGTATAGAACAGAGATAACAGCAGTATGAAAGACGAGATGACTAGAGAGAAGACAGACGAAGAGAGACAGACAGAGAGAGAGAGAGAAGAGGGAGGGGTAGGAGGGAGGAAGGGAGGAGCGAGAGAGAGTAGAGAGAAAGAGGAGCGAGATGAGAGAGACAGAGAGAAAAATGAGAAACAAAGAGGAGAGAAAGAGCGAACAGACGAGTCACACATACACTCACACGAGCGCGTGCGCGCAGCCACCACAAACACACACAAATACATGCCACACACACACACAAAGTGACGCGTGCCCACCCCCACCCCACCCCACACCCCACCCCACCCCACACACACACACACACGCCACAAAGCCACAGAGACTGAGGAGAAGCCCAAAACTGCAACAAAAGACGAAAAGTCAAGACGCTCGGAGGAAGTCCTTTCCCTGCTCTGATTTTTCCTCCCCGAATCGTTTTTTAAGCCGTGGCAAATCGCTCCCATCTTTTTCAGGCCCAAATTTGCCCCGGCTACACATGTCGACAGGTCTCCAAATTGATCGGCAGGGACCACTTCCTGTTTGAACGGAAGTGGAGGGGAGGCGAAACAAGGCGGGACAACTCTCGAGGTATCTGTTGTCTGTCACCCGCGAAGTTGCCTCTCTTTGTCCTTCAAGCTTCTTGGGGGCCGACTCTATCAGGGTGACAGGTCAAGTGAAGGCCCCCTCCTCTGTCGGATTGGGCTCCCGGGACCATTTGCTTCGTGCCCGTCCTTCTTGCGCCTCTGGTCACTACCGGAATAATTAGTTACAGTCCTGTCATTCATCTGCGGGTTTTCTTTGTAATTCCACGGGTAGTTGTTATTTTATCATATTTCACCAGTTTATCCTAAATCTGTCTCCTTATCTGCATTCTCTCCCTCCCATCCACCCCACCGTGCATGTGCGTGTGTGTGTGTACATGTGTGTGCGTGCGTGTGAATGTGTGTGTGCATGCGCGTGCGTGCGTGTGAGTGCGCGCGCACGTGCTGTATTCTGTGAATGCATATGTGAGCACTTGAAGGCCTGGTGCGCGCGTATGTGCATGTTTTTGTGTCCTTTGAATACGTATGTGAGCATTTGCAAGCTTGTGTGCGCGCATGTTTGTGGGGTGTGTGTGTGTGTGTGTGTGGGGTGTGTGTGTGTGTGTGTGTGTTGTGTGTGTGTGTGTGTGTGTGTGTGTGTGAGTGCGTGCGTGCGTGCGTGCGTGCGTGCGTGCGTGCGTGTGTGCGTACGTGCGTGCGTGCATGCGTGTGCGTTTGCGCGCGCGTGCGCGCGTGTGTGATATATCTTTGTCTGCAAAATGACCTCTCTTCCCGAACGCTTACTTTTATTAAAAAAGAATCGTTCAAGTTATCTTGCAAGGTTCGTAATGCCTTCTGTTGATAGCCGCGTTGTTGACAAACGATTCGATTTTTTTAACTTTCTGGCAACAACATGAGAATATAACGATGAAGGAAAAGGTATGGGTGAGGAAGCTTCGTTCGAAAACGAGTTCAAACAGACTTAATCAATCAAACCCGAGTTACACGATCCGCTGAACAAACTCGATCCAGTACAATCATCACTGTCCAGTGCGTGCCCTTTGGCAAGATCTGACAAACAGTGAAAAGTGCCTGGTAAAATAACACAGTCACACCGACCAATGGTAACACTGATCATCTTGCCGGCTTGGGACTACGCTGGTCTAAATATAATTCATCATACAGACAGACTGTATGTGACTTGAAAAAAGACAACGAGCTCTCAAATGCGTCGTGTGTCTCACAGCGCAGGAACTGCGTCCCTTTTTTCGTTTCTCTAGTTTACTGCCTGCTTGTCTAATGCCTGCCCTCTTGTTTAATTCTATCTTGTTTTGAAGAATTTAACCTCGCTTAACACGAATCGTATTTAGGCTGGTTCACCCAAGACTCAAATGCTTCAGACAGATTTTCTCATAGATAATGGAGATAAATGACTGTGCAAGGCAGCAAGTCAGCACATACAGTGACATAGAAAACTCTCCTTGCACTTATCAAACCCCATCAGCTGGTCTTGTACGAGCGGATATATCACCATAACTCCCTGTCCAAGACCATTCTACAGGGTACAGTGGAGGGTGGACATGTATCTCACCATGACTCCCTGTCCAAGACCATTCTACAGGGTACAGTGGAGGTGGACATGTATCTCACCATGACTCCCTGTCCAAGACCATTTTACAGGGTACAGTGGAGGGTGGACAGTATCTCACCATGACTCCCTGTCCATACCATTTTACAGGGTACAGTGGAGGTGGACATGTATCTCACCATGACTCCCTGTCCAAGACCATTCTACAGGGCACAGTGGAGGTGGACATGTGTCTCACATGACACCCTCTCCAAGACCATTCTATAGGGTCAGTGGAGGTTGACATGTATCTCACCATGACACCCTCTCCAAGACCATTCTATAGGGTTCAGTGGAGGGTGGACATGTATCTCACCATGACTCCCGTGCAAGACCATTCTACAGGGTACAGTGGAGGGTGGACATGTATCCACCGTACTCCCTGCCCAAGACCATTCTACAGGTACAGTGAAGGGTGGACATGTATCTCACCATGACTTCCCTGTCCAAGACCATTCTACAGGTACAGTGAAGGGTGGACATGTATCTCACCATGACTTCTTGTCCAAAAGTATTCTACAGGGCACAGTGGTAGACTGACGGTCCACGGGCGAACTAAAGACTTCGCTGGATGAACAACCTAAAGGACAGACCGGTGACCCTACCTCTTTCTTGTTGCCCATGATAAGAGAACAGAAGGCTGTTGAGATTACTGATTTGATCAGGTGTCCGTCAAGTCCCCTCCTCCCACCCTCTTCCCCTACTGCCATAAGATGATAACCAACAAATAAATAAATAAGACACTGACAGAATATTAGGCCTTTTTTAACTTTTTTTTTTCTGAACGTTAACCCAATACTTGGATATGTATGTAAATCTTTTCCGATCTCTGTCTTTTAAGAAAATCAAAGAAACAAATGAGCAAGTGAATGACTGGACGATGTTCAACATGTGGACGTTCACTCTTAATTCATTCTGTCCAGACTGAAAATCTTCACCGACAAAAAAAAGAAGAAAAAAGGGAAAGAAAAAAAAGGAAGAAAAAAAAAAAGAAGCAACCAACCAATCAAGAGAGTTAAAAAAAAATCATTTTACCCGGGGATTGGTTTAGATGTGAGTACCCCACCAGGACCATGCCCGGCTAAATCCCCGCCGTGCCCGATGATCGGCCGATTTACAGAAAGGTGAGGTTTGCTTTGGGGAGCCCAGGAGGTCAAAGCGGGCCAATATTGGTCCGGCCAGTGGACCGACCCGCAGGCACGGCGACAATCTGTCTCTCCCCACACAATGTCTCTTCTAGTGACGCTGTCAACATCAACCAAAGCGAACGACGGCATTTTGTTGCTGCCCTTCCCCCCCCCCCCCCCCCCCCCCCTAAGGGAGGATGAAATAATCAGGAAAACGAAACAAACACCTTCCGTTGCGATTACATGTTGATTACAACTGATCCTGAATAACTTTACAAAATGGCGGATCGCCTAGCCCGACACACACGTTATAAATACAAGAAGGTTAAAGCACCAAACAAAGTGTCAATCCTACAGCCTAGGATTCTCATTCTTTCTGTTGAAAATTCGCTTCATATTCCATACGAATAACTCCACGTCGTCTGAAAGACCGAGACGTAAGAAGACTGCTCTTTTCTGAGTATGTCCGGGCACTGATTTTTCTCCAAGGTGCTACAAACACCAAGATCCTGCTATTTGGTCCTTTGACGTACGCAGAATTCATATTCCCCGCACAAAAAGCAGTATCTGGTGTGATTTTTCTTCTCTCTCCCCCCCCCCCCCCCCCCCCCCCCCCCCCCTCAATTTTGCCGGATAGCCAGCTGGGGAGTAGCGTTTTGTGCATTTTTCATGTCTGTGCTTTGTGACGTCT
>CM031620.1:8119383-8144383 GCA_018398815.1 Conus ventricosus | reverse complement strand
TTTAACCGTAAAAATGTGCTCAAGGTACGTGCAATTCTATTACCTTGTCTTACGAAGTGTTCTTGGAATTCTGTTAAATTCCCGTTTGTTTGTGAGATGACTCCAAGATATTCACACTGATCCACCACTTCAGTAATGTTTTCACTGTAGCTGGTATCTTTGGATCTCTGTCAGTGAGTGTAATAGTCTCTGTTCTATACGGATTCATTTTGTTTCTCCGATCTAAACAGTACTCGAATGACTGGTGTAATTCATATTGAAGTCCCTGTTTCGAAGTTCAGAAGACGGGTCTACGTCTGGATTTAAAAATCGGACATACCTCGGGAATGAAAGTCTCTGCGATTTCCGACGATATACTTGATGAACATGCTGAACAAGGTTGGGCAAACAGTGTTACCTTGGAGGACTCCCTTCTGTACTGATATTTTGCTGGTGTGGCCGGACTGGGCTCCTTCAATCATTATGGCCATCACATCTTCTCATCATTTGGTAGCATTTACCTTTCGTTTCCATTTTCCTCATTTTCATTAGTACCGCCTAGCGCTATATATTTTTGAATGCCTTGATGAAGTTTACTGAGTAGCGGTAAAGTCAAATAGTTCTGTCTTTCTAGACCTTATCGCCCCGTTTTGACATAATGATTATTTCATCAGTAATCCAATATCCCTTTCTGAACTCTGCTCGATCTTTGGCAATAAGATGGTTTTGTTTGAAATGATACATGGCCTTTTACGTATGTGTGTGTGTGTGTGTGTGTGTGTGTGTGTGTGTGTGTGTGTGTGTGCGTGCGTGCGTGCGTGCGTGCGTGCGTGCGTGCGTGCGTGCGTGCGTGTGTGTGTGTGTGTCTGTGCGTGCGCGCGCGTGTAGTTTGTAAGCTTGCAAGTGAGTGTACATCTGCACGCGTGCGAGTAAGTCTGTATGTATGTGTGTGTGTATGTATGTGTGTGTGCATGTGCGCGCGAGCGCGCGCGCGTGTGTGTGTGTGTGCAAACGCGTGCGTACCTCTGTGCGTGTGTGCGCGCGTGTGTGTGCGTGCATGCGTGCGTGCCACTGTCTGCGTGTGTGTGCGTGCGCGCGCGCGTGTGTGTGGTGCATGCTCGCGCGTGCGCGTGCATACGTGCGTGCGTGTATGTGTATCTGTGTGTCTGCGTGCAGCACACTCTCAGCCACCACCAGGTGCCAAGTTTGTCCCCCCCCCCCCCTCCCCCGTCCCCAAGCACAACACCCAAACATCCGCTGCCACTTAACCCGACACCTCTCATCCCCAATCTGGCCCTCAGCTCTACACCCGATCCCTTCCCTCTCTACCTCCAATGGAGTCTGATTTCCTGAAGATGCCCTTGTTTGCGTACACCCTCTCGCCCGGCAAAGACACACTCGGCCATACACCTACACTACAGATCGGGCTTAACAGAATCCCCGCGCGTTGGCCAACACCTAGGGTGTCATATACCTACCTGTGTCTTTCCCATTGGTTTCAGTGAAGCAGAAAAAGGAAACCAACGGTCCCACTCGTTCTGACAGCTGTGTCGTGGAAACAAGGAGGATCGAACGTGGCAACATTTTGCCTGATGGTAGTGTTGAGGATATATTCTAGCACCATCCAACCTCGACAGATGTGAGGAGAGAGAGAGAGAGAGAGAGAGAGAGAGAGAGAGAGAGAGAGAGAGAGAGAGGGGGGGGGGTGGGGGTGGGGGGAGGAGGATGCGGGGGAGGGAATCAACGGAGAGTGTGAGGTGTGAGGGGAGGGAAGGAGGATGCAAGCGGAAAAAAAACCTTGTCCTTCGCATGCGTTGTCGAGCAGTTCAATACCTGACCTTCTCTCCCTTTCTACGTGGACGGTGGGTGTTTTTTTTTTAATAATTTTTTTTATTTCACAGATAAGCGCACTTACATACACATGACATGATATCAAATCTACGTTAAGAAGAATGATCAATCATACACTCTCTCTCTCTCTCTCTCTCTCTCTCTCTCTCTCTCTCTCTCTCTCTCTCTCATCTCTCTCTCCCACACACCACACACACACACACACACACACACACACACACGATTTTTCCCGTCAGTTATTTATCACAAATTTCAAAAAGCTTATTTCAATGAAATACCGAGGAACAAGAAGTGGTTTTATTTGGGCATGAACCCTGACCCCCGCATACCAGAACTCTCTTCTACTCTCCCTCCCCTCCTTAACCCACCACCCCTCCCCCAGTCCCCCGCTCCCCGTACACACCGATACATCTATCTGAGCATATACCTGTCACTGTGTGCGACGAATCCTTTCAACATTCCGTATCATATTCATATGTCCACATCACAAAGTGCAGAAAACGACGTTGTGGAATGTCCAGTCATCACACCAAGTATTCTTTTAACAAAGGTCTATCAACATTTTTCAAACAATCCGTGTAAAAGCTCATCTGATTTAAACCGTTAAATCTTTGCTATATTCATCTAATGTGAAGAGACCTAAAATTAGAGAAGAAATAGAGCAGGGGCGAAAAAAAAGAACGCGTGTCAACTGTGACATTCTATGTGAATTTTTGGAGGAGTAATCTACAACAAAAACGAACTGAACGGTCACTTCAAGAGGATCATACGATTGGTCTAAAACAAAAATCAAACAAATACATACACCCCCAACGTGAAAAGACAGATTAAAGAAACAGCAGAAAGAGCAATACGCATGCACGCATCCTGCTCCTCCCACACCCCAGCCCCCCTTCTACATCTCAAACCAACCCACCCACACCGAAATGTCGCCCTCGACAAGACACTCGAGCTGTTGACAGTGTTAGTGATGCAAAGAAGCAGACAGTCATTAGCACTTCGGCTTTCGTGTTTTCGGGCCTGAAAGTCAAATCGACTGTTGACAGCGAGGTTCGTCGGCCGGGAAATTTGCTCTGGGTGGAGAACACCTCGATGGCTACCCAAGTTTGGACCAAACTTTCTCTCAGCTTCCCCGCTAAAATAACCCACGCCGAAGGGAGGCAGGTCCCACCTTGAAAGTCGTCTTCAAACGCGGCGCACGCGCACACATGCTTTTAATCGTTTTCTTTGATGCTCTCCTTATCATCAAAGTTTACCGCTCGCAGCTTCACGGCGGCGGCGAGGTTCTGAACCGCAAATAGTTTCTACGTCATCACTAGTTGTGGCCTATGTCACACAGAGCGTGGGAAGGAGGTGCGAGGGACATCGGGTTGACGAAACTACGTTTCCGTGGTAACGGGGTAGCGGACGGCATCGGGTGAGTGGTCCTATGAAGGTCAGTATCTCTGACGATAAGGGCAGAAGGAGTGAAAGCGAGAAGGTGCGTCCCGTCAAGCCTCTCGGCGTGGTGTGGGGAGCTGAAACGAGACTCTCGCCCAGGGCTCAACTGGCGATGTTATTAACGTGTTCAGTGTTTGACCCGGTTACACCCTTGCATCTTTTTCCTTATTGGCGTCTTGGGGGCTGAACCCTCTTTACAGTCAAAATTTCAAGAAACAAACAAACAAAAAAAAAAAAAAAAAAAGGGAGGCATCGGGGGGGGAGAGAGGAAGGAGAAATTTTGGGGGAGGTGGGGGAAAAAGGGGGGGGGGGGGGCATGTAAAACACGCCACGGAAACTTTTTTCCCTCCCTCTCCCTCTCTCACCCACACAACACACACAACCCCCCACCCCACAAAACACACCCCCCCCCCAACACCCCCAAATCAAAAAAATAAATTTATAAATTTTTAAATAAAAAAAATTTTAATAAATGTGCCGAAACAAAAGCCATAAAAAAACCAAGGGCCGGGAAAATCCGAGAGAGGGGGGGAGGCAGGAAGGGGAGGGGGGGGGGGGGGGGGGAAAAACCCAGACAAGCCCAGACAGCCCGGGCCCAGCCCACAGACAGAAAATCAGAACAGAAAAGGGGGAGGGGGGACGGGTAGGGGCCAAACCCCGGTTTTCAAAACACTATTTTCCCATCTCATGTTTAAACAAGTTTTTTTGTCAAAAATTTACTGTGGGGCGTAAAAAAAAAACTTCAAGAAAATTTCGAAAACTAATATCACCATCACCTCCCTTTCTTCCCCACACACCCCCACACACACAAAACCACACACACACAAAACCACACACCCCCCCGCGGGGCGCGCGCGCGCGCGCGCGCCCCCCCCATACACCCCCCAAAAAAAAAAAAACCCACCTCCCCCTCTCTCTGAATTTTGGGGTGGGGGTCCCCGTGGTGGTGTGTGGGGTGTGTGTGTGTGTGTGGGGTTGTGTGTGTGTGTGTGTTTGTGGGGTTTTTTTTGGCGCCCGTACTATTGTGGGGTTGCATGCGCGCGCATGTGTGAAACGGGGAATAAAAATTGGGGGTGGTGCGTGGGGTGTAGGCCCCGCGCTTTTAATGCGGCGTACGCGCCGGGGGGGTGTGTGTGCACGAGAGTCGCGCAGGGGTGTGAGGTGTTTGTGTGCGTTGGGGGGTTTTTGGGGGGGGTGGGGTTTTGTGGCGCCCCGCGGCGGTGTGTGTTTGTGTGGGGGTGTGGTGTGTGTGTGGGGCCCCGGCGCACACACACAAGTGTGGTGCATAACTTTGTTTTTTTCCCTATTCCCATCCCAATAACCTTGCTTTTGGGTTTTCTCCTTTTTTTCTCCACGGAGGGGAGGGGGGAGGACGGGGCAAGAGCAATTCAGTTGACCATGGCGTGGAGGTGCCCTGCTTGGGGGGAGGGAAACCCCGGGGGCCGGTAAAATGGCAGAAAACACCCGGGCCCCCGACTTTGTCCCCCCGCTGCTGTGGGTTTGAACCACGGATGGTTTGGCACAACAAAAGAAAGAGAGAGAGAGAGAGAGAGAGGAGAGAAAAGAGAGAGAGAGAGGGGGAGAGAGGGGGCGAGGGGAGAGAGGGGGAGAGAGAGAGAGAGGGAGAGAGAGAGAGAAGAGGGGGGGGGGGGTTGGGGGGGGAGAGCGGGAAAAGGAGAGAGACAGACAGGGGAGAGACAGAGGGACAGTCGGGAAGAAACGGGGAATTTTGTATATAAAATACACAAAACATGCACAAAAGGCCGAAACGCGCGCCGCGCGGCGCGCCCACAAAACACACACACACACACAAAACCACACCCCACACACATGACGATGAGGAAAGGAGGGGGGGAGAGGGGGAAAGCGGGGGAATAGAAGAAAAGGGGAAAGAAGAGAGAGAGAGAGGAGAGAGAGAGAGAGAGAGGGGAGAAGAAGAAAAACAGAAACAGACAGACAGACAGAACAGACAGCAGACGGCAGACAGACAGGGGGGGGACTATAAACCCCCAACGGTGCAGCCCAGTCCTTTTCCTTGTGACCCTGGCTCCTGTCGTTGTATGTGGCGCGGGAAACCATTGGGCCCCGGGGGAAAAGCTTTCCAAAGTTTGTTTTTGTTTTTTGTGGGGGGGTGTGTTTGTTTTTTTTTTTTTCCCCTTTTTGCGTTTTTGGGGTTGTTTTTGGGTTGTGTTTTGGGTGTGGTTTTGGGGGTTGTGTGTGTTGGGGGGTGGGGGGGGGGGGGGGGGGGGGGGGGGGGGGGGGGGGGGTTTTGGGGCCTCTAAACGTAAAATTGGGGTTGTCCCCCCAATCCCGGGGCGGGGCTTTAATGGCATTTTGTGTGTATATAGGGTTTGGGTGTGCGGTGTATGCGCGGGGCGTTAAAACCGTGCGAGCGGGGCGTGCGTTCTACTCCCCCTCCCCCCGCGTTTTGGGGGTTATTTTTCTTCGTTTTCCCCTTTCCCTCTTGTAATTTTTTCCCGGGTGATCTGTTTTTCCTTGCTGCTTTCTTTTTATTCTGTTTAAATTTTTCCCTTTTTTTTCACTTTTCCTTTTTTTTTCCCCCTTCTTACGTTCAACCTTTTAAATTTTTTTATTCCTTTTTTCTTTTTTTTTCCTTTTTTTTTTTCCCCCTTTTTTTTTTATTTTTTTATTTTTTTTCCTGTTTTTTCCTTCTTTTTTCCTTTCCAAAGTTTTTTTTTTTCCTCACCTTTTTTCCACATTTCTTTTTTTCCCTTTCCCTTTTCCCCCCGTCCAGGAGGGGGGGAAAATCGGGGAGGGTTTATTGCTTAAGTGCACTAAGTTGATGTTTTAAATTATCGGGGCTTAACAAAAACCAAAAAGGTATCGTTGCACCAAAACACGCATATGAAACACACTTTCCGCCACACCAAACTTTCACCTCTCCCCGGGGAATGGATTCACCCCCATTCGTTTTCTCCCTAACCCGCCCGAAAACCAAGAAAAACTTTTTTCTACGCAAACTTATAATTAATCTTGAACCATGAATCACACACAATAAAATTTATCCAAACAAAAAGATCAATACTTCCTAATCCCCCCGGTTTTAAAAAAAATCCCAAATTTGGAAAACCCCCCCCCAACTCCCCAAAAAAGGTTTTAAAACCCCAAACCCCACCGCCTTCCAAAAACCACTTCTTGAAAAAAGTTTCCTTCCCTTTAAACGGTCTTCTTCGCCCTTTTTGGGGGTTTGGTAAAAGCCCTTTTTGTTTTTCCCCCAAAGGGTTTCAAATTTTTTTCTTTTGGTCGCCCCTTACCCCTGGGGCGTAAAAATTTGTTTTCCCCCCCTTCTCCCCCTTTGCTTAAACCCAAACAGGGTTTTCCCAATCCCCCAAATTTTCTTTTTCACCCCCTCGGGGCCTTTAAAACCCTTTTTTTTTTCTTTTTTCCCTTTCCCCTTGGTTTCCCCTAAACTTGCTTCTCTTTTTTATTCCCGGGACCCCTTTCCCCCCTTGGGGACCCTTTTTCCCCCGTCCTGTTTCCAACCCCCACCCCTCCCTTCCTCCTTTCCCTTTCTTCTCTCCCCCCGGTTTGTTTCCCCCCCCCCTTTGTTCTCCCATTTAAAAGGGAAACAAAAGGTTCCCCCGGGGCCAAACCTTTTGGGGGTCCAACCGTTTTTTCCCTTAAAAAAGGAAAAAACCAAAACCCCCAAATTTCCATTCGATATTTTTAAACCAACCCCTTTTTACCCCCCAAACCCTCCAATTTAAATTTCCAAACCCTGCCCAGAGGGACACCAAAACCCCCCAATTGGGGGCATTTAAAACGTAATTTTTGGGGGGAGGGCTAGGGAAAACCCTCCCACCTTTCCCCACCGGACCGAACCCCCAGTCCCCACGAAATTCCTTTTTCCGGAATCCCCAAGCCCTTGGCTTTTTCCCAATTTGGGCCTTTTACCAAAACAATTTTTTTTGAACTGAAAATTTTGCCTCCGGAGCGCCGGGGGTTTTCCTGTTTAAAAACCCCCTCCCCCCCCCCCCCGGGCCCCCCCCCCTTTCCCCTTAAAATTCTCCAAAATTTCCCCCCCCCCCCCAACCCCCCCCCGGTCCTTCCCCCCCCCCCCTTTTTCCCCCCCCCCCTTTAAATTTTTTCCCCTTTTTTCCCCCCCCCCCCTAAAAATCAATTTCCCTTTTTGGGGGTTTTCCCCCCCCCCCAAAAATCCCCCCCCCCCCCCCCCCCCCCCCCCCCCCCCCCCCCCCCCCAGGGAAACAATGCCCTCTTTGGCTAAAAAAACATTCAAGGAGATGAAACCCAAAATTTTCCCTTTAAAAACCCAAAGGCTAATATCCCCCCTCTAAACCCTTTCTTCCACAAAGGCCCGCACCCCAAGGGATTTGTCTTGCAACAAAATTTGAAAAAAAATCAAACAAAACACACAACCAAAGGGCAAATATCAACAAAAATTCTAAAAATCTCCAAACCACCATTTTTAAAAAAAGTCGTGTGGCCAAAAAAGATAAAAATTATCTTCTAGGGAAAAATTTCTCCCCCCCTTCATTAATACACGGGGGCCCCCACAACCAGCCACTCACGCATACACCCATTTGCAAAAGAAAAAACCCGGCACCCACTACCTGACTTCCGCCGACCATTTTTTTTTGGCCCAAAATTTCTTTTAAGACCGGGCCCTGACCCCCCTTTTCTTACACAAAAACCTTTTCCTTTAACCCCGGGGGCGTGCTGCATTTCCCCACGGGAAACCCGGCCTGAAATCGCCAAGGAACCGGCCAGTAAAAACTCTCCGTCACCATCTTTTTTGGTGGGGCCCTTTCCCCGGGGGGAGAGGGGCCCAGGCTGACTCACATTTTTTTTTTCGGACATCACCGCCGTTTTTGCGTTTGGGTAGGCACAACGATCTCTTTTTTCGTTTTTCCCAACTCAAGTGAGTGAAAGTTGGGTACAATACCCCCCCTTTTAATTTCTCAAAACCTTTTTTCCCCCTTCCCTTAAACCACTTTCTTCTGCCTTGTATGAGCAAAACCAAAACAGCTTTCTAAGAGAAAAATCGCCCTTTTGTTCTGCTCTTTAAGGTGAGTCCCCACCGGACACCTCCAGGGCTTTCTGAAGTGTGTGGGCCGCCTGGGGCCTTTCTCTCACGGGGTTTTTTCCCTTTTTTCTGATTCACACAGAAGTCAGCGTCTGGGGGTTTTTGTACCCCAAAGTGCCCAGGAATGTTCCCAATTACCAAATCAAACGGGGGGGCTTTTTTTTGGGCAGCCCAAAACCTTACCCCTTTTCCCCTATAAAATGGTGTGCAATAAAACCCCCTGGGCCGGTTTTTAAAATCTGCTACTGTTCCCATCTATTTGTCTAAAACCTCTGTGTTTTTTTTCCCCCGAATTGGGCCTTCTCCCAACCCGGGGGGCCCCCTTTAAACCCTGACAAACCCGTGCAAACCCCGAGTCTCTAATGACATAACTACATTTTTCCCCAAATCTGCCCTTTTTGCACATCCATGTTATCGGCCCCAATCTGTGAAACACACAGCACCAAACCAGACAAAAATAAAACAAATTTTATCTTTTTCATCTTTTTCTATCTGCCTCTCCTTGGCCTGATCCTCTTGGGGTGCTTTTGGGGGGTCTAAATCGGCAGTTTTCTAGCCCAAATGTCTTGGGCTTTTCACACAAAAAAAACGGGGGAACCCTCATTCCTAGCCAAAGGGCCCATTGTTTTCCCCCCCCTTGTTTTTTCTCAAAGGGACGCGTGGCCAACGGGGGTTTTTGTACTGCTGACCCCCATTGCGTGAGTCATGTGCCGGCCCCCGCTATCCCCCTGAATAGGGTTCCAAGGGTTTCCTCTTGTTCAGGCAAATCACGCCCCCGCTTT
The DNA here is from genome assembly GCA_018398815.1 of Conus ventricosus. Taxonomy (NCBI): domain Eukaryota; kingdom Metazoa; phylum Mollusca; class Gastropoda; order Neogastropoda; family Conidae; genus Conus; species Conus ventricosus. Next base: position 8,135,266 of record CM031620.1, on the reverse strand, counting down.
TCCCCTTTTGTCCCCAGCTGTCTCAAGTCCCCCCCTATTGTGGGTTTCCCCCTTTTTTCCCCAATGTGGGGTGGTGAGGCCCGTCCCCCAACCATCAAGTACGTTCCTTCATCACCATTTTCTTGGGCCCTTTAAAATCACTGTCTACTTTCCAAATAAGTTCTAACCCCCTTTGTTTAAAAAAGGATCCAGTCTAAAACCAAACGTTGTATGTCCCCCAAACCCCGTTTTGATTCTCGCCTCGCGAAACTTACGGGCCCAAAAAAAAATTCTTCAGTCAAAATCCCTACGCCTTTTGTACTGCTTGTTTCCCCCCTTGGGCAAAATCCCCTGATCACCTTTTTTGGGGAAGGGGGAAACTGTGGGGTAACGGGAAAGACCTGTCAACCCCGGCAGACAGGGGTTTTTTTCCCATCTTTTTCCCGGGGCCCGCCCCTCGTGCTTTTGGGGAAACCCAAAACCCAAAACCCACTGATATAGGGATCGATCGAATCAGTTTTTTTTTCTCTGAAAAAGTGGGGGGTTTTAAAATCTAGGGGCGCAACTTAAATCGCGGCCTACTGAACCCCAGGAAAATGGGGGGCGATTCCAAAGCCGGGTTTTCAGACTTTAAATTCTTTCCAACCCCCATTTGTTTTTTTAAAATCCCTGATTTTTGCTTCCCCCCTCGCTCTGGCAGCTGCAAATCTCTGCATCTGCTTTTTCTCTGGCAGCTGCACTCCCCTGCATTTAGGGTCTTTCTCTGGCAGTTTTAAAACTCTCCCCTGCAATTTCCCCTTTAAGGGCCCTTTTAAAAGCACAGTTTTCCCCGCCCAAACTTTTCCCTTTTTTCAAATTTCCCTGTTTTTTTTTCTTTTTGCCCTTTTCATCTCTCTCATTCTTTGGCTTATTTCAATGAAAACTACGCGTTCATCCCTGTATACCCCTTTCCTTTCCCCCAAATTACTAGGGTTTTTCTATGGGGGTTTAAAACCCTTTTTCAGGCCCTTTTTTTTTTCTGAAATGTTTTAGCAAACCACTAAAAAAAGTTACGCTTATAAACCCGGGAAAAAAACAGTAACCCGTTTATCTACTAAACGTTAAGAGTACAAACCCCCCCAAATGGTAGTTTTTACCAAAACCAAAAAGGGGCCCCTTTTAAAACGTAAAACCCCAGCTTCTGTGAGAGTTTAAAAACTAAACCCTTTTTTGTTTCCCTTTGTTTTTTTTTCTGAACGACCTTTGAATTTAAAACAACCACCCACACACAAGTCAAAACTCCAAAAAACTCAAAGAACTAAAGGAAATAAAGAAGAGCAATTAAAAATTTCCTTTTGTGGACGCTTCGCCCCCGAACCCACCCCCAATACTTTTTTTCCTTTGTTTTCCCCCCTAAACTAAATTTTGGGCCTTTCAATCCTGGCAGGGTCGCCAAAATTTTGTCCAGGACGGGGGGAAAAACGTGATGGGATTTTTCTTAAATGCAAATAAATTGATGTATTTTTAGTCAGGCTTAAAAAAACCCCCAAGGGTATCGTTGGGACTCAACACCAATTAAAAGCCCCCACTCATGGCCCCACTGGACCAAACATTCCCTCCCCTCTTGGGGAAAAAGGGTGTCACGGGATTTTGTTTCTCTCCTAACACGCCCGAGAACCCAAAAAATACAATTTTCTACCTACTTAAAATTAAAACATGGAACCCTGAATCACACCAAGGGAAAAAATCCAAACATAAAAATCCAAACTTCCTAAATTTTCCCGGGGTTTTAAAAACAAAAGAACCCTTCCCTTTCCTGGCCAGGTTTTTACACACCCAACCACGTTTTTCCAACCCCCAACAAAACCCCCAGTTCTTGAAAAAAAATCCTTTTAGCTTTTTCAGCACTGCTTGATGGTGGGTGCCCCCTTTGGGGGGGCTGGGTCCAGGTTTTAGGACTAGGTCTTTTTTTGGGCGTCCTCTGGGAAACCCCGACGTAAAAACGGCCCCCTTTTTTCTTCGTTTTTCTTTTCCCCCCACCCCCCTTGGGGTTCCCAATTTTTAGTTGGGCTGTTTTTTCACCCACCTCTGGGGTTCAAACTTAGTTTTTTTCTCTTCCACTTGTCTTCAAACCCCCAAAGACTTTAAACTGTTCTTTTGCTCCCCAACCCCCGTTTCCTCTCGACCCCTTCCCCCCCTTCCCTCCCCCTCCTCTCCTCTCCCCTCCCCTCCCTCTTCCCCTTCCCCTTTTCTCCCCCACCCCCTTTCCCCCGGGGTTTGTTCTCCCTCACGTTTTCTCTCCCTCAGTTTATATAGGGAGGGAAAAAAAAGGATTTTTCCCCTCGGGCCCTTGGGCCCTTTTTCCCCGGGTGCTTTTGGTTTTCAAACCCCAGTTCACCAAAATACCCTTTAATTCCCTTGGGGAACATTCCCCCACATCCCGCATTTTCACACACCCCCAACCCAATTGATTAGCAAACACCCCACAAAGCACCAGATGGACATCGAAATTTCCCCCCAACCGGTGGTCACCCTTTAAAACAAAATTTTTCTTAAAGGGGGCTACGACAACCTCCACACCCATTCGCCAGCCCGTATGGAAAAAACCCAAACCCCGTACCCACCGGGAAAAACCATCCGAATGAATCCAAACCCCCTCTCTTCACTTTAACTGTTTTTCACAAGAACAACACTGACTGAGCATTTAGCGCTTTACTTGGAGCGCCGAGGTCGTAAATGGTTACAAATTTCCCCCCACCCCCCTTTCCGGGGCCCCCCCCAAGGTTTTCCCGGGCCCTGTGCGTTTTTGGGGAAGGTAACCCCCGGTTTAATTGGGGCCCTTTTCCCATAATTGGTCTATTAAACCAATTTTTTATACTAAAGTAAAAAAGGCCCCCTTTTCCTCCAAGAGTCTTTAATTTCCTTTTTTGAGAGGTTTTTCCTCGCTCCTTGACACTTTTCTTTCTATCTTACTTTTCACCTTTTATTTTTTTCCTACTTCTTTTCTCTTTTTCTTTCTCTATTTTTTTAGTTTTTTCCCCGCTTTTTTTTTCTTTTCTTCTTTCTTTAAATTTCCCTCTTTTTTTTTCCCTCACCCTTTTTTTCAAATTCCTTTTTTTTCTTTCTTTCTCCCTTTCTGTCTTACTTTCACTTTGATTTATTTCCTACTTCTTTTCTCTTTTTCTTTCTTATTTCTTTAGTTTTTCCTGTCTTTCTTCTTTTCTTCTTTCTTAATTCAGTCTTTTTTCCATCACTCTTTCACATTCTTTCTTTCTTTCTATCTATCTTACTTTCACTTTGATTATTTCCTACTTCTTTTCCCTTTTCTTTCTCTATTTCTTTAGTTTTTCCTGTTTCTTTCTTTTCTTCTTCTTAATTCCAGTCTTTTTTCCATCACCTCTTTCACATTCCTTTCTTTCTTTTCTATCTATCTTACTTTCACCTTTGATTTATTTCCTACTTCTTTTCTCTTTTCTTTCTCTATTTCGTTAGTTTTTCCTGTTTTTCTTTTCTTCTTTCTTAATTCCAGTCTTTTTCACATCACCTCTTTCAATTCCTTTCTTTCTTTCTTTCTCTCTTTCTGTCTTACTTTCACCTTTGATTTATTTCCTTCTTCTTTTCTCTTTCTCTTTCTCTATTTCTTTAGTTTTTCCTGTCTTTCTTTCTTTTCTTCTTTCTTAATTCCAGTCTTTTTTCCATCGCCCTTTCTAATGTTTATTCTTTCACATTTCCTTTGCATCCTGATTTTCTTTGTGTTGTTTCTTCACTTTCTTTCTTTTTTTTTCCATTTCCAATGTTCCAACTCAAAAGAATTGTTTGTTCATTCTTTTCGTCTTCCTTTCCTTTTTTTCTTGCATTTTTTTTTTTTTGTCTTTTTTTGTGTTTTTCTTTTCACACTTTCTTCTTTCGTTTCTTCATTTCGTTGATGGTTTTACTCCTTTAATTTTTTTTCATTCCTATTTTCTTTCATTCTATATTTCTTTTTCCCATTTAAAAAATGTTCTCTATCACTTTCTTTTCTTAGTTTTTCTCTCTCTCTCTCTCTCTCTCTCTCTCTCCCTTCTCTCTCTCTCTCTCTCCTCTTAATTTTTTCTCCCTTCTTTTTTTCATGATATCTTTCCCCTAGTCCAACTACCTAAAGCTATCCATTCACACCTTTTTCTTTTATTCTTTGTCAGTTCATCTCTTTCTTCCATCGTTTCTTTTTTTCTTACCATCTCTCTCGCATTTTTATTTTTCTCTTAACTATAAAAAATTCCATTCCTACTTTCTCTCTGCTTGACCTTTTCTACCTTGTTTGTGCCTCTTTGACAGCGAAAACAGGATTACTTGACCTTTTCTCCCGGGGGGGGGGTGCCTCTTTGACACGAAAACGGGTTAAACTTGACCTTTTTCAAACCTTGTTTGTGCCCTTTGACACGAAAACAAAATTATTTCCCTTTTTTTTCTACCTTTTGTCCCTCGGGGGACACAAAACATTTTTAAATTTTAAACCTTTTTTCCTCCCCTTTTTTGGGCCTCTTTGAAAAAGCAAAAACAGGAAAACTTGCCCTTTTTCTACCTTTTTTGACCCCTTTTTGACAGCAAAAACGGGATTACTTCCCTTTTTTCCTACCTTTTTTTGTGCCCTTGACAGCGAAAACAGTTTTAAATTTGGGACCTTTTCTCCCTTTTTTTGTGCCTCTTTGACAGCGAAAACGGGATATTTGACCTTTTTTTTAACCTTTTTTTGTCCCCTCTTTGACAGCAAAAACCCGGAAAAAAAATTCCCTTTTTTCAAACCTTTCAGTGCCTTTTTGACCCAAAAACCCGGGAAAATTACTTGCCCTTTTTTCTCCCTTTTTTGTGCCTCTTTAAACAGCAAAAAAAGGGAAATACTTGACCTTTTCTACCTTGTAGTGCCTTTTTTGACCGAAAACGGGATTTTTTTTGCCCTTTTTCTACCTTTTTTGTGCCTCTTTGACAGCGAAAAAAGGTTTAACTTGCCCTTTTTTTCTCCCCTTTGTGGCTCTTTGACAGCGAAAAAAGGATTATTTTTAACCCTTTTCTCCCTTTGTTTGTGCCTCTTTGACAGCGAAAACGGGATTATTTTAAACCTTTTTTTTACCTTGCATCCCTCTTTGACAGCGAAAACAGGATTTTTGCCCTTTTTCAAATTTTGGTTGTCCCTCTTTGCCAGCGAAAACGGGTTTACTTGCCCTTTTTTCTACTTTTTTGTGCCTCTTTGACAGGGGAAAACAGGTTTAAACTTAAACCTTTTCTCCCTGTCATGCCTCTTTGACAGCAAAAAACGGGAAATTATTTGACCTTTTCAAACCTTTTTGTGCCTCTTTGACAGCGAAAACGGATTACTTGCCCTTTTCTACCTTGTTTGTGCCTTTTTTTGCCAGCAAAAACCCAGGATAACTTGACCTTTTTCAAACCTTTGGGTTTTTCCCCTTTTTGGACAGCAAAAAAACAGGTTTATTTTGACCTTTTCACCTTTTTTGGGCCCTCTTTTGACAGCAAAAAACGGGTTTACTTGCCCTTTTTCAACCTTTTTTTTGTCCCTTTTTTGAAGGCGGAAAAACAGGATTTTTTTGACCTTTTCTACCTTTTTTGCCTTTTTGACAGCGAAAACAGGATTACTTGCCCTTTTTTCCCCTTTTTTGTGCCTCTTTGACAGCGAAAACGGGTTTTAACTTGCCCTTTTTTCTCCCTTTTCCCCAGGCCTCTTTGCCACGAAAACGGGAAATTACGGGGTTTCCCCAAACAAAGGGAAACCCCCAAAAAAAAAAAAAAAAAAAAATTACCCCTTTTTCGAACCCCCCTTCCCGTCTTTTTCAGGCACGACAAATAACATTCAAAACAATTTTACAACAAAGCACGAAAAGTCACCCAACATCATGATCCAAGGGGGCCCCAAAAAAAGCCTTCTTCGGGTTTAATTTCCTTTTTTTCCTTTCCAAAATTTTTAAAACCCCGGCCCCCCCCCCCCCTCCCGCCAAAATCCCCCTCTGTTTTCCCCCCCTTCCTTCTTTCCCCTTTTAAAATTGGGGGGGTCCCCTTTTTAAAAAAAGGGGTTCTCCTTTCTGCCAAAAAGGAAAAAAATTGCTTTGCCCCGCCCGCCATAAACAAATTTGGGGGAAAAAAATCAAAATAATTTCTAAAAAAATTAAAAAATTTTGGGGGGTTGGGTTAAAAATTTCTTAATACCCCCCCCTCCCCCCCTCCCCCGCCTCCTAAAAATTTCTTTCCCCATTTCCATTCGGGGGGGGCCCCCCCCAAACGCGGGGATAAAACAGCCCAAAAGCCCCTCGTTTGAATGCAAAAAGGGACCGTATTTGACTTAAAAAACAACTCCTCCCATTTTTTCCCAAAAATTTCGGTTTCAATCCCCCTCCTTTTAAAAGGGGAAGGGAAAAAAGAAAAAAAAGAGGGAAGGGAAAAAGAAAAAAAAGAGGGAAGGGAAAAAAGAAAAAAAAGAGGGAAGGGAAAAAAGAAAAAAAAGAGGGAAGGGAAAAAAAAGAAAAGGGAAGGGAAAAAGAAAAAAAATTTGGGGGGGAAAAGGAAAACAGGAAAAAAAAAAGACCAAAAAAACAGAGAAAAGACAAACAAAATTTAAGGGGCCAAAGGCTGGGGAAGGGCCCGAGAAAAGAAAAAAATTTAAAGGGAAAAAAGAAAAAAAGACCAAGGGGGAAAAACCGAAAAAAAACATAGAGGAAAAGGGCCCCGAGAAAGGAAAAAAAAAGGGGGGTTTTTTTTGTTTTTTTTTTTTTTTTTTTGTGGGCCCCGTTTTTTACCTGTTGGGGCCCGCCGCAACGCCCCCCCCCCCCCCCCCCCCCGCGCCGCGCCCGGGTGTGTTTTTTTTTGTTTTTTTTTTTTTTGGGGGGGGGGGGGGGGGGGGGGTTGGGGGGGGGGGGGTGGGGTGGGGGGGTGGGTGGGGGGGGTTTGGGGTGGGGGGGGGGGGGGGGTGTGTGTTTTCGGGGTGTGTGTGTGTGTGGGGGCGGGGCGCGCCCCCGTTTTAATTTTTGTTCGAGTTTTGCGCGCGTGCGTGCGCTTTTGGGGTTGCCCTGGGGGTGCGAGCGTATGGGGCCTCCGTGCGCGTGACGCGGGCCCTGTGCGCGTGAGAAAAAGAGAAAGAGAGAGAGAGAAGAGAGAGAGAAAGAGAGACAGAGAGAAGAGAAAAAGAAGAAGAGAGAGAAGAGAAAGAAAAAGAGAGAGGAGAGAGAGAGAGAGGAGAGAGCGCACGCCGTGTGTGTGTCATCCCCCTCTTTTCCTCCCCGCCCTTTTTCTACGTCGTTAAAAAAGACAGAATCTGAATACCACACTGATTGGTCCAAAAGACCCCAGACTGTTTACCCCCCCCATGCACACACAGCGCGATAAATTTCTTCGCCTCACCCATCGCAACTGCCCCAAAAGTGCCCTAATGGGTTTAATGTCATCCATGTACAAACACCTCCCCGCCAAAACCCCCTTCTGAAAACCCGTTTCTTCCTGTCGTCCGGGGTTTTTGAATTGGTTTTTAATGACCCTGTTTTATCACTCTGGGCCCCAAAAGCTGGACTATGTTTTTGCGGGAAAAACCCAATTTTTTTCTCCCCTCTCCTCTCTCTCCGTTTTTCTCACTCATCTCTCCTCTCTCTCCCCCCTCCCGTCTCTTCTCTCTCTCTCTTCCACCCTCTCTCTCTATTCCCCCCCCTCCGTCCCCACCTGCCTCTCTCCTTTTTTTCTCTTTTTTGCAAATCTTACCGCACAGTCCTCTCCCCTCCTCTCTCTCTCCTCTCTCTCATCCTCCTCTCTCTCTCCCCCCCCCTCCTCTCCCCTCCACAAATCTTTCCGAGAATTTGCATTAAACCGAAAGAAAGAATTCCCTTTAAAACCCCCACCCTTTCCCCCATTTCCTCCCTTTTTTTACGTACAAACAAATTTATTTGGGACCCTTCCCCGCATCGTATTAGCAAAGATTTTTGGAAATGTCTGCATCATGTCCATATCAACCCCCTACATTCCATGTACTTCCCGCCTCCTACCCCCTTTTGCCTTTTTTTTCCCCCGCATATTTGTTCGTGTGAATTTTCTCGTATTATCCACTTCCAAACATGGCACATTACCTGTTTCCCCTCAGCAAACTGATCAAGTTTTAAGGGTTTGTCCTTTTTCAACAGTATATTAGCTCTGTTTTCTCCCCCTCGCTTTTGTGTGTGTGGTGGTGTGTGGGGGTGTGTGTTTTGGGGGGTGTTGTGTGGGCGCGTTTTGGTTTTGGTGGGGGGGTGCGCGGTGCGTGTTTTGTTGTAAACGTACGTGCCTGCTTGGGGTATGTATGTATGAGTTAAGTGGTGTTTTGTGTGGGGGTGTGGGGTGTGTGGTGGGGTGTTTTGTTTGGTGTGGGTGGTGTGCATGCGGGGAAGAATTATTGAGTGAAAATGAATGAAAGAATGGCGAGCGAGCGAGCGAGCGAGCTTTTGGGGGGGGGGGTTTTGTGTGTGTGTTTGTGTGTGTTTTTTTTGTGTGTTTTGTGTTTTTGTGGGGTGGTGTGTGTGTGGTGTGTGGGTGTTTTTGTGTGGTTTTGTGCATGCGTATGTGTTTTTCCCCCTCTGGGCTCTTCTGGTGGGAGAGAGAGAGAGAGAGAGAGAGAGAGAGAAAAGAGAGAAGAGAAAAGGAGAGAAAATGGGAAAAGAGAGGAGAGGGGAAAAGAGAGGGTTTTTTTGTAAATTTTGTGTATTGCATTTGAGAGAGAGACAGAATGTGTGAAATATGGGGGGCTTTTCTCTCCCTCTCTCTCCTCTTTTCTCCTCTCTCTTTTCCCCTCTCAAATCTTTCCCCCCTTTTTCCCCTCCAACTCATCCCCTCCCCCTTTAACCCCCCCAACCCTACCCCCCAAATTCCCCCGCCCCCCCCCCCCCCCCCCCACAGACCGACATCTCCCAAAAGAGGTCCCAGGCCCTTTTTTAAAAAGGGCCATCCCCCGTCCGGGCCCCACGGAAATGCCCGCCCAGATAGCGTTGCCATGGCAAAGGCAACCCCCGCACGTGCATTTCCCCCGCTTGTCCGGCGGCTGTGACCACGCAGTTCTCCCAGTTCGGCATGAATGGGGCCCGTTTCGCTCCCCCCCGGGCCCCGCCCGGGGTTTTGGGGGGGGGGGCCCCTTTGGGCATCGTCCCCAAAATTTTAACCAGCTGACCACACAACAGGGTGGAGCAGGCAGGGGGCCCCCTGGGTTTTTATCCAACGGCCCCGGGAATTTTGGTCGGGGGGGGTGGAAAGGCGAGAGGGTGGGGGGGGGATTGGGGGGGGGACTTTGGCCCATAGCTGACCACCACTGCTGTCTGCGGTTGTCCATTGACTGCTCTATTGCACCTTCTTTTTCTTCTTCTTCAGGTCTGCGCTGCTGGCCGTGTTTGTTAAACAGGCATGCAGTGTTGTGGATGAAGTCTGTCACCAGCCTCAGCAACGTCGCCGGTCCCCACAGCTTTCCCCTCAGGTCCACTGCGCTGGGCCACGTCTCCTCTCGTGGGACAGGACTGGGGAAGGTGGGCTGGTGTCGGCAGGACCAGTGCCTCTTCAGGTGGGACAGGACTGGGGAAGGTGGGTTGGTGTCTGTAGGACCAGTGCCTCTTCAGGTGGGACAGGACTGGGGAAGGTGGGTTGATGTCTGTAGAACCAGTGCCTCTTCATCTTCAGGTGGGACAGGACTGGGGAAGGTGGGTTGATGTCTGTAGAACCAGTGCCTCTTCATCTTCAGGTGGGACAGGACTGGGGAAGGTGGGTTGATGTCTGTAGGACCAGTGCCTCTTCATCTTCAGGTGGGACAGGACTGGGGAAGGTGGGTTGGTGTCTGTAGGACCAGTGCCTCTTCAGGTGGGACAGGACTGGGGAAGGTGGGTTGGGGTCTGTAAGACCAGTGCCTCTTCATCTTCAGGTGGGACAGGACTGGGGAAGGTGGGTTGGGGTCTGTAGGACAAGTGCCTCTTCATCTTCAGGTGGGACAGCACTGGGGAAGGTGGGTTGATGTCTGTAGGACCAGTGCCTCTTCAGGTGGGACAGGACTGGGGAAGGTGGGTTGGGGTCTGTAGGACCAGTGCCTCTTCATCTTCAGGTGGGACAGGACTGGGGAAGGTGGGTTGGGGTCTGTAGGACCAGTGCCTCTTCATCTTCAGGTGGGACAGCACTGGGGAAGGTGGGTTGATGTCTGTAGGACCAGTGCCTCTTCAGGTGGGACAGGACTGGGGAAGGTGGGTTGATGTCTATAGGACCAGTGCCTCTTCAGGTGGGACAGGACTGGGGAAGGTGGGTTGGTGTCTGTAGGACCAGTGCCTCTTCAGGTGGGTCAGGACTGGGGAAGGTGGGTTGATGTCTGTAGGACCAGTGCCTCTTCATCTTCAGGTGGGACAGGACTGGGGAAGGTGGGATGATGTGAGAGATCCCCAGTCTGAAGAGATGTGACAGGAGATGACGATGTCCTGTTCTCTGTCTGGAGTCGCTGACAGGTAGATGTCATCCTTTCCTGTCTCCACGTGTTTTTGAAGTCTTCTTTTTTGGCCGATTTCTTGGTTTTCATATCTTCAATCCTGTCTCCACGATGAATCTCACAGTTCTTTCATGGCCTTGATGGCTGCCCCAAAGCTGCATCTGCAGCTCTGCGCCTCTGGCCAGGTTTGACACCGTAGAACGTCATGGGCTGTACAGTGTTGGAGGATGTGTTCTGGGGGTCTGAGATCCATTACCACACGGACATTCGCTTGTGTGGGCAATATCAATTTGGCTGAGGTGGCTCAGCAATCGGAAGAAGCCAGTTCTCAGTCTGAAGAGGATTATTTGCTGGGTTTTGAAGTGACTTTTAAGGAAAGTCGTGGCTTTTCCCAATGACCTTTGTTGATCTGTTTGCTTTTGCTTGCTGTCTAGCTTGGACACTTTGTCAACTTCCTAGTTGCCCATATACCATGGTGGTAGGAGATCCTTTGCGACACCAGATTCCTTTTTGAGAGCAGTATTTTGAGGCTCCCTTCTGGTGTTCTGGGGGATCCGGTCTGTCTAGCTGGACTGAAGACACCGCAAAGGGGCTTGGCAGTCAGTGAAGAAGATAACCATGTGGGATAGCAGACCGTTTCTTGTGTTCAGGGTCTGAGCAGCATGACGCGTTTTCTGCAAAGCTATGTTTTGACTTTAATCCAGATGGTGCTTGGGTGGTCCCTACCCAGTATTTCAAGAGTCAGAAATTTCAATTCTATTGGTTCGAGGTCTTTGGTTACGACTCCTGGAATATAAAAAAGACAGAAGAACTATCTAGTGCCTACAAGTGTTGGTAACCCATTTGGTGCTGCTAGTGTTGGTAACCCATTTAGTGCCTGCCAGTGTTGGTAACCCATTTGGTGCCTGCCAGTGTTGGCAACCCATTTGGTGCCTGCCAGTGTTGGTAACCCATTTGGTGCCTGCAAGTGTTGGCAACCCATTTGGTGCCTGCCAGTGTTGGTAACCCATCTGGTGCCTGCCAGTGTTGGTAACCCATTTCGTGCCTGCCAGTGTTGGTAACCCATTTGGTGCCTGCCAGTGTTGGTAACCCATTTGGTGCCTGCCAGTGTTGGTAACCCATTTGGTGCCTGCTAGTGTTGGTAAACCATCTGGTGCCTGCCAGTGTTGGTAAACCATCTGGTGCCTGCCAGTGTTGGTAACCCATTTGGTGCCTGCCAGTGTTGGTAAACCATCTTGTGCCTGCCAGTGTTGGTAAACCATCCGGTGCCTGCCTGTGTTGGTAACCCATTTCGTCCCAGCCAGTGTTGGTAACCTATTTCGTGCAGCCAGTTTCTTTATCAAAACAATCTTATTCCTCATTTTGTTGTGCAAAGTGTTGAGGTGAGGTGACCACGTGAGCGCCTGTCCACAGTCACCTTGAGGTAGGCTAAAAATTGATAACACTTGACTGGGTCTTTTTCTGAAAACTGTATAATTCGAGGATGGGTGGTAAAGACCGAAACAAAAAGGGGGGTTAAAGAGGAAACAAAAGCAAAGCACAACGTTTCGACTCCTAGAGTCTTTTTCAAGTGGCATGAAACTGAGGACACAGGAATTGTTTCAACAAATCTGAAGTGACAAGAACTCAAAAAGCAAACACACACACATAAAGGGGAAGGCAAGGGGATTGTTTCAACAAATCTGAAGTGATAAGAACTCAGAAAACCCCGCACACACACCCACACACACACAAACCCACGCACGCCCACAGAACACCCCCCCCCTCTTCCCCCCACCCCCACCCCCACCCTTTTTTCTTTCCCCCCCCCCACCTACCCACCCCCCTTTTTTTTTTTTTTTTTTTTTTTTTTTTCCCCCCCCCCCCCCCACCCACCCCCACCCCAACCCACACAACCCCAGTTCGCATGGTATAGTTCGGATGGTGACTCCATCACTTCAGTCCTTGATGTTCAGTCCGTGGGGAGTGATCGTACCTAGCCTAGAGATCAGAGATGATTCAAGGAATTTTCGGTGTATGGCATCTGAGTGGTTTTGGTGAACAGCAGAGATTGACATATGAAACACGTTATGTCCAGGGCTATTGAAATGTGTACCTTCTCTGTACACGAGCATCCCCCACAATGAGGGTCTACAGGCCATAAAACATTTTCTGAAAAACAGCACCTTTGACATCGACATCACAACCATCCTAAGACTGGCAGAACTGGTCCTTACACTGAACAGTTTCTGCTTCGGCGATTGCCACTTTGTTCAAACCCGAGGGGTGGCTATGGGCACCAAGATGGGGCCGAGTTACGCATGCCTCTTTATGGGTTTCATCGAGGAGCAGATAATCTCTTCGTATCCTGGACGTGTCCCTCCATTTTTCAGACGCTTCATAGACGACATCATAGGTATCACCACAAGCACCAAGGCTGAACTTCTAGTTTTCATACACTTTGTGTCTTCATTCCACCCAGCCCTGAAATTCACCTACACCATCTCTGAAACAACTGTATCTTTTCTAGACATTCAAGTATCCATCACCAGCACAGATCAACTGAAAACATCAGTGTTTTACAAAGCAACTGATTCACATTCTTACCTCAAGTTCACATCTAGCCACCCACAGTCTACCAAGAAGAGCATCCCTTACTCTCAATTCTGTCGCATCAGAAGACTGTGCAGCAATGACGACGACTTCAAACTGCAGGTCAACTGGATGTGTTCCTTCTTCCGAAAGCGCGGGTACCCTGAAGCAGTCATCATCGATGCCGCCAATCGTGCCCTCCGCACCCCCAGGACTCAGGCCATGACCCCGTCTCAGAACAAAGATCAGTCTGACCGACCAGTCCTTACTCTGACCTACCACCCACACAACCTCCCAGTTAAAAACATCCTTGTGAAAAACTTTGACATCCTGAGGAAAGACCTAAACTCAAGTCCACCTTCGACAAACCTCCATTAGTGGCATACCTGCGGGACACCAACCTCAGGGATCATCTAGTACGAGCCACCTACAAAGACTCACCGAGTAGCTCTCCACCAGGAAACCACCGCTGCAACGAACCCCGATGCAAAACCTGCCCCTTTTTAAATACAACCACTAACACCCTCAGGGGCCCATCAGGCAAAAGTTTCACCATCAGATCCCCCTTCACTTGCCGATCCTCCAACCTGGTGTACATTCTTTCATGCAGCCTCTGTTCCAAACTCTACTGTGGTGAGACCTACCGGACCCTGGATGAAAGATTCAGGGAACATCTCCAGGCTGTCCCCATAGGTACACATTTCAATAGCCCTGGACATAACGTGTTTCATATGTCAATCTCTGCTGTTCACCAAAACCACTCAGATGCCATACACCGAAAATTCCTTGAATCATCTCTGATCTCTAGGCTAGGTACGATCACTCCCCACGGACTGAACATCAAGGACTGAAGTGATGGAGTCACCATCCGAACTATACCATGCGAACTGGGGTTGTGTGGGGTTGGGGTGGGGGGGGAGGGGAGAAAAAAAAAAAAAAAAAAAAAAAAAAAAAAAAAAAAAAAAAGGGGGGTGGGTAGGTGGGGGGGGGGAAAGAAAAAAGGGTGGGGGTGGGGGTGGGGGGAAGAGGGGGGGGGGGTGTTCTGTGGGCGTGCGTGGGTTTGTGTGTGTGTGGGTGTGTGTGCGGGGTTTTCTGAGTTCTTATCACTTCAGATTTGTTGAAACAATCCCCTTGCCTTCCCCTTTATGTGTGTGTGTTTGCTTTTTGAGTTCTTGTCACTTCAGATTTGTTGAAACAATTCCTGTGTCCTCAGTTTCATGCCACTTGAAAAAGACTCTAGGAGTCGAAACGTTGTGCTTTGCTTTTGTTTCCTCTTTAACCCCCCTTTTTGTTTCGGTCTTTACCACCCATCCTCGAATTATACAGTTGAGGTAGGCTGTATTGTACTGATGCCGAATATTCTTGCCTTCAATCTGTAGGCTTAAAATCTTTCCAGGGGAAGAGGAAAAAGCATGTGGCATCAGTCCTCGCTCTGTTGATTGTGTTCATTCTCTTTGGCCCAGTCTGAGACTGCCTGCATCCTGTGTGCTGATTGATCTGCACCACATGGCAAGGTCGTCACCATGCTCTGCACCACATGGCATGGTCGTCACCATGCTCTGCACCACAAGGCAAGGTCGTCACCATGCTCTGCACCACATGCAAGGTCGTCACCATGCTCTGCACCACACGGCAAGGTCGTCACCATGCTCTGCACCACATGGCAAGGTCGTCACCATGCTCTGCACCACACGGCAAGGTCGTCACCATGCTCTGCACCACATGGCAAGGTCGTCACCATGCTCTGCACCACACGGCAAGGTCGTCACCATGCTCTGCACCACATGGCAAGGTCGTCACCATGCTCTGCACCTCACGGCAAGGTCGTCACCATGCTCTGCACCACATGGCAAGGTCGTCACCATGCTCTGCACCACATGGCAAGGTCGTCACCATGCTCTGCACCACATGGCAAGGTCGTCACCATGCTCTGCACCACATGGCAAGGTCGTCACCATGCTCTGCACCACATGGCAAGGTCGTCACCATGCTCTGCACCACATGGCAAGGTCGTCACCATGCTCTGCACCACATGGCAAGGTCGTCACCATGCTCTGCACCACATGGCAAGGTCGTCACCATGCTCTGCACCACATGGCAAGGTCGTCACCATGCTCTGCACCACATGGCAAGGTCGTCACCATGCTCTGCACCACATGGCAAGGTCGTCACCATGCTCTGCACCACATGGCAAGGTCGTCACCATGCTCTGCACCACATGGCAAGGTCGTCACCATGCTCTGCACCACATGGCAAGGTCGTCACCATGCTCTGCACCACATGGCAAGTCGTCACCATGCTCTGCACCACATGGCAAGGTCGTCACCATGCTCTGCACCACATGGCAAGGTCGTCACCATGCTCTGCACCACATGGCAAGGTCGTCACCATGCTCTGCACCACATGGCAAGGTCGTCACCATGCTCTGCACCACATGGCAAGGTCGTCACCATGCTCTGCACCACATGGCAAGGTCGTCCACAGGCAGTGCCCTGAAGATGTGGTGGACACTGGTCAATGAAGACCACAGAGATCATCAGCAAGGTCACTCCACTTGGTGTGCACCCTCTGCTCTTCACCAACATGCTCCTCTGACTATCCAGTTTTAGACAGCTGCTGACCTATGGAACAGGTAGCTGTGGATTCAGTGGTTTATTCTGCCAAAATTCTGAACACCTCAACGAGATGCTCTTCTTTCCACAATTCCTTGAACCCTTGATCGGATCCACAAAGACGGCGATGGCTTTCATCTTCTCATGGAAGCCGTTTTCAATGTCCTGTGTTAGAATTACCATGTGGTCATCTGTGCTTGTGTTCCTGTGAAAGCCGGACTAAGTGGGGCTTATGACCCCGTTCCTCTCAAGTGATACCGGAGGCAACGAAAGTTAATCATCGAATTCG
>CM031620.1:8096883-8116883 GCA_018398815.1 Conus ventricosus | reverse complement strand
AGTTCCTGTACAAGAATAATCAGCTCCCTCTCCGTCTCCCCGACCGGACAAATAAAGGCGACGTGAGAGACTCGGTTCGCCGATTTCGTCAGACAATACGCGGTGTCGGAGTACACACAACGGGCAACTCGATTCCCACAATTCTCGCCGTTCTCGCAAGTTCTCGCGCGTTTGTGCGCGCCTCGTAGACAACGGCAGCCAGTGTTGGGTTGCTGAATTTCGCGCGATGGCAGAAGGCGAAGAAACTCGATTGTTATTATCGTTTCGGGGTCATGTTGCATTTTTCTCTTCTCTCTCTCGTAAGTGTATATACAATTTTTTTTCCTTGGCGAGGAAATCATTCCGAGCTGACAACCTGGCATGGCAGATTGTGGTGTGATTAGTTCGTGGTAGGGTAAGTGGTTTGGCTCAGTGGTTGGTATTCCGATACCTCACGATTTGTACTAACGTACGCGGTGGTCTGCATGTTTTGGCGTCGCCATGCACTGAAACCTGACATCGTGATGAGAAGGAAATGCAACACTGAGAGAGAGAGAGAGAGAGAGAAGAGAGAGAGAGAGAGAGAGAGACAGAGAAAGAGAGAGAGAGAGAGAGAGAGAGAACAGACAGACAGACAGACAGACAGACAGACAGAGACGAGACAACAGAGAGAGAAACAGAGAGACAGAAGAGAGAGCAGAAAGAGAGAGAGATTCATTTGCACGTCTCCTCTCCAGATGGGTGGTTTTCATGTTTTATTTCTCTCAAGGTGTGAGGTCTCTCAGAGGAATGAATTGGTGTTAATGAAAGAAACAAATCAATCAGCAGAAAGAAACACAAAACCAAAAATTCTAACTGAGATCTGTACTAATTTCTCTCTATATAAAAAGCAAAACCTCTTTCAATATCGTTCACAAACACTTTCAATTACATCAGAAATAGTACAGTGATAAGAATTTGTTTGATTAAAAGAGTTAGACATAGAGGAGTTATAATCATGGCTTTTAAAGCCTTATCCTATCGGGAGACATGAACTCAATCCTGGTCCGTCCACCAAAGTAAAATATCCATGCGGAGTTTGCAATTTAAGTCACATGGAAACATAAAGCAGTTGCCTGTGACGTCTGCAATTCATGTATCACACTAAATGTATGTTAATGAATTCAGCAGTTTATGAAGCATTATGCAATAGTGATATATCTTGGACTTGTTTTACCTGCGGGCTTCCAAACTTTAGTTCGAGACTTTTTGAAGATTCTATTGAAGACTGCAGCTCAGAAAGCAACCGTTTTTGACCCTATCTCACCAACCGATCCCCAAAAGAAAACTTGAAATTTTTTCCAAGTTTGTATCCACCCCTGATTCTAAAACTGATAAAATCCCAAATCATAAAGTTGCAACTGAAACCCAAATCATTAAGAGAAAAAGATAAACTTAAATGCATAGTCGTAAATTTTCAATCTCTTATAAAGAAAAAGGAAGAACTCAGTAATTTAGTCACCGAAAAAAACATTGATGTTGTAATTGGAACAGAAACTTGGCTAGAAACTGGAACATCCAGCAGTGAACTTCTAATGGAGGATTTTGATATTTATAGAAAGGACAGACTTGGAAAAAGAGGTGGGGGAGTCTTGATTGCCATTAGGAAGAACTTAGCCAGTGAGTTTTTATATCAAGGCAAAAATAGTGAAAGTTTATTTTGTAGATTAATTTTAAGAATAAGAGACCTGTCATTGTTGGATCAGTTTACAGACCTCCAGACTCAGATGAAAATGTATGTTCGTCTATCTGCAGAGACATTTCTAACATTGTTTTGGCCAATAGGAAGCAATATTATGGATTGGTGGAGACTTTAACTTACCAGATATTGATTGGGGTGAAGATGCCATACTTGGTAATCAATACAGTAAAAATATTAATACTCAGTTTTTTGATGCAACCAAAGACCTTGGATTAGTACAGTCAGTTGAATCACCAACTCGTGGTAAGGCATTCCTGGATTTATTTTTTACCAATTGTCCAGGCGCTTTAGGCAATCAGGAATTAATTGCAGGCCTGGGTGATCATGATATAGTTCTCTTAGAGAGCAACTTTCAACCCTTTCGAAGAAAACCCCCTAAACGTACCATCAGACTCTGGAACCAAGCAGATTTACCAAAATTGCGCAGGATACTCGTGTTTCAGTCGTCTTTTCTGAGGTCCCATAGTGTTAAAGATAATGTCAGTGACCTTTGGAAGTGTATAAAAACTAACTTGGAATTTATTATGGATGACAACATACCTACTAAAATAACTTCAAGCAAGAACCACCAGCCATGGATTACTACAAAAACTAAAACGTTTGTTGAGAAGGAAACATCGTTTCTTTAAGAAATTGAAACTACATCCTAATTCAGAAAGATTACTGGTTAGGTATAAACATATTAAGAGACGGTGTCAGAGAGAATGTAGACTTGCTCACTCCAATTATGTTAATTCGATGATTTCGGAAGGTGATCATCAAAACAAGAAATTATGGTCTTACATAAGGAGTAAGAGACAGGACAACATTGGGATTCCAGACCTGAGAAACAACCAGAATAACCTAATACAGGACCCTGAAGGGAAAGCAAACTTACTAAACAAGCGTTTTGTTCAGTTTTCTCAAATCCCAAACCTTTAATTAACGTTAGGACTAAAGGATGATGATAAACTCCCTGAAATGCAAAACATCAAAGTAAACAAAGCAGGAGTATTTAAGTTACTGACCAATATCAATGAAAACAAAGCTACTGGTCCCGATGGCGTTCCTGGCAAGCTCTTAAAATTATGTGCCAATGAATTGAGTGAGGTATACCAATTACTTTACCAAGCTTCACTGGACCAGGGAGTAAAACCTGATGAGTGGCGAGATGCGAGCATTGTTCCCTTATTCAAAAAGGGTGACAAAAACAAAAGCAGAGAACTATAGACCTGTATCTCTTACATCCATATCAGCTAAACTACTTGAACACATAATATATAGTAGCATAATGGACCATCTTGACAAATATGACTTCTTAAATAACTCCCAGCATGGTTTTAGACAGCGAAGGAGTGTTGAGACTCAACTTATAACAACTCTCAATGATTTTAGTAACTGTTTAAACAACAGACAGCAAACAGATGCAATTTTATTAGACTTTTCTAAAGCCTTTGATAAGGTTGACCATGAGGGCCTGCTGCTTAAATTAGAACACATTGGCATTGGCGGTTCTTTGCTAAAATGGGCTAGATCATTCCTCGTGGGAGAACGCAGAAAGTTGTTGTGGAAGGGTCGTCATCCCATTGTAAACCAGTCTTGTCAGGTGTACCACAGGAACTGTTTCTGGGGCCCTTGTTTTTCTTAATTTATATAAATGACATAAGTAGAAATCTCTCTCCTGGAACTACATAAAGGCTTTTTGCAGATGATAGTTAGTATATAGAACAATGAGAAGCAAGAATGATACCCGCATTCTACAAGAAGATCTAAACGCTTTACAAGAGTGGGAAAGAACTTGGAAAATGGAATTTCATCCCCAAAAGTGCCAAGTGTTGCGTATATTGTAACAAACGCTCACCAATTAGATCAGATATATCTATTCATAATACTATTTTTAAAGAAACTAATGCTGCAAAATATTTAGGCGTGATTATAGATAGTCATCTCAAATGGAAAGAACATTACAATTTAGTATGTAAGAAAGCAAATAACATCTTAGCTTTCTTATACAGGAATATCAATGACTGCCCCCAAAAGGTTAAAGACGACTGCTACAAAACACTGGTTGACCAGTACTGGAATATGGTTGCTCAGTTTGGGATCCTTACCATCTAAAAGGACATTGATAACCTCGAAAAGATTCAGAAGAGAGCAGCACGGTTCGTAACAGGGAACCACATCAGAGAAAAGGGGAATACTAGAAGAACATGAGGAAATTAGAATGAAACCCTTAGAAGAGAGAAGAGCTTTTATTAAACTTAACACCTTTTTCAAGGCAGAGCTAAAGTAATTGATATTCCAATGGAACAACTAGTATTGAATAAAAGTAGCACCAGGAGTGCGGTCAATGTTATACCATACCTGCATCAAATATTGACAGCCACTTACATTCTTTTTATCCCAGTTCTGTACGGCTGTGGAACTCACTGCCGGGTGCATCAAGATTGCCAAAGTGCAATCTCATTCAAGGGACAAATTGTATTCGACAGTTTTGAGATCTGCATATTAACGATTTTCTATTTTTTACTCCCCAGATATTTTATTATTACCTGGGCCTGAATTTGGCCATTGCTTTTAAATCGAGTGCGACCCCTTGTTGCCAAATTTGCTCCAGGGCCAACAGTCTGAGTCGCACTGTTTTTATGTTATTTTATTTTATTTTTTAATATGCGCGCTGGTGACCTACTCGTTTTTGAGTGAACCAGTATTTTAGGAAGAAGAAGAAGAAGACTTAATTCGTACAACTTTCTTCTGTTTGCGAATAATGTACTGTACGCAATGTTGTCACTAATGATTTAAATGTACCTTGTTTAGTAATGTTCTTGTCTTCACCTTGATGAGAGCAAAAGAAGCCATCTCATGAAGGGTGATATTCTAGTGGAACAGCTTTTATGATCAGAAAACAAATGAAGTTAAGACTCCCCCAAGATCTATCATAATACAACTTTGATTTATTTTTACATGCCCCTCCTCCCCTCCCACAGGACTCAACCATTGGAGTTAACGCAAATGGTATGCTATTGAAACAAATCATACTGGGTTTGAGTCAGCCATTGGAGTTAACGCAAATGGTATGCTATTGAAACAAATCATACTGGGTTTGAGTCAGCCATTGGAGTTAACGCAAATGGTATGCTATTGAAACAAATCATACTGGGTTTGAGTCAGCCATTGGAGTTAACGCAAATGGTATGCTATTGAAACAAATCATACTGGGTTTGAGTCAGCCATTGGAGTTAACGCAAATGGTATGCTATTGAAACAAATCATACTGGGTTTGAGTCAGCCATTGGAGTTAACGCAAATGGTATGCTATTGAAACAAATCATACTGGGTTTGAGTCAGCCATTGGAGTTAACGCAAATGGTATGCTATTGAAACAAATCATACTGGGTTTGAGTCAGCCATTGGAGTTAACGCAAATGGTATGCTATTGAAACAAATCATACTGGGTTTGCAAAGTATTTCCTACCGTGATTTTGTAGATTCTTTGTTAACTGGAGATCGTGATGCAAGAACAGCATGTTGTAATTATTCATTTGTTGAAGATTATACAAATTGCATTTGTGTAGGAAATACTTCTGTTCCAGGCGAATGCTTTGGAAATTCTCTGGATACACACATAAATGCATTTTGGTACACAACTACTTGGACTATGCTATTTTGAATTTTTTGTGTCAACAGAAATTTGACGATAGTTGCACTTAAATTTCATCCCCAGAGTCTAGTTGTCTGGACTATTTTGTAATACCAACAGTTCTGTTTTCATCAATTATTCTGACGGCAGTGGATGTTGCAGTTTTGTTGAATCAGAACATCTACCAGTTGTTATGACGCAGTCGATCGGCCGGATTCTATGTCTAAAGAAGGTTATCAGAACATGTGGAAAAATAAAACTGCTGTAAAAGAGAAATTCACAAGGAATGACGACAAACAGTAATTTGTAATTACGATAAGAAGCAATACTACAGAGTAAAATCACAATGGCTTTTGAGTTCTCACAATACCAATACAGATTGTGCATACATGTTACTTTTTCATAAGTTTATTTCAAACAGAAATATGGCAAGGGAAAAAAAGGTTTATTATGCCTTGACAACGAATGTACTCAAGGCAAAAGGGGGAAAAATTTAAAGATATACAAAAAAAAATAGAAGAACTAAACTGTTTGGATGAATTAGGGACGAAGAAAGTTGAATCATGTACGTTCAAGAACGGAAAAGGCACAAACACTCACCAAAATCCCCAAACTCGACAGTTCAGGAAACAGATCAGAATTCCTTGCGTTACACGTTTCAGACATCGGTTTAAATTGTCACGAATGAACTCTTACAGATCAAACGTGTAACTTACAATATTTGAAAGGGATGGATCTGGAAAGAAATTTTGGACTTCTAAGGTAAGACAGATCCTTGTAGTGTGACTAAAGATTATGCAGTTTCAAACGGGTGTAGAAGATGTAAAGGGTTTCTTACTTGCTTTGAAACAGAGACTGGTAACATCGTTACACAGAAATGGACCGGATCAATTAAGAGATCGAAATGAGTATGTGAGGTACTGGCCATTAAAAACTATTTTGAAAAAGAAGAATACATCTATCGAATAGATACTTACTGCTTCAGGGTCAATATTTAGCGAATAAGATTGAACATTCCCCACATCTCAAGAACGCCCATCGGTATAGCGAGAATGATCCAGATTAAATGCCTTTCTTTTGCAAGGATGATCTTGAAGTCAAAATTCGTGTGTTGTTTGAGAGTTGTAGGAACAATGACCTAAAAATTAAGCTTTTGAAAGACAGCACTATACTATTACCCCACTGCTCAACATTTGTACGGTTAATGATACATACAAATAGAACATGTTCAGGTCTGTTTTCCACGCCGCTAGTTGAAGGAAGAAAATGATGAAGTGGGCTGAACACCGAGCATTACTATTTTTCATTTCAACAATTGGTACTGCAAGAACAATACATTAATCTATCACATTGCACGACTGCTACTAACAATGACACTGCATGTGTAGTCCTTTGCGCTGTTTGAGCATTATTCCAGATGAACAAAATATGACTTGGTTATGTACGTCTGTGTGTGTGTGTGTGTGTGTGTGTGTGTGTGTGTGTGTGTGTGTGTGTGTGTGTGTGTGTGTGTGTTGTGCGCGTGCGTACGTGCGTGCGCGCGTGCGCACGCGCGATGCATGTGCATTTAGAACTGTATGTTCGACGTTAAATGTATTCTATTCAGGACGAGCATGATATGCATTTTTGTTTCCTTCCTTCCGGACGCCATTTTCCCTGCACATGTATTGTGGCCCAAGGCCAATGTACATTACAAACAATCTGAGTTTTGAGTTCTCTCTCTCGCTCTCGCTCGCTCACTTCTCTTCTCTAACACACACAATTACTTATCAGTCCGGTTACATTCCCGTAAATAATAAACAATACAACACCCAACTACCACCCCACCACCACTACCAGCTCCCCCCCCCCCCCCCCCCAAATAAAAAGGGGGGTCTTTTCCACTTTCAGAAATGAATCAAAACACCCACTCCCATTCTAACTTCTCTTCCCCCATCCCCTTCTCTCCCCCCCTCCTCCATCCCCACTTTCCTCCCCCAAACACACACCCTACTCTTGCTCCCTTTCATCCTCTTCGCCATTTTCTGCCATATCCCCTCTCCATCCCCTCTCATACTTCTCTCTCCCCGCTCCCCCCCCCCCCCCCCCCCGCCTTCCTCTACCTCCTCCCGCCGCACCCTGTTCCCACCCTATTAACACCATCCGTGACGACATCTGCATTAAGAACACCCCGTCCCCCCCCCCCCCCCCCCCATGCCCTCCTCCCTTGTCCCTCCCTGTACATCTCACAGAACCACTGAGCGTCCTCCTCGGTCCCTCCATTCCCTTGTTCCATCTCGCTCCGCTAGGCTGTGGGGGGGGGGGGGGGGGGGGGGGGGGGGGGGGGGAGAGAGAGAGGAGAGAGAGGAGAGAGGAGGAGAGAGAGAGAGAGAGGAGGGGGAGGAGGAGGAAGGAGAGAGGGGAGGAGAGAGAGAGAGAGAGAGGAGGAAAGAGGAGAGGAGAGAGAGAGAGAGAGAGGAGAGAGGAGAAAGAGAGAGAGAGAGAGAGAGAAGAGGAGAGAGAGAGAGAGGAGAGAGGAGAGGAGAGGAGAGAGAGAGAGAGAGAGAGCGATGAGAGGAGAAGGAGGAGAGAGCAGCAGAAGAAGAGAGAGGAGAGAGAGGGGGGGAGAGAGGAAGCCGGTGGGGGGATGGGAAGGAGGATAATGGAAGAGAGAGAGACAGAGAAGAGAAGAGAGAGGAGAGGAGAGAAGACAGACAGACAGCAGAGAGAGAGAGGAGAGAGGGGGGGGGGGGAGAAGCCGGATGGGGGGGTGGGAAGGAGATTAAGAGGAAACAGAGAGGGGGGATGAGACACAGGACAGAGAAGAGAGAGAGAGAGAGAGACAGAGAGGAGAGACAGACAGAGGAGTGAGGGAGAGAGAGGGAGAAGAGGAGGGTGGGATGGAGGGATAGGAGAGACAGAGAGGGAGGAGGGGGGATGGAAAGGACACAGAGCAGGAGACAGAGAGAGGAGAGAGGGAGGGCAGTGGAGAGGGAAGACAGAGAGTGGAGATGAGACGGACGAGAGAGAGAGAGGAGAGAGGAGAGAGAGAAAAGAGAGAGAGAGAGTGGGAGAGTGAAAGAGAGAGGGGAGGGGCAGATAACGGAGAGAGAAAATTGAGAAAGAAAGAGGAATGCATAGGATTGATTCTTTTCAAAGTTGATTGCATTCATCAGTTGCCTATATTACATTCGTTGCGATTTTCTAAACTTTTCTTCGTAAATTTACAAGAGACAGCTTCCTTCGTGCTGTGGATCTTTTTGCACCTCGGTCATTGTCTCATCTGAGAGGTAAGCGCCCAGGTCACCATTAAAATCCTACTGAATAGGATCTAACCGATTAACACGCACACAAACCTAAGGCGCAGGTGGGAAGGGGAAAAACACCCGCGGTAAGACTAGAACCATGAACCCGTGAGACCCACCTCTCCACTCTTCTTCAGAGAGTTACTAAACGGTAGTTCCTCCTAAACCAGTCTTGCAATCAGCAGACGGTGCCTTTAGTGCTTCTTGCGTTGTTGCCACACACGATTCAAACGACTCAGAATCAGGGCAGTGTCTCCGTTGGCGGGTTGCCCTCCTGACGACTTGAAACTGTTTGCTCTCTTTGAACTGCTGGTGCTGCGGCTGCGATTGGACCAGCTGGGTGTGGCAGTTAATGGGGTGGTGGAATGATTAGAGTGGGAGTAAGGCCAGTGAAGAGGCACGGAAAATGGAACAGCAAAATAAATAAATGACTGATTAAAAAAAATAAATCATAAAATGAATAAAAAGGAAGCAATTACTGTCTCTATGCCTATGGAATTTTGACGCACAAATTGATAATGTTCTCGGCCGTTTCTTGATGCCATTTCTCAAATCCACAGTGCATACTATAACAAAACATTGAGCATTTAGCACTTCTGCGGCGGTGTACCGGTAGTTCGTAATCAAGGCAGCTATTTTCTGTCTCTTAACAACGTATACGTTTAACAATACCACGTCATAATAATGTCATAACGGCACACTTAATCTACTCATTCGATGCCGCTGTTTTTGAACTAAAAGTGTGAAAAATCAATACGGGCTATGATACCGGTGTAAAAATCAAGACAATTATTATTTCATACATGACAACAACAAAAAACATTTATAACGCACGTTTCTGTTGTTCTTTGCGAAAATTCTTCTTTTTGCATTTTTAGAATTATGAAAAAAAAAGTTGATCTTTCGACACTTAGAATGTACCATAGTCCTTCACTCCCTCTCACACCCGCAATCCCATCTCCATCTTCACCCCTGGCCCTGTCATTGTATTGGGTATTGACCTTTGAAAGCCACCAGATCCTTCCTTGTTAGAGGTCCAGCTAATTCCGCCGCGCTCAGTCATCCCTTTCCGCCTCCCCCAGCCCCCCTCTCCCCCTTCCTCCCGCTCCCTCCCTTCGCTCTTTTCCCCCCAAAGGGATCAAAAGTTGGTCGGAGACTTCGATTGCCATGCCCTCCCTTGTCCTCCCGTTTTAATCGCGCCACTCTTTCGGGTTAATTGCATTTCGGTCTAATTGTATTCTCGGGTTAATTGTATTTCTCGCAAAACTTTCGACGAGGGTGGTTTCCTTTTAAGGTTTTTGATTTTGTTGGTTTGTGGGGGGAGTTTCACGCTTCGTTTGGGGAATTGGTGTTGAATTGTGACGGCTGTGGTGAACTGCGTAGGGTTTATTAGTTGCTGTGTTGTTGCTGTTGTTGTTGTTGTTGTTTTAAAGGAGTTGAAGTGTGAGTTTTGGTGAGGATGAAATGGCCTGTGGTCGGTGCTTGGTTATGGTCGGACCGTTTTTTTTTTTTGTTTTGTTTTTGTTTTCGCTTGTCAACAGATGGAAACTGTCCTGCGCGCAGTTTGTTTTGGTGGTAGAATTATCAGCTTTGGGCTTCTCGGTTTCCTGTCTAATTCTCTCTCTCTCTCTCTCTCTCTCTCTCTCTCTCTCTCTCTCTCTCTCTCTCTCTCTCTCTCTCTCTTCCTGAGACATCCCTTCCTCCCATTACCATTTCACCCCCACATCTCTTGCAATTTCGTTAGAAACCACCACACTAACACACACACACACAACACACACACCACACACACACATACCACACACACACACACACGCACGCACGCACGCACGCAACGCACGCACGCACGCACGCACGCACACACACACCACACACACACACACGTGCACGCGCGCGCCTTACAGTTTCCCTGCCATCCTCCATTGTCACTGCCCACCCACTCCCTCATTCGCCAAAGTACGTTTACCAATAGTCCGCCACTCGTCTACCAGGCCAGGGAAGACAGATTACACAAAGTACGTTTACAATAGTCCGCCCACTCGTCTACCAGGCCAGGGAAGACAGATTACACAAAATACGTTTACAATAGTCCGCCCACTCGTCTTCCAGGCCAGGGAAGACAGATTACACAAAGTACGTTTACCAATAGTCCGCCCACTCGTCTACCAGGCCAGGAAGACAGATTACACAAAGTACGTTGACCATAGTCCGCCCACTCGTCTACCCAGGCCAGGGAAGACAGATTACACAAAGTACGTTTGACCAATAGTCCGCCCACTCGTCTACCAGGCCAGGAAGACAGATTACACAAAGTACGTTGACCAATAGTCCGCCCCACTCGTCCACCAGGCCAGGGAAGACAGATTACACAAAGTACGTTGACCAATAGTCCGCCCACTCGTCTACCAGGCCAGGAAGACAGATTACACAAAGTACGTTGACCAATAGTCCGCCCACTCGTCTACCAGGCCAGGGAAGACAGATTACACAAAGTACGTTGACCAATAGTCCGCCCACTCGTCTACCAGGCCAGGGAAGACAGATTACACAAAGTACGTTTACCAATAGTCCGCCCACTCGTCTACCAGGGCAGGGAAGGCAGATTACACAAAGTACGTTTACCAATAGTCCGCCCACCGTCTACCAGGCCGGGGAAAGGGACAGATTACACAAAGTACGTTTACCAATAGTCCCCCCACTCGTCTACCAGGCAGGGAAGACAGATTACACAAAGTACGTTTCCCAATAGTCCGCCCCACTCGTCTACCAGGCCAGGGAAGGCAGATTACACAAAGTACGTTTACCAATAGTCCGCCAATCGTCTACCAGCCAGGGAAGACAGATTACACAAAGTACGTTTCCAATAGTCCGCCCACTCGTCTACCAGGCCAGGGAGACAGATTACCCAAAGTACGTTTACCAATAGTCCGCCACTCGTCCACCAGGCCAGGGAAGACAGATTACATTTTACGTTCATTCCCAACCCCGCACCCAGCATCATCCCACCCGAACCCTCAAAGAAGACCACCGCAAGAGAGCAGACGAGCATGTCCCTGATTTCCCTGGCGAAGACGTACGTCTTGCAGCGACAGGCGGGGAGGAGAGTAGAATGCCGACGACTCTCTCCACCAATCAGAGGACTTGACTATTTTTTAGTGCAGGGGTGGGAGTGGAGCAACGGCTGAACATAATTCGAAGAGTGTTCCATATGACCTCAAGATCCAAGATACAACGGTTGTCTTGATCAAATAAAATATTACCTTTTGCGCATGCATTGCTACATTTCATCCGGGTGTGAATACACCCGGATAAATGAATATACCTAAAACACAGAGAAGGGTACTTCTGTACCTTGCTGTCACTGCAGGTCATAATGTCGAACTTGTCGAACTGTGTGAGCCAAGTTTCGGACCCCTTAACTGATTCATCAACTGTGTTCCCCACCCCTCCCCTCCACCCACCCTCTCTGTTACTCCAGGTGCATCAAGGTGTTTTGAGACTCCCTTTTTTCCCTTTCCCCTTATTCTGTTTGTCTTGATGTTCGGAGTGACAGGGTCCCCGAGCACAGGGTGAATTTCTGAGGCCAGCGAGATTGGGAATCTGGGCAACTGCGTCTGGAGATGAGATCAAGCTGATTGCTGGCCTGGTACACTTGTCTCCTGGTGTGTCCTGAGAGAGGAGAGAGAGAGAGGAGAGAGAGGAGAGAGAGAGAGAGAGAGAGAGAGAGAGAGAGAGAGAGAGAGACAGACAGACAGACAGACAGAAAAAAAAGCCTAAAAAAGACACCAGCCCCAGACACCAAGCTGCCGGCCCCCTCCCTGCCCCCTGGACGCGCGGATTGACAACCAGACCACATGGTTCGGACATCTATTTTACCCCGGACCTCCGGGCTCCCGTACCCGACTGACCGCCACCCGGCCTGGCAGCCTGCCGCGCGCGCCTCCAGGATGATGCGTCACTAGGTGACTGGCCAAGGACCACGCAATGTCTTCGCCGTGCTACGACGCCAAATGTAACCATGTTGCCAATCCTCACTACAGATCTAACAATGTAGCAGTCTGGATGAATGCACACACCACACACACACACACACACACCACACAACAAAAGTTGGGGGGGGGGGGGGGGGGGTACGTCGAATAACGAGTTGTAACTTTTCGCTGAGGCTGCTGCTTCCTTGTCTGATGCAAAGAACTGCTTACAGACTTTAGTTAGCCAACCCACTTCTTTTCACTGGTCACATCCTGAGAAATGGTCCCACCAGTGGTAGTACGTACCGGTCTTTTCTACCCAGCTCCCTCTTCTTCTTCTCCTTTTTTTTTTATATAAAGTTCTGAACCCATCTGTCCTGCTTTCTAATATCTTTCTGACGGATCATTACTGATTTGGGAACCCGACGGAAAGTTGCGAGTTAATGCTTTTACCCTTGGTGGGTAACAAGTGTTACGTCTATCTGTTTGAAATTTTCAGTCGCACTTGCATGTACAATAAATAACTCTGTTACATGTTGCTGTCCGCGTGGGAAACCTTGTTGCCGAACGTTCTTTATGACTCTTTTCGGATGATCACCTCGGATTAACTTTGTTTTTGTTTTTATTTCCCTTAAGCCATTGGCCAGGTTGTTTTTTTTCTTCTAAATATTGTACTAGGTATTGCCACGAGGTATTAATTTATTTTCGAAACTATGCAAACTAAAAAAAAATGCAAATATCGCATTTTCCATTAAAACTGTAAAACATTTACATCTGTCGTGGATTATGAGAAAAGCAACAACGTTACATTTTTAGTGGATAACGCATCATAAAAAATTATTTAAAAATTTATGATGTTTTTTGTACAGACTGCAGCATCGTTCCATTTTACGTTACTTCACTGCTGTGCGGCAGATTTAAGTAGATTGGGGGTATGGGAACTCATTCGATTAAAAGAAAATTACAATCATTTTCTCCTGGGAAACAGTGATGATCTTCGAGTAACAGTGACAGTTGTTGTTTTTTTTACGAGAAATTAGTAATTTTCGATGATTTATCAACACTTGTTTTGTTGCTCGTGGGAATCAAAACAGTAATTATGACTGGGATAAATTAGAGGACCCAGTATGGCTCATATCCATCCGCACCGATAACGCTGCGCGAACCGGCCTTCTTGTTCACAGATTCACTGAGCCATGACAAAGTTTTCTTTCCCCGGTCTTCATGATCTTAAGTCTTGACAGCGTCTGAACTAATCAAAATAACTGCTACAGTAACGATTACTGTTTTTTCATGTCTCGCAATCTTTTTCTGACAATGATGATGTTTTCAGATGAAGGCAGAATTCCCCAATGTTTTCTTGGTGATATTTACAAATTCTAACGCCAAAGCAGTAACTGTGACCTTTTGAAACTGCCAAGCTTCCATACCGGGGTACCCCTAAACCTCGACCTGAGATGTCTCAGCCTGTGATACTGGAACCTTATGTTTCCTCCAAAGCGGTCGGGTGGACATGATGGAGTGTTGTACATTGTGCTGGATTGTAGGGGAGCGTTGATGGCGGAGCTGACGGTCGTGACTTTGGACCACTCATGGAATCTGATTTGTACGGATTGGAAACTTTTTGTGTACCCATCAATAAATGAGTCTATACCTGATACAGGCCGGGGGAGATTAAGGCGCGGAAGGAGAGGGATGGGCTCCGTCTCCTATCATGCCGTGCCCTAGACGAGGTGAACCTCTGACAGTGTACTGCCCCTGCGGCCATGGGGACTTTCGTCTTAACTGTTTAAGTATTACTGCGTTGTGCTGTGCAGTAGTACAGTGTACTGTAATACGTAATAGTGCACTATGCCGTGATGTATTATGCCGCGTTGTGCTTGTTGTGATGATTGATACACACACAAACACGCGTATACACATCACATCACACCACACCAACATAATCCCTCACACACACACACACACACACCACACGGCGAGCATCGCTGACCCACCCACCTACCGGCTACATCAAAGCAATGATAGCTCTGTTGATAAACCACACCCATGACTGAACGACGAGCGACAGACCACGACCGTTTGATCACAGCTGCTCTCCCACCCACCCCCTCGCCCCACCCCCATCCCTCATCATCTCCCCCCCCCCCCCGCCCCTATTGCCTCCTCCTCCACCCCACCTGTGGGAAGGGAAGGAGAGTGATCGGATAACAAAATCATGAATAGAAATAGGGGGGGGGGGGGGGGGGGAAGTGCCATACTCCCTCAACATAAACTCATCTCTTCGACGAATACATCCGGTTAGTTCGACTGCCAAAGAATGAAAGTGTTTACTCCCTCGGGAGGGAGATGGGAGGGGTGGGGGACAGAGGGGTGGGAGGGGGGGCGGGGCGGGGGGGGGGGGGGGGGAGCAAGGGAGCTGAGAAAGGTGGGGTGAAGGTGGAATGATGGGATGAATCTAAGTTTGGTAACAGAATCGTGAACGAGGAAGGGAGACTATCTGTGCCATCACTGGGACTGTGCTCGGGGCGCCAGATCCTGAATGTTATTACCATGTAAGAATTACGTGTTGCGTCTTCCGGTGCTGTGACAGCCCTGATGATGGCCCTTTGCAGTCGGCTGGGCTATAAGCAACATTACCTTACCTTCCGGTGCTTGTTTTCACGCGGAGTGGGAACGACCGTGAGTTACGGAACAGGATGCCTGACGAAGAAAAGCTTTTTTCTTCTCTTCGGAGACAGATAGCCACAACCATATACCAGAGAGAGAGAGGAGAGAGGAGAGAGAGAGAGAGAGAGAGATTTCATTCGTATAGGCCATGGCTCCGTAGTGAAGGGGGTGTTGTGAACAAATCTTTTCAAAGAAGAAATAAGAACAAATTAATGATATAGCCATCAATGTGCAACAGATAATAGACAAACTAGAAATAAACCCGACAGTACACAACCGTTGATTCTTAACTGCGTATTATACTTCGAATCTGAAATGCTTTGTACAAGAAAACAGCAACACGTTCTATGGTGGTTCCGTTTGTGGATGCCATGAGTAATAAAAGTCGACATAAAGAAGAGAGAGAGAGAGAGAGAAGGAGAGAGAGAGAGAGAGAGAGAGAGGAGAGAGAGAGACAGAGAGAGAGACTGAGACAGAGACAGAGACAGGCAGAGACAGAGACAGAGAGAGAGGGGGGCAGATAAAAGAAAGAAAGTAAAAGAAACGGAAGAAAGAAAGAAAGAAAACACGCACACACACACACACACACACACACACACACACACACACACACACACAAACAAGATACACAATAATGAAACATCACTTACAATTACTTCTCTTTAAGTGTTTAACCCATCAAATTGTTCAGTGTTCTCAATGTCCTCTGATTTTATTTCATTTCAGTTTAACTTTCGAAGCATTACACATTTTACTGCCCCCGATTCTGGATGCAGACAAGTTCTCTGTTCATTTTCACTAAATTCAATATGTATGTCTGTCTGTCTGTCTCTCTCCCTCCCTCTCTCTCCCTCTGTGTGTGCCCGTGTGTGTAAGGGGGGGGGGGGGGGGGGGGCCCGCGAGCGCGCGCGTGTGCATATGTGTGTGTGCGTGTGTGTGCGCGCGCGCGTGAGTGTGTGTGTGTTGTGTGTGTGTGTGTTGTGTGTGTGTGTGTGTGTGTGTGTGTGTTCACTTTATACCAACTTTTTGCTTTAAAAGATCTCTTGAATTAAAATGCTCTCTCTCACTCACTCTCTCTCTCTCTTTCCCCTCCCTTCAATCCCTCTCTATTTCTTATAGATCAATTAATCATTGTGTCAGTAACAGATCCTTTAAACGCTGGCACTTATCTGTCGCGTGCATAATAAATTAATTCGTGGAAGCAACCGTAATCATTCCCTCCATCACCTCCTCTCGCCCTTGCTCCCCACCCCCACCCCATTCCTACATTCCCCTTCGACCCTTAGTAGCCCCCCCCCCCCCCCCCCCCCGCCCATCCTTCCTCTCTCCCCCCCCCCCCCCCCCCCCCCCCTCTCTTCTCCCACTGAACGCAATCAAAGGCAAACGGTGAAATGGATGCTGTTATCTTCTGGTCCCATCGGCACTGTTCGTTAACACAGCTGTTCCTTCTGTTCCGTCTTGCACAACACACGGAAGCTGGTCAGACTGCGGTTTAGTAGTTTTTTTGTAACCCTCTCTCTCTCTTCTCTCTCTCCTCGTTTGTATTTGTGTTTACGTACATGCGTTCACGTCCTCAGTGTCACACAACGCCCATATAGAAATCTATTGGCATTTTAGCCAACGCTGAGGTGAAACTTAAGGTTGTGTTACGGTACAGATCCAGTTAGCGCAAATTATCCAGGGGGAGAGAGAGAGAGAGAGAGAGAGAGAGAAGAGAGAGAGAGAGAGAGAGAGAGAGAGAGATGGAGAGAGAGATGGAGAGATGGAGAGAGACAGACAGACGGAGGGACGGACGGACAGACAAACAGACAGACAGACAGGTTGATAGAAAGACGGGCACTGACAGAGAGACAGAGACAGACACAGAGGACAGAGACAGGGAGACAGTGACAAACAGAGAGACAGAGAGAGAGAGAAGAGAGAGAGAGAGAGAGAGAAGAGAAGAGACAGACAGAGGAGAGAGAGAGAGAGAGTACACAAAATGTATAGCCAGTACTCAATCTCAGTTACACATAATGTGCCTTTGAATACTATATCCGTGCTTGGTTTCCACTGATGTAGAAGGAAAAAAACTTGGATATAAGGTAGCATTACTGAACTCTCCGTAACTTTCTTGTTGTCCTCTTGAGTCTGTTGTACTCGTTCAAGTTTTTCCTTGAAAGTAAACATTTTCATCATATCTTTTTTACTGATTGATTGATCAACTGATTGAGTGTGTGTGTGTGTTGTGGTGTGTGTGTGTGTGTGTGTGTGTGTGTGTGTGTGTGTGTGTGTGTGTGTGTGTGTGTTGTGTGTGTGTGTGTGTGTGCGCGCGCGCTCATGTCGGGAAGTGAAGAGATGAGGGAAGGGGAAGAGAGTGTGAAGAAGGAGGTGTTAAAGTATAAATTCAACACCCCTTCACTGACAGCACGTGAGAACCGCTGAACTCTACCTCCGAACTGAAATGTTTGTCACTGCCGGTCCACGGTCGACTTTCGACTCGCGGGTGAATTTCGTCAGCAGACCAAACATGGCAGTGTCAGTCTACTCACACCAACAGTTATACATGCATTCTGTACTGAAGTCGACCATCAAAAGCAATAGAGACAGTGATGGAAAAAACAAGAAAGCGCTAAGAGCTTACATTAGCTCAGCGAAGTCCAATCAAAGCGCCATTGAATCTGGCCTCTTGTGATCACAACACACCCCACCAGAAATGACCGCTCGGCGACAGCTGGTCCATGCTCCACAACACTGGAGAATCACAACGTTGGAGAATGAACGATAGGAGAAAGGGGAGGCAAAAAACGAACAACTGTAAGCAGAGAGGGGGGGGGGGGGTACAATGTTGGAAACAACGTATGAGAAATGTAGGAAAAAATAGAAGAGAGAGAGAGAGAGAGAGAGAGAGAGAGAGAGAGAGAGGAGAGAGGAGAGAGAGAGAGGGAGTAAGTAGGAACAGGATGGCACAACACAAGACAGTGGGACAAGAAGGACGAAGGGGTAGGCAGGAAAGTGGGAAATGCAGGAGGAAGGTTGGGCAATGTAGGGGGAAAGCAGTCAATGGCAATTCTTAAGGTAGGGGAAAAGAGGAGAACGGCTGTTAAAGGTAATCCTAAATATGAGGGGAAAAAGTAGGTGACCGGTGGGAAAGGTAATTCTAAACAAATGGAAAACTAGGGTAAAGGTAGTGAAAGGTAATTCTAAATAAATGGAAAACTAGGGTAAAGGAAGCGAAAGGTAATTCTAAACAAATGGAAAACTAGGGTAAAGGTAGTGAAAGGTAATTCTAAATAAATGGAAAACTAGGGTAAAGGTAGCGAAAGGTAATTCTAAATAAATGGAAAACTAGGGTAAAGGTAGCGAAAGGTAATTCTAAATAAATGGAAAACTGGGTAAAGGTAGTGAAAGGTAATTCTAAATAAATGGAAAACTGGGGTAAAGGTAGCGAAAGGTAATTCAACAATGGAAATAGTAAGCGTAGTGAAAGAATCAACAAATGGAAAACTAGGTAAAGGTAGTGAAAGGTAATTCAAAACAAATGGAAAACTAGGTAAAGGTAGTGAAAGGTAATTCTAAACAAATGGAAAACTAGGTAAAGGTAGTGAAAGGTAATTCTAAAGGTGGAGAAAAGTAGGAGACCGGTGGGAAAGGTGATTCTAAAGGTAGGGAAAAGTGGGATAATATTTGGGCAAGGTATAATTATAAAGGTAGGAACAACAAGGGGGACATAGGTAGGGAAAGGTATTGCTAAATGTAAGGAAAAGTAGGAGACAGGTAGGGGAAATGTAATTCGCAGAGAAAAGTAAAGGACGCAAAAGGTGGGAAGAGGTGATTCTAAAGACAGGGGAAAGTAAGGAAAACGTAGGGAAAGGTATCTTAAAGGGAGGAAAAGTAGGAGAAAAGTGGGGAAAGATACTTCTAAAGACAAGGGAAAGTAGGAGACAGGTAGGGGAAATGTAACTCTAAAGGTAGGGTAAAATAGGCCAAAGGTGGGGAAAGGTGATTGTAAAGACAATGAAAATAAACAGAAACGTAGGCAAAGATATTTTGAAAGCAGGAAAAGTAAGCGAAAGATGTTGGAAAGTGGGTGGGAAGAAACATTACTATAAGGTTAAATTTGAAAAGAGAGGGGGTTAGTTACCGCCAAGGACACAGACAAACAGAGTACAGGACCAGACACAATGCATTTCGACCTCTTCTGGAGAAGCACCTAATAGCAGCTAAGTGGTTTCTTGTTCTTTGTCACTGTCCTAACCTGCAGAAGACCCAAGAGGTCGAAATGCATTGTGTCTAGTCCTGTACTCTGTTTATCTGTGTCCTTGGCGGTAACTAGCCCCCTCTCTTTTCAAATCTGTTTTGAAACTTTACTAAAAGGTACAAAAAACAAGGTCGAAAAACATGAATTAAAGAAGGTCAAGAAAAGAAGAAATTCTGAGAAAGTATGAAAAGGTAAAAGCAGAGACAGGCAGACAGACAGAGACAGAGGCAGAGAGACAGACAGACAGAGAGAGAGAGAGGGAGAGAGAGAGAGAGAGAGAGAGAGAGAGAGAGAGAGAGAGAGAGATAGAAAGGAAAAGAGAGAGAGAGAGAGACACAGAGAGAGAGAGAAAGGGAGAGTGAGAGAGAGAGAGAAGAGGAGAGAGAGAGAGAGAGAGAGAGAGAAAGGGAGAGTGAGAGAGAGAGAGAAAAGGAGAGAGAGGAGAGAGAGAGAGAGAGAGAGAGAGAGAGAGAGAGAGAGAGAGAGAGAGAGAGAA
>CM031620.1:8049383-8091883 GCA_018398815.1 Conus ventricosus | reverse complement strand
TCATCATCATCATGCTCGTTTCTTTCTTTACTATTATCATCGACTTAACCACAACCACTCTTGTCACTGTCATATTTCTTCGCCTAACGCCTGCAGTGTGTGGGGTGCAGTGTGGGTTCGGTGGGTTACACATTCATTGTGACTTGACTCTGTCGGTTCCGCAGTAGGCTGCATTGTGTGGGGTGCAGTGTGGGTTCGGTGGATTACACATTCATTGTGACTTGACTCTGTCGGTTCCGCAGTAGGCTGCAGTGTGGTCTCGGAACTTAGTAGACGTGATGTAGCGTATATGGACTAACCCACACTGATGAAACTAACACTGAAATCCAGCACGCTACACCCCAGAAAAGCTACCGGATCAGTCCAATAGTCTAACGGCTGTAGGAGCAGTGAACTACACTGAAATCCAGCACGCCACCTCCCAGAAAAGCTACCAATAGTCTAACGGTCCAACTGTTCGAGGTTCACCATGTCTAGGGCATGGCAGGATGGAAAGCGGAGCCTATCCCTCTTCTCCGAGCCCTGGACCTTCTCTGGCCTGAATCAGGACCCTGCTCACTGCTGGGTGGACAGAGGCGGTGTTTCAGCCGTAAACATCTGACCACCTGTGGTTTGACCTCTCGATCGTCAGCTTTGCAAACAAACGCTCTACCCACTTGACATCGTACAGTCAAATCTTAAATAAATGTTAGCGAACCGCCAAGAGAAACGTGGACAAACGAGTCACAAGACAAACACGACGCGTTTCGACCTCTTATGTCTTCTTCAGGCAAGACACAAACAAAATTAATAGGACAATGAAAATGAATGAGTTTGTCACTTCGCTTTGGAATGTAGCCCGCTGTGTAAAATACAGAGTGGACTGTAAAGCTCTTAGAGCTTGGTCTTGAGGATAGGCACTATAATATAGATTTCATTCACTACTACTACAACTATCACCAGTACTAGCACTACTACTATTGCTACTACTACTACTACTACTACTACCACCACTAGTACGGGAGCCGGAATAGCTCAGTTGGTAGAGCGCCTGACTCGTAATCTTGGTGATCCTGGGGTTGCGGGTTCGAACCTCCGCCGGGGCGTTTCGGTACAGGGGGATTTTTTCCCTCGGAGTTAACATTGGTTCTGACTCCATTTCCCATACAGTCCTTTGAATGAGACTATAAACCGAGGTTCCGTGTGTGAACGCACGCATAACATCTTGCACACACGTAAAATCCCATCACCAACTTTCGGAAGAGTAGGCCAGTTTGGCCGTTGGTATGGATGACACGTTACACATAGCATGCACCCTGAGTGAGAAATGGAAAGAATGAAGGAAGTAAGGAAAATGACTGATCGATATTGAACGATATTGACTGGATGACACGGGAAACGACTGAATGAAGCGCCAGCTGGCAGCTCTTCAGTCGGCACTACCCAGGTAGGCAGCCCGTTGTGGTAAACGAGTGTTGACTGTAAAGCGCTTAGAGCTTGGTCTCTAGCCGAGAATAGGCGCTATGTAAGTGTTCATTGTTCTTAGTAGTAGTAGTACGATGAAGAAGAAGAAGAAGAAGATGAAGAATAAAGACGGTAATGTTGCTAGCCGTCAGGCTTTTTCCAAGTTCCATCTCTACCAAATGACTGATTATGACGTACAAGGTTGCAGGTAATAAACTCTGCGTTTTATAGCACCCAGCTCGGTATATTCATTATCTAGTGCCTTTCAAGTATTTCAGCTGGTCAACAACATTTTGGAAGGTGTTCATATAATGTGTGCTTCTAATGTTGGTTGATAATTTGATACACAAAGGTGCAATGTCGCCAATGAATGAAAGTTTTCTTCAATTCAGTAGGCCTACATTTAACAAATATTTTGTCTGCGCTGCATATTGTTTCATCGGAATTGGACACATTTAAAAATCTGCAAAATTCAAGTTATTCGTATGTTTGAAAATCTGTACGGCCTGTATAAGACCACGCCTAATGTTTGCTGCCTGTAAAGGGGATTAATTTGATGTTCCAGCTGCCTCTGAATGAATCATTACTAATCCCTTACACTAGCTGTGCTGCTTCATTTTGCCCCCCTAGCCCACTCCCTGTGACTGGACAGGAGTTGAACAGAATGCCTTATTTTACCCCCTGCAACTCTGCAAGTGCACAGCAGCAGAGGTGCCATCGCCAGCATCAAGAGCAAGGAGAATTAATCATTTAAACATGAACAGTCATCCAGAAAAAATCATTTAAAAATAAACAAGCACCATCATTGCCATCACCATCGCTACGCATTGACGTAGTCGTTGGACGGTTACTGTTCTGACACAAGAGCATGTTTAGTAAATCCTGTTCTGTGAAAAAGGGGATGTTTTGTACACAGGTGTTTATACACGTGTCTAGGGGGGGGGGAAAAATCATCTTGCCCACATCAAATCCACTTTCGATTTTCTTTATAATGTTATCATACTTTTGTTTCGTCTTTTCTCATCTCTGGCAAAATTGTTTTATGTCAATTTCAATTTTATGTTTTGTGAAATTCGATTTCAATAATTTTTGTAAACTGTTTCTTTTAATCATTGTATGAACTCGTTTTTAAAAAACAACAACATCTATTACAAAAATTCAATTTTTCTAATGTTTGATAGTCCATTTTTTCTTTAACGTCCAACAAACTTCTTGCCCTCTAGTATTGTCCTCCTCCTATGTCCAAAACCAAATATCTGCCTTAGGGACCTGCAACAGCAAAAACAGATATCTAAAATATTCATATAAGAAACAGAATCACGTATTACTTTCAACGTACAGCGGGGAAACTTAACAAGATGAAAACAACAACAAAAACGTCGCCCTCCTCTCACTCACTCACCCTCACTCCTCTCTCTCTCTCTCTCTCTCTCTCCTCTCTCTCTCTCTC
Organism: Conus ventricosus; assembly: GCA_018398815.1. Classification (NCBI taxonomy): domain Eukaryota; kingdom Metazoa; phylum Mollusca; class Gastropoda; order Neogastropoda; family Conidae; genus Conus; species Conus ventricosus. The sequence continues at coordinate 8,088,990 of CM031620.1, read as the reverse complement.
TCAACATATAATAGTATCTACAATGTATGAATTTCTAGATATTTTTCTTCAGAATGTGGACACTTTTCCCATGTCATGACGGCCCTAGAGAGGCCTTGGGTGGTCAGTTTAGCGCCCCCTCCCCCCCCCCCCCCCCCCCCGCTTAAGGTCATAAGAGAAAGAAAGGTAGATATCTGCATAAACAAAAAGGTCATAACAAAAAGGATGACAGAAAGACATTAGTGTCAGTAATCTGTTCTCTTCTTAAGCGACACATGTGTGTTTTGTTCTGTTATCTTTTCTTTTTATTTTATCGTGTGTTTGTTTAAGTTTACACTGATGTAAACTTCGCTTTTTGCACGCTGCACGTGCTAAGACGCACTCCAGGCATACAAACAAATCATCAACCCTCTGGGGGAAAAAAAACCAGCTGAGAAAGAGCAGAGCCATTCACGCGATAACCCAACTCCATCACGCGACTTCCCACCGCGCCACAAGCACCGCACAGCGGTAACGCTGCGACGCCGCCAACATCGCTCCGCGGAGCCGCTCTACGCGCTGCCGCGACAAGAACTGAGGCCACGGAGAGAGTCAGAGACAGAGAGAGGGGAGAAAGAGAGAGAGAGAAGAGGAGAGGAAGAGAGAGGAGAGTGAGCCGAGAGATGGGAAAGAAGGAAGCCCGGGAGCAATAATTGGCCCCATGAATTATTCACCCTCATGCAAAATGCAGCGGCGGCTAATTGAAAACGCCGCGTGCGTACGAGGGCCCCTGGCGCGCGCGCAGATTTGTCACAAGGGCGCTCACCCAGCAGAAGACGCGCAGTGACTTTGGGTGTGCGTCGCGACGGTTACCCCCCGCCCCCCAACTTACTACAACCGCCTCACCGTTGTTCTTCCTCCCTCCTCCCCTCCCTCCCTCTCTTTCTGTCTTTGTGCCTCTGTTTCTCCTCCTCCTCTCTCTCTCTCTTTCTTTGTAATCTCTCTCTCTCTCTCCTCTCTCTCTCTCTCTGCCCGTTTCTCTCTCTCTCTCTCTCTCTTCTCTCTCTCTCTCTCTCTCTCTCTCTCTCCTCCCCCCCCCACCACCCCCCACAACCGTTGTCCTGGAAGCCGCAAGAAGGGGAAGACGAGCTCAAGCAGGATTGGTGGGGGAGGGGGAGGTGGGTGGGTAGAGATGAGAGTCGATGGTCAAGCATTGCAGGGGGTTGGGAGGTGGTCTGTGGGCAGGAGAGGGGCGGAGGAGAAGGGTGGAAGGAAAGAAGCAGGGAGGAAGCAAGGAGGGAGAAAAGAAGAGAGAGAGGGGGGGGGGGGGTGATGAACATGATGAAGTATGGGGAAGAGGCGGTCCCTGACGAGGAGGGCAATGGGCGAAAGGGGATACCCTACATGTGACATCACCATCAACTTCAAACTCACATTCGCTGATTAGCTCCAGCGTTCATTGCCCGCCAGCCCGACTCCTCCAAGCTTTCCACAGCCAGTTCTCAACACAAACAGCCGCAGAAAGAAAAAAAGAAAGAAAGAAAGAAAGAAGAGGCTCAAGAATGGGCGAAGAGAAAGAAGAAGGAGGAGGAGGAGGAGCAGGAGGAAGAGGAAGAGGAGGGGGGAGGAGGAGGAGAAGATAACTATGATGAAGATGACGTCGATGATGGCAGTAAAGAAGAACACAAAGAAGAAATGATGATGACGATGATGATGATGGATGATGATGATGACGATGATGATGATGATGTGATGATGATGATGATGATGATGATGATGATGATGACAAAGAAGAAGAGGAAGACGAAGAAGAAGAAGAAAGAAGAAGAAGAAGAAGAAGAGGAATAGAAGAAGAAGACGAAGAATAGTACTGGGACACTAGATCCGAAGAAAAGAAATGGTTGCCTTGATAAGTGCTGTACTACAGAGTCAGATCTGTAGCTCTCGTTCACATACTAACGCACGCGCACGTCCACACACACACACACACACACACACACACACCACAACACACACACACACACACACATGCGCGCGCTCCCATGGACGTACACGCACAAACATGCATACACACACACGCGCGCGCGCGCACACACACGCACACACACACACACGCGCGCGCGCGCGCGCGCACGCACGTACACGTGCATAGAAGTATAGAGACGAATGATTAGGAGAGAGAGAGAGAGAGAGAGAGAGAGAGAGAGAGGGAGAGAGGAGAGAGTGGGGGAAGAGAGAGACAGACAGACACAGACAGACAGACAGACAGACAGAGAAGAGAGAGAGAGGAGAGAGAGAGAGAGGAGAGAGAGAGAGAGGAGACACACACACCACACACACACACACACACACACACACCAGAGAGAAAGGACAGACAGACCAGACAGACACAAACAGACGAGACCAGCAGGCACAGACAGAGATCCCCAGTTTCAGACCGCTTCTTTCTTGCCGCTAATAACCGAATGCATCATGGATGCAGACGATATAAAGTTTTGTTTCTCTCCCCCTCCCCCTCCCCCCCCCCCCCCCCCCCCCCCCCCCAAGTGTCTGTAACCTAAAAAAAACAAAAAAAAAGCAAAACATCTTTCCTAATCACGTACAGTTGTCGTTCTTTTTCCACCGATAGACCAGAATTAGAAACGTTTTCTGGAACACCAATCTTCTTGGAAACTGTCGCGCTCCTGAGGGTGTCCGTGACAGATGAGACAAGAGAGCAAAGAGAAAGAAACGGAAGAAGAAAAAAAATGACACGCGCACACGGTGACCTGGTGTGGAGGAACCAGGAGAATGTGGAATATTCAGTTAGCAAACGTAAACAAACAGCTTGCACACAGTGACGACAACAATGTTCTTTTGTTGTTGTTGTTGTGATTTATATTATTTGATGGGCACGTTACTCACTACAGAAGACTGTTTGAAATGTATGACTGAATATGGAGTTATTTGTGGAGGAGGGGTGTTTGTTTATTTATTCATTTTCTTAGCTTTTGAAAAAAATATGTTTGTTTTGTGTGTACTGTGTTAGACTGAATTTCTACAGTATTGTACTACATCGTACATAGCATACACTACTGTCTTGCGCAGTAATGTATTTTATTGTTCCGTATTCTCTCCTACTGTATTGAACCGTATTGTACTACACTGTACTGTACTGTTCCGTAGACATTGTACTGTATTGTCATGTATTGTACCGTATCGTTTTATACAGTACTATACTGTATCGTACAGTGCTGTATTGTACGCTGTTGTACTACATTGCGTCACAGCAAAGTCCCCGTACAGTTTGTATTTAAAGAACTGTAATATAGTGTTGTCTTGTACCTGTATGGCGTTGTATCACAGTGTATTATACTGTGTTGTATTTACTGTACGTACTGTATTGTATCATGTTGTACTGTGAAGTAATGTATCAGACTGCTGTATGCTTGATAGTACCGTAGGTGTATTGTGCTGTATCGTTCGTGTTGCATGGTCCGTTTTCTTGTTATTACTGTATTGTACTGTACCGCATTGTGTTTTACCGTATTGTATTGTGTCGTGTTGTGTTCTATGGTCTTGTATCATTAATACGTTCTGTGTTGTACCCTGTTGTATTCGTATTGTGTCATTTGTATTGCATTGTACTCACTGTAAGTGTATTATATGGTGTTGTATTGTACTTGCTGTATTTAATTATATGGTGTTGTACTTTCTGTATTATATTACATGGTGTTGTATTGTACTTGCTGCAATATATCATATGGCGTTGTATTGTACTGCTGTATTATATTAAAGGTGTTGTATTGTACTTGTGCTAATCTATATATGGCGTTGTATTGTACTTGCTGTATTATATTATATGGCGTTGTATTGTACTTGCTGTATTATATTATATGGCGTTGTATTGTACTTGCTGTATTATCTATATGGCGTGTATTGTACTTGCTGTATTATTTTTATGGCGTTGTATTGTACTTGCTGTATTATATTATATGGTGTTGTTTTGTACTTGCTGTATTATATTATATGGTGTTGTATTGTACTTGCTGCAATATATCACATGGCGTTGTATTGTACTTGCTGTATTATATTATAGGCGTTGTATTGTACTTGCTGTATTAATTATATGGTGTTGTATGTACTTGCTGTATTATATCATAGGCGTTGTATGTACTTGCTGTATTATATTATAGGCGTTGTATTGTACTTGCTGTATTATATTATATGGTGTTGTATTGTACTTGCTGTATGTATTATATGTTGTTGTATTGTACTTGCTGTATATAATATATGGCGTTGTATTGTACTTGCTGTATTATAGGTTGTTGTATTGTACTTGCTGTATTTTTATATGGCGTTGTATTGTACTTGCTGTATTATATTATATGGCGTTGTAGTGTACTTGCTGTATTATATTATATGGTGTTGTTATTGTCTTGCTGTATTGTATTAAATGGTGTGGTATTGTACTCACTGTTGTATTGTACCATACTGTATTGTACCTATGCTTTGTACCATACTGTATTATGCCATACTGCATTTCACCGCAGTACCATCCTGTAATGCACCATCTTGTATTGTGTCATATCACACTGTACATAAACTGAATTCAACATGTAAAAAAAAAAAAAAAAAAAAAAGTACAAGATTGGCGAGTCTGCGATGTGCCCATGCAGATAGGCGACATGGAACCGAGCACACACTACAGGACTGTCACCTCCATGCTACTGCCAGGCAGGACACATGGCCGGAGCCAGTGGCTCTGAGGGCCAAGCTCTACGGGAAGGGGGGGGGGACCCGGTGGACTCGAGGACAGCCAACTTCGTGCGGGCAATGGTATCACCCATCTGAGTGCTCCAGAAGAAGAAGAAGAAGAAAAAGAAGAAGACTGTACCATATTGTATTGCACTGTATTGTACGGTGGGGGGAGGGAGGTTGGTTAGATGCATGAACTTGGTCGCTTAGGTTATCTGATAGGAGTCCGTTCATTTATCAGTGTGTATATACAGTCCATGACATAAACGGGCGAGAACAGAACCTGACAGAAAGTGCCAAGTGGTGGAAAGCGATAGATTGGGTCACACACACACACACACACACACACACACACACACACACACACACACAACACACACACACACACACACACACACACACACACAAGCAAACAGAGAGAGAGAGGTGGGGAAGGACATGTTCACTACAAATGCCCAGTCAATGAACAAGCGCGGATATCGTTCGACATTACCAGAGATGGAAACACTGGTGTGTGTGTGTGTGTGTGTGTGTGTGTGTGTGTGTGTGTGTGTGTGTGTGCGTGCGTGCGTGCGTGCGTGCGTGCGTGCGTGCGTGCGTGCGTGCGTGCGTGCGCGCGTGTGTGTGTGTGTGGTTGCGCGTGTGTGTGGTCTCCCTTTCTGTTATTTTTCTTTTCTTTTAAATAGTCAGTCCTTTTCAAAGTGTTTTTCAGCCCCAAAATACAGGTAGACATAGAAACCGAGTGCCATGTAGTGCGTCTTCAACATTCACATACACAAAAAGCTGACAACGCGAACTTTCGACAAGTGTATCTTCTTTTGATGTGAAAATCAACATGCAAAACGATACTCCTGAACTGGCGGCCAGTTCTTCGTGTTCATTTGTATTCTGGCTTGTACTCTGTAGCATCGTAGCCCGTTTCAGATGTCCTACGGTGTGTTTTTGGATATGACTATTGTTCCACATCACTTAAAAAAAGAAAAAGAAAAAGAAAGAAACAAATAAACGATGAACCAACAACTTCGACACTTGCGATGTCTTCATCGATTTATTCACCCTCATTTTCGAAACTAACTCTTCCCCAAACCCACCCATGGCTCAATCCTTCCATGTCCCACCCCCCCCCCCCCCCCCCACCCACCCCCCACACCCACCCTGTGCCATCACTACCTCCCTCCGCACCCGTCCTCCCTGCACCCCCACACCCTTTTCCCCCTTCCTGGTTGACAGGCGCTCGCGGTGCTGTCATCTTGGTGTCGGTGGCGGGGGGAGAGGGTGGGTGGGAGGAGGGTGGGCGGGGAAGTTTCAAGCCAGGCCGCTTCCGACAGAGGCTGACAAGGTCCTGGCATCTCCCCCCGTTTCTTGTTTTCCCTCCCGCATCTTCCGTCTACCCCAGCTTCTCCCCCCCCCCCCTCCCCCCTCCTCCCTGCGCTCTCATCCTCTGCACGATGTGTCCCTCCTAGAATGACCACCAACCAGCATGCTAACTACCTCGGCCGGTCTCCTAGAACGGTGGGGAATCAAAGAGAGGAAGGAGAAGAAGGAGGGGTGTTTGTGTGGGTGAGTTGGGGAAAGGAAGGGGGAGAGGGAGTATGAAAGGGAGGAAGAGAGGGGAGGGGGGGGGAGGGAACAATGATAGTGCGGTGAAATTCATCTACCCATCCATCCAACCATTCGTCTTATTCGTCTGTTATTCGTTCGTTTAGCCATCCATCATTCCGTAATTTACACGTTGTCCATGTTCATTCTATTAATTCATCAAAACAATGTGAACTGAAGTTGGCCCGGTTGCCACGAAGGCCCAGTTAGGACAAGTGCGCTAGTCAACGTCTAAAAACACGTGTAAGAATGGAAACGCCAAAGCCAGAATCCAGTCTGGTCCGCGACAGATGCCAGGCCGCGACATCATCATGACTGTTGGACCGACTGACTAATTGTACGTGCGTGAGTGAGGGAGGAACAGCGTGTTTCTTATCACACATCCAACGTAACCCCGACTTCCCTAGGGCGCGTTACATTTGTTTTCAAGTGGACTAATGTCATTCTCACTGCCAAGCTGACCACGTTTCGCCCCGTCTGTTGTCTTGCCTGTCTTCTGTTTGAAGACCATTCACACCCACGGAACTAATTTGAAGATCATTCACACCCACGAACTAATTTGAAGATCATTCACACCCACGGAACTAATTTGATTGACGTTTGGTAGACAGGATAAGATAAATAATGTTGCTTATAGCCCAGCCGACCACAAAGGGCCACATCAGGGCTGTCACCACGTTAAAATCAAGTCATACGACGTCTTCGGTATTCAGGTGATGCACAAACTATTCAACCGATTTTACAGCTTCTGATATTAAGACGTCTTGTGCTACCAAGATCACGCGCAAATTATTAAACGAGTTTAAATCATGTGAATGAAGATGCTTTATGCTACTAAGATTATGCGATACTACTTAACCGAATGGAAGGATGTTTGGCACGAAGATACCTTCTTTTACCAAGATTACGCACAAACTATCAACTTCCGAGCCCAGTGGGCTCTGAGGGCCAAGCTCTACGGGGAAGGGGGGGGGGACCTGGTGGACCTCCGGGGACAGCCAACTTCGTGCGGGCAACTGGTATCACCATCTGAGTGCTCCAAAGAAGAAGAAGAAGAAAAAGAAGAAACTGTACCATATTGTATTGCACTGTATTGTACGGTGGCGGGAGGGAGGTTGGTTAGATGCATGAATTTGGGTCGCTTAGGTTATCTGATAGGAGTCCGTTCATTTATCAGTGTTATATACAGTCCATGACAAAACGGGCGAGAACGAACCTGACAGAAAGGGCCAAGTGGTGGAAAGCGATAGATTGGGTCACACACACACACACACACACCACACACACAACACACACACACACCCACAACACACACACACACACACACACACACACACACACACAAGCAAACAAGAGAGAGAGAGGTGGGGAAGGACATTTTCCACTACAAATGCCCAGTCAATGACAAGCGCGGATATCGTCGACATTCCCGAGATGGAACACTGGTGTGTGTGTGTGTGTGTGTGTGTGGGGTTGTGTGGTGTGTGTGTGTGCGTGCGTGCGTGCGTGCGTGCGTGCGTGCGTGCTTGCGTGCGTGCGTGCGTGCGCGCGTGTGTGTGTGTGTGTGGGTGCGCGTGTGGTGTGGTCTCCCTTTCTGTTATTTTTCTTTTCTTTTAAAATAGTCAGTCCTTTTTCAAAGTTTTTCGGGCCCCAAAATACGGTAACATAGAACCGAGTGCCATGTAGTGCGTCTCAACATTCACATACACAAAATGCTGACACGCGAACTTTGGACAAGTGTATCTTCTTTTGATGTGAAAAAACAACATGCAAAACGATACTCCTGAACGGCGGCCAGTTCTTCGTGTTCATTGTATTCTGGCTTGTACTCTGTAGCATCGTACCCGGGTTCAGATGTCCTACGTGTGTTTTTGGATATGACTATTGTTCCACATCACTTAAAAAAAGAAAAGAAAAAAGAAAGAAACTAATAACGATGGACCAACAACTTCGACATTGCGATGTCTCATCGATTATTCACCCTCATTTTCGAAACAAACTCTTCCCCAAACCCACCCTGGCTCAACCCTTTCCATGTCCCACCCCCCCCCCCCCCCCCCCCACCCCCCACACCCACCCTGTCCCATCACACCTCCCTCCGCCACCCGTCCTCCCTGCACCCCCACACCCTTTTCCCCCTTCCTGGTTGACAGGCGCTGGGCGGTGCTGTCATCTTGGTGTCGGTGGCGGGGGAGAGGGTGGGTGGGGAGGGTGGGCGGGGGAATTTTCAAGCCGCCGCTCCGCAGAGGCTGACAAGGTCCGGGCACTCCCCCCGTTTCTTGTTTTCCCTCCCGCATCTTCCGTCTACCCCCAGCTTCTCCCCCCCCCCCCTCCCCCCCTCCTCCCTGCGCTCTCATCCTCTGCACGATGTGTCCCTCCTAGAATGACCACCAACCAGCATGCTAACTACCTGGGCCCGGGTCTCCTAAACGGTGGGGAATCAAAGAGAGGAAGGAGAAAAAGGGAGGGGTGTTTGTGTGGGTGAGTTGGGGGAAAGGAAGGGGGAAGGGAGTATGAAACGGAGGAAGAGAGGGGAGGGGGGGGGAGGGAACAATGATAGTGCGGTGAAATTCACTACCCATCCACCCAACCATTCGTCTTATTCGTCTGTTATTCGTTCGTTTAGCCATTCCATCATTCCGTAATTTACACGTTGTCCATGTTCAGTTCTATTAATTCATAAAAACAATGTGAACTGAATTTGGGCCCCGGGTTTGGGCCACAAAGGGCCCAGTTAGGACAAGTGCGCTAGCAACGTCTAAAAACACGTGTAAGAATGGAAACGCCAAAGCCAGAATCCAGTCTGTCCGCGACAGACCCAGGCCGCGACTCATCAGGGACGGTTGGCCCGGGACTGACAAATTTGTACGTGCGGGTGGGGGGAGGAACAGCGTGTTTCTTATCACACATCCAACGTAACCCCGACTCCAGGGCGGCGTTACATTTGTTTTAAAGTGGACAAATGTCATTCTCACTGCCAAGCTGACCACGTTTCCCCGCGTCGGGTGTCTTGCCTTTCTTCTGTTTGAAGACCATTCACACCCACGGAACTAATTTAAAAGATCATTCACACCCAGGGAACAATTTGAAGATCATTCACAACCACGAACTAATTTGATTTGACGTTTGGTAGACAGGATAAGATAAGATAATGTTGCTATAGCCCACCGACCACAAGGGCCACATCAGGGCTGTCACCACGTTAAAATCAAGTCTTACACGTCTTCGGTATTCAGGTGATGCACAAACTTTTTCAACCGATTTTACAGCTTCTAAATATTAAGACGTCTTGTGCTACCAAGATCACGCGCAAATTATTAAACGAGTTTAAATCATGTGAATGAAGATGCTTATGCTACTAAGATTATGCGATACTACTTAACCGAAGGGAAGGATGTTTGGCACGAAGATACCTTCTTTTACCAAGATTACGCACAAACTATCTAAAACCGATTTTCAAAAAGGGTCTGGTTATTAAGGTATCATGTATTAGTATTACTCACAACTGTTTAAACCGATTTTAAGGACGTTTGATAGCAAGACATCTTCGATGAAGCTCACGCACAAACTGTTGAACTGCCCTTTAACGAAGTTGTCATCAAGATGGACTACAGTCAGAGTACAAACGCATATGAATTTTGGTGCCGATACTTTGTGCCGCTCCGGTCTAAGGGCGGATCTGGGTTCCCGGGTTCCATCTTGGTAAGGTGTGCGCTCTCCAGGGGGCTCTTCGTAGGGGTTATTTTCTTTTCAGGCTTTCTGCTGGTTTGTTGGTTTTGTTGTTTTTGTTCTCAATTTGCGAATGAATATATTTTTGAGAAACAGTCTGGCCCCAAGCCATGCCAGATAAGAGATTCCATTCTTGACGAAGAAGTTTTACTTTTTCTCTTAGGGACTTTTCTGTTTATTTGTTTTTTAATTTTGATGTACTTTTTCTTGTCTGCGGGTTGTTGATTTTTTCTTTTAAGCGTTCGTCATTTGACTTCTTCTTTTTCTTTGCTTATTGTGATGTGATTCTCATTCTGACGGAGGTCGTCAGTATCGGGTTTGCTTTGGGGATTGATTCTCATTCTGACGGGGGTCGTCAGTTATCTGTTGCTTATTGGATGTGATTCTCATTCTGACGGAGGTCGTCAGTTATCTTTTGCTTATTTGTATACTTATTCATTCATTTGTTTCTTTTTCATTCTTTTTTAATTACTTTGTTTTTAATTTATTCATGGTCTGTCATCCATGCATTTATTGGGTTTATTTTCCTATAACCTTTCATTGGTAGCTTCAATTCTTTCTCTTTTTCTTTCGTTTTTTTCCCTTTCTTTCTTTCTTCGTTCTTTCCTTTCCTTCTTTACTTTCCGTCTTTCATGTATTTATATCTGCGATCTAAACACTTGGCTTTACAATCGTCCTGTTGGTGATAATTATGTTTGATGGCAATTTTACATGTTTATAGTATCTAGGGCATGGACACACGCCTTACACAACAGTGTGTGACGACGGTAGGCTACATACTTAACTGTAACAGTTCGTGGTGAAGGTACAGACGTAATCAAATGGCTCATCATGAGTAAAGTATATAACCATAATAGTTTCGGTGAGAAATACATATTTATGATGTTTTTTCAGAGTATATATGCTAAATACAAAAATACAATACCTTGTGATGAATTTACACATGTAATAATATGCTGAGAGCTTGCTAGTATACATGCATAACTATAATATTTTTAGGTGAGAATACATACAAACTAGAATTTTTTGGGTGACAATTATGCATACGTAGCTATAATGGTCTGAAAAGAGTATATGCGCGCGCCCCGCACGCACGCACACACACACACACACACACACACACACACACACACCACACACACACACACACACACTGTCCAGGACGGGGGAAATCGGATGGTATTGCTTAAGTGCACTAAGTTGATGTATATTAGTCAGGCTTAACACACCAAGGTTATCTTTGCACTCATACACGCAATGCACACTCATGCACCCACCAAACATTCACCTCTCTGGGAAGGGAGTCACGCATTCGTTTCTTTCCTAACACGACTGAGAACAAGAAATACAATTTCTATGCTACTTATAATTAATCATGAACAATCAAATCACACACAATGAAATATACAAAACATCAAAGATCAAGACTTCCTAATCCCGTTATAATAAAAATGACTTCTTTACCTGGCCAGGTTTTCACACACACAACCACGCTTTCACACCACACCACAGTTCTTGAAAAAAATCTCTTCACGTCTTTTTCAGCACTTGCTTGTGGTAAATGCCCTGGTTGACTGGCTCCAGGCTTCAGGACTGGTCTTCGTGGTCGTCTCTGGGTTTACGACGTAGAACTCTCTCTTGTCTCTTTCACCCACCTCTGGGTTTCAATTTCAGTTTGTCTGTTTTCACCCACCTCTGGGCTTCAAACTTAGTTTTCTTCTCTTCCAGCTTGTCTTCAACCCTAAGACTTAGCGGTCTCTTAACCTCCCAGCCCACGCTTTCTCTCAAACCCTTTCTCTGTCCTGCTCACTCCTCTGCCTTCTCTCCTCTCTCCTGGTGGTTGTTCTCCCGACACGTTGTTCTCCCTCAGTTTATATAGGGAGGGAAACAAAGGATTCCCCTTCGGGCCATGCCTTGTCCACGCTGCTTCTCAAGCCCCTAGTTCACAAGTACCCTGAATTCTCCACTCGCTACATTCCACCCCACATCAGCATTTAAAACACACCCCTACCTAATTGATTAGCCAACACACACTTAGCCCCAATGGACATCGAAAATTCCCGCCGACTTTGGGTGGTCATTTTAACACAGTAATTACTTAAGGAGGGTTTCTACAAACCTCCACACACATTCAGCCCAGCCTGACAATAGAACCAACACAGGACCCACGGCAATACCATCCGAACGAATCCAAGACTCCTGCTCTTCACTGACTGTGTACACAAGAACCTCAGCTGACCGAGCATTTAGCGCTCACTTGGGCCCCGGGTCGTAGTGGTTACAACCCTTCCCCCTTTCGCCACCGGGCAGGTCCGAACTCTCTCCAGGTTTGTTTGTCATCTGACCACTTCGGCCGTGTGCGGGGAAAGGGTACCCGGTTAATTGGGCCCAATTACCTATTTGTATACCACGTACAATGTCCCTTGGTCTCCAAGCGTCTAATACCCTTTTTTTGAGAGGTTTCACGCTCCTTGCAAATTCCCCCCACTCGAAGACTGCCCTGCATTGGGTAAACTTAACATTCAAGGAGATGAAACTCATAATTTTCCCATTTAAACCAGTGCTAATATCGGCCTCTCATAAGCCTACTTACAACCCGAAAAACGCACGCAAGATTTGTCTTGCAAAAAAAATTAAGAGAAAAATCAATACATACACACTATCAAAGCAAATATCAACATAAATCAGAAATCTCCCCAGCTCAAAGTCGGTGGCCATATAACCATTATGTTTCTACGGAAATTCTCTCCCCTTCTCTTCATACACGTGGCCTGCAACCACCACGTCACGCATACGCGACACTGCAAAGACACACGCACCCACAACTGACTTCTCGACCGACCATTTATTTTGGCCAACTTTGGTCAGCCAGTCGATCCCCCTTTCTGTACACACACCTTGCCTACCCCGTGGCATGTGCTGCATTGTGAACCGAACGCCTGAATCGCCAAGGATACCGGCCAGGTAGACTCTCGCGTCACTGCCTTTGTGAGGCTTTCTTAGCGAGATGGCCCGAGGCTGACGTCACATGTTTTTCTGACATCACCGCCTTTTTGCGCTTCGTAGGCACAACGATCTGTCGTTTGTCTCCCCGAACTCAAGTGGAGTGAAAGTTCCGGTACAATACCCCATCCTTTATCTCAATCCGATGGTCCCCCTTCACACCTTCTTCTGTCCTGTGTGAGCGAGCTAAACAATTTTCAAGCGAGTAAAATCGCCCTTTTGTTCCCGCTTGTAAGTGAGTGGGGTTAGTCTCACCGGACACGCTCCAGTGCTTTCTGGAGTGTTTTGACTGCCTGGGACCTTTTTCTCACGGGTCCCTTTTCTCTGATTCGACACAGAAGTCAGCGTCTGGGTTTTCGTACCCACGTGCTCCTTGGATGTTTCCGATTACAAATCATACGGCGGCTTCGGAACAGCCAAGCCTGTACACTTCCACTATAAAAGGGGGATCAAGAACACCAGTGCCGTTTTGAAATTTTGCTACTGTCCATCTATTTGGGCTACACCTCTGGGTTTTAAACCCGTGAATTGTCCCTTCTCAACCAGGGACTTTCCCCACCATAACACCAGTGCACCAAGTCTCTAATGACATGAACCACATTGTCACCTACTCTGCCTTTGTGCACATCCATGTTATCGCCTGAATCTGTGAACACACAGCACAATCCAGACAAAATAACACTGTCATCTTGTTCTCTTTTTCTACCTGCCTCTCTCTTGGGCCCGATCCTCATTGCTGCTGCCTTCTTGACTTAAATATACAATCCCTAGCCAAGTGCCCCTGCTTATTGCCAGAAAACAGGTACGCTCATTCCTAGCCACGGCTATTGGGTTTTTAAACCCCTTGTTGCTCCGTGACGCTGTGGGCCTACGGTGTGTACTGCTGACTCATTGCGTGAGTCATGGCTGGCCTGCTATCCCCTGAAAATGCTTCCAGGCTTCCCCGGTTCAGGCAAATCACGCCTCGCTTCCCGGTAGTCTCAGCTGTCTCAAGTACCTCAAGCTATTGTGGGTTTCACCTTTTTCCTTAATGTGGATGGTGAGGCCCGTCCCACAACCATCAAGTAACTGTTCCTTCATCACCAGTGTCTTGAGGCCTTCAAAATCACTGTCTACTCCACAAGTTTTACCCATTTGTTGAAATAGTGGTCCAGTCTATCTCCGAACTGTGTGTAGGTCTCACCCTGTTCGAATCCTCGCCTCGCGAAACTTACGCCTAAAACCTCTTCAGTCAAATCATATGCCTTAGGACGCTTGTTTCACCTTGTCAAAATCTCTCTGATCACCTTTGGGTAAGGTGGAAACTGTGTGTAACGCACGACCCGTCAACAAGCAGAAAAGGTTTATTGCCAGTCATCTTCGGGCCAGCCCCTCGTGCTCGGCAAAACCCATTCAAACCGACTGATATAGGCTCGATCGAATCGTTTCGTCTCTGAACATGGGAGTTTAAGTCTAGGTGCGCAACTTTGTCTGCGGCCTACTGACTCAGAACTGGTGTCTATTTCACTGCGATTTTCAGACTTTATTCTTTTCCCCCAATTTGTTTGGGTAAAATCTCCGATTCTGCTTCTGCTTCGCCCTCTCTGCATCTGGGTTTAGCTCTGGCAGCTGCACTCTCTGCATCTGCTTTTTCCTTTGATGCACAGTTTCTGCCCTAGATTTCTTTTGACAGCCTCAAGCTGCTCCTTTTCAACTTCCTTCTTTCAGCCCTTTCTCTCTCTCAGTCTTTTGCGAGATTCAATGAATCCACGCAGTTCATCTCCTGTATATCCCATTTCTTTCCCCCAAAATTACTAGTTTCCGCAATGGGAGTAAAACTTTCTTCAGCCATTTCTTTTTCTGACTGTTTTAGGGACCACTAAAACAGTTACGCTTATAGACCCGAAAAAGTTGGTACACAGTTTATCTACTAAACGGTACGAGTACACCAACCATGGTATGTTCCCAACACAAAGGAGCCTTAATCTTAAACCACAGCTCTGTGAGAGTTAAGACTGAACCTCGTTCTTTCTTTTCTCTGAACGACCTCTGATTAATACACCCACCCTACACACAAATCAACACTCAACACTCAAAAAACTAAAGGAAATAATTAAAGAGCTAATTAAAAATTTCCTTTAGTGGACGCTTCGCCCCGTACTACTCTAGTATCTCACTTGTTTCCCTCCTGAAACTAAATTTTGGGGCCCTGCAATCCTGGCAGGCTCGCCACTTTGTCCAGACGGGGGAAATCGTGATGGTATTGGGTTAAGTGCACTAAGTTGATGTATTATAGTCAGGCTTTAACACACCAAGGTTATCTTTGCACTCATACACGCTATGCACACTCATGCACCCACCAAACATTCACCTCTCCTGGAATGGGATGTCACGCATTCGTTCTTTCCTAAAAACGACTGAAACAAGAAAAACAATTTCTAGCTACTTATAATTTAAACATGAAAAATCAAATCACACACAATGAAATACAAAACATCAAAGATCAAGACTTCCTAATCCCGGGGGTTAAAATAAAATGACTTCTTACCTGGCCAGGTTTTTCACACACACAACCACGCTTTTTAACACACCACAGTTCTTGAAAAAAAGTCTCTTCACGTCTTCTTCAGCACTGCTTGATGGTGATGCCCTTGGTTTACTGGCTCCAGGCTTCAGGACGGGTCTTCGTGGGCGTCTCGGGGGTTACGACGTAGAACTCTTCTTTCGTCTCTTTCACCCCCCTCGGGTTCAATGTCAGTTTGTCTGTCTTCACCCACCTCTGGCTTCAAACTTAGTTTTCTTCTCTTCCAGCTTGTCTTCAACCCTAAGACTTAGCTGTCTCTTCATTTCCCAGACTCACGTTTCTCTCGAAACCCCTTTCCCCTGTCCGGGTCACTCCTCTGCCTTCTCTCTCTCTCTCTCCTGGTGTTGTTCTCCCCACACGTTGTTCTCCCTCAGTTTATATAGGGAGGGAAACAAAGGATTCCCCTTCGGGCCATGCCTTTGTCCACGCTGCTTCTCAAACCCCTAGGTCACAAGTACCCTGAATTTTCCACTCGCTATATTCACACACATCGCATTTACACACCCCCCCTACCTATTGATTAGCAAACACACACTTAGCCCCAATGGACATCGAAAATTCCCGCCGACTTTGGTGGTCATTTTAAAACAGTAATTATCTTAAGGAGGGTTACTACAACCTCCACACACATTCAGCCAGCCTGGACAATAGAACCAACACAGTGACCCACGGCAATACCATCCGAACGAATCCAAGACTCCGCTCTTCACTGACTGTGTACACAGAACCTCAGCTGACCGAGCTTAGCGCTCACTTGGGCCCCGAGGTCGTAGTGGTTACAACCCTTCCCCCTTTCGCCACCAGGCAGGTCCGAACTCTCTCCTAGTTGTTTGCATCTGACCCCTTCGGCCGTGGGGCGGTTTGGGGAAGGTACCCTGGTTAAATTTGGGCAATTACCTATTTGTTACCACGTCAATGTCCCTTTGTCTCCAAGCGTCTAATCCCTTTGTGAGAGGTTTCACGCTCCTTGAAAACACACACACACACACACACACACACAAATAGAGCGAGAGTAAACTATGACAGTCTGAAAAGAGGATACTACATCATCGTAACAGTGGTTAATGGGCGCACATATTAACTAAAAATACGTCTTCGACAGTTTCTGTATAAAAACTAGTAGATACTCATATAATTATAATAGTTTATGCGTGGACACACCACACACACACACACACACACACACACACACACACACACACACACAAGACATTGAAGCTATCACGAAGACTATCGCATGAAAACAATTGGCGGAACTTCTTGCTCCGGTTATATGAGAACTGTGCACGATCCAGCGAACGGCCGTTGTAATTTTTTCGCGTTGCCATTTTCAGTCTTTAAATACTTTTAAATGGTTCGTCCCCGTTTTCAGTTTTGCAGTCCGCTTCATTTCATACAGACTGAAACTTAACGACCAAACCGTTCATGTGCTTTAAATCTTTATCAAGAAAAATAGAATCAATAATATTAAACCAACATAGAGAACTTTCTGGAAGAGCTACAAAATAATTTCAAAAGTTGGAATTTCTTCTCACTATGCCCACTTTTTGTTTGTTTTTTTCCCAACCCAAAAATTTCAGTATTTTTGGGGGAAAACTTACATTCATGTATTCTTTTTGTATACTTATTCATTCATTTGTTTCTTTTTTCATTCTTTTTTATATTACTTTGTTATTAATTTATTCATGGGTCTGTCTATCCATGCATTTATTGTTTATTTTTCTCTAATCATTCATTGGTAGCATCAATATCTTTCTCTTTTCTTTCGTTGTTGTTCCTTACTTTCTTTTCTTTCTTTCTTCCTTTCCTTCTTTACTTTCCGTCTTTCTATGTATTTATATCTGCGATCTAAACACTTGGCTTTACAATCGTCCTGTTGGTGAAATTTATGTTTGATGTGCAATATTACATGTTTATAGTATCTATGGCATGGACACACGCCTTACGACAACAGTGTGTGACGACGGTAGGCTACATACTTAACTGTAACAGTTCGTGGTGAAGGTACAGACGTAATCATAATGGCTCATCATGAGTATAAGTATATAACCATAATAGTTTCGGTGAGTAATACATACTTATGATGTTTTTTCAGAGTATATATGCTAAATACAAAATACAATACCTTGTGATGAATTACACATGTAATAATATGCTGAGAGCTTTGCTGAGTATACATGCATAACTATAATATTTTTAGGTGAGAATACATACAAACTAGAATGGTTTGTGACAAGTATGCATACGTAGCTATAATGGTCTGAAAAGAGTATATGCGCGCGCACGCACGCACGCACACACACACACACACACACACACACACACACACACACCACACACACACACACACACACACTGTCCAGGACGGGGGAAATCGTGATGGTATTGCTTAAGTGCACTAAGTTGATGTATTATTAGTCAGGCTTAACACACCAAGGTTATCTTTGCACTCATACACGCATATGCACACTCATGCACCCACCAAACATTCACCTCTCTCTGGGAATGGGATGTCACGCATTCGTTTTTTCCTAACACGACTGAGAACAAGAAATACAATTTCTATGCTACTTATAATTAATCATGAACAATCAAATCACACACAATGAAATATCAAAACATCAAAGATCAAGACTTCCTAATCCCGGTTATAATAAAAATGACTTCTTACCTGGCCGGGTTTTCACACACACAACCACGCTTTCACACCACACCACAGTTCTTGAAAAAAAGTCTCTTCACGTCTTTTTCAGCACTGCTTGATGGTGATGCCCTTGGTTGACTGGCTCCAGGCTTCAGGACTGGTCTTCGTGGTCGTCTCTGGGATTACGACGTAGAACTCTTCTCTTCGTCTCTTTCACCCACCTCTGGGTTTCAATTTCAGTTTGTCTGTCTTCACCCACCTCTGGGCTTCAAACTTAGTTTTCTTCTCTTCCAGCTTGTCTTCAACCCTAAGACTTAGCTGTCTCTTCAACCTCCCAGACCACGTTTCTCTCGACCCTTTCTCTGTCCTGCTCACTCCTCTGCCTTCTCTCTCTCTCTCCTGGTGTTGTTTCTCCCGACACGTTGTTCTCCCTCAGTTTATATAGGGAGGGAAACAAAGGATTCCCCTTCGGGCCATGCCTTGTCCACGCTGCTTCCAAGCCCCTAGTTCACAAGTACCCTGAATTCTCCACTCGCTACATTCCACACACATCAGCATTTACACACACCCCTACCTAATTGATTAGCAAACACACACTTAGCCCCAGATGGACATCGAAAATTCCCGCCGACTTCGGTGGTCAGTTTAACACAGTAATTATCTTAAGGAGGGTTACTACAACCTCCACACACATTCAGCCAGCCTGACAATAGAACCAACACAGTGACCCACGGCAATACCATCCGAACGAATCCAAGACTCCTGCTCTTCACTGACTGTGTACACAAGAACCTCAGCTGACCGAGCATTTAGCGCTCACTTGGGGCCCCGAGGTCGTAGTGGTTACAACCCTTCCCCCTTTCGCCACCAGCAGGTCCGAACTCTCTCCTAGGTGTTGTTTGTCATCTGACCACTTCGGCCGTGTGCGGGGGGTAAGGTACCCTGGTTAATTGGTCAATTACCTATTTGTATACCACGTACAATGTCCCTTTGTCTCCAAGCGTCTAATACCCTTTTGTGAGAGGTTTCACGCTCCTTGACAAATTCCCCCCACTCGAAGACAATGCCCTGCATTGGCTAAAACTTAACATTCAAGGAGATGAAACTCATAATTTTCCCATTTAAACCAGTGCTAATATCGGCCTCTCATAAGCCTACTTACACCAGAGAACGCACGCAAGATTTGTCTTGCAACAAAAATTATAGAGAAAAATCAATACATACACACTATCAAAGCAAATATCAACATAAATCAGAAATCTCCACCAGCTCAAAGTCGTGTGGCCATATAACCATTATGTTTCTACGGAAATTCTCTCCCCTTCTCTTCATACACGTGGCCTGCAACCAGCCACGTCACGCATACGCGACACTGCAAAGACACACGCACCCACTACCTGACTTCTCGACCGACCATTTATTTTGGCCAACTTTTGGTCAGACCAGTCTGATCCCCCTTTCTGTACACACACCTTGCCTACCCCGTGGCATGTGCTGCATTGTGAACAGAAACGCCTGATATCGCCAAGGATACCGGGCCAGTAGTACTCTCGCGTCACTGCCTTTGTGAGGCTTTCTTAGCGAGATGGCCCGAGGCTGACGTCACATGTTTTTTCTGACATCACCGCCTTTCTGCGCTTCGTAGGCACAACGATCTGTCGTTTTGTCTTCCCCGAACTCAAGTGAGTGAAAGTTCGGTACAATACCCCATCCTTTATCTCAAATCCGATGGTGCCCTCCTTCACACCTTTCTTCTGTCCTGTGTGAGCGAGCCTAAACAATTTTCTAAGCGAGTAATCGCCCTTTTGTTCTGCTTGTAAGTGAGTGGGGTTAGTCTCACCGGACACGCTCCAGTGCTTTCTGGAGTGTTTGACTGCCTGGGACCTTTTTCTCACGTGGTCCCTTTTCTCTGATTCGACACAGAAGTCAGCGTCTGGGTTTCGTACCCACGTGCTCCTTGGATGTTTCCGATTACCAAATCATACGGCGGCTTCGGAACAGCCAAAGCCTGTACACTTCCACTATAAAATGGTGTATCAATGAACACCAGTGCCGTTTTGAATTCTGCTACTGTTCCATCTTTTTGTCTACACCTCTGTGTTTACCTGTGAATTGTCCCTTCTCAACCAGGGACTCCTTCACCATAACACCAGTGCACCCAGAGTCTCTAATGACATGAACCACATTGTCACCTACTCTGCCTTTGTGCACATCCATGTTATCGCCTGAATCTGTGAACACACAGCACAATCCAGACAAAATAACACTGTCATCTTGTTCATCTTTTTCTACCTGCCTCTCTCTTGGCCTGATCCTCATTGCTGCTGCCTTCTGTGACTTAAATATACAATCCCTAGCCAATTGCCCTGTCTTATTGCACAGAAAACAGGTACGCTCATCCTAGCCACGTGGCTATTGGTTTTCACCCTGTTTGCTCACGTGACGCTGTGGGCCTACGGGTGTGTACTGCTGACTCATTGCGTGAGTCATGTGCTGGCCTGCTATCCCCTGAATATGCTTCCAGGCTTTCCTCTGGTTCAGGCAAATCACGCCTCGCTTCCCGGTATGTCTCAGCTGTCTCAAGTACCTCAGCTATTGTGGTTGCACCTTTTTCCTTAATGTGGATGGTGAGGCCCGTCCCACAACCATCAAGTATCTGTTCCTTCATCACCAGTGTCTTGAGGCCTTCAAAATCACTGTCTACTCCACTAAGTTCTACCCATTTGTTGAAATAGTGGTCCAGTCTATCTCCGAACTGTGTGTAGGTCTCACCCTGTTCGATCCTCGCCTCGCGAAACTTACGCCTAAAACCTTCTTCAGTCAAATCATATGCCTTTAGTACTGCTTGTTTCACCTTGTCAAAATCTCTCTGATCACCTTTGGTAAGGTGGAAACTGTGTGTAACGCACGACCTGTCAACAAGGCAGACAGGTTTATTGCCCAGTCATCTTCGGGCCAGCCCTCGTGCTCGGCAACCGATTCAAACCGACTGATATAGGCGTCGATCGAATCAGTTTCTTCTCTGAACAGTGGGAGTTTAAGTCTAGGTGCGCAACTTTGTCTGCGGCCTACTGACTCAGAACTGGTGTCTATTTCACTGCGATTTTCAGACTTTATTCTTTCCAACTCAATTTGTTTGGCTAAAATCTCCGATTCTGCTTCTGCTCTCGCCCTCTCTGCATCTGCTTTAGCTCTGGCAGCTGCACTCTCTGCATCTGCTTTTGCCTTTGATGCAGCAGTTTCTGCCTCTAGATTTCTTTTGACAGCCTCAAGCTGCTCCTTTTCAAACTTCCTTCTTTCAGCCCTTTCATCTCTCTCAGTCTTCTGCTGAGATTCAATGAATCCACGCAGTTCATCTCCTGTATATCCCATTTCTTTCCCCAAACTTACTAGTTCCGCAATGGGAGTAAAACTTTCTTCAGCCATTTCTTTTTCTGATCTGTTTTAGCACCACTAAAACAGTTACGCTTATAGACCCGGAAAAAGTTGGTACACAGTTTATCTACTAAACGGTACGAGTACACCAACCAGTGGTAGTGTTCCTAACACAAAGGAGCCTTAATCTTAAACCACAGCTTCTGTGAGAGTTAAGACTAGAACCTCGTTCTTTCGTTTCTCTGAACGACCTCTGATTAATACACCCACCCTACACACAAATCAACACTCAACACTCAAAGAACTAAAGGAAATAATTAGAAGAGCTAATTAAAATTACCTTTAGTGGACGCTTCGCCCCAGTACTACTCTAGTACTCACTTTGTTTCCCTCCTGAAACTAATTTGGGCCATGCAATCCTGGCAGGCTCGCCCTTTGTCCAGACGGGGGAAATCGTGATGGTATTGCTTAAGTGCACTAAGTTGATGTATTATAGTCAGGCTTAACACACCAAGGTTATCTTTGCACTCATACACGCATATGCACACTCATGCACCCACCAAACATTCACCTCTCTCTGGGAATGGGATGTCACGCATTCGTTTCTTTCCTAACACGACTGAGAACAAGAAATACAATTTCTATGCTACTTATAATTAATCATGAACAATCAAATCACACACAATGAAATATCAAAACATCAAAGATCAAGACTTCCTAATCCCGGGTTATAATAAAAATGACTTCTTACCTGGCCAGGTTTTCACACACACAACCACGCTTTCACACACACCACAGTTCTTGAAAAAAAGTCTCTTCACGTCTTCTTCAGCACTGCTTGATGGTGATGCCCTTGGTTGACTGGCTCCAGGCTTCAGGACTGGGTCTTCGTGGTCGTCTCTGGGATTACGACGTAGAACTCTTCTTCTTCGTCTCTTCACCCACCTCTGGGTTCAATGTCAGTTTGTCTGTCTTCACCCACCTCTGGGCTTCAAACTTAGTTTTTCTTCTCTTCCAGCTTGTCTTCAACCCTAAGACTTAGCTGTCTCTTCAATTTCCCAGACCACGTTTCTCTCGACCCTTTCTCTGTCCTGCTCACTCCTCTGCCTTCTCTCTCTCTCTCTCCTGGTGTTGTTCTCCGACACGTTGTTCTCCCTCAGTTTATATAGGGAGGGAAACAAAGGATTCCCCTTCGGGCCATGCCTTTGTCCACGCTGCTTCTCAAGCCCCTAGTTCACAAGTACCCTGAATTCTCCACTCGCTATATTCCACACACATCAGCATTTACACACACCCCTACCTAATTGATTAGCAAACACACACTTAGCCCCAGATGGACATCGAAAATTCCCGCCGACTTCGGTGGTCAGTTAACACAGTAATTATCTTAAGGAGGGTTACTACAACCTCCACACACATTCAGCCAGCCTGACAATAGAACCAACACAGTGACCCACGGCAATACCATCCGAACGAATCCAAGACTCCTGCTCTTCACTGACTGTGTACACAAGAACCTCAGCTGACCGAGCATTTAGCGCTCACTTGGGCCCCGAGGTCGTAGTGGTTACAACCCTTCCCCCTTTCGCCACCAGGCAGGTCCGAACTCTCTCCTAGTGTTGTTTGTCATCTGACCACTTCGGCCGTGTGCGGTGGGTAAGGTACCCTGGTTAATTGGTCAATTACCTATTTGTATACCACGTACAATGTCCCTTTGTCTCCAAGCGTCTAATGCCCTTTTGTGAGAGGTTTCACGCTCCTTGACACACACACACACACACACACACACACAAATAGAGCGAGAGAGAAAACTATGACAGTCTGAAATGAGGATACATACATCATCGTAACAGTGGTTAATGGCGCACATATTAACTATAATACGTCTGTCGACAGTTTCTGTATATAAAACTATGTAGATACTCATATAATTATAATAGTTTATGGCGTGGACACACACACACACACACACACACCACACACACACACACACACACACACAAGACATTGAAGCTATCACGAAGACTATCGCATGAAAACATGGCGGAACTTCTTGCTCCGGTTATATGAGAACTTGCACGATCCAGCGAACGGCACGTTGTAATTTCTCGTCGTTGCCATTTCAGTCTTTAAATATCTTTAAATGGTTCGTCCCGTTTTTCAGTTTTGCAGTCCGCTTTCATTTCATACAGACTGAAACTTAACGACCAAACCGTTCTATGTGCTAAATATCTTTATCAAGAAAAATAGAATCAATAAAATTAAACCAAGCATAGAGAACTTTCTGGAAGAGCTACAAAATAATTACAAAAGTTGGAATTTCTTCTCACTGGATATGCCCTACTTGTTTGTTGTGTTTTTTCCCAACCACAAAAAGTATCAGTATTGGACCTTTGTGGAAACTGAAGATGATAATGTGTGAATATCGTACGAATGAATATTTTCTTCTCTGTTGTCAATGGAAACACACTGGTGTTGTTTTTTTTTTTCCCAACCACAAAAAGTATCAGTATTGGACCTTGGGAAACTGAAGATGATAATGTGTGAATATCGTACGAATGAATATTTTCTTCTCTGTTGTCAATGGAAACACACTGGTGTTGTTTTTTTTCCCAACCACAAAAAGTATCAGTATTGGACCTTTGTGGAAACTGAAGATGATAATGTGTGAATATCGTACGAATGATATTTTCTTCTCTGTTGTCAATGGAAACACACTGGTGTTGTTTTTTTTCCCAACCACAAAAAGTATCAGTATTGGACCTTTGTGGAAACTGAAGATGATAATGTGTGAATATCGTACGAATGAATATTTTCTTCTCTGTTGTCAATGGAAACACACTGGTGTTGTTGTTTTTCCCAACCACAAAAAGTATCAGTATTGGACCTTTGTGGAAACTGAAGATGATAATGTGTGAATATCGTACGAATGAATATTTTCTTCTCTGTTGTCAATGGAAACACACTGGTGTTGTTTTTTTTTCCCAACCACAAAAAGTATCAGTATTGGACCTTTGTGGAAACTGAAGATGATAATGTGTGAATATCGTACGAATGAATATTTTCTTCTCTGTTGTCAATGGAAACACACTGGTTGTTTTTTTTCCCAACCACAAAAAGTATCAGTATTGGACCTTGTGGAAACTGAAGATGATAATGTGTGAATATCGTACGAATGAATATTTTCTTCTCTGTTGTCAATGGAAACACACTGGTGTTGTTTTTTTCCCAACCACAAAAAGTATCAGTATTGGACCTTTGTGGAAACTGAAGATGATAATGTGTGAATATCGTACGAATGAATATTTCTTCTCTGTTGTCAATGGAAACACACTGGTGTTGTTTTTTTCCCAACCACAAAAAGTATCAGTATTGGACCTTTGTGGAAACTGAAGATGATAATGTGTGAATATCGTACGAATGAATATTTCTTCTCTGTTGTCAATGGAAACACACTGGTGTTGTTTTTTTCCCAACCACAAAAAGTATCAGTATTGGACCTTTGTGGAAACTGAAGATGATAATGTGAGAATATCGTACGAATGAATATTTTCTTCTCTGTTGTCAATGGAAACACACTGGTGTTGTTTTTTTTTCCCAACCACAAAAAGTATCAGCATTGGACCTTTGTGGAAACTGAAGATGATAATGTGTGAATATCGTACGAATGAATTATTTTCTTCTCTGTTGTCAATGGAAACACACTGGGTTGTTTTTTTTTCCCAACCACAAAAAGTATCAGTATTGGACCTTTGTGGAAACTGAAGATGATAATGTGTGAATATCGTACGAATGAATATTTTCTTCTCTGTTGTCAATGAAACACACTGGTGTTGTTTTTTCCCAACCACAAAAAGTATCAGTATTGGACCTTTGTGGAAACTGAAGATGATAATGTGTGAATATCGTACGAATGAATATTTTCTTCTCTGTTGTCAATGGAAACACACTGGTGTTGTTTTTTTCCCAACCACAAAAGTATCAGTATTGGACCTTTGTGGAAACTGAAGATGATAATGTGTGAATATCGTACGAATGAATATTTTCTTCTCTGTTGTCAATGGAAACACACTGGTGTTGTTTTTTCCCAACCACAAAAAGTATCAGTATTGGACCTTTGTGGAAACTGAAGATGATAATGTGTGAATATCGTACGAATGAATATTTTCTTCTCTGTTGTCAATGGAAACACACTGGTGTTGTTTTTTTTCCCAACCACAAAAAGTATCAGTATTGGACCTTTGTGGAAACTGAAGATGATAATGTGAGAATATCGTACGAATAATATTTTCTTCTCTGTTGTCAATGGAAACACACTGGTGTTGTTTTTTCCCAACCACAAAAAGTATCAGTATTGGACCTTTGTGGAAACTGAAGATGATAATGTGTGAATATCGTACGAATGAATATTTTCTTCTCTGTTGTCAATGGAAGCACACTGGTGTTGTTTTTTTCCCAAACCACAAAAAGTATCAGTATTGGACCTTTGTGGAAACTGAAGATGATAATGTGTGAATATCGTACGAATGAATATTTTCTTCTCTGTTGTCAATGGAAACACACTGGTGTTGTTTTTTCCCAACCACAAAAAGTATCAGTACTGGACCTTTGTGGAAACTGAAGATGATAATGTGTGAATATCGTACGAATGAATATTTTCTTCTCTGTTGTCAATGGAAACACACTGGTGTTGTTTTTTTCCCAACCACAAAAAGTATCAGTATTGGACCTTTGTGGAAACTGAAGATGATAATGTGTGAATATCGTACGAATGAATATTTTCTTCTCTGTTGTCAATGGAAACACACTGGTGTTGTTTTTTTTCCCAACCACAAAAAGTATCAGTATTGGACCTTTGTGGAAACTGAAGATGATAATGTGTGAATATCGTACGAATGAATATTTTCTTCTCTGTTGTCAATGGAACACACTGGTGTTGTTTTTTTTCCCAACCACAAAAAGTATCAGTATTGGACCTTTGTGGAAACTGAAGATGATAATGTGTGAATATCGTACGAATGAATATTTTCTTCTCTGTTGTCAATGGAAACACACTGGTGTGTTGGTTTTTTCCCAACCACAAAAAGTATCAGTATTGGACCTTTGTGGAAACTGAAGATGAAATGTGTGAATATCGTACGAATGAATATTTTCTTCTCTGTTGTCAATGGAAACACACTGGTGTTGTTTTTTTTCCCAACCACAAAAAGTATCAGTATTGGACCTTTGTGGAAACTGAAGATGATAATGTGTGAATATCGTACGAATGAATATTTTCTTCCTGTTGTCAATGGAAACACACTGGTGTTGTTTTTTTCCCAACCACAAAAAGTATCAGTATTGGACCTTTGTGGAAACTGAAGATGATAATGTGTGAATATCGTACGAATGAATATTTTCTTCTCTGTTGTCAATGGAAACACACTGGTGTTGTTTTTTTTCCCAACCACAAAAAGTATCAGTATTGGACCTTTGTGGAAACTGAAGATGATAATGTGTGAATATCGTACGAATGAATATTTTCTTCTCTGTTGTCAATGGAAACACACTGGTGTTGTTTTTTTTCCCAACCACAAAAAGTATCAGTATTGGACCTTTGTGGAAACTGAAGATGATAATGTGTGAATATCGTACGAATGAATATTTTCTTCTCTGTTGTCAATGGAAACACACTGGTGTTGTTTTTTTCCCACCACAAAAAGTATCAGTATTGGACCTTTGTGGAAACTGAAGATGATAATGTGAGAATATCGTACGAATGAATATTTTCTTCTCTGTTGTCAATGGAAAGACACTGGTGTGTTGTTTTTTTTCCCAACCACAAAAAGTATCAGCATTGGACCTTTGTGGAAACTGAAGATGATAATGTGTGAATATCGTACGAATGAATATTTTCTTCTCTGGTTTGTCAATGGAAACACACTGGTGTTGTTTTTTTTCCCAACCACAAAAAGTATCAGTATTGGACCTTTGTGGAAACTGAAGATGATAATGTGTGAATATCGTACGAATGAATATTTTCTTCTCTGTTGTCAATGGAAACACACTGGTGTTGTTTTTTCCCAACCACAAAAGTATCAGTATTGGACCTTTGTGGAAACTGAAGATGATAATGTGTAATATCGTACGAATGAATATTTTCTTCTCTGTTGTCAATGGAAACACACTGGTGTTGTTTTTTTCCCAACCACAAAAAGTATCAGTATTGGACCTTTGTGGAAACTGAGATGATAATGTGTGAATATCGTACGAATGAATATTTTCTTCTCTTGTTGTCAATGGAAACACACTGGTGTTGTTTTTTCCCAACCACAAAAAGTATCAGTATTGGACCTTGTGGAAACTGAAGATGATAATGTGTGAATATCGTACGAATGAATATTTTCTTCTCTGTTGTCAATGGAAACACACTGGTGTTGTTTTTTTCCCAACCACAAAAAGTATCAGTATTGGACCTTTGTGGAAACTGAAGATGATAATGTGAGAATATCGTACGAATGAATATTTTCTTCTCTGTTGTCAATGGAAACACACTGGTGTTGTTTTTTTCCCAACCACAAAAAGTATCAGTATTGGACCTTGTGGAAACTGAAGATGATAATGTGTGAATATCGTACGAATGAATATTTTCTTCTCTGTTGTCAATGGAAGCACACTGGTGTTGTTTTTTTCCCAACCACAAAAAGTATCAGTATTGGACCTTTGTGGAAACTGAAGATGATAATGTGTGAATATCGTACGAATGAATATTTTCTTCTCTGTTGTCAATGGAAAACACCACTGGTGTTGTTTTTTTCCCAACCACAAAAAGTATCAGTACTGGACCTTTGTGGAAACTGAAGATGATAATGTGTGAATATCGTACGAATGAATATTTTCTTCTCTGTTGTCAATGGAAACACACTGGTGTTGTTTTTTTCCCAACCACAAAAAGTATCAGTATGGACCTTTGTGGAAACTGAAGATGATAATGTGTGAATATCGTACGAATGAATATTTTCTTCTCTGTTGTCAATGGAAACACACTGGTGTTGTTTTTTCCCAACCACAAAAAGTATCAGTATTGGACCTTTGTGGAAACTGAAGATGATAATGTGAGATATCGTACGAATGAATATTTTCTTCTCTGTTGTCAATGGAAACACACTGGGTGTATTTTAAGCTTGTTGAAACTTGTGCTTTATCTGTATTTGAATCTTGTTCTCACTCGTTCTTCCCAAACATGTAAATTAAAAAAATCAAACTCAGCGCCAGAGTTACAAAAAGATAACTGACACCCTCTCCACAGCCAGGCGAAGACGACTCGTGATGCTGTTTGTTTTAAACACCACACACACACACACACACACACACACCACACACAATCAGACCGCCAGTGCCAGAGACTCTTTACGACCAGTTTGACACACACACACACACACACACACACACACACACACACACACACACACACACACACAACACAATCAGACCGCCAGTGCCAGAGACTCTTTACGACCAGTTTCAATACCAGAGCTACGGTCTGCAAATGAGATTCCCTCGTTCTTGTCCATTTGAGGCTGCTATCATACCTCACGCTCTGCGGCTTTCATGGAGACATTATTTGAGTACAGGATACATGCTGTGCATGTACGTGTCATCAATTACCACAGGCCTATGGGGCCCACTCTTCCGAACGATGAGGATGGGATTTGACGTGTACGTAACATGTTGCGCGCGTTCGCGCACGAGAATCTCGATTTATAGTCTTATTGAAAGAACTTTTAGGGACAGAGTCAGAATCAAGGTTCAATCAGCGGAGCGGGAAGGGGGGGGGGGGGGGGGTAGAATCCCTCCAAACCGGACGGCTCTGTGAAGACTCGAACCAGCGACTTCACTCTTACCAAGGTCACAAGCCCGACGCTCCGCCAACTGGGCTACTTCGGCAGTCTCCGGAAAACTGACGTCAGAAGCGAAAACAAACCCACTGACCCCGGCCATCCATATTCAAGGCTTTAAACACGCAGTCGATGTCGTCAGTAATATTATTTCAGTAGACAATGAAACAGAGAAGGATTTATCGTCCATCCGTCCATCGTATCGGGCATTCTATGACAGACCCACCTTCTGAATCATGGATGAGTTCCGTATCCGGGCGTTTCCGTTTCCGGGCCTCCGCCATGGCGGGCGGGGAGTCGCCGTCCCGGAGTCAGTCTTGTCCTTCATAGCCGGGTCTCCGCTGACAGAGCACAGACAGAACACAGCATTCATCTAACCACCGAACAGAGACAGAACATAGCATTCATCTGACAGAGCACAGACAGATACATAGCATTCATCTGACAGAGCACAGACAGAACATAGCATTCATCTGACAGAGCACAGACAGACCATAGCATTCATCTGACAGAGCTCAGACAGACCATAGCATTCATCTGACCGAACACAGACAGACCATAGCATTCATCTGACTGAACAGAGACAGATCATAGCATTTATCTGACAGAGCACAGACAGATCATAGCATTCATCTGACCGAACAGAGACAGACCCTAGCATTCATCTGACCGAACAGAGACAGATCACAGCATTCATATGACCGAACAGAGACATATCATAGCATTCATCTGAAAGAACACAGACAGAACGTAGCATTCATCTACAGAGCACAGACAGATCATAGCATTCATCTGACAGAACACAGACAGAACATAGCATTCATCTGACAGACCAGACAGAACACAGCATTCATCTGACCGAACAGAGACAGATCATAGCATTCATCTGACTGAACAGAGACAGATCATAGCATTCATCTGACTGAACAGAGACAGATCATAGCATTTATCTGACTGAACAGAGACAGATCATAGCATTCACCTGACTGAACAGAGACAGATCATAGCATTCATCTGACTGAACAGAGACAAACCATAGCATTCACCTGACTGAACAGAGACAGATCATAGCATTCACCTGACTGAACAGAGACAGATCACAGCATTCATCTGACTGAACAGAGACAGATCATAGCATTCATCTGACTGAACAGAGACAGATAATAGCATTCATCTGACTGAACAGAGAGAGAACATTGCATTCATCTGACTGAACAGAGAGAGAACATTGCATTCACCTGACCGAACAGAGACGGACCATCTAACATATAACTTCCTTTGATACACTCGTGGATCACATTGGTTTCATGTTGTCCATGGGTACACTGAACCGTTCTCTGTGTCCGTCGACGTTTTCTGATCTGGACTGGTCATGTTTAGTCTCTGGACACTGAACCAACGTCCTCTGTTTCCTCTGTCTGTCTCTCTCTCTCTCTCTCTCTTCTCCTGTCCCTCTCTCCTCTAGTTTGTCTCCTCTCCTTCCTCTCTCCTTATTTCCCCTCTCCCCGTGTCTGTCTGCTCGTTGTGGTCGTGTTCTGTCCTTCACTTCTCTTCCTCTTTCGTGATGTTCACTTTGTCTGTTCTTGTTCCCTCGTGTGTGTGTGTGTGTGTGTGTGTGTGTGTGTGTGTGTGTGTTGTGGTGTGCCTTCACTTAACGTCTATCCACTATTCGTGATATTAGACACGAGTATGTGTGTGTGTGGTGTGTGTGTGTGTGTGTGGTGTGTGTGTGTGGTGTGTGTGTGTGTGTGTGTTTACGTTATGTGATTGGTGTGTATGTGTGTGTGTGTGTGTGTGTGTGTGTGTGTTGTGTTGTGTGTGTGTGTGTGTGTGTATGTGTGTGTGTGGGGTGTTGTGTGTGTGTGGTGTGGTGTGTGTGTGGGTGTTGTGTGTGTGTGTGTGTGTGTGTGTGTGTGTGTGTGTGGGTGTGTGTGTGTGTGTGTGGTGTGTGTGTGTGTGTGTGGTGTGTGTGTGTGTGTGGTGTGTGTGTGTGTGTGTGTGTGTGTGTTGGTGTGTGTGTGTCCCCGCCTCTGGCTGTCGATGTACTCATTCACGTGTTTACTGGTCGTTTGGGGGGAAAGGTTTGTTTGTTTTTTGGTCTTGGCAAATACAGCCCTTGGGTTGTTTTGTTGTTTTTTTTGCCCTATATCTCATTTCCTAAAACTAACAACAACAACAAAAACCAGCAACAAACCAACCAAAACAAACAAACAAAACAAACATACACAACCAAACAAAACAACAGCATCGAGTTCTAACCCGTCAGCCAAAGGGAACAATCTACTTTTATTTTTATAGATCAATTGCCATCTCCTTCCTCCAAGCATCAAATTATTTATGTTTTACACACACACACACACACACACACACACACACACACACACACACAGTCATTTCCCCCCATAATCTCACAAGTCCATCGGGAAGCAAGGTGTGCGAGACGTCAGCGGTTCTCAGGACCAGTATTGAGCTAACGGAGTCTACCTCTTCTCCCTAGCTACCTTACCCCCCCCCCCCCCCCTCCCCCCCCCGTCCCCTCTACAGATCCAGCAGACCACCCTTCACAGCTGAGCGGACATGAGTGCTGTCCGACAGGTAAATGACGACGGCTCTTTCCACCAATCGCATGAATGGTTACAGAATTCGGCCAATAACGTAGTCCGACAGGAAATGTTCATATCCCAAAGATAATAGAAACGGAGATGAAAAAAGCAAAGACCAAATGGAAAAAAAGTCGATTGTATAACTTGCCTTTGCTTTCTTTCTTACTTTCTTTCTTTTTTTTGAGTGGGTGGGAAGAGAAATGCTGACTTTCATGGCCATAGATCTGAAAGCAAATCTTTCTACTTACGTTCAGCCATGAGTTTTCATCTTCCTGCACTTAAAACAGTCCATGTATTCTGATTGGGAGAGAGAGCGGTCATCTTTTTACTGTCGGGTAATCCAGGGCACTGGACATTTCGCCCACGGGTCGACCTCGCCGAGCGCTGTTTGCTAACGATTGTGAGAACGCTCCACTTGTCCACGTAACGATGTTTCTCGTCGCTAGGCATTGTCAAAAGAGGGAGTTAACTTGCGCGCTGTCAATTAGCGATAATTCTTTTCTTTACTGAACAACTTAAAACAATGATATGGTGGAAACGAATCCTAAAACAATGTGAGAGAGAGAGAGAGAGAGAGAGAGAGAGAGAGAGAGAGACAGACAGACAGACAGACAGACAGCTGTTGTCGTAGGTGAACAAATACTATAAATGTAATCTGAATTACACACGCAAATGTGAAAAACGAAATGTAGCTACAATCGCCGCCATCTTGTTTCGTTCTGCGAGCAAAGACAGTTAGAGGACGTTTCGTGCGCTCGCAGCGAACGTTTCACTGAACAAACGAGCAAACAAACATCTGCGAAATGAAATATCACCAAATCTACTGGAAAAAATAGAATTATAATGATGATGGCGCGGAGGAGGAGGAGGAGAAGAAGGAAGAAGAGGAAGAGGAGGAGGAGGGACAAGGAGGAAATGCAGGACGACGAGATAATTCCGGGTATGACAATGGTAACTACAGCTAATAATTATCGGTCATGGAGGACAAGGGACAGAGAAAAAGACAAAACGAGAAGTTAACGCAATATAAAGCCGAGAGAGAGAGAGAGAGAGAGAGAGAGAGGAGAGAGAGAGCGAGAGAGAGAGAGAGACAGACAGACAGACAGAAACAGACAGAGAGAGAGAGAGAGAGGTGGGGGAGGGACGACAGACATATTGAGACAGACAAACTGACAGACAGACAGACAGACAGACAAACCGAGACAGAGACAGACAGGCCAGGAGGACCTCTCATTCCTCACATGACATTCCACTGTTGGCACGTGAATACCGAACGACAGTGTCACGTAGAGAAGCTCTCGTTTGCTCCTAAACCACCATACCCCCACCCCTCCACTCCCTTCTCACTCCTCCCACTCCACTCCACTCTCTTTCCTTCCATTTCTTTTCTTTTTTTTTTTTTTTTTGATGTCCCCCCCCCCCCCCCCCTACCATCCAAACACCCCTACTCTGCTTCCTTTTCTGTCCCGCATCACACACACGAACAGGGGGGAAGGGGGGGGGGGGGGGGGGGAGAGACAGCAGAAAGGATCTTACGAGTATATCGATAGTGGAATAGATATTTCAATAAACAAATGAATAAATACTGTCGTTTCATTAACTTTCGGAGCATGTGTCTGTGTGTATGTGTGTGTGCGAGTGTGTGAGTGTGTCGTTAACTCGTTATTGCTGTTGTTGTGTCGCCAGAGTCACCCGAAAGGACTATTTTTGCCACAGAATGACAACTTGACCATAGGTTCGTTTAGTAGGACCTCTCCCCGTCTCCCTCCCCCTCTTCCCCATCACTCTCCCCTTCCCTCACTCCCCCCCCCCCCCCCCCCCCCCCCCACCCTCAAAAAAAAAAAAGCGCCAAAAAAGGCAGAGGATTTTGTTCATACTGAATCAATACCTAAGGGATATCCAAGATCCCTTGTCCAACACCTCTAAAGGCGACAGAGAACGGGAAATTCGAAAGTAAACGAAACACAGGAAGACATAAAGGATGGGGAAGCAGAAGGAACAGACAGGACAGGCGGGTGTACTGCAGGAGAAGGAGGAGGAGGAAGAAGTGGTCGAAGAAAACAAAAAAAGAAAGATGAGAAGGAGGAAGAACGAGAAGCCAAAAAAAAAAAAGAGGGAGAAACAAGGAAGGAGAAGGCGACGAAGAAAACGAGGAGAATAAGAAAGACGACGACAAAAAAGAAAAGGAGGAAAAGGATAAAGGGAAGGTAGAACAAAGAAGAAAAGATGATGTCTGGGAAGTAGACGGCGGAGAAGGAAAGGAGAAGAAGGTAACGGAGAAGTTAACAAATGAAAGAAGAAGATAAAAGGTGAAAAAGAAGAGAAGAGAGGGAAAGGAGAAGGAATTAGAAGACGACCCCCTTCCACCCAAAGAAAAAAAAAAAACAACGAAGGAGGAGGAGGAACAAGAAAACAAAATCAAAGAGAAGAAAATGAAGATGACAAGGAGGAAGAAAACGACGACAACCAAAAGAAGGAAAGTAACTTTTCACAGACTCGCACTAACTCCAAAGGAATGCCATCAAGAACCAGTATCTCGATGGCTCTCTTTCCAAATCCTCCAATGTGTGTGTGTGTGTGTGTGTGTGTGTGTGTGTGTGTGTACTGAAGTGGTGGACTATCAAAAGAAAAATTCCAAAACGTTCCGCAAACAGCCATTCCCCCATCCCTCTCCCTGATCTTCCCTCTTTCACATTTAATATTACCTAATTATTCGTATGTACCAACGGTCTGTACGAAATATTTTGTAGTTGTTTTTTTTTCTTCAAATTCAAATTGATCTGACCCCCCCCCCCCCCCCCCCCCCCCCCCACCCACCCCCACACCATCCCGAGCGTTACCACCTTCATAACCAATTCGAACGTGACTTCAAGTTCGTTCCATGACTGTTCTTGTGATGGCAACGGTATCAAAAAAAGAACAAGGGCAAAAGAAGGGAGAGCAGAAGAAGAAGACGAAGAAGAGGAGAAGGAGGAGGTGAAGAAGAAGAAGAAGAAGAAGAAGAAGAAGAAGAAGAAATCCGTAAATAGAACGTCCAGAGAGAAAAAAATCGTGCAGTCGTGAAAGAAGCTGACAAATATTTGGGCAAACAATGTACTCACCTGGCAACGGTGTTTTAACATTTATGTATATGCATGAGTTTACACAACAGCTCACTGCTGGTTTTAAATCCTCCCCCATCTGTGTGTGTGTGTGTGTGTGTGTGTGTGTGTGTGTGTGTGTGTGTGTGTGTGTGCGTGCGTGCGTGCGTGCGTGCGTGCGCGCGCGCGCGCGCGCGCATTAGTTTATGGACAATTCTATTCGCCCAAATCCCCACCCATCCACCTCGTCTCTCCCATTTCTCCTCCCCTGCCCCCTTTCCTCTGCTCCCCATGCAGATACTTTGTTTTATTCTGGGTTTTCGGTTTCTTCAGAGTACGCACAACTAAACAAACATAAATCATTGTTTAAGTAATCAAGCTTCCCAAAGCTTGAAAATGTGAAGCATTCTTTAGCCTCACACCGTTATCCCCAAGCAAGTATACCATTACCCCCTCCCCACTCCCCTCCATCAGCACCACCACCACATTCCTAATATCTATCAACTCTCCACAACCCTTAACTCGCCCACTATTAAGAACAAATCAACAGAAGCAAAGTACATTCCTCAAAATAATTTAAGGACCAGCTACATTAGCTTCTTCACGCTGTGTCTAGGGCCTATGACACACGAAATGCTTCCAAGCAAAAGGTGATTCCAAAAAGCTCCACACGTAGAATTTTGGAGTTGTTTCTTTTCAATGCATGTCACCCGATGAATAAAGTTCATTTTTTACTGATGTTCAGTCATCATTTTCCTCCCACACACCACAAATTGTCACGTCCTCTGACAGGCAGAAAAGGCCGTCGAAACTATCACTCTGTTAAACGTGCAACTCACGACTGTTGAGATAAATGTCTCTCTCTCGATGGAGCACCATCCCTTTGGTTCGTTCCGACACGTTCGTTTCTCTGCGTTGCATGTGTACAGAAAGAACTGGGCAGCTTTAGAACAAACAAAGGGACGGTGTTCAATGGAAGAGAGACGGTATGTAGCCTCGTGGTGAACGAATGGTTGCTCACCTAAAACGGTCTCGCTTTTTTTTTTTCCCCCTTCCAACTTTGAAATCAAAATGCATCCCCCCCCCCCCCCCCCCTCCCCAATATTTGAAACAAAAACTGCATTGTGAGAAACACACGCCAGAAGCACAATTTTGGATGAAGTTCGTGTTTTCAGACGGATGTTCGCGCTCTCTGCCAACTTCCGCTGCCTTCTATCGGTTTAGGATTCTGACTAATGGCGGTCCTGCTATTCTTTTGAGTGCTGTACATTCAGACATCCAACCACGTACCAGGTGCTCTCCAAACTTTCACGTCGTCTCCTGTTTTCTTAGACATGGCTGGGAAGAGGGAAAAGGGGAAGAGAAAAAAAAAAAGGAAGAAAAAAGAAGTGCAGACGGCGTCGTAATAGTTCGTTTGCCGTCGAGTTTGCGTTCAACGTTGCCGCGTGTTTTGCTGCTCCCCTTCGGAAAGGAGATTTTCTCCTTTTATTTTTAACCTTATCTTTTTACCAACGTGTCGCTCTGCAAAAGGTGGATTTGAGTGAATGAAAAGCGGAAGAGGAGCTGACACAGAAAGTGGTCAGATGTTTTGACCACAATTTCATGCATTGGAAATTTTCTCTCTCTCTCTCTCTCCTCTCTCTCTCCTCTCATTACACCTGACGAGCTAAGAATAATGCATTTATATATATATATATATATATATATATATAGAGAGAGAGAGAGAGAGAGAGAGAGAGAGAGAGAGAGAGAGAGATAGATAGATTTTCTGAAGTTTAGTAACATGTTGATTTATATATATATATATATATATAGACATATAGATATATAGATATAGATAGATAGATAGATAGATTATTCTGAAGTTTAGTAACATGTTGATTCTCAACGTCTTGGACATGAATTTCATCAAGCATATAAATATTCTTAATAAGATAGTAGTAGTAGTAGTAGTAGTATAGTAATGATAGTAGTAGTAGAGGAAGCTATAAAAAATAATGTGCCCATAAGTAAGGGAACGCTGTACAACAGTTACTGGATGTATCTCGCTTTTTCTTTGTCTATATCGCGGTTGAGTTGTTTCCGACACGAATGTCATTACCCCCACCATTCAGCCCATTTTGACACAGACTGAAAAAGCTTCATCATAAACATTCTCTCTCTCTCTCTCTCTCTCTCTCTCTCTCAAGAAGAAGAAGAAGAAGAAGAAGAAGAATTTGTATGATAAGCTGGTCTAAGAGAACAACTGACATCATTGCTGCAGTTACTTTTCATCTTGAGACCAAGTACACTGAGCATCTTTGATGACCTTGAAAGGAAAGCGTAATCAAGGAAAGGAAGAAAGAAAGATAAGAATGAATGAATGAAGAATGAATGCATCAAAATAGATAAAGAATGGGGGGAAAAGGGGTGGGGGGGGGGGGAAGATTTTTATGAAACAACCCAAACACGAGCGCAATCCATATCGCTGCCACGGAATTGCGCTTTGCACGCAAGCACCTCAAGTGACGTCATCATCCGACAAAAGCGCAATCACTTCTCTCCCACTCTTCCCCCTCTCACCTCCACGCACACACTTCATCAAGCCTACCCACCCCCACTTCCATCCCCATCCCCTCCTCTCCTCTCTCCCCTCCATGCACACACTTCATCAAGCCTACCCACCCCCACTTCCAACCCCATCCCCTCCTCTCCTCTCCCTCCCTCTTTCGGCCAAGTACCCCGTCCGACACGTGCGCGCGTGCCGAGGAAGGAGGGGGGTGGAGGTGGGGTGGGGTGGGGGGAGGGGCGTGCGACAAAGACATGCGCGCGCATGAAAGAGGAGAGAAGCAGATAGGGGGAGTCCAATTTGACTAGATGGGTTTATTGTTACCGCCAGTCGCGCTTAGGGAGACCCGAGATGCGCGAAAAAGAGAGAGGGAGGGAAACGGGTGTGAGAAGAATGAGGAGGGGTAAGGAAAGGGGGGGGGGGGGGAAGGTGGGCGGCGGGGACAAAAAAGGAGCAGTTTATTGTCAGTTTGCGGTGTAGTCACTGCCTCAGTCCCAGTCACTGCACTTGAGCAATGCAATTTAACTGACAAAAAACACGACAGACAAAAAAATAAATAAAAGAAGAAAAGTAAACAAATAAGGAGGAGGAGGAGAAGAAGAAGAAGAAAAACAAGAAAAACAACAACAACAACAACAACAACATCAACGGTACAGACGAGTGGACAATTCCTATCTGACAGTACGATTGGAATGAAAAACAAACACAGGTCTGTAAGCACTTGTATTTAATAAAGCCATGCTAACTCTAGCACATACACGCACCGCGCGTGCGTACACACACACACACACACACACACACACACACACACACAATGCGCACAGAGAGAGAGAGAGAGAGAGAGAGGGGTAGAGAGGAGAGACAGTGAGGAGAGGAGAGAAAAAGAAAGGTGGTGGACACCAATTCTAAGACAATGTTTGGAAGATAAACTTTAGAAACTGTGATGCATCGGTTTAATATGTAAAACAAACAAACAATAAAGCCTGGAACAGACAGAAATAAACAATAAAAGAAACAGAGATAAGTTTTCATGCTGCTGGTTTTCAACAGCCATTGAAGAAAGCTGTAATTAGAAAGCGCTGGCAACTTTTTAAACAGGAGAAGAAAAGAATAAAGTAACCGCTGCAGTGAAGCGGTTTTCTTGACTTTCTTTATTTTTCCCCCTTAGAGATGGATAACAACCCCTTAAGGGTCGATTTACAGAGTGTGTTTTATTAACTAATCATAACGTGTACGACCCCCCCCCCCTCTCTCTCTCTCTCTCTCTCTCCCTTCTTTTAAAGCTATGACAGTGAAGCAACGAAATGCATGGTTTAGCAATGATCGTGAAGTGCATTTTCAGCCATATTCGTGGTGTATTGTTTAGTCATACTGAGGGCATGATTGAAGAGTATGTGGTTTGATTATAGCTGTGCAGTGTACGTTTTAGCTACTACGTGAAGTGTGCAGTTTTGTTAAGATTGTGAAGTGTGTTTTCACTGTGATTTTGCAAGACGCATGATCTCCATGGATATAATTCTAAAGTTCATGTTCTGGCTACGGTGGCAAAGCGTATGGTTTAGATATGACTGTCAAATTCATGTTTAGTTATCATGATGTAGTTTATGTATATCATTGCCACCCGTTCGGCTTCGGTTTTGTTAGCACAGAATACCGTTTTAATCATGATGTAGAACGTATGTTTAATCGTGATGGAGTGCAGTTTAGCCACAAGTGTATGTTTTAAGCATAATTTATTGTATGATTTAGCCAAGGTGAAAGGTGCATGTTTCAGTCATTACGCATGTGCATGATTTTGCGATGATGTAAAATAAAAAAGTATTGTAGCCAGAAGCAAGTTACGTAAAGCTGTGATGAAAGTTTCGTCAAGAAAATGTAGCATAACGGATTT
>CM031620.1:8035339-8049283 GCA_018398815.1 Conus ventricosus | reverse complement strand
ATGCTACACATACACGCACCGCGCGTGCGTACACACACACACACACACACACACACACACACACACATGCGCACAGAGAGAGAGAGAGAGAGAGAGAGGGGTAGAGAGAGAGAGACAGTGAGGAGAGAGAGAAAAGAAAGGTGGTGGACACCAATTCTAAGACAATGTTTGGAAGATAAACTTTAGAAACTGTGATGCATCGGTTTAATATGTAAAACAAACAAACAATAAAGCCTGGAACAGACAGAAATAAACAATAAAAAGAAACAGAGATAAGTTTTCATGCTGCTGGTTTTCAACAGCCATTGAAGAAAGCTGTAATTAGAAAGCGCTGGCAACTTTTTAAACAGGAGAAGAAAAGAATAAAGTAACCGCTGCAGTGAAGCGGTTTTCTTGACTTTCTTTATTTTTTCCCCCTTAGAGATGGATAACAACCCCTTAAGGTCGATTTACAGAGTGTGTTTTATTAACTAATCATAATCGTGTACGACCCCCCCCCCCTCTCTCTCTCTCTCTCTCTCCCTTCTTTTAAAGCTATGACAGTGAAGCAACGAAATGCATGGTTTAGCAATGATCGTGAAGTGCATTTTCAGCCATATTCGTGGTGTATTGTTTAGTCATACTGAGGGCATGATTGAAGAGTATGTGGTTTGATTATAGCTGTGCAGTGTACGTTTTAGCTACTACTGAAGTGTGCAGTTTTGTTAAGATTGTGAAGTGTGTGTTTTCACTGTGATTTTGCAAGACGCATGATCTCCATGGATATAATTCTAAAGTTCATGTTCGGCTACGGTGGCAAAGCGTAATGGTTTAGATATGACTGTCAAATTCATGTTTAGTTATCATGAGTAGTTTTATGTATATCATTGCCACCCGTTCGGCTTCGGTTTTGTTAGCACAGAATACCGTTTTAATCATGATGTAGAACGTATGTTTTAATCGTGATGGGAGTGCATGTTTTAGCCACAAAGTGTATGTTTTAAGCATAATTTGTATTGTATGATTTAGCCAAGGTGAAAGGTGCATGTTTCAGTCATTACGCAATGTGCATGATTTTGCGATGATGTAAAATAAAAAAGTATGTGTAAGCCATGAAGCAAAGTTACGTAATAGCTGTGATGAAAAGTTTACGTTCAAGCAAAAAACTACAATCATGAAGAAAAGTATGTGTTTTCGCCGTGCATAACGTGTTTATTTTCGTCATTATGTGAAATGCACGTTTTATCCATGGAATAAAGTGTGTTTTTAGCCCTTGTGTACAATGTATGTTTTAGCCATGGTGTTACGCGTATGCTTTAGCCTTGGCACATTATTTTCATCCTGAAACGTGTGTGCATTAGTGATGAAGAAGAGTGTGTTCCGTCCATGGTCAAGAATGTAAATGCTTCAACAACGTTGCAAAATTTATTCTTTAGACATGAAGTAAAGTGCGTGTGTAAAGAATGGGGTGGAATGTATGTTTCAGACATGATTTAAAGTGTGTGTTTCAGACATGATTTAAAGTGTATGTTTCAGACATGATTTAAAGTGTGTGTTTCAGACATGATTTAAAGTGTATGTTCAGACATGATTAAAGTGTATGTTTCAGACATGATTTAAAGTGTGTGTTTCAGACATGATTTAAAGTGTATGTTTCAGACATGATTTAAAGTGTATGTGTCACGTCGCCGAGGAGATGGCAAACACCAAGTCAGGGGCTTCACTCCGCGTTCACACACCAACGACCAGTCCCGCATTCAACCTTCATCCACAAGCCCAAACACTCAACTATGATTCATCCCTAACCACACTCACACCAAATGTAACATAAACTAACTAAATTTATTAATCACATCACAACATGCGCTCCACAAAAAAAACAACAACCAATAATTTGCTAAAACCAAACAGCGCACAAAATTACATTAACAAGGCCACGCGTAACGCTATAGACACACACACACTGCCGACCGCTCTGCTTCCTTCTCTGTGTACAAAAACCTGTGAATGCACACAACAATCAATATCAGCCAAATAATTCCAAAAATGTATGCACACCACAACAACAGGGTATTCAAATCATTCCAACATGCAGCAAAGCACGAATCACAATAATTCAGAATTTGAGATAAGCAAAACTATCACCAACTATAAGTTCATACTAATGCAGTTCCTTCAACGAAGGTGAAACCAAAAGTCCA
Source organism: Conus ventricosus (assembly GCA_018398815.1). Classification (NCBI taxonomy): domain Eukaryota; kingdom Metazoa; phylum Mollusca; class Gastropoda; order Neogastropoda; family Conidae; genus Conus; species Conus ventricosus. Next base: position 8,047,103 of record CM031620.1, on the reverse strand, counting down.
AAGCGATGAAAGCTTTTTGACGTGTCTTCTGTTCAAAAGTTCATGGGGTTCACAACACCAAGACGATAGAACACATCCAAAACTGAGCAGATGAACAAAACTAACATGAGCGTCCACAGGTATGTTGGCGGAGACGAATATAGTTGAGCCTTCAACAAAGAACTTCATTCATATTCTTTGTCACGTTGATTCCTCGTTCTCACAGTCTCTCCGCTTTCCACCTGATGACACATTCTATTCTCCACATTCATCACTCTCCACTACTCACATCGGTCCATTCACCCGCTCCCTAGTCAGGAAGCCCAAGACCAGAAGTCCGTTGCTAAAACGAGGAGTCAATGGAGTCACATCCTTCCACGCCGCTCCTGTCCTTCTGACAACAGACGTCACCCAACCGTCAGTCGGCCACCAGCTTGACAACGGCCACTCTCACCAGCTCAGTGCGGAAGGGGACCACGGCACAGCAACTAATTAGGTCCTGAAACCCGAGACGGACCCACGACCAGGCGCACAGGAAAACTGTTGAAACGCCCACGAAATTGGGGGACAATAATGTCCACGCCACAACTCCACCACTGCGGGGGAACAGGAGTTCCAAGCCAAACACAGCTTACGTCGTGTGAGGGAAACTTCTAGTCTCCCTGACTCGTCACACACAAGTGACCTCCCCTGTCTACCTGAACTCAGTTCAGGCCACGTCCAAATTTAAAACCGTTTGTTGGACTCTGGGAACGAAGTATCTAAGGAAGACACACGCACGCTTGCATGCAACTAAAAATAACATGCACAGGCACACAACTTCCAAACACAATGTTTTCTTTTAAGCCTAGCTATCACACACGTTCCTAAAATAAACAGTGGAGGAGCAAATCTAACCCTGTATCGTGACAAACCCCCCTTCCAGATGAAACCTGGAGGGTTACATTAACAACCAGGAACAGTACAGGTATAGATTTGCAGAACATCTCACTCGACTTCGATGCGACTCAGATAGTCAGCTCCAACATTCTCCTTGCCTGGGATGGCCTCCACAACAAAAGAATACGGCTGCATCTGGATACCGTGTAGCAAAGACCTCATAACAAGAATATATCGGTGCTGTCGCATCTGACGCTGGCTTGATTGGCCCCACGATATCAACCCCCACTCGCTCAAATGGAACGCTGGGTAGTGGCATCCTAGCTAATGGAACCTTGCCCACTCTTCCACGAGGAGTCACTCTCTGGCAGCGTTCACAAGACAAACAGTATCGATGAATGTCTCCGCACATTCCCGGCCAATAGAAATCTCGTCGCACTCTGAGTCGGGTTTCTTGGTCCCCAAATGTCCGCTCATTGGTGGGTCGTGAGCGAGTTGAATGACCCGCTGACGTAACGGCTTCGGCACACACACCTGTGTATATTGTTGATCACCCTCACAATATACTCTCTGTAGAATCCCCTTCTTAATCGGAAAGTGACCTGGTTCCGCTTCTGCCAACGCGAACTACAACTCTCTTCGCAACAGCGTCTCTAGCACGCTGCAACGTGGCATCCTTCTCTTGCAGTTCTCGCAGCTGTTTTGGACTAACGTTGAGACCTTCAACACTTTCGACGTCGAGAACAGTGTAGGATTCCTCAGCCGCCTTTTGCGCTCGGGTCTGAACTACTCCCAACGGTTTTGACAACGGAAACAAAGGTACCGCTAAGAGTTCTCCGTCCATCCCTGTCACCTGGTTCCCAAGGATCAATTCACAACGCAAATGACGCAGTACGGCCACGACAAACTTTCCTTGCACAAGCGGGGTGTCCACAACAAATTAATGCCAAGGGGTAGGTTCCCACACATGAACGATCAGCCATTTCCAGTTGAATATTTCCCGGAAGGTACTGGTCCGCAGCCACAAGGTCTTCTCTAACGCAACAAACTTCCGCTCCTGTGTCTCTAAGAGCTGTCACCTCCTTGCCGTTCACAGTCGCGGGAAAGTATGGTGAATAAGCAGCCACAGTTTCTCTGTCCAAGCCTCCTTCTCTGGCGAGCGTATAAATCTCACAGAAGATCGGCACTGCCTGGCAGTATGACCTGGTTTCCCACACCTGTAGCACCGAAAATCCGCAAACTTCCCCGAGTGTTAGACGAGGACGACGAGGGAGCCTTGGAAGTCACACGGTTGTCTGCTGGTTTGACCGAGTTCCCTGCAGTTGCAGCAGTTGGCTTTGTTAGTCCCGTTTCCAATGTCCTTCCTCTATTGGCTGACTGACCCTCTGGTCGGACTTTCTTGAACTGACTCGGAGCACCAATGGTAGGATTGTGCACTCTTGCCTCTCGCCTAACTTCGACATAGTCAAAAGCAAGCTGTGCGGCTTCCTCCACATTTCGCGGTTTCTTCTCGCGGACGTAGTAACTAGGTCGGCACTGAGAGTTGACAAAAACTGTTTCTTCTCAAGAACAAATCACACAACGCTTTTGGATCTTCTGAGTCCACCTCTGCCAGCTTCAACACACAGATTGAAGTTCTCTTTCAGTCGCTTCAAAAACTGGGTGAAATCCTCGTCAACTTCTTTCCGCATTTCCCTAAACTTCCTCCGGTAAAACTCTGGAGTCCTACGAAATTTCTCTTAGAAGAGCGGTCTTGATGTCGTGATAGCTGAGTGGTGTTTCGCCGTGATCAATAAGCAGAAACGCTTTCCTCGCTTTTCCATGCAACAACGGAGACAATCTCGCAGCCCAAACGCCCTCTGGCCACTCATGCGCAACGGCTATACTTTCAAAATGGTCGCAAAAATGCCTCAATATCGTCTCCATCGTCGAATTCGGGCAACCGCACTGTCCAGGACGGGGGAAATCGTGATGGTATTGCTTAAGTGCACTAAGTTGATGTATTATTAGTCAGGCTTAACACACCAAGGTTATCTTTGCACTCATACACGCATATGCACACTCATGCGCCCATCAAACATTCGCCTCTCCTGGGAATGGGATGTCACGCATTCGTCTCCTCCTAACACGACTGAGAACAAGAAATGCAATTTCTATGCTACTTATAATTAATCATGAACAATCAAATCACACACAATGAAATATCAGAACATAAAAGATCAATACTTCCTAATCCCGGGTTATAATAAAAATGACTTCTACCTGGCCAGGTTTTCACACACACAACCACGCTTTCAACACCACACCACAGTTCTTGAAAAAAGTCTCTTCACGTCTTCTTCAGCACTGCTGATGTGATGCCCTGGTTGACTGGCTCCAGGCTTCAGGACTGGGTCTTCGTGGTCGTCTCTGGATCTCGACGTCGAACTCTTCTTCTTCTTCGTCTTCTTCACCCACCTCTGGGTTCAAATTCAGTTTGTCTGTCTTCACCCACCTCTGGGCTTCAAACTTAGTTTCCTTCTCTCCAGCTTGTCTTTAACTCTAAGACCTTGCTTCTCTTCTATCTCCAGACCACGTCTCTCTCGACCCTTTCTCTGTCCTGCTCACTCCTCTCCTCTCTCTCTCTCTCTGTGCCTTCTCTCTCCTCTCTCCTGGTGTTGTTCTGTCGACACGTTGTTCTCCCCTCAGTTTATATAGGGAGGGAAACAAAGGATTCCCCTTCGGGCCATGCCTTTGTCCACGCTGCTTCTCAACACCCTAGTTCACAAGTACCCTGAATTCTCCACTCGCGACATTCCACACACATCAGCATTTACACACACCCCTACCTAATTGATTAGCAAACACACACTTAGCCCCAGATGGACATCGAAAATTCCCGCCGACTTCAGGTGGTCAGTTAACACAGTAATTATCTAAGGAGGGTTACTACAACCTCCACACTCATTCAACCAGCCTGACAATAGAACCAACACAGTGACCCACGGCAATACCATCTGAACAAATCCAAGGCCCCTTTCTTCACTGACTGTTTACACAAGAACCTCAGCTGACCGAGCATTTAGCGCTCACCTGGGGCCCCGAGGTCGTAGTGGTTACAACCCTTCCCCCTTTCGCCACCAGGCAGGTCCGAACTCTCTCCTAGGTGTTGTTTTGTCATCTGACCACTTCGGCCGTGCCGTGTTAATTGGTCAATTACCTATTTGTATACCATGTACAATGTCCCTTTGTCTCCAAGCGTCTAATGCCTTTTGTGAGAGGTTTCACGCTCCTTGACAAATTCCCCCCACTCGAAGACAATGCCCTGCATTGGCTAAAACTTAACATTCAAGGAGAATGAAACTCTAATTTTCCCATTTAAACCAGTGCTAATATCGGCCTCTCATAAGCCTACTTACACCAGAGAACGCACGCAAGATTTGTCTTGCAACAACAATTATAGAGAAAAATCAATACATACACAACTATCAAAGCAAATATCAACATAAATCTGAAATCTCCACCAGCTCTAAGTCGTAGGCCATATAACCATTATGTTTCTACGGAAATTCTCTCCCTTCTCTTCATACACGTGGCCCGCAACTAGCCACGTCACGCATACGCGACACTGCAAAAGACACACGCACCCACTACCTGACTTCTCGCCCGACCATTTTATTTTGGCCTACGGTCCCCGTCACTCTTCCTTCACTCACTAACCCACGTTGTCGTACCGCGCGACATGTGTTGCAATGCGCACAGAAACGCCTGATATCACCAAGGATACCGGGCCAGTAGTACTCTCGCGTCACTGCCTTTTGTGAGGCCTTCTTACCGAGATGGCCCGAGGCTGACGTCACATGTTTTTCTGTCATCACCGCCTTTCTGCGCTTTGTTGGCACAACGATCTGTCTTTTTTGTCTTCCCCGAACTCAAGTGAAGAAAGTTCGGTACAATACCCCATCCTTTATATCAAAACCTATTGTCCCTTCCTTAACACGTTTCTTCTGCCTTGTATGAGCAAAACCGAACAGCTTTCTAAGAGAGTAATCGCCCTTTTGTCTGCTCGAAGTGAGTGGGGTAAGTCTCACCGGTCACGCTCCATTGCGTTCTGAAGTGTGTGACCGCTCGGGGCCTTTCTCTCCCGTGATTTCTTTTCTCTGACTCGACACAGAAATCGCGGTCTGGGTCTCCATACCCACGTGCTCTTGGGATGTTTCCGATTACCAAATCATACGGCGGCTTCGGAACAGCCAAAGCCTGTACACTTCCACTATAGAATGGTGTATCAATGAACACCAGTGCCGTTTTGAACTCTGCTACTGTTCCATCTATTTGTCTACACCTCTGTGTTTTTCCTGTGAATTGTCCCTTCTTAACCAGGGACTCCTTCACCATTACGCCAGTGCACCCAGAGTCTCTAATGACATCAACCACATTGTCCCCCACTCTGCCTTTGTGCACACATCCATGTTATCGCCTGAATCTGTGAACACACAGCACAATCCAGACAAAATAACACTGTCATCTTGTCATCTTTTTCTACTGCCTCTCTCTTGGCCTGATCTCATTGCTGCAGCTTCGGTGACTTAAATATACAATCCCTAGCCAAGTGCCATGTCTTATTGCACAGAAAACAGGTACGCTCATTCCTAGCCACGTGCTATTGGTTTTCACCCTTGTTTGCTCACGTGACGCCGTAGGCCTACGGGTGTGTACTGCTGACTCACTGCGCGAGTCATGTGCTGGCCTGCTGTCCTCTGATATATGCTTCCAGCTTTCCTCTTGTTCTGGCAAATCACGCCTCGCTCCTCGGTATGTCTCAGCTGTCTCAAGTACCTCAGCTATTGTGGTTGCACCTTTTTCCTTAATGTGGATTGGTGAGGCCCGTCCCACAACCATCAATATCTGTTCCTTTATCACCAGTGTCTTGAGGCCTTCAAAATCACTGTCTACTCCACTAAGTTCTACCCATTTGTTGAAATAGTGGTCCAGTCTAACTCCGAACTGTGTGTATGTCTCACCCTGTTCGATTCTCGCCTCGCGAAACTTACGCCTAAAACCTTCTTCAGTCAAATCATACGCTTTTAGCACCGCCTGTTTCACCTTGTCAAAATCTCTCTGATCACCTTTGGGTAGGTGTGGATACTGTGTGTAACGCACGACCTGTCAACAAGGCAGACAGGTTTATTGCCCAGTTATCTTCGGGCCAGCCCTCGTGCTCGGCAACCGATTCAAACCGACTGATATAGGCGTCGATTGAATCAGTTTCTTCTCTGAACAGTGGGAGTTTAAGTTAGGTGCGCAACTTTGTCCTGCGGCCTACTGACTCAGAACTGGTGCTATTTCACTGCGATTTTCAGACTTTATTCTTTCCAACTCAATTTGTTTGGCTAAAATCTCCGATTCTGCTTCTGCTCTCGCCCTCTCTGCATCTGCTTTAGCTTGGCAGCTGCACTCTCTGCATCTGCTCTAGCTCTCGCTGCACTTTCTGCATCTGCTCTTGCTCTGGCAGCTGCGCCCTCTGCATCTGCTTTTGCTCTGGCAGCTGCACTCTCTGCATCTGCTTTAGCCTTTGACGCAGTGGTTTCTGCCTCTATACGTTCCTTTTCAAATTTCCTCCTTTCAGCCCTTTCATCTCTCTCATTCTTCTGCTGAGTTTCAATGAATCTACGCAGTTCATCTCCTGTATATCCCATTTCTTTCCCCAAACTTACTAGTTCCGCAATGGAGTAAAACTCTCTTCAGCATTTCTTTTTCTGATATGTTTTAGCACCACTAAAACAGTTACGCCTATAGACCCGGAAAAAGTCAGTACACAGTTTATCTACTAAACGTTCTGAGTACACCAACCAATGGTAGTGTTCCTAACACAAAGGAGCCTTAATCTTAAACCACAGCTTCTGTGAGAGTTAAGACTAGAACCTCGTTTCTTCGTTTCTCTGAACGACCTTTGATTAATACAACCACCCTACACACAAGCCAATACTCAAAACCCAAAGAACTAAAGGAAATAATTAGAAGAGCTAATTATAATTGCCTTTAGTGGACGTTTCGCCCCAGTACTACTCTAGTACTCACTTTGTTTCCCTCCTGAAACTAATTTGGGCCATGCAATCCTGGCAGGCTCGCCACTTTGTCCAGGACGGGGGAAACCCGTGATGGTATTGCTTAAGTGCACTAAGTTGATGTATTATTAGTCAGGCTTAACACACCAGGTTATCTTTGCACTCATACACGCATATGCACACTCATGCGCCCATCAAACATTCGCCTCTCTCTGGGAATGGGATGTCACGCATTCGTCTCTCTCCTAACACGACTGAGAACAAGAAATGCAATTTCTATGCTACTTATAATTAATCATGAACAATCAAATCACACACAATGAAATATCAGAACATAAAAGATCAATACTTCCTAATCCCGGGTTAATAAAAATGACTTCTTACCTGGCCAGGTTTTCACACACACAACCACGCTTTCACACCACACCACAGTTCTTGAAAAAAGTCTCTTCACGTCTTCTTCAGCACTGCTGATGGGGATGCCCTTGGTTGACTGGCTCCAGGCTTCAGGACTGGGTCTTCGTGGTCGTCTCTGGGATCTCGACGTCGAACTCTTCTTCTTCTTCGTCTTCTTCACCCACCTCTGGGTTCAAATTCAGTTTGTCTGTCTTCACCCACCTCTGGGCTTCAAACTTAGTTTCCTTCTCTTCCCGCTTGTCTTTAACTCTAAGACCTTGCTGTCTCTTCTATCTCCAGACCACGTCTCTCTCGACCCTTTCTCTGTCCTGCTCACTCCTCTCCTCTCTCTCTCTCTCTGTGCCTTCTCTCTCTCTCTCTCCTGGTGTTGTTCTGTCGACACGTTGTTCTCCCTCAGTTTATATAGGGAGGGAAACAAAGGATTCCCTTCGGGCCATGCCTTTGTCCACGCTGCTTCTCAAACCCCTAGTTCACAAGTACCCTGAATTCTCCACTCGCGACATTCCACACACATCAGCATTTACACACACCCCTACCTAATTGATTAGCAAACACACACTTAGCCCCAGATGGACATCGAAAATTCCCGCCGACTTCGGTGGTCAGTTAACACAGTAATTATCTTAAGGAGGGTTACTACAACCTCCACACGCATTCAACCAGCCTGACAATAGAACCAACACAGTGACCCACGGCAATACCATCTGAACAAATCCAAGGCCCCTTTCTTCACTGACTGTTTACACAAGAACCTCAGCTGACCGAGCATTTAGCGCTCACCTGGGGCCCCGAGGTCGTAGTGGTTTACAACCCTTCCCCCTTTCGCCACCAGGCAGGTCCGAACTCTCTCCTAGGTGTTGTTTGTCATCTGACCACTTCGGCCGTGCCGTGTTAATTGGTCAATTACCTATTTGTATTTCCATGTACAATGTCCCTTTGTCTCCAAGCGTCTAATGCCTTTTGTGAGAGGTTTCACGCTCCTTGACACGCACACGGTACGAATCAGGCGTCTTTGGTTTGGCCAACTTCGCTAACTCCCTTTGAAAGATCTCGCGTCTTCAGCCCTTTTCCTTTCCGAGCTCTCCAACTCCGCTTGGCGCAACTGGATCTCATCTTGTCTCAACTTCAGGTCCTCCCTTCTAATCTGCTCCTGAAGCTCCATTTCTTCCTTCCTTAATTTCTCCTGGCGATCCAACTCTTCCTTCCTAAGCCTCTCTTGTTGATTAAGCTCTTCCTTCCTAATCTGCTCCTGAAGCTCCCTTTCTTCCTTTCTCAATTTCTCCTGGCGATCCAACTCTTCCTTCCTAAACTCCAGTTCCTCTTGTCGCAAGCGCATCTTCCTGATTTCCTTCAGCTCCGCCTGAACAAAAGCCACTAACTCGGTGCCTGTCATCAAGAGCTATCCCATTCTGCGCAAAACCCTAACACCTCTGGGTCCACCTTAACCTCGGTGTTGGTACCCATCGGAGAACGTTCTTGCTCAACAAGCAGAGGTTTCTCCTCGACAGTTAACTTGCCAGCATCCATCTCTTCTTCCTCTGAAGCCTCCGAGTCTGGAACCAAACGGCCTGAACGTAGACGTTTCTTGTCCTCGATGGACATACCACTCACAGTCGACTATCGCGAAAACTCAGTTCACGAACAGCGTCAAATTTTTTTTTTTCTACCTAACACCTTTCACACACACACTCATACAAAACCCTAACTGCTGACCTACAAATTTTTGGAACTAACAAAACTCTGAACGCTAAGATGAATCGGGACCTAACTGAGCGCCTGAGGTGGATCCTCCCTCAAGCTATCAGGTCTGGACTCGGCCTGAACTCAGTTGAGCTCTGGATCCGGACTCCCCGCGGCTCAGAGCCCCAGGCCCCTCCAACCTCCCACGTTCAAACAAACACACAACAGGACACAAAGATGCAAACAAAACAAGGATGTCCTAAACCCTATCACACACCATCATACACACGAAATGAAACTCCCGAACTTACTGTTCAGCATCATCCCACCGCTGCCACCAAATTGTCACGTCGCCGAGGAGATGGCAAACACCAAGTCAGGGGCTTCACTCCGCGTTCACAACACCAACGACCAGTCCCGCATTCAACCTTCATCCACAAGCCCAAACACTCAACTATGATTCATCCCTAACCACACTCACACCAAATGTAACATAAACTAACTAAATTTATTAATCACATCACAACATGCGCTCCACAAAAAAAACAACAACCAATAATTTGCTAAAACCAAACAGCGCACAAAATTACATTAACAAGGCCACGCGTACGCTATAGACACACACACACTGCCGACCGCTCTGCTTCCTTCTCTGTGTACAAAAACCTGTGAATGCACACAACAATCAATATCAGCCAAATAATTCCAAAAATGTATGCACACCACAACAACAGGGTATTCAAATCATTCCAACATGCAGCAAAGCACGAATCACAATAATCAGAATTGAGATAAGCAAAACTATCACCAACTATAGTTCATTACTAATGCAGTTCCTTCAACGAAGGTGAAACCAAAGTCCAAAGCGATTGAAAGCTTTTTGACGTGTTTTTTCTGTTCAAAAGTTCATGGGGTTCACAAACACCAAGACGATAGAACACATCCAAAACTGAGCAATGAACAAAACTAACATGAGCGTCCACAGGTATGTTGGCGGAGACGAATATAGTTGAGCCTTCAACAAAGAACTTCATTCATATTCTTTGTCACGTTGATTCCTCGTTCTCTACAGTCTCTCCGCTTTCCACCTGATGACCATTCTATTCTCCACATTCATCCACTCTCCACTACTCACATCGGTCCATTCACACCGCTCCCTAGTCAGGAAGCCCAAGACCAGAAGTTCCGTTGCTAAAACGAGGAGTCAATGGAGTCACTCCTTCCACGCCGCTCCTGTCCTTCTGACAACAGACGTCACCCAACCGTCAGTCGGCCACCAGCTTGACAACGGCCACTCTCACCAGCTCAGGTGCGAAGGGACCACGGCACAGCAACTAATTAGGTCCTGAAATCCGAGACGGACCCACGACCAGGCGCACAGGAAAACTGTTAAAACGCCCACGAAATTGGGGGACAATAATGTCCACGCCACAACTCCACCACTGCGGGGGAACAGGATTCCAAGCCAAACACAGCTTACGTCGTGTGAGGGAAACTTCTAGTCTCCCTGACTCGTCACACACACAAGTGACCTCCCCTGTCTACCTGAACTCAGTTCAGGCCACGTCCAAATTCAAAACCGGTTTGTTGGACTCTGGGAACGAAGTATCTAAGGAAGACACACGCACGCTTGCATGCAACTAAAAATAACATGCACAGGCACACAACTTCCAAACACAATGTTTTCTTTTAAGCCTAGCTATCACAACACGTTCCTAAAAATAAACAGTTGGAGGAGCAAATCTAACCCTGTATCGTGACAGTATGTTCAGACATGATTTAAAGTGTGTGTTTCAGACATGATTTAAAGTGTGTGTTTCAGACATGATTTAAAGTGTGTGTTTCAGACATGATTTAAAGTGTATGTTTCAGACATGATTTAAAGGTAGTTTCAGACATGATTTAAAGTGTATGTTTCAGACATGATTTAAAGTGTATGTTTCAGACATGATTTAAAGTGTATGTTTCAGACATGATTTAAAGTGTAATGTTTCAGACATGATTTAAAGTGTATTTTCAGACATGATTTAAAGTGTATGTTTCAGACATGATTTAAAGTGTATGTTTCAGACATGATTTAAAGTGTATGTTTCAACAAGGATGGAAACTTAATTTCAGACATAATGAAAAATGTACGGTGTAGACATTATACAAAATGTGCATTTTAGAAAATGATTGTTGTCACTAGTGTATGTAAAAGACATTATGCAAAATTGTGTTAGACATGATGTAAAATCATCAGCTCAATGTTACGCGCATTTAAGTCATGTTGTATAGTGTTCAGTTATGATTGTAAAGTATGTGTGGTGCATCTATAATGAAAAATACATGTTAAAGCCATGACGTAAAAGTGTATGTTCTAGCTACATTGTAAAAGTGTTCGTTTTAGTTTGGCGGTAAAGTTTATGGTTTAGCTGTAATTGTAAAGCATTGGTTTAGCTGTAATTGTAAAGCATGTCGTTTTGCTGTAATGCGAAATACAGGTTTTAGCTGATAAAAGGTGCATGATTTAACTATAAGCGCAAAGTGTATATTTCTGCTATGATACACAAAGTTGTTTTTGGGCATAGATGTTAAGTGCCTGTTTATTCATGAGCCAAAGTGTGTGTGTGTGTGTGTTGTGTGTGTGTGTGTGGTGTGTGTGTGTGTGTGTGTGGCGCGCGCGCGCGCGCGCGCGCGCGCGCGTGCGTGCCTGCGTGTGTGTGTGTGTGTGTGTGTGTGTGTGTGTGTGTGTGTGTGTGTGTGTGGTGTGCATAGCTATA
>CM031620.1:8017839-8030339 GCA_018398815.1 Conus ventricosus | reverse complement strand
TGTTCACTTGGTCTGGTCTGGGTAGGAGGTGGTAGGGATCTGTCTGGTTATATTCTGGATGTAGCTGAAGCCATCTTTTCCTCTGCTTCTCCTTGATGATCGTCTTGGCCTCTTCATAGGAGATTTCCTGTTCCTCTTGTGGCTGCTGTCCTCCTTCCTTCGCTAGTCGGTCTGCTTCCTCATTGCCTGCTATGTTGCAGTGTGAGGGTATCCACTGGATGACAGTTAGTTCAGTGGCCTGTTGCAGTCTAGCAAGGGCAGAGACAAGGGGGTTGGAGGTCCTTGTTCTTTGGGTTCTGTACAGCCTGAAGTACTGACAGTGCATCAGAGAAGATGACGATTTTGGGATGTATGGCCTCTCTATTTGCGCACAGTGTCTCCGCTGCTGTCTGCAATGCGTCTGCCTCAGCTTTGTAGTTCGTGGACTTGTTTCATTTGATATACTTTAATTCCCCGATCAACATACACCAAAGGCTAGATAAGTAAATATCTACCTATCTCACCACCCATCCCAACCTTCCCCTCTTGTCCCTAACACAGTCCTCTCTCTCTCTCTCTCTCTCTTGCACACCCTCCCTCCCCCCCCCCCCCTTACACACACAGGCACACACACACACACACACACACACACACACAGAAACACACACACACACACACACACACACACACACACACACACACACGTACACACATAATCATATGTTTTTTGTTTTTTGTTTTGTTATTGTTTTTTGTTGTTTTTTTCCCCGTCTAATAACACATAGTGAATAGACGTTAAACTAAAGAACTAACACAGACACACACACATACCATTATTTCATCCGAACTGATATGATCACCTCATTCAGATTTCTGCGTGTATATGCGAGTGGAAGAGGTGGAGGGGGGTGGTGGTCTGAAGGGGGTGGGGGAGTGGTGGAGGGTTGCGAAGATTGCAGTGTGGAAGGCAGTAGGAAGGACAGCCGTGCGTTCAGTGAGAGGAAGCCCTGCCTTCCGAACTGGAAGGTAGAGGGGATGGGGGAAGGAAAGGGGGGAGGAAGGGGGGGGGGGATACGTGCTTTACAAATATTAGACTTTACCTGACTGACCGAATAACTGACTGGCTGAAACCAGCTTACTGTCAGGTGAACCTTCGCTCGCTCAGACTTAAAGAGTTCCTCATCATCATCGTCATCATCAGTTACATTCTCTCTCTCTCTCTCTCTCTCTCTCTCTCTCTCTCTCTCTCTCTCTCTCTCTCTGTATATAGATAGATAGACAGATAGATAGATAGATAGACAGACAGACAGATAGATAGATATACATATACACATATTTTTAAGTTTTTGTCGTCGTTATAGGTGGTGGTGTACGTTGTGACAGTCATCATCATCATCATTAGTATCTTCTATGACACAATCATAACCATCGTTATCGTCGCTATCATTATCAGCATTAGTATAATCTACCTTTAAAGCTCGGCCGTGCACCAATCTCCCCCTCCCCCACTCCTTTTTTTTTCATCCCCCACCATCACCCCTCCCCTCTCCAACATCTCTGTCGGTCGTATCACCATTCTAAATCAACCCATCGATCCCCCATCCTCCACCCCATCCCCATCCCCACCTCCCACCCAGCTCAGTGATGGAGCACCCGCATCCACTCATCGTCAGCTACAGACAGGACAGTCAGACAGACAGACAGTCAGACAGTCAGGAAAGGGAGAGCAATAGAGAAAGGGAGGTCACGCAGACAGAGTCTCAGACAAACGAATGGACAGGGAGAGGGAGGGAGGGGAGGGGTGGGGTGGGGGTGGGAGTGTTGATGCTGGCCGCCAGCCATGAACTTGAGGGGGGAGAGGGGAGTGAAGAAGGGGGAAGGGGAGAGAAGGGACAGAATTCGGGGTTGACACGGTCACCTGTTTTGGCGAGAGTGACCAAAGCCCTCTTTACCCCGTCCCCTGGCGTTGTTGACACTGGGGTCACTGCGTCCACGGAACGCGCACGTACACACGCGCTTACACAGAGAGACAGAGAGAGGGGGGGGGGGGGGAGGGGAGGGAGGAGAGAGAGAGAGAGAGAGAGAGACAGACAGACAGACACAGACAGACAGGCAGACAGACTGACAGACACACAGATAGGCAGACTGACAGACAGGTAGGTAGACAGACTGACAGACGGACGGACAGACATAGACGGACAGACAGACACAGACAGAGACGGAGAGGCATTGGGGTCAGTGCATCCATGGAACGCGCGCGTACACACACACGTACAGACAGACTGTGATGGAGGCGGGAGGGGTGAGGTGAGGGGACAGAGACAGATAGAGACAAAGACAGCGGCAGAGAGAGAGAGAGAGAGAGAGAGAGAGAGAGAGAGAGAGAGAGAGAGAGAGAGAGTCAGACAGACAGACAGACATGGGCAGAGACAAAGACAGCGGCACAGAGAGAGAGAGAGAGAGAGAGAGAGAGAGAGAGGGGAGAGAGAGAGAGAGAATCCGACGGACACACGTCCGTTCCGGGCTTTGCTGGTGTGGTGAAGTTTTACATCTCAGTGTTAACACACACACACACACACACACACACATACACGCACGCACTCACACACACGTACGCGCGTACGCACTACGTTCTCTTGCTTCAAAAATCAGAAATAGCAGTTCAAGGTTGGGATTCTTTTTTTAATCATTGAAATGTCCTAAACGCCAACTGTTAAAAGAATTTTATTACACTCGTTTTAAAGAAAACAGAAGACACACAAACAATTTTTAAAGTATCCAGGATGTGAATATGATGTAAATACACACACACAACACACACACACACACACACACACACACACCACCACCACCACACCACCACCACCTATTTACTGTTTGATTTCTTTTGTGCAGTGCAGTATCAGCTGTAGTACCAGTAATGGTAGTCGCAGCAGCAGCAGAAGTAGTGGCAGCTGTAGTGGTAGCAGTAGTAGCAGCAGCAACAGAAGTAGTAGTAAAATGTAGTGGTGGTGGGGGTGGGGGTGGTGGTAGTAGTAGGTTAGTGGTAGTGGAAATAGTGGTAGTAGTAGTAGCAGTAGTAGTAGTAGTAGTAGTAGTAGTAGTAGTAGTAGTGGGGGCTGGAGATGGTGGTAGTAGTAGTGTAGTGGTAGTGGAAGTAGTAGTAGTAGTAGTAGTAGGAGGAGGAGGAGGAGTAGTAGCAGCAGCAGCAGCAGCAGTAGTAGTAGTAGTAGTGGTGGCAGTAGCGGTAACAGTAGGACTAGTAATAATATCACCAGCACCAGCACCAGCAGCAGTAGTAGTAGTTGCAGTGGTAGCGGCGCCAGCAAAAGCAGCAGCAGTAGTCAGTAATAGTAGTGATAGTGGTAGTAGTAGTAGTAGTAGTAGTAGTAGTAGTAGTAGCGGCAGCAGCAGCAGCAGCAGTAGCAGTTGTAGTATTAGTAGCAGTAATAGCGGCAGCAGCAGTAGTAGTAGCAGCAGTAACAGCAGTAGTAGTAGTAGTAGTAGCGACAGCAGCAGCAGCAGTAGTAGTTGTAGTATTAGTAGCAGTAATAGCGACAGCAGCAGTAGTAGTAGCAGCAGCAGTAACAGCAGTAGTAGTAGCAGCAGTAACAGTTGTAGCAGCAGCAGTAACAGCAGTAGTAGTTGTAGCATTAGTAGCAGTAATAGCGACAGCAGTAGTAGTAGCAGCAGCAGCAGTAACAGTAGTAGCAGCAGCAGTAACAGCAGCAGCAGTAACAGTAGCAGCAGTAACAGCAGCAGTTAGCAGCAGTAACAGCAGTAGTAGTAGCAGCAGTTCACTCCAGTGGTATTTAAATGCAGTTCTCATTTGATCCGACTTCAAGCGTGATTAAAAAAAAATTGTGTTAAGATCTTCCTTTCTTTCTTTCTTTTTGTTGTTGTTGTTGACTGTTTCTTTTTCAATATCAAAGACAGTCTTCTATTAAAATGTTCATCTTCTTGCCGTAGTCCAATCACAAGGTGGATCACAACATTCACTCCACCTTGACAGAGGTCCGTGCTCTTCCGATGACCCGCCCATCTAAACATGGTGGTGGTGGTGGCCTTAGGGAAATAAAATCAGATCCTTCTGCACGCGGACTGCTCATTACATAGGCTACAGACCATGGTCTTACCCCCCTTAGAACCAACCTGCAAGGATTAGTTTATGGACCGTGCAGTGCAATAGCAACAGAAGTTGCAGCAGCAGCAACCCATTATGTTAGCGGCAGAGGAGCGTTTCACACAGACGAGGTGGCGACAATTCTCGCTTGCTGGGCGAGCGTCGGCGTTTCATAGCACATCCTGGCAGCGAGTGAGGCTAGGAATAGGCGAGAGCTGGCTGGATTTCCCTGGGTCTCTCTCGCAATCGATGATAAATGGCCAACCCTTGTAACGTCCCGGTGCGTGAAAAGCAGCAACATTCTCTGATTCATACATAAAACGATCGAAACGCGCGGCCGACCCCTCAACAGCAACGAGAGCTAAAGAAAGAGTGACAATGTAAATCTGATATTTTGTCTTACGCCTGTTTCTTAACTCCCCTCGCCTTTCACATATTTCACCTCAAAGATATGCTAGCCACCTCGCGAGTTCTCGTGTCTCTGAAACTCGTCTTCTCTCTCTCTCTCTCTCTCTCTCTCTCTCTCTGTGTGCCTGCTATTGACAGAAGCACCTCATTTTCTGTGCGGCTCGTTCGATAGTCCTTTCCAGCTCACGGCACCTGCATTCTTCGGTCGGCGAGACGGGACCGTCGTGTAAATGGCCTACATTTGCGTTGGCACGTGCAACACAGACACTTGCATGCCAAGCACACGTGCACGCGTTCACACACGCTGCGTCAAACGAGAGGGAGAGAGAGAGAGGCAGACAGACCGATAGACAGAGAGTGAGAATGAGAGAGAGAGAGAGAGGGGGGGGGAGGAACTGATTTTTTTTTTAATCATCACAGCCAATCCATTTTGAAGCTAGGTAAAAAGTAGAGGAGAGGAGTAGGGGGGTGTAACAGGATGGGGGAAGGGGAGGGGACGGGAGGCAGTAATGAAGATGAGCAGTATTGTTACTGGGAACGTCCCACTAGTCCGAGGGTTCACTAGTCCGAGGGTTAGGGTTAGGGTTAGGGTAGTCCGAGGGTTCACTAGTCCGAGGGTTAGGGTCAGGGTAGTCCGAGGGTTCACTAGTCCGAGGGTTATGGTAAGGGTTAGGGTTAGGGTTAGAACCCTACCCTCGGACTAGTGAACCCTCGGACTAGTGAACCCTACCCTTGTTACTACAGTATGTCTAATGTTACCACAGTATGTCTAATGTTACTACAGTATGTCTAATGTTACCACAGTATGTATAATGCCTTCCAAAACTGTTTATTTTGTATGATAAACAGTAGATTTTTGTTCTTTGCGCATTTTGATAAGAAATTCTGCATGCCGGCTGATGTGGTGCAGTGGTTAACGTGACGAATTTGCATACCGGGAAGTCATGAGTTCGATTCCCACCAGATGCTTTGATTCATAGGGTTTGTCGGTTTGGTCGGTTCCTTCCTAGACTCGAGTTTGCTCTAGGCTCACATGGAGAACACTGGAACCACACTGTCAAGTCTCGTCCATTGAATGCATGTGTCTCTGACGGTGTCACTCAAATGTCCTGACCAACGCTGCAGGTGTCTATCTCTCGGGTCTGGCTGACGCCGGGATATAACAGGAAGCATAGAGTACGGTATTGCCATGCAGTGTCAGGCCAGACTGGAACGCTATAGCCTGCCGTCCTCCTTCATCCTTAACAAGGAGGGGGGGAAAAAGTATCAAATTCTGTGGTCCCTCGTGCCCTACACTGGAGATGACTTCAGTGTCGATTTCCTCTCCGCGTCACCGCCCGTGGCGAGTTCTTCAAAGTCCGGTATCAGCAAGCTGTTGGAACTGTCGCTGCATGGACATGATGACGCCTTCCGGGGGAGGGTGCTCCCTCGTCCTGTGAGTTTGCAGTTACTGTTGTCAGTGGGAGGTTTAGTACTGGTGATGTTCTACGTACGTTACATCCAAACGGTCACCTTTGAACACTACCTAAGCGACTCGGCAGCAGTGCAGAGTCTCCTCTGATGGGTTGTTATACGACTGGATACTGAATGCTGAAAGACGGAGCTGGCGATGTAGCAGAGCAAAGCAGGCTGTGGCCGTGTAAGGGGGAGCCGGAATGAGCAGCGTGGGAGTCAGCACACACACACACACACACACACACACACACACACACACACACACCACACACACACACACACACACACAATATATATAACAAATATACTATGGTATTGCACACCAGCCTTTTCTGGGATTGCATTCTTCTTAAAACTGAAAAGGCAGAGGAGTCAAATTACCACTTTCCGCGGTCACTGAGGAGAAACAACAAGGTTTCGAAATATCGGTATATGACCAGGAGTTATATGTTAGTGAGTTTCCCTCCCTATTGGAGGATGTCCCCCCCTTGGAGACTATAAGCTTGCTGAAGGCTCATTTTTAGAAGCATTTATTTTATTTTTCTCCATTCACCCACTCAAGCACATACTGTTAGTTAGGCAGAATCATCTACCACTGCAGATATGAATGCTTATTTCCCCCTATTTCGTCAATCTAAGACATAAGAGCAAGCTTTGTTTATAATTCAATATTTCTTGCAGTCATTGCAACACCAAGCTGCTCTGTAAGTTGCTGGAACGGTGCGCGGTACTTATCCTTGGAATTTATTAGTTTGTTGTATTTTAGTCCCTTGCGGATTCATTCCAAGAACTGACCCTCAGCACTTGTGTCTTAAGAGGATATCTTTTTATATTTTTTACTTTTCACAAGAAAATGTAGCTTGTTTTGCTCTTTCATCATTTTCTTTTGCTTCTTAGGTGGCACCTTTGGTTGGTTTTTTGAAAACTCAACAAATATACTGCTACGGTATTGCACACCAGCCTTTTCTAGGATTGCATTCTTCTTAAAACTGAAAAGGCAGAGGAGTCATATTATCACTTTCCGCGGTCACTGAGGAGAAACAACAAGGTTTCGAAATATCGGTATATGACCATGAGTTATATGTTAGTGGGTTTCCCTCCCTATTGGAGGATGTCTCCCCTTGGAGACTATAAACGTGCTGAAGGCTCATTTTTAGAAGCATTTATTTTATTTTTCTCCATTCACCCACTCAAGCACATACTGTTAGTTAGGCAGAATCATCTACCACTGCAGATATGAATGCTTATTTCCCCCTATTTCGTCAATCTAAGACATAAGAGCAAGCTTTGTTTATAATTCAATATATATATATATATGTGTGTATATTGAAATTTGACTGACGAGGTGACAGCCCTTACACGGCCCCTCGTTGTCGGCTGGGCGAGAAACAACAAGAACTGAACTGATCGGTGCCCTGCAGCCGACCCACATCCACAAAGACTCCCTCGCCTTGGTTGGGGCCACAGCGGTCGGCTAGGCTAAGAACAAACATGGCTGTGATTGACAGCGAGATGGAAAGAGGGTGGAAACTGAGGAGGGTTAGGATGGGGACAAATGAAGGGATAAGCGAGGACTGTCAACAAAAAAAAAAAAAGAGAGAGAGATCGATCGATCTTCAACCATGTGCGTGTTGGTTTTCTCCTTGTTTTGTAGATTGTTCACGTGGCTGTTTGTCCGTTACAGCACGCGCAACAGGTCAGCGCCACGACAAATATCTACCAATCGCCATGTACACAGCGCCCGGCCTGTCGCTTAATCTGAATGTGTATTCTTGCATTTATACACCATGTATTTGAGAGAGAGAGAGAGAGATCGTATAAACCTAACACAGCTGTTTCACCCTACGCTTTCACTCTGACTTTAGGGTCTTTCTTGTTTGTCAACTTCTCAAATTATTTTGACATCCGGAAATATCACAGACAAATGTGGGATCGATTGACGACGAATTCTCCGCATCTGTCGCCCCAACCTATACAACAACAAAAAAATAATAAAATAAAATAAAAAAACAGCATTTTCTTAATTCTAGTAAAAACAAACTGTAATGAAAAGAACATATAAAAAAAATCAAAAACATTTGCACACAAATATTATGATCTCAATGAAAATAATCAGAAAGAAAAAAAACAATAATTACTTTGGTTGAACTGAGTTGAGGTGCTTTCTTCGCAAGCATAAACTACCGGATCAGCAGCCACACGTGTACCCCAATCAAACACACTCTGCTGTTTCTCTGTCATTGTCTGTCGGCAAGATTACAGACAAGCAAACAAACAAAAAGAAGAAGAGAAAGAAAACAAAAACTATTTAATGTTCTTTAACTAAACCTGGTAAAAACAAAATATACAATGTGGCCATATTGGTTGAAACAAAAGACGCTTTTTTTTCTTTCTTTCTCGGTCACTTAAAAAAAAAATTCAAGTATATAATACACCATGTAATATTCACCATAATAATGTCTGTGTTATCCTTGTGTCAGTTTCGTTCTCCAGTTTAGGATCTGTTACCTTGCTCTGTTCCGTGTTCGAGTTTAGTCTGTTTACTGGCAACGTAGTTTTGAGTTAACTGTTCACTTGGCAAATGTATGTCTTGACTTTGAGTTTAAAGTCCGTCTGTTCTCAGTAAACAATAGTACATTTTGAAAAAAAAAATAGTGGAACAAGCACGCACGCGCGTGTGAGTGTGTGTATGTGAACGCGCGCGCGCGCGCGCATATGTGTGTGTGTGTGTGAGAAAGCGACCTGTACAATTTTACTATCTAAAGGATTGCCAAACCTATTCATCTATAAAAAAAAAAAAATAAATAAATAAATAAATAAATAAATCGACTAACTTCTTAACGTTTACCATAGTTTTAATCGATTTGATTTCCTTAATACCTATGTTAGAATGTGACTATAAATTACAAGAAGATCATGTTACAGTTTGACAAAACTAAAGTTTCCTTTAAATTTAGATAGACTAATTCTTTCAGTTCGGACGAAGATGCAAATCCAATATGTTGGACGGGATGCAATTTCAGACATCTAGGTTGGGAATGTACTAACGCATCCTGTAGTGAATTGTTTTCTGCCTCCAAACCGTTTCACTGATTTCGCCGACTGTTGTGAGTGCAGAACTGGATTCATAGCGAAATTGAAAATGAAATGGGGCAGGAAACTTAACTGTTCCCTCTTGAATAAAAGTTACTCTGTGTTAGGTTTTCTTATAGAAGCAAGACTTACCCTACTTGTTAATTGTTTATTGGATTCATAGCGGCAGAATTGTTTTTCCACAACCAGGGCAACATGGATCTAACGTATCACAAGCCAACATCTCCTTCGGAATATAACTTAAAGCCCTGTCGGGTAAAGTGCCACAGCTGAAATCACAGGTTTGTAACAACCAAGAGGTGCAACGAATCAAAACAGTCCCCATCACGGCTAACAAAAAAAAAAAAAAAAAAAAAAGGCCCAGGGCTCTTTTTACCAATCCGAGGACGTTGATATTGTTTGGTGCACAAGGAACAAATTGTAATGGCTGAATATAATTTTTAAAAAAGAAAAAAAAGAAAAAAGAAAAGATGTTGCTTATCTCTAGCCCTGACAGACAATGTTCATCTTATTTGTTTTTCATCTTATTCTTTTCATTTCCCTTCTCCTTTCTTCGTTAATCCTCTCTCTCTCTCTCTCTCTCTCTCTCTCTCTCTCTCTCTCTCTCTCTCTCTCTCTCCATGCCTCTCCCCCCAATATCATTCTAATGCAATGCTTCACTGGAAATTGCGTTTCCATAGATGTGTTCTTATCCACATTTTTATTTATCTATTTACTTGTGTATATTACAACGCAAGTGTGATTGAAAAAAAAAACACAACAAAGTTGTCAACGTCTCCATGTATTACATGCCTATTCTTTTTCATTTCCCTTCTCCGTCCTTCGTTACTCCTCTCTCTCTCTCTCTCTCTCTCTCTCTCTCTCTCTCTCTCTCTCTCACCACACACACACACACACACACACACACACACACACACACACACACACACACACAAATGTTCTGCTGTCCGCCTTTAAATGATTTACACAGAGAATTAACTGAACTAAAATGCTACAATAAACCTTGTTCTTTTAGATGTAATTTACTTGGGGCGTCAAGAAAACGATCTCGTTTTACATGTCGTTATGGGTTCACAAACCTTGGCGTCCATCTCATATTACAACAAATTAACGTACGGTGGTTTTTTTGTTGTTGCTGGGTTTTTGTCGTTGTTGTTGTTGTTGTTTTCATGCATGACTTGAATGTAACTCAAATTCCTTGTATTGTCTGTGTCATTCGAAGCCAGGCATATTTTCTATCATATTAATGTAACATGATGCAACTCTCTCTCTCTCTCTCTCTCTCTCTCTCTCTCTCTCTCTCTCTCTCTCGTGTGTGTGTGTGTGTGTGTGTGTGTGTTCTCTCTCTCTCTCTCTCTTTTTACCTCTCTGAATGTGTGTGTGTGTGTGTGTGTGTGTGTGTGTGTGTGTGTGTGTGTGTGTGTGTGTGTGCGTGCGTGCGTGCGTGTGTGCGTGCGTGTGTGTGTACCCCTCTGTCTGTCTGTCTGTCTCTCTCTCTTCTCTCTCTCTCTCTCTCTCTCTCTCTCTCTCTCTCTCTCTCTCTCTCTCAGAGTAAGTTTGAGCGTAACCTGACCCCAAGATTGATTTTTTCCCCCTGTTCTTCCAGACTGGGGTATCAGAGGAGCTAAGCGAGAGACTGTCTGGTGGGATGCCATCCGTCTTTCTCACCCCAGGTCCGTGCCACAGAGGCCTCAGCTGATCTCTCTCTCCCTCCCTCTCTCTCTCTCTCTCTCTCTCTCTCTCTGTGGTGTGTGTGTGTGTGTGTGTGTGTGTGTGTGTGTGTGTGTGTGTGTTTCTTTGGTTTAATGAAGACTTGGTCCAGAAATAGCATTCGCGTACAGAAAAAAAAAAAAAAAAAAAAAAACGCGCGGCCGAGAAAAGTAAGGGTAATTATAATCATATGTCAGGACCGAAAAAACAACAACACGATTGTAATCACCAGAAAACAAACTAAATAAATATAGAACAAATTAAACTCAACTCTACAGTTACAAGAAACTATAGTTCATTTCAAGATTTAAAAGAATGAATAAAGAAGCAAACAAAAACCCAAACAAGTACAATTAGCCTGCACACGACATGCCGAAATCGGTAGGAAAATCAGTAAGACTTGCTTTTCGGATCACTTTGTTTTGTTTTACACTCTTCAGGTTTTTCCAGTACTAAATATCCCTGTAGGTTCACTGGTGACCAGCTGCACCGTTAGTAAACAGATTTACGCTGGTATTGGCTAAACAGATACTGAGCCCCACACATTACTTTCAATACAAGTGTTGCATGCTCCCTTCTTACATGTGCAGGTGGATTACTGTATGCTGCTTACAGACCTTTCCATTTTCTTTGGTGAAGGTATGGCGATTTTCACGTGAAGTCATGCAAACTATAGCCTCGATTGCAAGATGAAATGAAAACTAAAACAAACAAACAAACAGAAACAAACACCACTACTACAACAGACAATGATCTAAAATCTGCCTCACGTAAAACAAAGACTAACACCACCCCTCTCCCTCCCTCCCTCCCTCTCTCTCTCTCTCTCTCTCTCTCTCTCTCTCTCTCTCTCTGTTAGCTGCTTCGTTACTGATGTAATTACTTTAAACTAAACGATATCTCTGCTGATGACAATAAAGCGTGCACGTATCATGCTCTTGTAGCTTCTTAAAAGAAATGTAATTTTAGCCAAACGCTGAAGCTTTGAAATAAATATCTTATGAGTGCACAACTACAGTGGAGTTTGCGTTTCCTTGTCTTATCTCATTAAAGAGTTAAAAAAATTTTTAAAGAAACTTTCGAACGCCAGCACATTTATCCTTTTACTGTGACGTGGAGCCAGCTGCGGCAAGATTATAACTATACTTACAAACACACCCACCAGCGTACACACAGATAGATAGATAGATAGATAGATAGATAGATAGATAGATAGATAGATAGATAGATAGATAGATAGACATATACATACATACGAACATACATTTATACACGTCTGTACATGTATACGTGTGTACATGTACATGTATACGTGTGTACATGTATACACATACACACGTGTGTGTGTGTGTGTGTGTGTGTGTGTGTGTGTGTGTGTGTGTGTGTGTGTATGCGTGCGTGTGTGTGTGTGTGTTTACATATCTAGCAGGCAATATGAATGGATCTGTCTTCAGGATGGATTACAAAGGTTCCCATAAGCTGTTAGGCCCCACTCATTTTCTGTCTCCTCCCCCCCCCCCCCCCCCCCCCCCCCCCCCCCTTTTTTTTTGTTTGTTTGTTTGTTTTTAAAATCTTTGCCAAGTCATTAATGCAATGACGCAAGGATTGATAGCTGCACTTTTTCCCCACAACCAAATTGTTCAGCAATATATATATATATATATATATATATATATATATATATATATATATATATATATATATCGAGAGAGAGAGAGAGAGAGAGAGAGAG
>CM031620.1:8005339-8012839 GCA_018398815.1 Conus ventricosus | reverse complement strand
AAGTGGCACACAGGTACCTACGCCTTGCTCTTTACTCACCAGCTCATGTGGCACACAGGTACCTACGCCTTGCTCTTTGCTCACCAGCTCATGCGGCACACAGGTACCTACGCCTTGCTCTTTACTCACCAGCTCATGTGGCACACAGGTACCTACGCCTTGCTCTTTACTCACCAGCTCATGCGGCACACAGGTACCTACGCCTTGCTCTTTCCTCACCAGGTCATGTGGCACACAGGTACCTACACCTTGCTCTTTGCTCACCAGCTCATGCGGTACACAGGTACCTACGCCTTGCTCTTTCCTCAACAGCTCATGCGGCACACAGGTACCTACGCCTTGCTCTTTACTCACCAGCTCATGCGGTACACAGGTATTTACGCCTTGCTCTTTCCTCAACAGCTCATGCGGCACACAGGTACCTACGCCTTGCTCTTTACTCACCAGCTCATGTGGCACACAGGTACCTACGCCTTGCTCTTTACTCACCAGCTCATGTGGCACACAGGTACTTACGCCTTGCTCTTTACTCACCAGCTCATGTGGCACATAGGTACCTACGCCTTGCTCTTTACTGATCAGCAACCATCCTTTACACAGGCCCGTAGTCACAGGAGACGTTTAGCTGCGAAGCTGATGGAAGTTCGAATCACTCCCATTTTTACCGCCTGAAGAGCGACCGTCTGTCTGCTCTGTGGTAAACGAGTACCTGGTTCAGTTCAGGGAAGATTAAAGCGACAGAAGGAGAGGGCTTGACTCTGCGTTCAACAACACCGTGCCCTCTAACGCCGGTTCACCGCCCATTTCGCCATTCAATCTTTACTCATTCTTCGTTCCCGTAAATCAATACTATCAACAAAAAAGTGATTAACGATGATAGTCCTTCGGAGCAGACATCGCCAAAAATCTACTACGCCTCGGCAACCATGCAGACTTTTAAAAAAATAAGTGAAGTTAAATTATGGGCGATTTATTGAGAATTCTTGAACAGAGCACCGAGTATTCGTCAACAAAGCAGGACCGAGTACACTCAAAGTAAACCAGATGATGATATTGCATTACATTTAAATGTAGATATCTAGTGGTGGTGGTGATGGTGTGTTCGTTTCAAAATGGTCTGAAGGAGCTGTACATCCGCCTTGGTTTTCAGGAAGACTCCGGGCCAGCCCCGAAGATCTGTGACCATCAGAATGTGGCACCGAGACTGATCGGAAAACAAATTCCAGTGTAAACAAGTCCATCAAAAACAATGCGATCGGACCTTAAAAAGAACTTCGCGAGTTTTTTTGCATCCTTCTCTCTCTCTCTCTCTCTCTCTCTCTCTCTCTCTCTCTCTCTCTCTCTCTCTCTCTTGTGTTTTCCGATCGTTTGTTTGTTTTTGTTTTTCGGTCTAATCCTTTGTCGCGTTCATGTCATTTGGCCGAGTCTTTTTTTGCGTACATTTTGATGAATTGCTTTCAGTAAGTTCTGATTCATCAGAATGAGGGAACTGTATCAAATTTGATCCTTGCTGCCGTGTGATCTTTCACGTGCGCTAATGGTACGCTGCACAGAAGACCTCGGTTTATTGGTTGACCCGAAAGACTATAGGACTCAGACCCATCACTCAAGGTCCAGTGGAGGGCGGAGGTGTGGTAAACACGTTACCATTGGAGATTCGAGCCGTCAGCCTGGAATTTGGTCATTCCAAAGCTAAGTGGTTTGTCCACCGAGGCACCGGACACTTCACAAACGACCTAAAAACTCTACAGTTGCGATGAGGAGCTACGGTAATCAACAGCAAAAGAGAAAGAAAAAAAAACCAGAAAGAACAGAAAGCAAAAAAAAAAAAAGAAAGAGGCTCTTACTTATTATCTGTCTAACTGGGCTGACTGTCTTGACTGCGAATGCCGCGAAGAAGGTGAGAAACGAGCCACTGGGTTACGGTCGGAATTGGGGTATTTTTCCCGTGTAGTTCACTGGGTTACCGTCGGAGTTGGGGTATTTTTCCCGTGTAGTTCACTGGGTTACCGTCGGAGTTGGGGTATTTTTCCAATGTAGTTCACTGGATTACCGTCGGAGTTGGGGTATTTTTCCCATGTAGTTGAGGAAAAGATTCATCCAAGTATCCACAAAGGTTCATCCAACTATTAGTTTTTAGTCTCAACCCATTCCTCCCCTCTTCATACACAACGCTGAGCTGTGAAGAACAAGATCAAGAGCAACATTTCATAACAGAACTTTGGAGGGAAGAAGACGGAGGGGAAGACAGAAAGATGGACAAATAAACGAACGATGGACTAATCACACGGCAGAATGGACAGGAAAAAAAAATTAGCACAGACCAGGCCTTGGCTCACAACTGACAGAGAGGGGGGAACTTGGTGTTCTTCAGGGCGGCGCCTCGAGAACTGAGAGAGAGAGAGAGAGAGAGAGGAGAGAGAGAGAGAGAGAGAGAGAGCAATTTTTTTTGGCGTGCACAGGTGTTCAGATTCGGTGTATGCAATACAATTGCTTCTACAGTCGTAATACTTCGTAACACAACAATGACAGCATCAAAAATAAACAAACTTATTGCTTATTAGTTGGGTTTTTTTTTAAATGTCTATGTCCCTACAGACATAAACAAAACAGGACGTACTGGACAAGTACAAGTTGGAGGTAAATCAGTTGACGTGTGTGTGTGTGTGTGTGTGTGTGTGTGTGTTGTGTGTGTGTGTGTGAGTGTGTGTGTGTGTTGTGTGTGTGTGTGAGTGTGGTGTGTGTGTGTGTGTTGTGTGTGTGTGTGTGTGTGTGTGTGTGTGGTGCTTGACGATTGTGTACCCAACAGACACAAGACATGTAAACGGAATGAAAAGAAATTATGATTTGTCAGCTCTCCTCTGGAGTGTTCATTCTTGCACAAATGGGCGACTGATATCGGCCAGTCCAAAAGGGAGTAACCGATAATCATCATCTACAATAATACAAAGTATACTGAAACGTTTCATAGTGTGGATGCCACACTGCTGAGTAAATCGTCTGTAGGCCTATAAAGTGCAGACTGCGATAACATTTCTTTCAACACGCGATCACCAGCTTATTTATGTAACATAACCAAATCTAAAATCCCTACGTGCTAGTAGTAAATACCTACAAACTAATTCAATCGTTGCTGTATGTTGCATTGTGTTGTACTGGCGTCGATCAATGAAATTCCGTTCAACAGATCAAAGTTTTTCTTCCGTCACTCTGGTCCTAGGTTGTTGATTTTCTTTTTCGTTACGCTTTCTTTTCATTTCTTTTTCAGATGTAAGACTAATATTGATCCATACTGAGTCAGTGTTAACGACATAATGACTGTGTGACTCAGTCAAGCCTATCGCCACATTCAGTCATATCACCTGTCAGGAACACCTATATTATTTGTGAACCCAGATCTGGGTTGAGAAGGGGAACAATACATTTTGTATATCTGCCGTTTCTTTCTCTCTCTGTGTGTGTGTGTGTGTGTGTGTGTGTGTTCAGTTTATATTATATTACTTTCGTAATACAGCATCAATTAACCTACGCTAAATTGGCTATGGTGTCCTACGTGCAAAACTCGCACGCGCACACTCCTGCACATACTTGTATACCCTTACTACTTGCCCGTTCCCACTCTTTCCGCCGACCCCTCCCTCTTCCTCTCCGCTACACACACACACACACACCACACACACCACACACCACACTTGCTTAATTGAGAGAGAGAGAGAAGAGAGAGGAGAGAGAGAGAGAGAGAGAGAGAGGAGAGAGGAGAGAGAGAGAGAGATCCCCAATTAGCCATGCAACAATACAGGCCGGCAGACAGATACGCCCAAAACAAACATTCACATGCGGACTGCCGTACTATTGTTTGGTGCTTTTTTTCACGTCTCTTGTGGTAGGCATGGCATCTACAGACGACCAGATTTGTCTGAAACAAAATTTTACTTGTCTGCTTAGTACCGTCTATTCAACATGGGTTAACTTTGTTGTGTGTGTGTGTGTGTGTGTGTGTGTGCTTTGCCTGTTTAACACTGTCGGATTTCTTTCAGTCTTCTTCAGTCAAACAGACCTCATAGAGGGCGCGGCACTAGCGATAGACCGACAGACAGATACGCCCAAGACAAACAGACCGTGACAAGGGCGCAGCCGGCTCGGCGACACACTGGACAACGACCCCGACACGTCACTCCCACCACCTTCCGCCCCTCCCCCTTCCCAAAGAGTACACCGGCCTACAAACACACGCTTGTCATCTGTATACATACACAATCATACCAACACACCTTCTCGATCTACCTGGACACGGCCCTATATATCATACACACCTGTTGCAAGACGGTGATGGGCGGAGTGACAATCCCTCGCTCCTTCCAAGATGCAGTCCGCTGAATCACAATGACCACGGCGTCGACACTCGCACCCAACACTTGTCACCTCGCCGACATCGTTAAGACAAAATGTCACAGGCCGGGAGTTACGACTTCACCACCACGTACTTCACCCTACTTCCTTCATTCGACTAGCCGTCCACTGAACTTACGGGGGAATCTATCCGACGTCCAATTAATTCCTGGATGCGGCGGAAACAGTTCGCACATGAAAGGAAGGTCTAATGTTTTAGTTCGAAGGCTTATGAGGGGGAAAAAATGTTGGGATTGAAAAAAAAAAAAAAAAAGGTTAACGGAGTCTAATGAAGAAATTTATTTGTTCCCAAATACAGCTCTTTTTTTTCTGGGTTTTGTTTTTCGCTGAGTTAACAACACCCCCCAACAAAATGTTTTTATAAAATCCGTCAAGATATCAGCAGCCGCATCGGTGAAGTCAAGTACTCAACTTGCCGGCGCATGGTCTACGCGTTGACGACAAGGTCGCTTCCCCAGTTTGTCCTCGCGACTTTCACTCCTCAAACTCTCTCTCTCTCTCTCCCCCGTCTTCCTCAGCAGCTCGCGCTGTGCCAATGAACTCGCTCTCCATCGCTTCCCAGGCCTATTGGAGCGGCAGGGGGGCTGGCAGGAGGCGGGGCTTAGCTGCGCGATTGACGGGCGGCCTCGGGCGGAAAACCGCCTTGTCGCGTGCGTGATGAAGTTGTCTCACGCCGCGTCGATGAAAGAGTGGGCGGGGCCAACTTGGTGGTAGTGACAGACGCTCCGCGCGGCCGGCGCGTGGCTCGCCATACACAAGGCTTTTCTTTCCTGTCGGTTTTTTTTTTTTTTTTTTTTTTTCATCTCACCACCAAAAAAAAGAGGAAAATTCCAGTTCTCTTCAGCCTGAATTTAAAAAAAAGAAAGAAAAAGAAAAAAGGATGCTTAAAATCACGGGCTTTTGCTCACCCATAACATGAGCTCCGCAAAACGGCTTGGTTTCTTCAGGGTCGAATCCGAGTGCGTGGTCGATGAGAACTTGGGAGTCAGTTAAATTGTGTGTGGAGGGGGGTAGGGAGAGGAAAATAAAATTTAAAAAAAACGAATGAGAACAGAAAAAAATCGGTCTTGACAAAGGACGATGCATCGCAATTTAGGCCACAAATCGATCCAATCTGCATACACATCAGCAGCCAATAATTACCGCAGTGGTTGCTTTGGCCGCGATTCTTGTGTTAGGGGATTTTTCTTTTTAATTATTATTCTTTGGAGGAGGGAAGGGACGGGAGGAGGAGTGTGGGAGTTCTGTCGATTGTTATGCTGTTAATTATCGTGTTTATGTAAATAGAGGACTTCCCGTTGATTGTGGTTTGTTTTTAGGGGATGGAGGAGCTGGTTGGGAAGGAGGGAGGAGAAGTGGTGGTGGTGGGGGGGGGGGGGGGGGGGGGGGGTAGGGAAAGAGTCGGTTTAAAACATAGTTTAAAATGTGGGTTGACTGAATGGAATGACGAACTGGTGTGTGTGCGTGCGTGTGTGTGTGTGGTGTGTGTGTGTGTGTGTGTGTGTGTGTGGTGTGACAGAAAGAGAGAGAGATGAGAGAGAGAGAGAGAGTGTGTGTGTGTGTGTGTGTGTGTGTGTGTGTGTGTGTGTGTGTGTGTGACTCTCTCTCACTCTGTGTGTGTGTGTGTGTGTGTGTGTGTGTGTGTGTGTGTGTGTGTTGCCATGTAAAAACCAGGCTTTGCTGGGCACAGGTGATGTGGTTAAAAACATTCAACTGAACTGATTCCAACATCGTCAAGCCTCGCAACATAACAATGGTAGCAGAAGAAGAAACATTTACACTGTGTATAAAAAAGGTCTTACATAAGTTTCTGTCTCCGAACTGCAATGGTAATTGCCAAGCCGAACGCAAAGGGCCATATCAGAGCTGTCACCGCGTTAAAGTTAACTCACTAGTTTAAACAAACAAACAAAAAACCTTGATTCATACGGCTCTTTAAATCATACCTTCCAAAAGCACACCGGAAATTTTTTTTGAAATCTTTTCCCGTTAGGACAGAAGAGACAAAGAGTGAAGTGGAGTGGTAACTATCGTCATATTCATATTCTGACCACAAAATGTTTCTCTGCAAGGCAAATGCAGCTTTAATGCCTTGCCTCGCTTTGTGTTCTTGAGCTTCTGTAAAATGTCCGTTTTTAAGAAAGGTAACTCGAAGATGTTTTCACCGCTGATGAAAATATTGGTGTCTTAGGATCTGTCTTCATGAATATAATGACCTTTGTTTTCCCTGCGCTAATTTTTATTCAACAATCTAAAAAGTAGTTGTGTAACTGGTTCAGTTTAAGCTGAAGTCCGTGTTTTGAAGTCGAGTGGGCAGCTAGATCGTCTGCATATAAAAGACATGGATCTTTCAACCTGTCTGGATCGAAAATTTCTCGGAAAATCATGGTCTCTGAGATACCGAGGATGTCACTTATGAAATCTTAAACAAGGTTGGGCTAAAGTTGGAGGACACCTTTTCATGTTAGTATTTCTTCGGTGAGACTGGACTCTTGTACAGATCGTGGCCCCACTGAATTAGTCAGTAGCATTTATCAGTCAATCACGCTTTTATCATTCGTTCATTGGCTTCGTGCCATATGTAGGGGGAGGAGAGGGGAGAGGTGAGGTAGGAAGGTTGAGGTTGAGGTTGAGTGCCTGCGGTGGAAAGGGGTAGGGAGGACATCCTTCTCAACACGCCAGCTTGCTACTCTCCATTCTCCTTTTTTATTCTATATCAAATCGTGCCAACCATCCTGGAACATATCCAGAATAGGGAAAACCAATCACTAATATGCAATTACAGAATACAGAAAATAATTGGTAATCGAATATGTGATTACATCTAAAATTAAACAATTGTCGTAATACAAGAAAGGTCATTATTATTAGTCCCAGTGAACCTGGAAATACAAGAAAGACTTTTATACGAACAAACTGAAAAATCAAATAAAAAAACAACAAGTACACAAATAATCAGCACTGGTGCAACTCTCGAACAAGGCTGAAGGGGAAACATGAGAATAAAAATAACAGAATTGAGGTGTTTACCATCTTCTTCTTTCGAACGTCTGATCGGCTCTAGAAATAATCAGGGGATATCTTTACATT
>CM031620.1:7987971-8005239 GCA_018398815.1 Conus ventricosus | reverse complement strand
TGTGTGTTGTGTTTGTGTGTGTGTGTGTGGGGGGGTTTTTGACGATGTGTACCCAACAGACACAAGACCATGTAAACGGAATGAAAAAAATTATGATTTGTCAGCTCCCCTCTGGAGTGTTCATTCTTGCACAAATGGGCGACTGATATCGGCCAGTCCAAAAGGGAGTAACCGATAATCATCATCTACAATAATACAAAGTATACTGAAACGTTTCATAGTGTGGATGCCACACTGCTGAGTAAATCGTCTGTAGGCCTATAAAGTGCAGACTGCGATAAACATTTCTTTCAACACGCGATCACCAGCTTATTTATGTAACATAACCAAATCTAAAATCCCTACGTGCTAGTAGTAAATACCTACAAACTATTTCAATCGTTGCTGTATGTTGCATTGTGTTGTACTGGCGTCGATCAATGAAATTCCGTTCAACAGATCAAAGTTTTTCTTCCGTCACTCTGGTCCTAGGTTGTTGATTTTCTTTTTCGTTACGCTTTCTTTTCATTTCTTTTTCAAGATGTAAGACTAATATTGATCCATTACTGAGTCAGTGTTAACGACATAATGACTGTGTGACTCAGTCAAGCCTATCGCCACATTCAGTCATATCACCTGTCAGGAACACCTATATTATTTGTGAACCAGATCTGGGTTGAGAAGGGGAACAATACATTTTGTATATCTGCCGTTTCTTTCTCTCTCTGTGTGTGTGTGTGTGTGTGTGTGTGTGTTCAGTTTATATTATATTACTTTCGTAATACAGCATCAATTAACCTACGCTAAATTGGCTATGGTGTCCTACGTGCAAAACTCGCACGCGCACACTCCTGCACATATTGTATACCCTTACTACTTGCCCGTTCCCACTCTTTCCGCCGACCCCTCCCTCTTCCTCTCCGCTACACACACACACCACACACACACACACACACACACACACTTGCTTAATTGAGAGAGAGAGAGAGAGAGAGAGAGAGAGAGAGAGAGAGGAGAGAGAGAGAGAGAGAGAGAGAGAGAGAGATCCCCAATTAGCCATGCAACAATACAGGCCGGCAGACAGATACGCCCAAACAAACATTCACATGCGGACTGCCGTACTATTGTTTGGTGCTTTTTTTCACGTCTCTTGTGGTAGGCATGGCATCTACAGACGACCAGATTTGTCTGAAACAAAATTTTAAACTTGTCTGCTTAGTACCGTCTATTCAACATGGGTTAACTTTGTTGTGTGTGTGTGTGTGTGTGTGTGTGTGCTTTGCCTGTTTAACACTGTCGGATTTCTTTCAGTCTTCTTCAGTCAAACAGACCTCATAGAGGGCGCGGCACTAGCGATAGACCGACAGACAGATACGCCCAAGACAAACAGACCGTGACAAGGGCGCACCCGGCTCGGCGACACACTGGACAACGACCCCGACACGTCACTCCCACCACCTTCCGCCCCTCCCCCTTCCCAAAGAGTACACCGGCCTACAAACACACGCTTGTCATCTGTATACATACACAATCATACCAACACACCTTCTCGTTTCTACCTGGACACGGCCCTATATATCATACACACCTGTTGCAAGACGGTGATGGGCCGGAGTGACAACCCCTCGCCTCCTTCCCAAGATGCCAGTCCGCTGAATCACAATGACCACGGCTTTCGACACTCGCACCCAACACTTGTCACCTCGCCGACATCGTTAAGACAAAATGTCACAGGCCGGGAGTTACGACTTCACCACCACGTACTTCACCCTACTTCCTTCATTCGATAGCGTCCACTGAACTTACGGGGGAATCTATCCGACGTCCAATTAATTCCTGGATGCGGCGGAAACAGTTCGCACATGAAAGGAAGGTCTAATGTTTTAGTTCGAAGGCCTATGAGGGGGAAAAAATGTTGGGATTGAAAAAAAAAAAAAAAGGTTAACGGAGTCTAATGAAGAAATTTATTTGTTCCCAAATACAGCTCTTTTTTTTCTGGGTTTTGTTTTTCGCTGAGTTAACAACACCCCCAACAAAACTGTTTTTATAAAATCCGTCAAGATATCAGCAGCCGCATCGGTGAAGTCAAGTACTCAACTTGCCGGCGCATGGTCTACGCGTTGACCGACAAGGTCGCTTCCCCAGTTTGTCCTCGCGACTTTCACTCCTCAAACTCTCTCTCTCTCTCTCCCCCGTCTTCCTCAGCAG
This sequence comes from Conus ventricosus, assembly GCA_018398815.1. Lineage (NCBI taxonomy): Eukaryota > Metazoa > Mollusca > Gastropoda > Neogastropoda > Conidae > Conus > Conus ventricosus. The sequence continues at coordinate 8,003,052 of CM031620.1, read as the reverse complement.
CTCGCGCTGTGCCAATGAACTCGCTCTCCATCGCTTCCCAGGCCTATTGGAGCGGCAGGGGGGCTGGCAGGAGGCGGGGCTTAGCTGCGCGATTGACGGGCGGCCTCGGGCGGAAAACCGCCTTGTCGCGTGCGTGATGAAGTTGTCTCACGCCGCGTCGATGAAAGAGTGGGCGGGGCCAACTTGGTGGAGTGACAGACGCTCCGCGCGGCCGGCGCGTGGCTCGCCATACACAAGGCTTTTCTTTCCTGTCGGTTTTTTTTTTTTTTTTTTTTTTCATCTCACCACCAAAAAAAGAGAAAATTCCAGTTCTCTTCAGCCTGAATTTAAAAAAAAGAAAGAAAAAGAAAAAAGGATGCTTAAAATCACGGGCTTTTGCTCACCCATAACATGAGCTCCGCAAAACGGCTTGGTTTCTTCAGGGTCGAATCCGAGTGCGTGGTCGATGAGAACTTGGGAGTCAGTTAAATTGTGTGTGGAGGGGGGTAGGGAGAGGAAAATAAAATTTAAAAAAAACGAAAGAGAACAGAAAAAAATCGGTCTTGACAAAGGACGATGCATCGCAATTTAGGCCACAATCGATCCAATCTGCATACACATCAGCAGCCAATAATTACCGCAGTGGTTGCTTTGGCCGCGATTCTTGTGTTAAGGGGATTTTTCTTTTTAATTATTATTCTTTGGAGGAGGGAAGGGACGGGAGGAGGAGTGTGGGAGTTCTGTCGATTGTTATGCTGTTAATTATCGTGTTTATGTAAATAGAGGACTTCCCGTTGATTGTGGTTTGTTTTTAAGGGGATGGAGGAGCTGGTTGGGAAGGAGGGAGGAGAAGTGGTGGTGGTGGTGGGGGGGGGGGGGGGGGGGGGTAGGGAAAGAGTCGGTTTAAAACATAGTTTAAAATGTGGGTTGACTGAATGGAATGACGAACTGGTGTGTGTGCGTGCGTGGGGTGTGTGGTGTGTGTGTGTGTGTGTGTGTGTGTGTGTGACAGAAAGAGAGAGAGAGAGAGAGAGAGAGAGAGAGTGTTTTGTGTGTGTGTGTGTGTGTGTGTGTGTGTGTGTGTGTGTGTGACTCTCTCTCACTCTGTGTGTGTGTGTGTGTGTGTGTGTGTGTGTGTGTGTGTGTGTTGCCATGTAAAAACCAGGCTTTGCTGGGCACAGGTGATGTGGTTAAAACATTCAACTGAACTGATTCCAACATCGTCAAGCCTCGCAACATAACAATGGTAGCAGAAAGAAAGAACATTTACACTGTGTATAAAAAGGTCTTACATAAGTTTCTGTCTCCGAACTGCAATGGTAATTGCCAAGCCGAACGCAAAGGGCCATATCAGAGCTGTCACCGCGTTAAAGTTAACTCACTAGTTTAAACAAACAAACAAAAAACCTTGATTCATACGGCTCTTTAAATCATACCTTCCAAAAGCACACCGGAAATTTTTTTTGAAATCTTTTCTCCGTTAGGACAGAAGAGACAAAGAGTGAAGTGGAGTGGTAACTATCGTCATATTCATATTCTGACCACAAAATGTTCTCTGCAAGGCAAATGCAGCTTTAATGCCTTGCCTCGCTTTGTGTTCTTGAGCTTCTGTAAAATGTCCGTTTTTAAGAAAGGTAACTCGAAGATGTTTTCACCGCTGATGAAAAATATTGGTGTCTTAGGATCTGTCTTCATGATATAATGACCTTTGTTTTCCCTGCGCTAATTTTTATTCCACAATCTAAAAAGTAGTTGTGTAACTGGTTCAGTTTAAGCTGAAGTCCGTGTTTTGAAGTCGAGTGGGCAGCTAGATCGTCTGCATATAAAAGACATGGACTTTCAACCTGTCCTGGATCGAAAATTCTCGAGAAAATCATGGTCTCTGAGATACCCGAGGATGTCACTTATGAAAATCTTAACAAGGTTGGGCTAAAGTTGGAGGACACCTTTTCATGTTAGTATTCTTCGGTGAGACTGGACTCTTGTACAGATCGTGGCCCCACTGAATTAGTCAGTAGCATTTATCAGTCAATCACGCTTTTATCATTCGTTCATTGGCTTCGTGCCATATGTAGGGGGAGGAGAGGGGAGAGGTGAGGTAGGAAGGTTGAGGTTGAGGTTGAGTGCCTGCGGTGGAAAGGGGATAGGGAGGACATCCTTCTCAACACGCCAGCTTGCTACTCTCCATTCTCCTTTTTTATTCTATATCAAATCGTGCCAACCATCCTGGAACATATCCAGAATAGGGAAAACCAATCACTAATATGCAATTACAGAAATACAGAAAAACAAATTGGTAATCGAATATGTGAATTACATCTAAAATAATAACAATTGTCGTAATACAAGAAAGGTCATTATTATTAGTCCCAGTGAACTGGAAATACAAGAAAGACATTTTATACGAACAAACTGAAAAATCAATAAAAAAAACAACAAGTACACAAATAATCAGCACTGGTGCAACTCTCGAACCAAGGCTGAAAGGGGAAACATGAGAATAAAAAATAACAAGAATTGAGGTGTTTACCATCTCTTCTTCTCGAACGTCTGATCGGCATCTAGAAACCAACCTCAATCCAAGGGGGACATTATCCCCTTTTCACATTTCGTCATCATTTCTTAACTAATGAAACAAGTATAAAAAAAAAAACCAAAAAGAGTGGTGAAATTCCCTTTTTTTCACATTTCAACACTTTTTTGATTAACGCCAACAAGATATGAAAAAAACCCAAGAATGTGTGCTTTTTTCCCCCTTTTCAAAAATTTCAACCCCTTCTTAATTACGCAACAAATAAAACCAAAACCAAAAAATGTTGCTATTCCCTTTTAAACATTTCAACCCACTTTTTAAATTAATTAACCCCCAAAATATATATGACAACAAAAAAATGTGGGTGCTCCGTAAAAAAACGTTAAAAAAAAATACAATCATCAAATCATAAAAAAAACAACAACAAAAGGCAAAAACCCAAAAAAAAATAGGTGGGGCACACACCGGGGGCAGGGGACTCTACCCAGAGCCCCATCTTCACTCTTCTCACTTCAAACACCATTGATCCCAACCCAATCCCCACCGGGAAAAACCGGGAAACTTCCCCACTTAGTGCCCGGATCATGTAAACAAAGGGGGGATTTCAACCATTACACAAAAGCTAGGGATAAAAAATGAAATAAGGGCCTTTCCCCCTTGGGGAAATTTTATAGGTTCTCAACTATTTAAAAAAAAGTTTAGGGAACCCCCACCAACGTTTTTCCAAATTTTTTGACTAAAAAGTAAGAAAACCCGGCGTTAAAAAAAATTTATCACCTTTATAAATCTAAAAGATACCAAGAATATTAAAAGCAAAAAGACGTTTTATACTAAGTAAAGTAAAAAAAACGCTTTCCCCCAAAACCTATAAAAGAAATGGCAAAAACCCAATAAACAAATAAAAGGGGTTCACACCAAAACATTTTTTAAAAAAAGTCATTTACCCAGAATTAAGTACTTAGTAAAAATTTTCCAAAAAAAAATGAAAACTCTTTAAAAATAAAAAATCAGCTTTGGTAAAAATTCATTGACACAAAGCTGTAGTTAAATATCAAAACGGGAAAGGGGGAATCCTTAGAAAAACGGTAATTAGTTTACGGATTTTGAGACAGGGGCTTTAGTCCACCCCCAGGACGGGTTAATTAGTTTCCCGGGCAGGCCTGTACAAAAAAGGGAAAGGAAAAACTTCAAGCTGACGAAAAAAAGAGATCTCTGTTTTTAAGCCCTCTGTTTCCCACAATCTAGTACCATATTCAGTTTTAAATTTAAATATTGCTATTTGAATTTCGGGAACCATACTTTGAAACTCAAAAAACCCCCGGATTAAATTCCCGGTGATAAGCGCTATAAAAACCCGGGGAAAAATACTTTAAATTCCCAACCCAAAACCAAAATTTTTCGTTCTTCTCTTATTTACAAACAACCATTAAACTCGGGAAAATTAAGGCCTATTTTTATGCCTCAAAATACTTAAGCCCATATTAGCAGTCAAAAAAAAATTTAAAAAACCGGGCCCAATATAATTTAAATTCCCGACACACCTATACCCCCCTCTTTTTTATCTTTAAAAGGTAAAGGGTTTAAAAATTTACCTAAGACAATCAAGATGGGGACTCCCCCAAAATTATTTTTCCCAACACGACAAACCACGGGGATTTCAAAATTTCAAACTCTTCAGGGCCAAAACCCTTTCGTCATTCCATCCTAACAAAAAAAGTAATAATACTCAGTAATCATTGGGAAACCAAAAACCTAAATAATAAAAAAGCAAGTCCATAACCCAATCATCAATCGTCTAATGAATACATCCCTTTAAATTAAAACAAAAAAATTCACCCAGAAAACCCAAGTAAATAGTTTTTTCAACGTCAAAAGGATACTTTGTTCCCCCCAAAAAGGCAAAATGCTTACCAGTATTTTCACCAATTTCATGGGAGCAGCCCTTTTTTCATTTTTTTTGGGCATCTGTCCGTACTTCTACAACTTCATTTTCAACACATCATAGAGGCAATTTTCTTTTTTTGGAAACAAATCTTCAGCACAAGTCCTTTCTCACGTTGTTTCTTCCAATTCCAAAATGCAAAAGAAAGTTTTATCTCAACATTTGGGACTACTTCCCTCCTGCCCCCCCACCCACATTTTCCCTCATTGCCCTAAATCATTGGCAAAAAGCCTGTTTCCCGTGTCTTGGGGGTCTTTCCCTCAGTCAAAAATAGTTTCCCTTTTAACTGGGGGCAGAGCGCCCAAAAAAACTGACCTTTGGGGATATCAATTATCTCGCCGGCCAAGAAGGCCCGCTTCCAAGACGAGCCCTGTCGGCTAATTTATAAAAACCAGGAAGTGTCCCCCACGGGGGTTTTTTTCCTGCTGGAATCGGGGCTAATAGAACTTTGTCTCAGCAAAGGATGAAAGGGCTAGGTGAATTTTTTTGATTTTAAAGAAGGGGAGAGAGAAGAAGAGAGAGAGAGAGAGAGAGAGAGAAGAGAAGAAGAGAAAAGACAGACAACAGCAGACAGACAAATATCTAAGGGGCAACTATTCCCCTGCCCAAAAATCTCCCCCGCAAAGATTCAGGGTCCCCAGGGAATTTAAAAACGAAAGAGTCACTACATCCTAATAAAACGGAAAATTTCGAAAAAAAGGGGATGGGGGCAAACTGTGAAAACCCCAAAAAAAGGAAGTATATCCGAAAAAAAAAAAAGGAACCCACCATCGGACGTAAATATACAATGCAAAAAAAAGACCAAACAAAAAAACACAAAAAAAACATCAAAGTAAAAGTTTAAACCCCAGGTGAAAAACCACTGACATTTGAAAAAAAGGACCAAAAAATACAAAAAATTTCCCTGCCCATCAAGTCATGCCAACTGTTAAGCTTGGCAAACTGATCTTTCCAAAAAAAACAACAACAACCCCCAAAAAAAACGGGGTCCGAATAGGGCCCATTTTTTCCCTGAACCCTTCAGCCCCATGGGGCGTTCGTCCACGCCCCCCCTCCATAAACAAAAGAAAAAGGGGGGCACTCTCTTTGGGGGTTTAACCCACAACGGGAAGGGGGAACTGTTTCAATTTAACCTCCTTACATTGAAAGTAAACCCCAAACCCCTTGACCGGCATGGCCCAAAAGGTTACTGCTTATACCAGTGCCGATTTTCTTACTTTAAAATGCCATGACAACATGAGTGCTTTTGGGCCCCCAAAATCATTTTTGGTCTTAGAAGACACAAACCCAAACACATCTCCTCGTACAAATTTCCAAAATTATAGGACAATAACAACCGATACTGTTTCGGAAAGGGCCCCCGTAAAACCCTTTTTCTTTACACAAAACAAAATCACAAAAAAAAACGATCCAGCATGCAAACCGGGAAACACCAAAACAAGCAATTATAAAACCCGGGAATAAAAAAAAAAATGCAACCCTTGGAGCACCCCACAAAAAAATACTTTTAATACAATTTGGAGCACACACAAAAAAATTTCATGTATAGCATTTAGCCCACACAAAAATTAACACACACTAAAAAATAACATTTCCCCAGCAAAAAATGAACCCCCCCCCAAAAAGGGTTTCATAAAAACGACTTTGGTTCTCTGGGCGCCATCTAAACTACTTTATCATGATCTCCCCAACCTTTTTTTACTCCGGCCAACGGCGAGTGCTACCGGTGCGGTTAGAGACGCGGGAGCCTAAACGGGCGCCCTGACGGGTTGCGTCCCCGAGGGTCTGGCTGGACAGACCCGGATCGGTATGGGGGACTGTGGCCCCTTTGGGCCCAACTATGTCCACCCCGGGTTTTTTGCACTGCCCAATTCCGCTTTTTTTTCACCCGTTTTGGCTAAAGGGTTCCGCTGAAACCCAGGGCCCTCGTTGGGGGGGCAAAAAAAACGTCGTATTTCATTTTCGATTCCCCCTTTCGGGACCTTTCCGGGCCATCTCGGGGGCGGAGGGGGGAGGCCCACCCTTGGCCCGGGAACCTCAGTGATATGAAGACCCTTTTTCCCCCAAAAAAAAGTTTTGGATCTTCCCCGACTCCTGTAGTGCTGTTTGGTAAACAACCCCTGTCTCCTGGCCTCAGATCGGACGCAGTTTTACCCTGATCATTTCTTCCCTTTCTTTTGTCCGCCTCCCGTGCACCCCCCCCGCTGTGTCGGGGAACCACCGGGAAAGGCGTTTCAGGTGACACTCAGCCACCTACGGGGGCACAGGATTCCATTTTCTGACGCCCCCTTCCCCAAAGGAAACAGATCGGGGGAAGACGGGTTCTCTCCAAAAAAGTAGATAGTTTTGGGAGAAACCTGGGGGGCATGTGGTGGGGCATTGTACATTTTCACAACCCCCAAGATGCTCTTCCCTCTTTTTTCTGCTCTGACAAACAACACCTTCAAACAATTGCATGGTCCTTTTTGAACCGTTTCGCACTGCCCCATTCCCTTTTCCGATGGTATGCGGTCGTTTTTGGAAACTTCCCTGACCCCAGGGGGGTTTGCAGAGTTTGCACAGGGGGCTGCCTAAAAGAAAAAGGGCCCTTTGGGGCTGAGGGGTTTCCTGGGGCACCCATAGTGCCAAAATTTTCTTTGATCGGGTCTTAGCCACTGTCTCTGCTGTCTGATAAAACGGGTGGGGAAAGGGCCACATGTACTTCGGAAGTTTCTGTGATAAATAGGACTTTCCCTCTTTTCCATTCCTGCTGGTTCCAATAGGGAAAAAAGTCAACTGATATACCCGAGGGGCTTGGGGGCGAGGGGTGTCCCTTTGGGAGGGTGTGCCCCCCCTTCATGGGGGTCTTCTTCGCGAGCTCATCTTTCACTTCTCTGAAACCCCCCCTTTCCACCCCCAGGTGCTTGTGAGGCCAGAACACCCGGCGTCGATATTTTGCAAGGTGCGCTCGGGGCCGGGTGCCCAAACGGGTCGGGACACCCCTGAGGAGGGGCCTTTTTGGTCTCTGGGAAACCACCGGGTCTAGGGGCCCCAAATGGGGTCTTTCATCTTTCTGTACAAGATCCTTGTTAACCTAAGTTTCCCAATTGACGAGAAAAGCACGATTTCGGGGATCGAATTTTCTGCCCCCCCTCTTTGTCACTTTTTTCTCCCCGGGCCCATATGGCAGGAGGGTGCTAAATGACTTTTTTCACTCGGTCCTGGCTCCTTTCCCGGGGGGGTGAGGAAAAAAAGGACGGGTTCCATGCTGGAAATAAAGAGGTTGGGCCTTCGCCCCTTGCTATTCATTCGGGCTCAGACCCCAAAACGCTGGGTAAAACTGCCATCTTAAAGCCCGGTAGCCCGGGGCCCCTTTGTCCACATAAAAGGGGCCGCCATTCTTTTTCCTTTTCCCTTGGGGTTTTTTTCCGGGGAAAATCTAGCCCAAACGAAATCAGGCTTTTTTTCCCCCTTCCCTGCCAGACCTTTTTTTTTGAGGGTAAATCAAAAAAGCCAATTTTTGCGCCCATCTTTGTTAAACAGCTCCCATTTTGGCTGGGGGAGATGGCTGGGGGGATTGGGTCAGTGAAATATCTAAATTTGGGCTCCGACCCAGGATGACGAACTTGCACCCCATGGCCCATTTCCTCTGCTAGAAAGCCCCCCCAACTTCATGCTCCCGGGAAGTTTTTTTCATCGACCTTTTCACCTGGCGTAACGCCGACTTCAACGCGATGAAAACGGCGCTTCCCATCTTGCGTTTTGGGGAGAGAACGCCCCCAAAACCCGTCCAGACAGCGCATCCCCAAAAAATAAAGGGGGGCACTAAAGTCCGCAATCCCAACCTGGCGTTTAGGAGGGCCTTTTTCGGGTTTCGGGAAGGCCCCCGGGGAGGGTTTTGCCCCAAAATCTGCTAAAATGGACGCTTTTTTTGCTCTCCATTTTTCCCCCTTGTCCTTCGGGTAGGGGGGTGGCCCACAAGCTTGTTTCAGGGGTTGGGCACTTGCGGGAAACCTTCCACAAACCGCTGTAATAGCCCCAAATCCCAAAACGATCTGAGCTCTCTCAGGTGGGGGAACTGGCCAACAGCCACTGCCTTGATTTTTCGGAAGGTCGCGAGGGCCTGCTCCGAAAACCGTATCCCCCAGGAAACTTTTACTTGGTGGCGAGCGAAGCCCGCTTTTCTTGGGGTTCAGTTTGAGGCCTCCTCCTAAAACCCGATCAAAAAAAATTCTTAGCCGCCCCCATATGTCATCAAAGCGGCGACTGTATACCAACAGGTCTCGAGGAAATACGAGGAATCTGAATTGAAAAGGGCGTTCATCGGAGACTGCATGATTCCTAAAATTTGCGGGGTCCTTTGAGGGGGCCCCTTGGGCATCGCAAAATACTCAAACAGCCCCAAAGGGGGTTTTATAAACGCCGTTTTTCTGGGTCCCCCTTTACTCATAGCGACCTAAATGATATCCGCTGGCAAGGCCCAAAGGGGGAAAACCCATTTGGGCCCCCACCTAGACATAAAGGGGAACACGATGGGGGCGGGGGTATGCACTGGGATGGTTTTGGCCTTTCAGCGTCTGTGCCCACGCCAGCCTGATGGTTTCCTTTCCTTTTTTCGGACTATCACCATTTCCAAATTTTCATAAAAGCTGGAACTCTTTTGGATGATCTTTTTGTCCAGGAGGCTCTGAAAGTGGTCTTTTTTTCTTCCTGGATCTGAGAAGGTGGGGTCCGCCTGAAGGTGGTGCGACTGGATTCGTCCCCTTTAATCTTTGTTTGTGCGTGCCCCGGGTCCTGAAGCCAACATCCTGATCGTCCCTTTTAGAACAGATCAGCATTTGGGCCCTCACCAACCTTTCCAGTCTCTGCTTTTCCTCAAACTTTTCAGTCCAAACGTCCAGGTCTACTGGACAAGGTCCGGGGTCATGTTGGGGGTGAAAGGGATTTTTTTGAAAACCCTGGGAAATTCCCGGGGCAGCTCCTCCACCGATACATTTTCCCGACGGGGCCTCTCCTTTTTGGCAGCTGAACCGTCCCCCCATCCCTGCCTGGCCTTAGCATTATCCTTCACCCAGATTTGGCCCCTCACAAAAAAAAGCTGGGGCCTTTTTACGAGCTCAGTGGCGGCCAAACCCTCAATCCCCTTCATGGGCCCTCCCCAAGGAAACCACCAGGATTTCCCCGTTGGGCCCGTTTTCTGCCCACCCTGTTTTCCCCAAAGCCAGTGCCCTGACCGGGGCATGGGGGCGGGGAAGAAAGCTGGCTCCCCTTTGGGCCCCTCTGGGAAATCCCCTGATGGGCCCCAGCGAACAGGTTTCCCCCGGGGCAATTCCCCGGAGGGCTTTTAGGCCCCTAAACGCTGGAGCATGGTCCATTCCCTGAGAGGTGTTCGGGGATTTTCCCAATGAAAGCCCCGGGCACTTTCGACCTTTCCCATAAACCCCCTACTCCCGGCCCCCAAAAATACCCAAAAAGGGCAAACCCCAATCCCATTGGCTGCTGTTACCCGGAGCAGATTTTGGGGGTTTCATAAGGCCCCAAATCCCCCGGGGCCCCAAAAAGCATTAAATACATTTTCCGAAATCATGCCAAACCCGTGAGCCGTATCAAACATGCGGGGGTTCCCTGCCATTAACCTTAATGGTAACCAGGACTTGGGCCCCACCAACTTTTCCCCTGAGTCCCCGTTCCCCTCCCCTGGGAGCTACCCAGTCCAGAGGGGGCCCTTTTTCCACGTTTTTGGGGAATTCCGTCCGATGGGGCCCCGGTTTTGGGATTTGGGGCGTTTGGGTTTTCCGGCGGAAAGTGAAATTTCCCCCCTGGGGCCCGGATGGGGTGGGCCCCCCCCTGTCCGGTGTTGTTTTGCTGTCCCGGGCCCCTGGTTTTTTCAGGCCGCCATCTCATCCTTGAGGGGCTTCAAACCCCCTGACAATCCAGCCGGGAGGGGGGGTGGGGGTTTTCGGCACAGTCTGGACTGGGGCCTTCGGCTTTCCCTCTTTTGTCGGGCCCGCCCTCGGATGCTGCTTCCCCCCGGGATCCCTAGAAAACAGCTCAAAACCCTCCCGAAGGGCTTTCCCTTTGGGTGCCTTACCAGGGAAAAATCGGGGGGGCTGGGGGATGAAGTGGGCCCCTTTGCACCCCTTTTCGCTCATTGGGGCTCCTGTCCATCCCTTTTCCCCTATTTCCCTGGGGCCCTGGAAAAGGGCCTATCAAACCGGCTGGGGTAGGCCCGGGCCCGTCTCCCCCTGCCGCTGGTGGGTAGAAAAAGAAGATTTCCAGGGGCTGGAAAAACCGTTTTCTTGTCGCCATAAACCCCTCCAATAGGGGCCCGGGTCTTGGGTTGGGGTTCCCCCTTTGCGGGGGGGCGGTGACATGCCACTTTTTCCCGAACCGCGGGCGAAACATGGGGCAAAGGGGAAAACCCGGTCTTGTCCTCTTTTCCCGGGGACATCTTTCGCTTCCCCGGCGGGTCATCGCTCTCCCGAAAACAGCCACCGGCACCTTTTCGGGGTTTTCCTGAGACCCGGTAATGGGGCCTCTTTGGTATTTTCCCCTAAACCCCCTGCTGCTGCCTTTAAAAGCCCGCAGCCCTGGGGCTTTAAATCCTCGAAACCTCAAAACTGCCTTCTTTCCCTCTTTAACTCTGACATTTACTTTTGATTCTCAATTATCCAAAAATACACAATCGAAGGGGTTTTCTAAACAGCCGTTCACCACAAAACCGTTCATTTCAAAAATTTTTTACCTTAAAACTAAACACTTTTGAACTATTTTCATAACTAATTTTCTTATCCTTTCACATATAGGATACGGGCAGTCTTTTTTCAAAAAATGCTGTACTTCAAAAGGGCCCGGGCGCAGTCAATTCCTTTTTCCGTCGTGTCGACGTTTTTTCCCCGCGCCCCCGGGGTTTTTGGGTTTTCCCACCTGTCGGACGGGCCCTCTTTTTAGGGGGGGAGAGGGGAAGGTGGTAGGAATTTGAGGGTTAGGTTGAGGGCCCCGCGGTGGGAAGGGGATAGGGGACAAACCCTTTTCAACCCCCCGGGTTGCTACTCTCCATTCTCCTTTTTATTCATTTTAAACGTGGGGCCCAAACCCTCCCCCCGGAACATATCCCAAAAAGGGAAAACCCATCCTAATATGCAATTTCAGAAATACAGAAAAACAAATTGGTAATCGAAAATGTGAATTAAAAATCTAAAATAATAACAATTGTCCGTAATACAAGAAAGGTCATTATTAAATTTGTCCCATGAACCTGGAAAAACAAGAAAGGGCATTTTATACGAACAACTGAAAAATCCAAAAAAAAAAAAAAACAAGTACACAAATAATCAGGGACTGGGGCAACTCTCGAACCAAGGGTTTAAAGGGGGAAAAATAAATAAAAAAAACAAGGGAAATTTAGGGGTTTTCCCCTCTTCTTCTTCTCGAAAGGCGGGTCGCCCTCTAAAAAACCAACCTCAATCCAAGGGGGACAAATTTTTCCCCTTTTCACATTTCCCTCATCCCTTTCTAACTAATGAAAAAAAGATATAACAAAAAAATAAAGAGTTGGGGCATTCCTCTTTTCACAATTTTTTAAAACTTTTTGATTAACCCCAACAAGATATGAAAAAAAACCCAAGACTGGTGGGGCGATCCCCCTTTCAAAATTTCAAAACTTCTTTTAATTTGCGCAACAAGATATAACCAAAAACCAAAAATGTGTGCGTATCCCTTTTTTAAATTCAACACTTTTTAATTAATTAACGGGCCCAAAAAATAAGACAACAAAAAAATGTTGTGCCTCCGTACAAAAACAGTTCAAAAAATACAATCATCAAATCCCTAATAAAAACAACTAAGCAAAAACCAAAAAAATAGAGTGTGCCCCACACCGGGGGATGACTCCCAGCCCAGAGCGCTCTTCACTCATCGGGCATCTTCAACAGCATGGGTGCAAAACCCCAAAGCCACGTTTTACTCCATCTGTAACCAGGCACTTCCCCCTTAGTTCTGAGTCATGTAAACAAAGGGGGGATTTTAACCAGTACAAAACATCAAAAATGTTTTCAAGTATAAAAGGGGCCCTTTCCCCTTTGTGGGGAAATTTGTAGGGTTTTCAACATATTAAAAAAGTAATGGGGGAACAACCTAACCCCCGTGATCCAAAATTTTTTACTAAAAAGGAAGAAAAATTTGGGGTTACAACAAATTTTAAACCTTGATCAATCTACATGAACCAATAATATTACAGCAAAAATGACATTTTTAAAATAAGTAAAGTTTAAACCATTCCCCCAAACCTATATAAAGAAATGACAATAACAATAAACAAATGAAAACGGGCCCTTTTCCCAAAAAATATTTCAAAAAGTCATTTTTCCCAGAATTTTTAGTACTATAGTAAAGAATTATATCCAAACAAAAAATGAAATCTTCCCTTTTTAAAAAAGTAATCAGCATTGGGAAAAAAATTTTTGACACAAAGCTGTAGTAAAAATATCAAAACAGGAGGGGAAACCTTGAAAACGGGCAATTTGTGTACGACTTAGAGACAGGGGTAGTAGTCCAAACGCCAGTGCCCGTTAATTAGTTTTCCCCGGGAGGCCTGTAAAAAGAAAGAAGGAATACTTCAAGCTGAAATGCAAGAAAGAGATCTCTGCCCTTTAAATCTCTGATCCCCAATCGTAGTACCCTAATTTAGCTTTAAATTTTGATTGCTATTTTAATTTTGGGAAACCCCCCCCAAATTTTAACGTTCACAACCCCCGGGTTAAAAACCGTTTATAAGCGCTTTTAAAAATCCCCGGGAAAAATACTTTAAATTACAAACCAAACCATAATTTCGTTTTTTCCCTCTTATTTACAAAAACCATTAACACTCTGGAATTATAGGCCCCCTTTATTTCCTCACAATACTTAAGTCAAAATTTCATTCCCCAAAAAGCAATTTAAAAAATCTGGCAATATAATTTTTTAAAAACCCGACAAAAACCCAAATAAATTTTAAAAATTTAATTCCCCCCCCCCCCCCCCCCCATACCTTTTCTTTTTCAGTAATTGAAAATTTATTTAAAAACCCAAAAAAATTTAAATGGAAGGTACCCCAAAAAATATTTCCCAACAATACTAACCCCCAAAAGGGGGTCTAATTTTTTTCAGGGATTTTTCGCAATTTAAAATTTAAAACAAATAATAAAATTTTCAATTTTAAAATCATTTGCCCCCCAAAAACAAAATCTACCCAAACAAACAAACCCCAACATCTTTTTAAAAATTTTTTTGGGGAAATTTTAAAACAAACAATCATTTAAAAAATTAAATATTTTTTCTTTTCCCCTTTCAAAAGTCCTTTTTGTTTCCCCCAAAAAAAAAAGGCCCAAACTTGGGGTTTCCCCCTATTTTTTCCCAAACATTCGAAAACCTTGGTTTTTTTTTCCTTGGGGGCCTCCTCAGTCATTAAAATTATTTCCAACCAAGGGAAAGGCAAAACTTCCCTTTTTCTTCAATTTTCTTCCCCCCAAAAGCCCTTTTTAAACGGCCTTCGGCTTAATTTTAAAGAAAAAAAAGGGGGAATTCAACCCCGGGGCTTGTTTTCCTCTGGGCCCTTTAAAAATTTTTCTGAAAGGTGAAAGGGTAGGGGAAAACCTTAATTTTTAAAAAGTTTAAAAAGGGGGGAAAAAGGAAAGAGAAGGAAAAAGGGGGAAAAAAGGCCCGCCCAGACGAAAAAAAATCCTAATTTTTGGAAAGCCCAAAATTCCCAAAAACCCGAGCTGGGTTTTCCGCTGGAAAAACTTTTTTGGCTTTTAATTATAACTGTTGGCCCCGAAAATAATTTAAAGGGTTTTTGTGAATTTTCCCTTAGTTTCCCTTGAAGAGGAGGGAAAAATTTTTAAAAAGAAAAAAAGGAAAAGGGAAAATAAAAACCCCGCAACGAAAATTTGTCTTTTAATTTGGGTTTTAAATTGGGGGGTGCACAAAATTATAGGGAACCGGCCCGGGGGATTTTTTTAAAAAACCAAAAACCAAAACGTCTTTTAAAAAACCTTAATCAACGGGGGGAATTTAAATTTGGCTGGTTTTTTTTTGGGTTTTTTGAATTCCTGGTTCCTTTCCAAAGTTGTTAAAACTTTTCTTGAATTTTTTTCATTTTTTAAAATTTAAAACCTTTTTGCGAAATTTTTCAAAATTTTTTTTTCTTGGGATTGGTTGGGGTGGTTTTTGGTGTTGGTTGTTTTTTGTTTTTTAAAAAACCCCGCTCTTTTTGGAAGGCGGGGTTGGGGGGGCAAAGCGCTTTTGGTTTTTTTGTTGGTTTGTTTTTTTTGTTTTGTTTGGTGGTTTTTTTGGTATGGAAAAAAGGGGGGATTAAAATTACCCCCTTTTAAGTGGAATTTTCGTCGTTTTTTTCGTGGGGGTTTTGGGGGGTGTTTTGTGTGTGGTGTGTGGTTGTGTGTGGTGTGGGGGTGACGGCCGGAGGAAAAAAAATTTTGGGTTTGCAAAACCGGTTTTTTGGTTTGGGGGTTGGGGGGGTTTTTTGGGCCCCCCTTTATAAAAAAAAATTTTAACCCCCCCTTTAGTATATGGCCTCCCCTTGGGGTTTTCCTCGCGCGTTTGGGGGTTTTGTTCAACTTTATTAAAATCACACAACAAAAAAACTCCTCAA
>CM031620.1:7975471-7977971 GCA_018398815.1 Conus ventricosus | reverse complement strand
TGTGTGTGTGTGTGCGCGCGCGCGCGCGCGCGCGCGTGTGTGTGTGTGTGTGTGTGTGTGTGTGTGTGTGTGTGTGTGTGTGTGTTCTCTTCTTTCCCCGATGAGGAAACCAACTGAAATCCGACGGCGGCAGTCCCCTGGTTGGAACAGAAATGTGACAGCACCACGAAGACTCAACATGCAAGGAGGTCGTTTTCACCGGCGTCATATTCTTTCTGTGTATATCAGGATTACGCAAAAACCACTGAACCTATGGTAAACCACACTTCGTCAAAAGATGGAAACTGGTCCAAGAACGACCCCGTTGAGTATGGAGAAAGTCCATTCGTGATCATTCATGTTCAGTAAAAGTATGCATGTGATGATGCAAAATCTAACAAACCGGTGTTAACGAACACTGGGTGGAAGGATGGAACAAGATTCAACGACGAAGCTATGAAATAATTGTTGATAGCCTATCCATAGTTTAAATCCGGATAATTACGAATATGTTGACATAACCGATAAGACCACCAGTTCCAATCAAAACTGATCCTAATAGATAAAGTCACTCGTCCAGTGCAGCTGAACAGTTCGTTCTTTACTGCGTCGTTTCCATCTCATTACAATGTCATAAAAAAAACCCTGCTGAAATACAGAACTAAGCCTCTTATGGGAGCAAACGTTACCCCACTTGTTTACCTTTTTCAAAGAACAGAACAACCTGGGGATGATTATTGACCTGGTTTTGATGTTGGTATTCACACGCTGACCATTGTCCCCGGTATTACGGAATCGTAAAAAATAAAATCGTATAAAATGCCGGTTCAGCCATGTTCTCTTATCAAAACTGTCGCATTTTGTTGAGTAGCCTGTGGAAGACTCGTACACTCGTTTCGGGCTGGGAATCGATGGCGAACACTGGACCTGTCTTATCGTTGGATCTGTTGTACATAATGGACCTGTTCTATTGGACACGTTGTGTACACTGGACCTGTTCTATTACGAGTTGCACCTGTTTTATTACGAGTTGCAATTTCGATTTTCCCCTGCTGGGCGAACATCATTTTCAGCCAGTCCGAAACTATGAAAACATTCTGATTCTTTTCACCAATGTGCTGACTTACTCAGATAATACAGCTTGTTCATCAGTGATTGCTTGATTAAAACGTACAATCTAAATGTCCTTCGATACAGACTAGAAACTAGTTTCATTAAAAAAAGTTCACGTTTTCTTCCAAACTTCGTCAGACTACTGGATAAAACAAAAACAAAACAAACAAACAAGATGCAAAGCATATAAACGTACTCCCAGTTTATCCTGAATACGCATGAGATATTCCATAAAGAGGAAAAACCGTCTTGGACTGGTGTAACCGTTAGTAATGGCTATACTGGTAAACATCGGCCATCGTCTGTGACCTATAATGAGCATACCTACAAATTTTCAGAAATATCGGCCACGTACTTTCTGAGATATTCCATAAAGAATAAAAACCGTTACAGGCCGTTACAGCCGTTAGTAACAGCTATAACGGTAAACTAAAACATCATCCGTGACCCATAATGAACATACATGCTAATTTTCACAAAGATCGGCCAAGTACATTCTGAGATATTCTATAAAGAAGAAAAATTGTTACAGGCCGTTACAGCCGTTAGTAACGGCTATAACGGTAAACTAAAACATCGGCCATCATCCGTGACCCATAATGAACACACCTACAAATTTTCAGAAAAATCGACCATGTACTTTTTGAGATATTCTATAAAGAAGAAAAACCGTTACAGGCTGTTACAGCCGTTAGTAACGGCTATAACGGGGTAAACTAAAACATCGGGCATCATCCGTGACCCATAATGAACGTACCTGCTAATTTTCACAAAGATCAGCCAAGTACTTTCTGAGATATTCCATGGAGAAGAAAAACCGTTATAGGCCGTTACAGCCGTTAGTAACGGCTGTAACGGTAAACTAAAACATCGGGCATCATCCTTGACCCATAGTGAACATACCTACAATTTTTCAGAAAGATCGGCCCAGTAGTTTTGTCTGGAGCGAGTGGAACACATTTTGACCACGGACACACACACACACACACACACACACACACACACACACACACACACACACGCACACACAGCATTTCTTCGTTCCCATTCTAAAGTACGCCTGTTCTTTAAGAACTGGGAGTACAAAAAGACACACAAAAATATTTTGCCAGGTGAGCTTACAACAGGACAGACTGACAAACGACACCGCGGGTATGCTGACATATCCCCATACACCTGCACTTCCCTACTTCCCCTCTGGAGGTTTTGTTCTTTTTTTCCCTAATCGTTTGTTTATTCGTTTGTTTGCACTTTATTATGGGGAAAGTATTGTGGGTGGTGGGTGGGAGTGGGGGTGTGGTTTCTATTATTTACCTTTTTACTTGTCTAGATCTAGAATTTCGAAACATACTTCCAACTCCGTGTCATTTCATATGGCAATAACTTGCAACTGACGTGTGTTCCCTTC
>CM031620.1:7957971-7972971 GCA_018398815.1 Conus ventricosus | reverse complement strand
ACGCAAACAAAATCGAAAATTCACAATGAATGTTCTGGTTTTGGTGTTGTTGTTTTGTTTGTTTCCTTTTTATTGGAGAGAGAGAGTGTATGTGTTGTGTGTGTGTGTGTGGTGTGTGTTGTGTGTGTGTGTTCAGAGTCCGGGTCTCTCTCTCCCCTCTTTAAAGACTGCAAGATATGACTTTAAAAATTATTTTGCACTCAGATCGAAGAGAAAAATAAGTGTCCGTTCATTCTTTGTTTTTCATTGTTTTAAACAGTGTCTTGCCTGAAGAAGACCACTGGGTCCGAACGCATTGTGTTTGTTTTGTGATTTGTTTGTTCCTTTGTTAGGGGCCCAGTGATTCTGTTTTGCTCTTGTAAAAAAAAAAGAAAGAAAGAAAAAAGAAGAGATGAAAATAACAGACGTGAAAAAAAAATTAACGAAAAAAGGGTTTTCAGATCAAATGCCTCGTACAGCATACCAACGATTTCAAAACAAAGCGATAGAAATGATAAAATCCATCAATGCAAAAGAAAAAAAAAGTAATTTCAAACTGTTTAGCTCGTTAGCCAGATCAACAGTTTCACAGCAAACCAACAGGCACCCGACAAGATCCACAAATCGGATTTTTAAGTTTTTGTCATTATCCCCTCCCACCATCCTGTCCCCCTTTAATTAATGAAAACACACCATAATTAAAATTGTAAATGTGAAATGAAGCCCACATTGGGTCAGTTTTCTGCCGTCACTCGCTGTGCGCTTTTGCTTCTGTCTCTGTATTTGATTGTTTGTTTGTTTTTTAATGACTCAGACGGCGAGTCTGTCTGATTAGCCAGTTGGGGTTGCCGGGAGAGAGAGAGAGAGAGAGAGAGAGAGAGAGGAGAGAGAGAGAGAGAGAGAGGAGGAGAGAGAGAGAGAGAGAGAGAGAGAAGAGAGAGAGCGAGAGAGACAGACAGACAGACAGACAGACAGACAGACAGACACAGAGAGTTAGACAGAGACACAGAGAGATAGAGACAGACAGACAGAGGCACGCACACAGATAGACAAAGATAGAGAGAGGAAATGCGTGTGTTGTTTTATATTGACCCCCCCCCCCCCACCCACCCCCCCAATTACAAGCTCTACCACGAGTAAACGTTGTAGAATGATCTGCAGTAATAAGAATTTTGATGCCACTCCCTCCATGAACATGTCACCCACTGGAAATGACCAGAAAACTGCGGTAAACATTTCCAGAACATTTTTGTTGTTTAAAAAAAACTGACGTTGCAATCGTTGCTTTATACATAATTAAATGAAAGGGAGCAGCTGGTCATTTCTGTGCCGCATGCCAGGAACGTGGTGGGGTGGCAGGCTGAGGGAACATTGTGTCTTCCAATTTCTATGTGTATGATACTGGAGTGATTTAGCCGACAGCTGGCCATTCAGTTTTGTTTGGAATCCTGCGTCCCGTTCCTTCTCCCCCATCCCCGCCTTCTGTGTGTGTGTGTGTGTGTGTGTGTGTGTGTGTGTGTGTGTGTGTGTGTGTGTGTGCACGCGCGCGCGCGTGTGTATATCTGTGTGTGTGTGTGTGTGTGTGTGTGTGTGTGTGTGTGTGTGTGTGTGTGTGTGTGTGTGTGTGTGTGTGCGCGCGCGCGCGTGTGTTGAATTTGACTGTGCAAATGGCATGAGCATGTCGTGTGCCTTTGGTTTTATTTGCATGTACTTTATATATGTGTGTAGTACAGAATGCAGAGGACATTCACATACTGTCAAGACAGTAAAACCTCTCACAGAAGACCTGAAGCGCTTAGAGGCAAGGAATGTTTGTACGTAGTACCAAAATAGGTAATAGACCCATTAACAAGTATGCCTTACCCACCGCACACGGTCGAACTGTGTCAAGGAGTGGTCAGGTGACGAAGTGGTCAGGTGACAGATGGCACCTAAGGTAGCAAGAACCCTCCCGGGTTCGAACCTTCCGATAGTGAAAGGGGGGAGGGATGTAACCACTAGGACCTCGGAGCATCGGGTGCGCGCTAACTACTCAGTCAGCTGAGGTCGCTTTGTAAACAGTCTTTGAAGAGCAGGAGTCTTGGACTCGTTCAGATGGTATTGCCGTGGGGCACTGTGTTGGCGCTATTGTCAGGCCAGTTGAATGCGCGTGGACATTGTCGTAGCTTTTCTCCGGGATAATTAGTCGGCGGGAAATTTCGATGTCCATCTGGTGCCAAGTGATTGTTTGCTAATCAGTTAGGTATGGATGTGTGTAAATGCTGATGTGTGGAAGAATGTAGCGAATGGAGAATTCAGGGTACTTGTGAACAAGGTGTTTGAGAAGCAGCATGGACAAAAGCATGGCCCGAAGGGAAATCCTTTGTGTCCATGCCTATATAAACTGATGGAGAACAACGCGTCTGGAGAGAAGAATAACCCCGCGAGAGAGAGAGAAGGTAGAGGAGAGAAAGAGGAGAGGAGAGTGAGCAGGACAGAGTAGGGTCGAGAGAAACGTGGTCTGGGAGACAGAAGTGACAGCAAGGTCTTAGGGTAAAAGACACGCTGGAAGAGAAAAGACTGAAATTTGAAGCCCAGAGGTGGGTGAAGAGAGACAAACTGAGTTTGAACCCAGAGGTGGGTGAAGGAGATGAAGAAGAAGAGTTCTACGTCGAGATCCCTGAGACAACCACGAAGACCCAGTCCTGAAACCTGGAGCCAGTCAACCAAGGGCGTCACCCTCATCCAGTGCTGAAGAAGACTTGAAGAGACTTTTTCAAGAACTGTGGTGTGGTGTGAAAGCGTGGTTGTGTGTGTGAAAACCTGGCCAGGTAAGGAGCCATTTCATTATAACCGGGGATTAGGAAGTACTGATCTTTTATGGTTTGATTATTGCATTTTTGTGTGATTGGATTTTTCATGCATAATTATACGCAGCATAGAAATTGTATTTCTTGTTCTCAGTCGTGTTAGGAGAGAAACGAATGCGTGACATCCATTCCCAGAGACAGGTGAATGTTTGATGGGCGCATGAGTGTGCATATGCGTGTATGAGTGCAAAGATAACCTTGGTGTGTTGAGCCTGGCTAATGATACATCAGCTTAGTGCACTTAAGCAATACCATCACGATTTCCCCGTCCTGGACACATACCAACGTGAGAAACGTCTACCCAGAGTTCCATGTTCTCCCTCCTCTCCGCACCTCCTTCCCTCTCCAAAGTTCTGGGATGGTCGCCATATCACCACGGCTGGTGTGGCGATAAACCTGGATGAAAGAAGACAAAACATTCTTTATTGGATCTCTTCACACCACCACCACCACCACCACCATCACTGTCCTTTTTCTTGAATGGTCATACCTGTCTGGCATTTCACTTTTTTTTCTTTTTTTTTTGGGGGGGGGGGGGGGATGGCGGGGGGGGGGGGGGGGGAGGGCTGCGGGTTGATGGTGAGCCTTGGTGTAAGAACACACCAATATCATGTCATCGATTTCATGAACGTATATTATTGACCATAATTTTTGTGCCATCACTGATTATATCAAACCATGGTTACCTCACTTGTTAACACATCTACAGTCAGAATCTCTCTCTCTCTCTCTCTCTCTCTCTCTCTCTCTGAGGGAGAGTGGACCAATGACGCCCTATCACATTTTAGTGAGGATCAGTGACGCCGATCCAGATTCAAAAAGCGAGTCCAGGATCTGTTCAACTTCGAAGGGTCTGCGTTCTTCAGAGAGTATGCACTTCTAGTTTTCAACAGAACTGATGTTGATCGATTTCAAGCCAAATATCCTCGAATCAAATCATAGGTGGTTGGGGGGGGGGGGGGAGGGGGTAGTCGGGAGTATCGGGGTGCGGGAAGGCGAGCGAGGTAGGTGAAGAAAGAGTTGGGGGAGGTGGATGGGGTGATGGAGGTCGGTGTGATCTGGCGTCCATTTTCGAGTGAAATCAAATGTGTAAGCGCAAGCCTAATCAGAGAAGGTGGAAAAGGAAACGAAGTCCCTGAATTCTTTCAACAAGGCCTCTGGCAACAATCCGGTCTTGTCATTGGGAAGTAATAACAGGTTGGGAAGTCACCACGTCTGACCCATTCAGCCGCCATCGCTCCTTTTCTCTCTCGCTCGCTGCGCCTGCCAAAAGTTCGATCGCGTGCTCGCATGTTACAGGTTTGAATTCAAGCCCAAAAATGACATCAACACTATTATCACCGCAATCAAAACACGACTACACAACTGGCGTTTCCCTTGTTTGAGGCCCCTAAACTAATCCAATAGTCTCGGCCACGGCGCGTCCGCGCAGGCGTGAAATGGGATCGTTTCCAACGGGAAGGGATCCGAGCGGATTACGGGCAGCAAGGAGTTCGATCCCCTTTTCACATCAGAGAAACTGTCAGTTCTGCTTGAACACATCAGAAGAAATCTACGGCCGGCCCAAGCGGCTGTCGCTATAGTGTGGATGCATTCACATGTCACGCTTGAAAGAGCGAAAACAACAGAGGGAGAAGAAAAGGAGACAGGTAGAAATATGGACGAGAAAAGGTGCGCTCTGGGATGGGGAGGAGGGTGGTGACAGAGAGACAGACAAACGGACAGACAGGAGAGAGAGAGAGAGAGAGAGAGAGAGAACGTGCGTGTGGCAATGGACAGGGGAAGGGAGAGAGGGCGGGGGGGGGGGGGGCAGACTGAAAGGCAGACAAACACAGACACATGGGGGGGGGGGGGAGGAGGAGAAAGAGAGTGGGGCGACAGGGGAAGGGAGGGTGGGACAGAAAGAGGGGGAAGGGAGGGAGAAATGGAGGAAGGGAAAGAAAATGGAGGAGAGGGGGGGATCGGAGAACTAGTATGTTTACTAGACTAGCGATCAGACAGAAATTTTAAATAAATTATTTACATACATCAGTGAGCAAAAATCTATTTCGCAAGCTGAGCAAAAGTGATATTTTAACCCAATATGTTAAAGAGAACATGGGTGTCTAATTTTACTAACTGTAAACAGTAAACAAGTAGCGTATTATTCAAGACTGGCACAGCCTTTTAAACTTGAATAAAGTCAGACAAATATATAGACGAACAATCTAATAGTGGGGGGAAAAAACAAGCGCAGGCCAACAACTGAACTGTCTTCATAGTGGGAGGGGGGGCGGAGTTTGAAGATGGAGAAACTGGGAACATGAAATTAAGAAAATATGTTACAGATATGAAACTCTTCACTGGCTGCATAAGGGAACCATCGCAATCCCTTTTGAAGGCAGATATATTTGTATTGCCTGCTCCGAGGCCTTTCGTCCGCTAGGTCGGAACTCATCAGGGAGATACGGCTGGTTGTGTCTGCGCTCCCGGCGTCAAATAGAGACACACCACAGTCCATAATTGTGGTGTTCTCACCACCAAGGGTGCAAAAAAAAAAAAGAATCCAATAGCACCCCCAAAGCAGCCAGCGAAGAGTAGTAAATGAAACCAAACGAAATTGTGGGGAGGAAAAAAGTTGCTGAAAAACTAAAGGCATTATGCAAATAGTATAAAATGTAGGGGACAATCTTTGAGCCTACGCTTGAGGATCCACCCAAAGATGCAAGGGAGATCAAAAGACAAACACACAGACGGACATAAACAAATACAAATAACCTCAATTTAATCAAAACAAAATCAGAAATAAAACCAGCCGCCGCGGCGAAGTGGTTAGCGTCGCGGATCCCGGCTGGGAGGTCGTGGGTTCGAATCCATCAGAGGCATGTGGGTTTTTTCTGCCCCGACCGGCTCCTACCCAGAGTTGAGTTTGCTGCGGACTGCGTTTCTGAGAGTGTTGCTCAAATTTCCTGACCAACACTGCAGGTGCCTGTATCTCTCGGGCCTGGTTGACGCCAGGATATATTATGAAAGGAAGCGTAGAGTACAGCCCTGTCATGTAGTCTCAGACCGAAATGGAAATCCGTAGCATCATCTTAATCATCCTCATTCCCATTGATCAGCATTTAAAAAAAAAAAAAAGTCTCAAATTCTGTGGCCCTTCATGCCCTGCTCTCATGGTGACCTCAATTTCGATGTTCTCTCCACGTCTGTGGCCTTGGTTTGCTTCCGTCGGGGTCACCGGTATCGGCGAGTCCATGGGGGCTGTCGTTGGACGGACGTGGTGGCGCCCTCCGGAGGGAGAGCTCACTCACGCCGGCTCCGCGACTAAGCAATTATTGTCGTCAGTAGGGGGCTTAGTAGGTGGTGTCCAGCGTATGTTAGATCAGAACAGGCGCCACTGAACACCACCGAAGTAACTCGGCAGCAGTGCAGTGTCTCCTCCGGTGGGTTGCCTCTTCACGACTTGACATTGACTGCTCCCTGTGGATTGCCGGTGCCGGGGCTGCGGCGGGGCCGGCCGGGCTATGGCTGTGGACGGGGGTGTCGGAATGAGCGGCGTGGGTGCACTGCCTCTGAGGTGACGCAGAGGTTGGGACAGCAAAAAAAAAAAAAAAAAAAAAAAAAAAAATCGGAAATAAAATGAGGCAGGGAACAGTAAACGATAAACAGTAAACAAGTGGGGTATTTTTTGCTCGCATAAGAAAACCTAACACAGAGTAACTTTTATTCAAGACTGGCACAGCCTTTTAAACTTGAATTAAGTCAGACAAATACATAGACGAACAATCTAATAGTGGGGGAAAAACAAGCCCAGGCCAACAACTGAACTGTCTTACTGTGGTGTGTCTCTATTTGACGCCAGGAGCGCAGACACAACCAGCCGTGTCTCCTTGATGAGTTCCAACCCAGCGGACGAAAGGCCTCGGAGCAGGCAATACAAATATATCTGCCTTCAAAAGGGATTGCGATGGTTCCCTTATGCAGCTAGTGAAGAGTTTTCATATCTGTAACATATTTTCATAATTTCATGTTCCCAGTTTCTCCATCTTCAAACTCCCCCCCCCCCCCCCCCCCCCCCCCCCCCCCCCCCCCCCCCCTCCTTAAGTCCAAATCTTTACAAAGTCATTACTATGAAGACAGTTCAGTTGTTGGCCTGCGCTTGTTTTTTTTTTTTCCCCTATTAGATTGTTCGTCTATGTATTTGTCTGACTTAATTCAAGTTTAAAAGGCTGTGCCAGTCTTGAATAAAAGTTACTCTGTGTTGGGTTTTCTTATGGGAGCAAAAAATACCCCCACTTGTTAACTGTTTATCGTTTACTGTTCCCTGCCTCATTTCATTTCCGATTTACTAACTGTGTTAGTTTCGAAACGAAGTGACTGAGGGCGGAAAATGAAGCAAAATTTAGAAAGAGAGGGGGGTAGTCACCGCCAAGGACATAGACAAACAAAGTACAGGACAAGACACAATGCATTTCGACCTCTTGGGTCTTCTTCAGGCAAAATCAAATAACATTTAGGACAGTGAAAACGAAGGAGAAACCACTTTGATCGTGCGCCGAATATGAGGAGATAAGTGGTTTCTCTCGTTCTTCGTTTTCACTGTCCCAAAATGTTATTTGTTTTTGCCTGAAGAAGACCCAAGAGGTCGACATACATTATAACTGTGTTGGTTGAAGGTTTGAGTGCGCACACCTGAAGTGTCAGTCAGCCCTTCATTCTTAAAGAAGCCACCGATTTTCCAATTACGTGTCCCTCCCGCACCTCTCCCTTACTCTTCCCCACCCTCACCTCTCCGCACCCTTGAAACGCCATAAGTATAACCAAAAAAGAAAAAGAAAAAAAAAAAGAAAAAAAAGGCTACCCTTTTTTCAGAAGGCATTCAAATGAGCCAGGGTTCTCTTTTGGACTGGTCGCATCTCAATCCATCTATACCCACGCAACACTGCAGATCCAGGCTGGCTGACTCGAGATTCGACTCTACGCCGACTACTTCAGGCGATACGAAGACAAAGGAAAACCATCCCAGGGTTGAGGGAAAGGGAAGTGGGGCTGGGGTAGTGAGAATCAATTTTAAACGTTCCCCCAGTACCACAGAACACCTGGATTTCAGATGGGCGGTGAACATGACATATTTCATGCCGGGTTCCAACGGGACTTCTGTTCTAAACGTCTGACTCAGTTAATCTCATTTGGGGGCCGGAATACCTCAGCTGGTACACAATTGGACTCGTGATTCTGGTGACCCTGAGGTTGCAGGTTCGAATCTCTGCTGGGACGTTTCGGTGGATGGGGATTGTTCCCTCGGAGTTAACACTGGCTGTGTCTCAACTTCTCCAGAAAATCCTTCGAATGAGACTGAAAACTGAGGTTCCGTGTGTGAACGCACGCATAACATCCTGCAAACATATACAATCCAATCACAAACTTTCGGAAGAGAAGGCCAGTTTGCCGTTGGTATGAATGACACGTTTACACATAGCATGCACCGAAAGAATGAAAACATTCATGAAAAACTGATTGACTGGAAGACCGAATGACGCTGAAAATGACTGAATGTAGTGCCAGCAGGCAGCTCTTCAGTCGGCTCTACCCAGGTAGGCAGCCCGTTGTGTGAAAGGAAGAGTGGACAGTAAAGCGCTTAGAGCTTGGTCTTAAACCGAAAATAGACGCTGTTTAAGTACTCTTACTACTACTGCCACTACTACTACAACTACTATTACTCACAATTATTATTACTGTTAATATTATCATTATTGTTGTTATTGTTATTAGTATCATAATTATTATCATTGTAGTTGTTGATACTATCATTATTATTATTGTTACGTAATCTGGTGCCGTCTTCCATCGTGAAGGGTGCCAGGGGCAGTTCGGCCGCTGCAACGGCGGAACGATGGACCAAGCTGAAGAGAGTGCTTTCAAGCGAGGCGACGAGGGGGCCTAGGCAAAACGGCGGCTACATTCATTGCGGGTTTGTTTGTTTCACGATGATTCACTCTCTGATACTGGGGTCAATATTTATGACAGGCACCAAATCATTAGCATGCAGGACAATGTTTGTTTGGATTTTAAATATAAACTTAGTTTCCAAGTAGCTGTAGTCACAGAGAGAGAGAGAGAGAGGAGAGAGAGAGAGAGAGAGAGAGAGAGAGAGAGAGAGAGAGAGAGAGAGAGAGAGAGAGAGAGACTCTGAGAGACGCAATGAAATTGACAGGCTGTCTTTTCATGCGATAATTTCTATAGTATAATTTGAAAGTGTGTGTGTGTGTGTGTGTGTGTGTGTGTGTGTGTGTGTGTGTGTGTGTGTGTGAGAGAGAGAGAGAGAGAGAGAGAGAGAGAGAGGAAAGAGAGAGAAAGAGAGAGAGAGTGCAGAGAGTGTGTGTGTATGTGTGTGTGTCTGTGTGTGTGTCCCTGTGTGTGTGTGTGTGTGTGTGTGTGTGTGTGTGTGTGTGTGTGTGTGTGTGTGTGTGTCCCTCTGTGTGTGCATATGTATGTATGTGTGATTATTTGTGTGTGTGTGTGTGTGTGTGTGTGTGTGTGTGTGTGTGTGTGTGTGTGTGTGTGTGTGTGTCCTTCTGTGTGAGTGTGTGTGTGTGTGTGTGTGTGTGTGTGTGTGTGTGTGTGTGTGTGTGTCCCTTTGTGTGTATGTGTGTGTCCCTCTGTGTGTGTGTGTGTGTGTGTGTGTGTGTGTGTGTGTGTGTGTGTGTGTGTGTGTGTGTGTGTGTCTGTCTGTCTGTGAGGGCGGGTGGGTGGGTGGACGTGTTTGAATTTTCGTCCACTTTCACTTTCATTTACCCGAATTTTATTGCACGACTGAAGTCCGGCTCATTGGGATGCCGAGCTGGTGATCTTCACCACATCTAAAGGCGCGTCGAAATCGTTGTCAAAGACCATCAGCGACAAGATCGGGCAGGGCACTGGCCTCGTCAAGTGTTCCACAGCCGATGGTAAGTGCTCCGAGTCATCATCATCACAAGCAGTTTTCACCAAGGAACCCACAGCAGACTTCCCAGCCCTCGTGTCGCCTGGAATATAAACAACACGAGTGAAACGGAGGTCCCGTCCTTAACCAGAATTCACATTCCCCAAATGTCTCAAATTCTGTGGCCCTTCGTGACTTCTCATGGTGAGCCCAGTTTCGATTTCCTCTCAATGTCTATGACCTTGGTGAGGTTCTGTCGGGGTCACCAACATCAGGGAAAGTCGTGGGGACTCTCGCTGGACGGATGTGATGTCGCCCTCCGGAGGGAGAGCTCACTCACGCTGACTCCGCGACTAAGCAATTATTGTCGTCAACAGTGGGTTTGTTAGGTGGTATCCTGCGCATGTTGGCTCGGAATAGGCGTCACTGAACACAACCGATGTAAGTCAGCTGTATTGCAGTGTCTCCTCTGGTGGGTTGCTTCATTACGATTCGACACTGACTGCTCTTTATGTATTGACCGTGCCTGGACTGTGGAGGTATATGCCAGGCTGTGCCTGGACTGTGGAGGGATATGCCAGGCTGTGGCTGTACTGTGGAGGGATATGCCAGGCTGTGGCTGTACTGTGGAGGGATATGCCAGGCTGTGGCTGTACTGTGGAGGGATATGCCAGGCTGTGGCTGGACTGTGGAGGGATATGCCAGGCTGTGGCTGGACTGTGGAGGGATATGCCAGGCTGTGGCTGGACTGTGGAGGGATATGCCAGGCTGTGCCCGTACTGTGGAGGGATATGCCAGGCTGTGGCTGTACTGTGGAGGGATATGCCAGGCTGTGGCTGTACGCTGGGTGCCAGAATGAGCGGCTTGGGTGCAATGCCATGAAGTGACACCACAAACGAATCACAACAAACAAAACAAACAAAAAAAAACCCTTCTGGTTTCCCCTGTCGTCTGAAATTAATACAATTCAATATAATACTCAAGGTTATTGCTATATAATGTTGTTTCGAATAAGTGGGCAAAATAGCTATAACATACCGTGCATTTTGTGAAAACAGTAGGGAAGCGCTAGGGCGCTTTTGATGGAATTGCTTCTATGTACAAACTTTTAGAACTGAGAAAACAGTTTGAATGTCGCTATTTTGTTATTTATAGTGTAGATGTAGGTCCATGTCTGAAGACAGACTTTTTATTGTTCATAATAATGTTTGCAAAATCGTACATCGATGAATGGAACATTGACAAATGCTAGCCAAATGTGTGTACCTTAAAAATCAGCTGAATGCGAGTTCAAGCGGGAAAAACACAACGTTAGGATAAACGATTCGACCGCCAACTTTCAAAGGGAAGGCTTCATTACACAATAATATTCCGACAATGATACAAGCATCTATGTGTATCGTTACGTACGCACACATGTAATGCATGTTTGTTGCTTTTTTCCCTCCTAAAGAAATCATTTGCTGGCAGTTTATTGTACATTTCTTGTTTATTTATGCATATGTACTTCTATCAATGTAACATCTGAACGTATAATTGTGACCCGGATGTTTTCTTTTTTCTTTTCTTTTCTTTATTTATGTATAAACTGTTCGTTAAAATGCTTAAAAACTTTTTTTTTAATCATGCCCATAGTCGTCCACTCCCGTGAATCCATCCCCGTCCCTCATCTCCTGACCCCCTCCCCGTTTTCATTTTCTCTGTTTTCTTTTCTTTTTTTTCTCGTCCCCTCGTAAATGTCGCTGCTGCAGTCTGTTGTGTGGCCTGTTTCCGGCTGTAAACCAGCCAGCAGCCTTCATTAACGATGGGGAAATCTACTCCCGCCACGCCTGACTTGCCCGGTAATCAAGCCTGCCTGTCCAACAATGGCTCGGCCCGCCCGATCATATCCTCTCTCATATCGCGAGACCTTCCGTGACAGGGCCGAACCCTCGCTTTGAGTCGGCGGGTGATGGGCACGGATAATTTGTCATGGTCGGCGGAGCGTGGAAGGAAACGAATAGTGCGATCAGGTGGAGGTGAACCGGCTACCCTCAGGCCCGTTCATCCTACCGTACGGTACGTCTGGCTCCCTCCTGTGGAGGTTAAAGAAGCAACATGCGGTCTACTGTGAGAGTGCCGCTAGCACGTGGGAATGTGGACCAAGACTGCGACTGATGATAATTTTGACAAGGCCTTCGACTTGTGTTGGTCGAGGGTTCTTCAACGTGTTTCACTGCATGCCGCACACGGGATCTCGTTTTACTGTCTCATCCGTATACTAGCACTTTGACCATTACCTTGGGTGCAGGGGGAAAGGGGAGATTACAGAAACCAAAATCTTTTATCGGTTAACATGAGTAGTGAGGAAAGGGAGAATTGCAAGAAACAAATATTTTATTGGTTCACTTACGGTATGGCGGGGAAGGCGAGATAACAAGGAAAACAACTTTCGTTGGCTAACTTGGGATGTCGTGAGAATGGGGAGACTACGAGATAAAAAAAAATAAAAGGGGGGGGGGGGGGGGAGTTAGGGTGTAGTGTTGACGAGGAGTTTGCAAACAAAGTGTAGTGGGGAATGATAGATTGCAAGAAAAATAACCTTTCATTGTTTAGCTTTGGACGTAGTGGAAATGGGAGACTGAAAGGGTAACTCAGGGTGTTGCGGACACAAGGATGTTCATCTGTTAACTTACGGGAGATAACAAAAGTTGTTTTCATTTCTTACCTTAGTGGGTGGTGTGGAAAGGGAAATCGCAAGCAAAAAGAAATCATTGATTATCAATTTAGGGAATAGTAGAGAAATAGAGATTGATCGCAAATAAAACGGTCTGTCAAGAAATTTCAACAGAAAATTCTTAAAGTGAACTTTTATGATCAACAGACTAAATTATGAAAATCGATTTGGGAATCGGCCACAGGATACGCTCAGGTCGAACTCATTTCAGTTTCACTTTATCTCCTAATCATGAGCCTATGGCAGTGGCAGTGATACCAAAAATAGAAATAGTGCTGCATGACTTTCAACAGTTGATCGTCCGAAGTCTCAAAATTTGAAATAAATCACAGCAGAAAAGTGAATAAATGTACACACAAGGCCCTGCATTGCAACATTGTCAGTGGGGCACAAGGGTGGGATGCGAGATGGTTGGGATTGGGGAGTTCACGGGTGGGGTTTGGGTGGAGATGAGAGGCGAGAAATGCGTACAAAAGGTCGAAAAGAGTAGTGAATGTCGGAAAGGTGCAGCGAAAGAAGGTATAATACATTATCTACCAGTCAACACGTCCATGGGTTGTTTTTTTTTTGTTTTATCTCACTTCCCATTCTTGCAAAGGCAACAAATAGTCTTAATTCGTTACTTTCCCCCTAAATAAGACAATAGGAAATGCTTCGCAGGATTCTAAAATTTTCTCTTTTTCCCCCCTGTCTTACCCCCCCCCCCCCCCCCCCCACACACACACACACACACACACACACACACACACACACACACTTTCTGTGCCACCTCAGTGGCAGTGCACCCTCGCCGCTCATTCCAACACACCGTCCACAGCCCGGTCAATCCTGCCGCAACCCCGGCACCGACAATCCACAGGGAGCAATCAATGTAAAGAGGCAACCCACCGGAGGAGACACCGCACTGCTACCGAGTCACTTAGTCACTTCGGTGGTGTTCAATGGCGCCTGTTCTGATCTAACATACGCAGGACACCGCCTACTAAGCCCCCTACCGACGACAATAATTGCTTAGTCGCGGAGCCGGCATGAGTGAGCTCTCCCTCCGGAGGTGTCACCACATCCGTCCAACGGCAGCCCCATGGACTCGCCAATACCGGTGACCCCAACGGAATCAAACCAAGGCCACAAACATGGAGAGGACGTCGAAACTGAGGTCACCATGAGAGCAGGGCATGAAGGGCCACAGAATCTGAGACTTTTTCTTACGCTGATCGATGAGAATGAGAATGATGATGATGCTACGGATCTCCATTCCGGTCTAAGACTACATGGCAGGGCTGTACTCTACACTTCTTTAAAGGGGTTCTCACCCATTTTTACAAATCTATTTTGACCAAATACACGGTTTTGGTATGTGGTCGTATAGCGAAACCCAGCCCCGAATCAGCCGCCTGCGCTCTCATCTTGCAGTGAGAGCAGCATTTCCTGCGGACCGGGAAAGCGAGAGGCTGAAACAGGAACGAGAGCCTCGATTTCGATAAAAGGGTGGTTTCCCGATTGATCACGTAGAAAAGTCAGGTCGCTCTTTGAGTTCGGCTGAAGTGAAATGGGGCGAATGTGTGCTGTGTCTGGTTGCGGAATTTCATCAGGAAATAAGCAAAGAGTAAGCGTTCATGCTTTTCCAGGTGCCTCCAGCCAGTTTAGGCGATTGTAGATAAATTTTGTCACCACAACGAGGAAAGATTTTGTTCTTTGGGACAGTTATCATGGCATTTGCGGTCGTCACTTCGAAGAGCACAGTTTCCAAGACCAACACACCAGGTAATGGTGGAAGCTGGAATTAGGGTCCGAAGACAGCTGAAAGAGGATGCTGTGCCAAACTATTATAACAGAAAAATGTATTAAAGCACTCTCTGTTCATTCGCCAGCTCTAAGTGCAAGCCTCAAACGCAACAGCGACACCAATTGTGTCAGGAGCAAGAGAGCCAAACTCAGAGACGTAAAGAAGGTAAGGTTTGTGGAATGGGGGTGGTTGATCTTTTTGTGTTTCATTTCATTCTCAGTGTATGGTTGGTTGTAAAGATAGTTGTTGGTTTTTGTTGAGTGTTGGCATCAAACTGAAACATACATTGTTACTGTCATAGTGGCAGTCAGTCAGTCACACTGCCTGCTGCCACTGAAACTGTTGCATGTGTGTGATTGATTTTTTCCCCCTGCTGTTACTGTTTCCAGCAAAACTGAAGTTAACGATTCTTATTAACAAGAAAGTGTCCATGTCCACAAATAACAACTTGTTGGACTCCAGTGAATAACAGTTTGGGTTTTTATTTTTCAGGACATTGCTGAACATCAGGCACCCTGCAAGTTCAAGTTTCCGCCCAACAACCATATGCTTTTGCAAGTGAATTATTTATCAGTATTTGGTCACAGGATGGTGACTTAGTGTGCATTTTAAGATATATGCAGGTGTGGTATATCTGTATGCTATAAACTGCCCTGGTGAGTAAGAGAATAATAAGCTTAGATCTGCAGCTTAGACCTGATGTACGGCACGTCACGCATCAGTTTTTAAAATAACAGCCAGAATCTTTGACTGCAATATATTGTAA
>CM031620.1:7920471-7952971 GCA_018398815.1 Conus ventricosus | reverse complement strand
CCTCATATCGAGCTCCGTTTGGTTAGCACTTTGAATAGTTGAGCAGTGAAGAATGTACTTAGCGCAGGGTAGTTCACGATGGTCATCAAGAGGTAAGACACCAGCTTAATGGTATGTTCTAAAGCTGACGCATGAAATGGAACACCAAGGGCTAATCTGAATGCCTTAGAGTTTATACATTGAAATTTTTTTTGATAAGTACTTAGGAGCACTAAAAAAGACCTCTTGTGCATATGACAATTTGGATCTAACTAAAGCAGAAGAAAGATGTATTAAACTTTTTGTTTCCTGGCCCAACTTTGTTTACTTATAATTTTGAGCAGATCAAGAGATTTTCTCGCTTGATTTATTATATGTTCCAAGTGAAATTCCAAGAAAGATTTGACATAAGATGCACACCAAGGAATTTAATCTCAGAAGTGTAGCTCAATGTAGTAGTATGTACTTCCTTTAAGTTAGGAGTATTGTGAGCAGACCCACCTGCATCAAATAACATCATACGGGATTTTTCAGCCTTCAGGCATAAGCCATTATCAGATATGAAGTTCGCAATGTTGTCTAACTCTTCTTGATATATTCTTCTAATGTCCTATTCTTCTGGGTCCTCCCCAGCACCTTCGGGTGTTTCTTTTTCTTCTTTTCCTTAACTAGGCTGACCCTGGAGAAAGGTCCAGTGACGGTGAGGAAAGACCCACTGACCACAGGGAAAGTCCTGTTGACAGTGGGAAAGAC
Organism: Conus ventricosus; assembly: GCA_018398815.1. Classification (NCBI taxonomy): domain Eukaryota; kingdom Metazoa; phylum Mollusca; class Gastropoda; order Neogastropoda; family Conidae; genus Conus; species Conus ventricosus. Next base: position 7,952,239 of record CM031620.1, on the reverse strand, counting down.
TACAACTTTGGATTCTCTCTTGAGGGCACATAAGACCGTATGGCGAAAGCTTGGCTGTGTCTGGAGTGGCACTGTCTTCATCTGTCCGTGGGCAGGGGTGGTTGGGTCTGTGGGGTGTGCTCGGCAGCTGGAGGGTGGTGTTTTTCGCCGGTGGGCTCTGCAGTCATGAAATACGGGCTGGTACACCCATGGGGATGCTACTTTACGGCTGTTATGAGCTGCATCCTGTAGTCTAATTTACCTCTGTTCAGGAGCAGTTATGTCCCTTGATATCTTAATGGAGTGTCCTGCGCGTGCCTGTACCCATCGTTAACACAGCGCAGGCCTCCAAGGGTGGTACAGGGACTGCTCTAAAGGCGGGTGAAGACAGTGCTTCTCTGGGTCCTCCCCCGCACCTTCGGGTGTTTCTTTTTCTTCTTTGCCTTAACTAGGCTGACCCTGGAGAAGGTCCAGTGACGGTGAGGAAAGACCACTGACCACAGGGAAAGTCCTGTTGACAGTGGGAAAGACTACAACTTTGGATTCTCTCTTGAGGGCACATAAGACCGTATGGCGAAAGCTTGGCTGTGTCTGGAGTGGCACTGTCTTCATCTGTCCGTCGGCAGGGGTGGTTGGGTCTGTGGGGTGTGCTCGGCAGCTGGAGGGTGGTGTTTTCGCCGGTGGGCTCTGCAGTCATGAAATACGGGCTGGTACACCCATGGGGATGCTACTTTAAGGCTGTTATGAGCTGCATCCTGTAGTCTAATTTACCTCTGTTCAGGAGCAGTTATGTCCTTTGATATCTTAATGGAGTGTCCTGCGCGTGCCTGTACCCATCGTCAACACAGCGCAGGCCTCCAAGGGTGGTACAGGGACTGCTCTAAAGGCGGGTGAAGACAGTGCTTCTCTGGGTCCTCCCCAGCACCTTCGGGTGTTTCTTTTTCTTTTCTTCAGATCTTTTTGATGTGTTCTTTTTTTAATGTGGCGTTCAACCATAACCAGATGTCATCCGCATATTGAATTAAGTTAAATTAAGTTAAAAAAAAATTTTAAATGTATTTAGGTAAATCATTACTTATATATATTAAAGAGAAGAGGGGCGATCACAGAGCCTTGAGGGATACCGTATCTAGTAATCTTTTGGATGAATAAACATTACCAATTCTTGTCTGAATACTTTGTTGGTCAGGAATGTTTTAACAAATTTATAAATTTGACCAGAGAGACCTATAGTTTTTAATTTATATAAAAGCCTGTCATGCCAAACTTGATCAAATGCCTTCTTGATATTGAAAATGTGGCAAGAATGTTTTGTCTTCTAGCAAACTGGTGTTTAATTTGAGTAGTTAGCTTTACAAGATGATCAATAGTAGACCTGCCCTTTCTAAAACCAGCCTGGTTTGCGGGGATAATGCCAGTTTTTTTCACATAGTATGTCAATCTGTTTTAAAACAATTATCTCCATCAGTTTACAGACATGAGATGTAAGAGCTATAGGGCGATAGCTATTTGTGTTTGTCATTGATTTTCCATTCTTTAAAACGGGACAATAATTGAGTCTCTCCATTGGAAAGTATGTTCCCTTCAATCCAACATTTATTAATAATCTCAGGTAGAAGAAAAGCAAAACTTTTTGGTATATGTTTTAACATTTCATTAAAAATGGCATCTAAACCAACAGACGTTTTGTTATTCGACAATGAAGAAATAGCACAGTGTAATTCCTGAAAAGTAATATCAGCATTTAGATAATGATCATTATTTTCGTCAGGATCAGCATACATTTCTTTGTTAGATTGTTGTTTTTTTTCTTCATAGTTCTGCATTTGTCAGATAAGCTATAGAAGGAGCTATTTTTGGAAAACATGTCTGCTTTTTGGTATGCCGAAGGAAATTTTTTCAACACCTATTATGATAGGATATGCAGGTAAATGAATTCCGTTTTTCATTTCATGGATCTTTTCCAAATTTCATTGATATCTTTATGTTCACTTATTTCATTAAAACAAAATGATGACCAGTACTCGCGTTTAGCATTTTCAATTACTTTATTCCTTTGATTCTTGGCAATTCTAACTGGTATGCTCCCTTTTACCTTTTTTTTTTTTACTTTTGCGTACAGTTTAAACGTGCTTTTATTTTTATCAACAGCATTTCTGCAAGATTCTGTCCACCACACTTTACCCGTGTGTTTGGGAGATTTTGACTGACTAAGAATCGGAATTGCCTCACCGGCTGCGTGCAGTAGTGAGATAGTAAAATGACTGTACATAGATTCTATGTCAGATTTATCAAAAGAATTAACGTCATATGAAGATAGCACAGATTGAAATTTGGCCCAGTTAGCTCGCTTGGAATTAAACTTTGGGATTTTATCCTTACCGTCATCTTGGCTCACTACAAATCCTCTCAGAGAAATAACTATGGGAATATGATCACTCCTAAAGTGTTATCATAAATTTGCCATGTACAGCTCGGGACCATTGATGGGGAGATTAAAGACAAGTCAGTTGCAGATTATCTGTGACTAGGGATTATATCAGGCAGTCTCGTGATACTTCCATCATTTAACAGGACGAGTGGAGAGTCTGACATGTTCTCCACTAAACGGTTTGAGCCGACTTTCGTGCAAGTTCTATCCCAGAAAGGGGCATGTTCATTAAAGTCCCCTGCAATTAACCATTTACTACTTTGCAGCCAGTCTGAATTGCTATCAATGACTCCTTTTGGGAAGTACACAGAGACAATGTTTAAGACCAGAGAATTGTCAAAGTGAACAGAAGCTGCACAAGAATACAAGTCTGAGGTGCCGGGAGGTATAGGTGACTGAAGGGGATGGAAAAATAACTGGTCATTTATATAAATGGCTGCAGAGACTTTCTCATTATCACCAGTTTCTTGTACCACAGGTGGGTAAGAGAAACGATCCAGCCGTGGCAAGTCGTTTTTAGTCACATTTAGTGAGTGAGTGAGTGTGTGTGTGTGTGTGTGTGTGTGTGTGTGTGTGTGTGTGTGTGCGTGCGTGCGTGCGTGCGTGCGTGCGTGCGTGCGTGCGTGCGTGCGTGCGTGCGTGCGTGCGTGCGTGTGTGTGTGTCTTTTCCCTCAGAATGTACTCTTAAAGTCACTTTTTTTCAGACCAGATTTTTATTGAGTAAGGCCATCGGCCCAATTGAAGGGGAATGAGCACAATCATTCACATTATAATATGTAAGAAACAAAATCATTAGTCACGAAAAAAACAACAACAACAAACAACTACACCAATAAGAACATCAACTGAGACGTCATTATTTCTCTGATCTTAGACGCCTTACACGAAAACATACCTAAATTCCTAATAACCTTATAACTGTTAGAGCTAAGTAGTAACTGTAATCGAAACATACACGGGCGCCTATAATATTTCTGTGGGATAAATTTTTGGCGACAATCTTCTAAAGCTGGGCAAAGGAACATAAAATGTATTTCATTTTCCTCACTTTGCATACACAATGGACAAACCGAGTCATTTTGTATATGTTTCCTGTGTATGTTTTCAGTCACTTTGTTTGTTTGTTTGGTTGGTTTTTGTTAACCCCGAACGTGGTCCAAAGAGCGAGAGTTGAGAGGGGAAAGGAAGAGGAGGAGGAGGTAGGGGTGTGGAGAGAGGAAGGAAGGGAGGTCCGCAAACTGTCAACCTCCTCCTCCCCCTTTTCCACCCCTACACATGTGTGTACACATACGTATAAACTGTGTCTAATCCAACTCTTTTTCTTTTTCTTTTTTTAATCAACTTGAAAACGGAGCGAAGTACAGGACCGGCCAGAAACGGAACGTTGGGCTTTGTTTGCAGTTCACTGTTGACCGAGATGAAGGAAAAGGTTATTGATGATCTTCTGGACACACCAGGCGTGAAACAAGGCTGACAGGTCACGGACAAAATGGCTCCTCTGTCGCCATCCGTGGCAACCTATTTCAAACGACGATCCTCGTCTCCGATCGCCATCTTTCTCTGTCAGTGCCTCGGCTTGTTTGTAGCCACAGGAAGCTGCCCTATCAGCACGACTATTAATTATCCCCCCTTGGGTGTTGTGGTCTGTGGACAGCTCACAGGTTGCGCCCCTTTTCCTGCCGATCGGCCAGCCTTGATCGTCGACTGGCTGCTCTTTTGACGCTGACGACATCTTTGATTTGCCTCTGGAGTCTCGCTTTCGGTGACGGCTGACTCCCAACTTCCGTTTCCGGTCGCGATCTTCTGACGCTGCTGGGCAGAGAGAGAGAGAGAGAGAGAGAGAGAGAGAGAGAGAGAGAGAGAGAGAGAGAGAGAGAGAGTAAATATCCAGATATTGACCGAGTAAATATCCATTTATTGACCAAAGCTCATTACTGAAGGGGCTAACCGCATGATCAGTGCATTCAATCATTTGAACTCTAGATTAAAATCACAGTACACACACACATGCGCGCGCCCGCGCGCACAGTACACACACACACACACACACACACACACACACACACACACACACACACACACACACACACACGCACACACACACACACGCACACACACGAGCGCGCAAATGACTGTTTTGAATGCAAATACACTGAGATATCAAAATCTCTAATGCTTGTAAGATTCATACACAGGTTCAAAATAGCACTTCTGATCCTGGTCGACATTTAAGAGATTCATTCGAAAGTGACAAGGATCACATTCTTACTTAGGACTAATTGATTTCCTACCGATTCCGTGTAAGACAGAGAAACACTGAAGTTAAGTATCTCATCGTCTCGGGCCAAATTACACGAAATTATACTGCATTTCATTTTCCTCAACAAGTATACACTTCAGCTGATCCGAAGGATATCAAATAAACCATAGCCAGCACACACGGCTCTGATCAGAATGAAAGTTTTCAAGTGTCTACCGAGCAAACGTTGTCACTTCTGTACATGATCATTGTTGTGTCAGCTAGTATCGCCACCTACAAAATACATGGGTTTGCCACCTACAAAATACATGGGTTTGCCACCTACAAAATACATGGGTTTGCCACCTACAAAATACATGGGTTCGTCTGAAGCATTGGAGTGAAAACAAACAAACAAACAACACTCAGCACCTCAACTGACTGAACCTTGGGACTAATTAACATTTGTAACCCAAGTCTTCTTGCAATTGTTATACATTTGTAGTATTATATCATTTTTAGCATTAAGGGACATCTAGTGACAAAAATTGAATCAGAAGAACGTTGGTGTGTATGTGTGGCGGGGTGGCGGTGGTGGTGAGTGTGTGTGTGTGTGTGTGTGTGTGTGTGTGTGTGTGTGTGTGTGTGTGTGTGTGTGTGTGTGTGTGTGTGAGAGAGAGAGAGAGAGAGAGAGAGAGAGAGAGAGAGAGAGAGAGAGAGAGAGAGAGATTTTTATTTCTTTTTAGCGACATGTAATTTCTCTTCAAAGGAGAGAGGAAAGAGGAAGAGCAAGAGAGGACGAGAGAGAGAGAGAGAGAGAGAGAGAGAGAGAGAGAGAGAGAGAGAGAGAGAGAGAGAGAGAGAGGCCATTTCTTTGAAGGCTCCATCTCTCTTTCAGCTTTCTCTCTGTTCAAGTGTGAAAGAGAGGCCGCCGGATTCTGTCCAGCGGGAGCCTAACAACGCAGGATCGTCGGGTCATCACCCGACGACTGGTGGACAAACTGGGACCGTCACGTAAGGACACTGACCACACGATTCCCTGTGCTGATGACACCAGAGATGATGATACATACGGTGTAGAATGAAAAGAATCCACACACACACACACACATACACACACACACACACACACACACACACACACACACACACACACACACACACACACACACTGACTGACTGACTGACTGACTGAAACCAGTGTAGCGTGTGTGTGTGTTTGTGTGTGTGTGTGTGTGTGTGTGTGTGTGTGTGTGTGTGTGTGCGTGCGTGTGTGTGTGTGTGTGTGTGTGTGTGTGTGTGTGTGTGTGTGTGTGTGTGTGTGTTCCCTCCTCATGTTTGGAACTCACTGGCCAACCTGTCTATGCAACATCTAATCTGTGCTTTAAGAAACAGGTCTACTTGTTTCCGTCCACTATGTTATGTGCTTTGTGTCGATAGGGCGGTGGGGGCGGAGGGTGGCAAAAAGCGCCCACCAATTCGTTACTAAATCAGTTCTTTGCCATTTCTTCATTTTGTGTGTGTTTGTGTAGAGATTCTCGGGTTGCAAAAAGCGCCAAACCATCCCGCGCGCATACAGTTATAGGGGCCTGCAAGGGCCGCTGAGCAGCAGAATGGGCCAATGGCTAGGGCCTGAAACCGCCTGCATCCCTCGCCAGCGGCCCCTTCCGGTCGCATGCTCACAGTTTTCTCTCAATATCATACAAACCTCGAAAAAAAAAAAGGGGGGAGAGTATTACACATACCCATAAGTGTTGGCCATTACGCAATAGTGTAGAAATTCTAATTTTATGACGCTTCATTCTAAAATTGATCAATTATTCACCATACTTATGCCGTAACGTGTAAAGTGTAGAGAGTAAACATTTTATGAATGGCTTGAACAGGACACTACGGGCTCCTCCCCTATCTCTACAGAAACAAGACCCCCTCTGCTATATCTACAGAACAACGATCTCCTCCCCAAACTCTACAGAACAAAGACCCCCTCCTCATCTGTACAGAACAAAGATCCCCTCCTCATCTCTACAGAACAAAGACCCCCTCCTCATCTGTATAGAACAAAGATCCCCTTCTCATCTCTACAGAACAAAGATCCCCTTCTCATCTCTACAGAACCAGGCTCCACTCCTTATCTACTTTGCGGGATCCTCCCCATCTCTACAGAGCCCAGATTCCCACCGCTATATATACAGAACAACGATCTCCTCCCCCATCTCTACAGAACAAAGACCCACTCCTTATCTCTACAGAACCAAGATCCCCTCCCCATCTCTACAGAACAAAGATCCCATCTCCATCTCTGCAGAGCCAAGATCTCTGCCCTATCTCTGCAGAACCAAGATCTCTCTAATCTCTGCAGTTCTCCCATCTTTACAGAACCAAGATCTACTCCCCCATCTTCACAGAGCCAAAATGTCCTCCCCATCTCTACAGAACCAAGACCCCCCCCCCCCTCCCCCCATCTCAACAGAACTAGCATGACCTACTCTATCTCTACAGAATCAAGATATCATGTCTAAGCAGTGCATTATTCATTGTTTCAAGGATTTGCTCTTTTTACAGATACACACACACGCGCGCGCGCGCACGCACGCACAACACACACACACACACACACACACACACACACACACACACACACACACACACACACACACTCAGAGAGAGAGAGAGAGAGAGAGAGAGAGAGAGAGAGAGAGAGAATAATTACGTTCTCTCTGATGACAGATGCGTTGCTTACCAAGGGAATCTAGGCGGGGATCTTAAAAAAAAACGATTAAACCGCAATGCCATCTTCACCAACCCAGCATACCATCTCCTAAATCCTTCCAACCACTGCCCTTCATTTTAAATCACCCCGCAATCCCAGCCCCACCTCCCCCTCTCCCAACCGCAATCCCCACTCAGTCCCCCTTAACCAACCCTCTCTATCTCGATGCAATACATTGCCTCTCATTTCTCCTCTCGAATCCACCGCCACGCCTCCGAAGTTCATAAAAGCGAGCATGACTTGCCGTCTTCCCGCGATCCAGGTCAGCAGATCTTGGGCAAGAAGCGAGTCCTTAAATGAGAGTGAAATTGGAGACGTCTGTAATGAGGATACGGGTGGAGTGTTGCGCCAGTCGCCGGGTTTTAGACTATAAAGCGGAGCGAGGTGGGGTTTTGCCGCGCCCGAATGATGAGGAAGTAAGGGATTTATGAGATAAATTGTTGCAGGGTGGTCGGGGATTGGACGGTGGGTTGCAAGACCACATTCGCCAATGGGATACTTTAACGTTAAAAGCTTTGCGACGACAGCGGTCCTTTACCGTCCGCCGACCATTTGGTGCCATCGTGTGCTGATGCCTCGCTGTTTCCGCGGATGACGTGCTCTTCCAATTTACACTTCGCGCGCTCACACCACTTATACACGTGTACATAGCTTCACCACATTTGAACCCACTCCCGCCGCCCCACCCCATCTTCCCCGCACGCGCCCTCCCCCATTCCCCACGTCCGGCAGCACAGCACGCCCCCCTCAACCCACACACACCACGCGCACGCCCGCACGCCATGACCCTCCCACGCACGCCGCCCCCCCCACCCCCCCGCCCCCACCCCCCCCCCCCCCCCCCCCCCCCCCCCCCCCCCCCCCCCCCCCCCCCCCCCAAAAAAAAAAAAAAGTGAGGTGGATGGGAAGGGGAAGAAAACAGAAAAAAAACAACAAATCTCGTCATCATAAAGATCTTATAGTGTGCGGACTATGTCCTGTTCCTTACAGCCCCATCACCCCCCCGCCCACCTCTCTCTCTCTCTCTCTCTCTCTCTCTCCGACTACCATGCCTCCCCATCACCACCCCCCTCTCCTCTCTCCCCCTGTAAACGTGGCTCAACAAAATTTCTGGCTGACGCTTTTCTGTCATTTGCCTACTCAGCCCACCCGCATCTTCATCCTCACTCCCTCCCTGTTCCTCTGATTAATCATTCTGGCCACTGCATAGGCTTAGAAACCTGAACAACGGGAGAGAAAAAAAAAGTAGAAAAAAGCAATAAATCAATCAATTAGTCCATCAATCAGTCAATCAATTTACTATTAAAAAGGGTAAGACAATCTCCCCACATCTTTGGGACGAAGAGAACCCCCTCAAATGTTACAACAGCAACACGTTGAAAACCAAAAGTATATGCACATAACAAACAACAGCAGCAAGCAACAACAGCAATATGTCATTTCATTTACCTTCAGCCATGATAATATAGATCCAACGTCACCATTTGACCTTTGTAAGTCTCGCGCATCATTTGGTCACGTGGTCTATTTTGGGCGTGCTTTGCGTGCGACGCATTTGCGTGCGGGGCTATCTGTGTTTGGCTGGGTCGTGACGTTAAAAGGCATCTCTTTGATCCCTTCCGATTTCACGCTGACTGGGAACACCCCCCTAAATGAACTGGGGGCTCATATAACAAACTGCATCTGCTATTACAATGCGCATTGTAGAATGTTAAAGAGCCGACGCAAGTGACGGTTATTGTTTAATTTTAAAGAGACGATGACGCATGAAGCATTTTTTTTTTTAAAGCGTGTCATAATCACAATGCAAAATGTGCGTCATCGGGAGCCCTAAAACAGGAAATGAATTTTCCTAGTTGATCACTTCCGGTCATTAAAGTTTGCAGGTGACTATCTTTTAGCTAAATACTTTCAAGATCACCTGCATTCTGTTATAATTGTACATGTGACCATGCCCTTGTTGCCCATACAGAGATAGCTTTGCAGAGTGTTTCATCCTGCTTTGCATACGATCCCCAGCTCTTTGGTTAGCAGTCAGCGTGAAGAAAATGGAGGTCCCGCATCTCGAGAAGAGAATCACCCTCCGCACATCAACTTTGGAGAGACTAAACTGAAAGCAATTCATCACTTCACCTACCTGGGGTCCATGATCTCATCAGACGTTAGGATCGACATGGAAATCGACAACAGACTGGCAAAGGTGAACAGTGCTTTTGATAGACCGTACAAACGAGTGTGAAATAACAAATGTCTGAAGAAGGACACCAAGATCAGACTGTACAATACGTACTCACCACCCTTTAGTATGGCTGTGAGTCATGGGTCACCTTCCGTCACCACCTGAGACTCCTTGAGCGCTTCTATCAGCGCTGCCTCCACACCATCCTCAACATTCACTGGAATGACTTCGTCACCAACGTTGAAGTCCTCAAACTTGCACAGCTCACCAGCATCGAGCCATGCCACTGAAGTTCCAGCTACGCTGGCCCGGGTGCGTCTCCAGGACGGAGGATCATCACCTGCCTAAGACCGCTCTGTAAGGCGAACTCTCCACTGGCCATCGCGACAGAGGGACACTGAAAAAGCGATACAGAGACTGCACACACATTCAGAGCCTGCCCTATCGACCGTCACCAATTCAAAGCCTGCCGTATCGACCGTCACCAATTCAGAGCCTGCCCTATCGACCGTCACCAATTCAGAGCCTGCCCTATCGACCGTCACCAATTCAGAGCCTGCCCTATCGACCGTCACCTGTGGTCCTTCTTAGCTGCGGATCGCAACGCTTGGCGTCGCACCATCAACAAAGCTGTCTCCTCCTTCGAAAACACCCACAGGGCCATCCTTGAGGGCAAAAGACGCAGAAGGAAGAACCGTGATGCTGTGACATTGAACCTTGATCTGACCTTCACCTTCAGCTGCTACGGCCGGGCATGCCTCTCCTGCATTGGCCTTGTCAGCCACGAGCGTGCATGCAGTCCACGTGGGATATTCCCTCCATCATCTTCGTCCACGAAGCAAGACTAAGCGTGTAATGATCACACAGCGTTAAGTCTAAACTTGATTAAACCTGCGAAGTAGATGCGTGTTCTATTGAATGTTGTTGCCAGAACAAAGAGGCGTAACAGAGTTTCTGTTGCAGCACATGCTGTGGTGCAGTGGTTAGCGATGCAGTGTCCCGTCTGGAAGGTCGTGGGTTCGATTCACAACAGCACTTTACACTTGTGGGATTGGTATGGGCCTAATTGGGTAGACTGGAGCCACACAGTCGAGTTTCATTCACTCAATGGATGCGTCTCGGAGTGTTATTCAAAGTTCCTGATGTGATATTTGTGTACGAAATGACGCGTGCACAAATTGCGTAATGAATCTTAACCCCCTAAACTGAGAAAGGTAAATCTATTAGTAAAGGAAAGAACCACTCCCTGCTTGTGTGTGTGTGTGTGTGTGTGTGTGTCTTTTCGATACAGGTAATGCTAATGCGGAGGCATAAGGGAAACAATTCATGTAAAATTCGCCCTCCCTAAAGTTTTCTCCCGTGGATTATAGCACCACGTTACAAATAGTTAAAAAAGGAACTTTTTTCCCACTTGGAAAGAATTACAGCTTGGAGAACCAAGCAAGAACAAATAACATTAGAAAATAATATGATTAATACAAGTTATTTAGTTATTAAAACAAACACAAAAAATGAGCTAGAAGAAGAAAAACACAATCGTTACCACCCTCATTTCCTTACTTTAAAGAAAAAAAAAAAAGGAAAAAAAAAAAGATACAAGCATTTTCTGATTTTGTTTCTTTCTTTCCTTTTTGTTTTAAATTCAAAACCTTACAAGCCGTGCATAACCTTACTAAATCCCACGAAACCTGGCAGAACTGCGAAACGTTTGAACATTTTCGTTGTTCTGACCGTTGTTTATGTTGCCTGAAGAAGACCTAAGAGGTCGAAGCGCGTCGTGTTTTGTCTTATAAATCGTTTGTCCATGTTAAGTGGCGGAGTTATTTCAAATATCTTTAACAAGTTTGAAAATACATCAGTTTGAAGAAGTATTTATTAGTTATTATTGAAACTGGGTTTTACCCTTCCTCCATCTCCTTTATCCGCCTTCATCACTGTCATCATTTTTTTTCTACTACCAAAAATTCAGTGTGATAAAAGGAAGTTCGCTCACTGACTAAGTACGATGAACATCGTGTATATCAAATTCATAATGAGAGAGAGAGAGAGAGAGAGAGAGAGAGGAGAGAGAGAGAGAGAGAGAGAGAGATATTCCCTAACTTCCTCTGCCTCTTCTCTCGCCCGTATAAGGATTTCGTGTGTGTGTGTGTGTGTGTGTGTGTGTGCGTGTGCGTGCGTGCGTGCGTGCGTGTGTGTGTGTGTGTAAGGACAATTCATTTATCCATCAGTCAACTGATACAAAACCCACATTTTCACAACTACTTTAGCACGTACATACCTCATTATGGTTGGATATGTTAAAGAAGTCTTTTGGGTAAGGATTCGCGGGATGTACACAAGATTTCTGCGGTCTTCATTGTGCATGATGATCACGGACTTGAGTGGTGTGTACTGACTCGGAGAAAACTGCTATGGAGGTGATTCAGAACTCGGGAAACACTCACTGAGAAGTTAAGATGATCATAAATCCAGTGTTAGGTTTCTTGGAATCTATCTTTTTGACAGTTAAAGGTGGAAAAATAGCACATTGATTACATTTTGTCGAAGGCAGGGAAAAGTTGTTGTTGTTTTTGTTGTTGTTGTTTTTAATTTAAAAAAAAAAGATCATTAGTCGTTATGAGCGGGGTCAAGACACTGCCACTCTTATTCATCTTGTTATGTCTCTTGTAAGAAGCAAACCAATCTGTGACCAGGAAGTATATTTCTCGACACCAAGAACATATGTAAAAAAAAAGGCTTCAGAGCTCAGACAGCAAACCTTTAAAACTGGCACTTGGCGTACCTGCACAAGCTTCCAATGAAAAAAAAAACAAATACAGAGAAGCTAGAATTTTGCCGTTAGATGACTTTAGAAAATTGGCTTGTGCTAAATGATTAGAACTTTAGCTGTTGAAAACAATACAAGTGCTGACCTAGCAGTAAGATCTAACAAACATGTTTTCAAAGAGACGCAACAAAGAGTCTTCTTTATTAACAACAGCGGCATGCGCATCTAATCTTTTTAACTCAACGGCTACAAAACCCGCTGAGGGAACCAAAAATATATCTTTCACACCTCTTCTAAACTGGGAATTGAAGAAAGCAAATTTTGATTTCCATCAAATAGCCTAATAGTTCCAGTCCCAATATGTCGGCAACAATTGCTAACTCTCATATGCCTTTTTACACCTCTTCCAAACTGGAAACTGAAGAAAGCAAATTTTGATATTGAGTATCTTCCATCAAATAGGCCTACTAGTGCCAGTCCCAAAATGTCGGCAACAATTGCTAAATCTCATATGTCTGAAAAACACCCCATTGATCTGAACATTGCCACAGATGGTTCAGTAAGTGCAGGTGTCGCGTGAAATCTGGGAACGTGATATCTGGGAAGGCTGGGAACGCGTTCCCAAAATGTACTGTGATATCTGGGAAGGCCCTTGATATCTGGGAACGTGGTGTTTCAGAGGTCAGAAGGGCAGAAAGAAGACGAAAAAAAATGGATTTTCGAGATAAGGTAGGAAACAATTTATTTAGGTGCAATTGAGATCTTTGGCCTTCTTGTCACTTTTTTCCCCATTAATTTCTTGGCATGATTTTCACAAAGTACTCTCTTTCTGAGGCCTTCTTTGCGTAATTTCAACAATATGGAGGAATGAAAAAGGTTGTTTTTTTTCTTCTGACGCCTTCTATTGAGGCCTTCTTGGCGTGATTGCAAAATCTGCTAGGAAGGCCACATTTAGTCTATTCTCTGAGACGTTCCCAGATTTCACACCAGTTCCCAGATTTCACGATTGGAAGTTCAGGAAATCTGGGAACGCGTTCCCAGATATTACGGTAAATCTGGGAACACGTTCCCAGATATCACGGTTCCTAGATATTATACGACACCGGTTTTTGTAATAGGGCCTACCTCATCTAAAAGTACAAAAATCGCACTTCTTGGGAAAGGGTTATTCAATATTTGCAGCCTTGCGTTAGTCACGGCATTACAGCATATTATCAGTACACTTATGGTTATGTTCAATTTCTGATTTTGTGTTGATTCAAAATCAGTATAAATTGCAATTAGGCATGACTGTGTGTGTGTGTGTGTGTGTGTGTGTGTGTGTGTGTGTGTGTGTGTGTGTAGCACTTAAAATTGCTTTGGGGCTTCCAAGATGGGCATCAATTGATATGACCTACAGAGAGGCAGGAGTTTTACCTTTAAATGAACATAGGATGCTCTGTGCTTGTAGCTACTCAGCACGAGCAAGAACAGTCCCTAACTCAGTTACTTCTGAACTTGATGAAAGCACCTACGTTTCTAGAGAGATACGGAATAAAAAAAGCATATACTTCATTGTCTGATTATGTATCTCCTCTTTTACATGCATGCGACTTTTCGCTTGACAACATTGTTAAAATGACCAAATACCCTTTCCCCCTTTGGTTGATGAAGCAAGCAGATTTTTTCTATTCCTATGGTAATATTACTAAAAATGAGAATCCACTTTTGCTTGCTTCTCTTGTTAAAGAATTGATTTACACTGAATATGAATCTTATCTGCATATTTTCACTGATGGTTCAGTTTCGTGTACTTCTGAGGTTGGAGCTGCTTTCGTGATACCTTCCTGTAGTAGATGCCAGGGGCGACAACCGGGTGGGGTGCCCCGCATCGAAGATGGCTGACCTGTAAACAACTCGACTGCTTGAGCTGATGAATAAATACTCTTGAATCTTTACCTGAGTGTGCCTCTACTTCACTGGCGACGAGGATGGCTGCTTTCGGACAACTCAAAGAGTTCGGACTTGAGGAAGGGGAAGATTGGGGTCAGTATACGGAACGTTTAGAATATTATTTCGTGGCGAATGACATTGGGGAGGAGAACAAGAAGAGAGCAGTATTTTTGAGTGCGTGTGGGAGAGCTACATACAAACTCATGTGCGATTTGCTCGCTCCAGCCAAACCTGGCACCAAGACATTTGCGGAACTGAAAACAGTCGTTCGAAATCATCTGCAACCCAAACCGTCTGAAATCGTTCAGAGATTCAAGTTTCACACGCGTTCACGTCACGAGCAGGAGTCGATAGCAAAGTATGTATCGCAGTTACGTAATCTGTCGCAAATTGCAACTTTGGCGAGTCACTTGGTTCGATGTTGAGGACAGATTAGTCTGTGGCGTTAACAATAACCGCATTCAAAGACGCTTATTGTCTGAGAAAGACTTGACTTTTGAGAGGGCGTTTGATGTTGCCATGGCTATGGAGTCGGCAGAAAAGAGTGCTGTAGATCTGCAGGAAAACGCTTTGGGGGCCAAAACTGGGGAAAGTCAAAGCACGGGTAGCATCGACAAGATGGAAGATCGACAAGGAGATAGAGTTGATGTCAAAGCAGTGAAAAGAGATCGTTCATTGAAAGACCTTGAATGTTGGTACTGTAAAAAGAAAGGTCATCTTCAACGTGAATGCAGATTGTTTCGTGCTGAACGAGAACGACACAAGAGGGACACGAAGAGCAACCCAAGATCCCGTGGACCCATCAAAAAAGTGGAGGACGAAGAAGCCGATTTATTTTCAGTTTTCAAGGTTGGGAGCAAAGAAAAGCCATACATGGCCACAGTGGAACTAGATGGCTTCGCCGTAGAGATGGAGATTGATACGGGGGCCTCGTGACGGTGATCAATGAAGAGACATTTAAAAAGATTAGACACAGGGTTCTTTTCCACTGAAGGCATCCAACCGAAGATTGAAAACGTACACAGGTGAAGAGATTCCGGTGTTGGGGGCCCCCAATGCTCAGTGACATACAAAGGAAGTACCCCAAGGATCCTCGAGGTGATCGTGGTCAAAGGACCTGGACCATGTTTACTGGGGCGAGACTGGCTGAAACACATTCAACTGGACTGGCCCGAGGATTGGTGCCAGACAGTGACAGAAGGCACTATTACTGATCCAGAACTGGAAAAAATTCTGCATGAGGCATCAGAACTCTTCGAAGAGAGTAGAGGCACTATCAAAGGTGTTAAAGCCAACATTTTTGTGGACCCTGCAGCCCAACCACGTTACTTCAAACCACGGCCAGTGCCTTATGCTGTACGTGAAAAGGTAGGCCAAGAACTGGATAGGCTAGAGGCAGAGGGCACTATTGAGAAAGTGCAATTTTCAGACTGGGCGGCACCAATAGTTACAGTCGTGAAGCCAGACAAGAGTCTCCGCATCTGTGGCGACTATAAGGTAACGGTGAACGCAGCGTCCAAGTTAGATAACTACCCCATTCCCAAAACAGATGACCTGTTGGCGGAACTCAGTGGAGGACAGTTTTTCTCCAAATTGGACTTGACACAGGCCTACCAGCAGCTGGAACTGGAGGAGGACTCCAAAGAATTCACCACCATCAATACTCACCAGGGCCTTTACCGCTACAACAGACTGCCTTATGGGTGTCATCAGCGCCAGGTATTTTTCAGCGTACAATGGAAAACCTGCTGAGAGGACTGCCAAGAGTCTATGTTCGCATTGACGACATCTTAGTGTCAGGAAACACGCGAGAAGAACACTTGAAGACGCTGCGAACAGTGTTTACAAAACTGAAAGAGGCTGGAGCCAAGCTGAAGAAGAACAAGTGTGTTTTCATGGCCAGTGAGGTTATCTACCTGGGTCTCAAGATCGACCAAAAGGGTATCTGCCCCGTGCCAGAAAAAGTCAGTGCTATTGAGGAGATGCCCAGACCAGTAGATGTCAAACAACTACAGGCCTATCTGGGCATGGTGAACTATTACGCCAGATTCCTACCCAACCTGTCTACAGTGCTGGCCCCCCTGTACTCTCTGCTGCAGAAAGGCGTGTCTTGGTCCTGGGAAGAACTGCAAGAAAATGCATGGTTAGAGTCCAAAAAACTACTACGTTCACCTCAAGTACTGGTCCATTTTGACTCCACTAAAGACATCATTCTCTCCTGTGACGCCTCAAATTACGGGCTTGGAGCCATGATATCACACCGGATGGAGGATGGCAGCGAGAGACCAGTGGCATTTGCGTCCAGGACGATGAACAGTGCAGAGAAAAAC
The DNA here is from genome assembly GCA_018398815.1 of Conus ventricosus. Taxonomy (NCBI): domain Eukaryota; kingdom Metazoa; phylum Mollusca; class Gastropoda; order Neogastropoda; family Conidae; genus Conus; species Conus ventricosus. The sequence goes on along the minus strand of CM031620.1, from coordinate 7,935,609 downwards.
TACAGTCAGGTGGAGAAGGAAGCGCTTGCCATAGTTTACGGAGTGAAGAAGTTCCACCAGTATTTGTATGGTCAGAAGTTTGACATTTATACAGACCACAAACCATTGTTGGGGCTCTTTGGGCAGAACAGACAAATCCCCAGCATGGTCGCCGCCCGAATTCAGCGCTGGGCAGTAACCTTGGCGGCATATGAGTATGACCTGAAGTTCAAGGAGGGCTGGAAACACAGCAATGCTGATGGCCTCAGCAGATTGCCACTCGAGACGACAGCAGAAACAGAGCCTGAACCAGGGGAGATCATTCTCCTAATGGATCAAGTGGAGACCATGCCTGTCACGGCCAGCCAGATTCGTCAGTGGACCGACATCGACCCAGTGCTTGCACAAGTAAAACGCTTCGTCTTGAAGGGCTGGCCTGAAAACCATCCAGACCAGAGATTCAGACCATACTTGGCCCGGAAAACGGAACTGAGCATCCTGGATGGCTGCCTGCTGTGGGGAACTCGGGTTGTAGTACCACCGAAAGGGCGTCACATTTTGCTACAGGACCTACATGATGCACATCCAGGAATGACTCGAATGAAGAACTTGGCGAGATCGTATATCTGGTGGCCGAACATGGACAGTGAAATCGAAGCTACTGTGAGAGGGTGTCAGATCTGTCAGAGTCTTCGAAACCTACCCAGCAGTGCTCCTCTTCATCCTTGGAATGGCCGGATCGCCCATGGACCCGACTACACGCGGACTACGCTGGTCCCTTTCTAGGGAAGATGTTCTTAGTCATCATAGATGCCCACTCTAAGTGGATGGACACATACCCAATGAACACATCCACGTCAAGCGCAACAATTGAAAAAATGCGCCAGTCTTTCGCAACTCACGGCTTGCCAGAAACCTTGGTCACAGACAATGGGACTTGTTTTTCCAGTGAGGAATTCAAGGAGTTCATGCTCAAGAATGGAGTACGACATGTTAAGTCAGCACCCTATCATCCGTCTACCAACGGACTAGCCGAACGGGCTGTTCAGACATTGAAGCAAGGCCTGAAGAAAATGACGAGCGGTTCGATAGAGACTCGAGTTGCCCGATTTTTGTCAGCATATCGGGTTACCCCTCAGACAACCACAGGGCTGTCACCAGCAGAACTCCTGTTCAATAGGAAAGTGAGGACACGCTGGGACCTAATCCAGCCTAGCGTGGAGAAGCGAGTCGCCCAGAGGCAGCTGCAACAGAAATTGAACCATGATCATGCTGACAAGAGAAACTATGTGGTGGGGATCTGGTGTACATCAAGAACTTTTCGGTGGGCCAAAAGTGGTTGCCAGGGGTAGTGGTGCAGGCTACAGGACCCCTGTCTTACCTGGTTCACGTGGGGGACGGCCGTCACCTGAAGCGACATGTCGACCACGTACTGTCTCGGGCCAGCAACCAAGGGGAGCCTCAGGAGCCAGACAACCAGTTTGGTCAGCCTGAGCTTGATATTCTACCTGCAGTGACACCATCAAGCCCAAGGACATCATTGCAGCTGTCACCAGGGGTGGACCAACCAGAATCTGCCACGCCGCTGCCACAACACCAGGGACCCAGCAGTGGGGAGGCGACAGCAGCACCAAGACAGCCGCAGGACCGGGACCCAGCAGTGGAGAGCCGACAGCAGCACCAAGACAGCCGCAGGACCAGGGACCCAGCAGTGGGGAGACGATGGCAGTACCAAGACAGCCGCAGAACCATAGGCCACGCAGTTTGGAGGGGCTGCAGCACAAAGTCCGGTGCCTAAGCCCGCCTCTTGGCCCAGTCGTCAACGGAGACTACCAGCACGTTTCAAAGACTATGTTGTGAAGACGTTCAGAGATGTCTGGACAGAGATGGAGCCGGACCTCAAGGATTGATACCAACCTTTCAGATGGAAAGGCAGAACAGACTAGTAATGTTAATTAACATTTTTTTTTTTTCCTTCGTGTTTCTTTTGAGAGTCCAAAATACTGATTTATATTTTTCATTTCAAATTGAAGATTTCAAAGACTGAGATCGAGATAGCCAACCGAGACATTTTCCGTTCATATTATTTGTATGACCTGTTATGGTCTTAACGGGGGGATATGTAGTAGATGCCAGGGGCGACAACCGGGTGGGGGTGCCCCGCATCGAAGATGGCTGACCTGTAAACAACTCGACTGCTTGAGCTGATGAATAAATACTCTTGAATCTTTACCTGAGTGTGCCTCTACTTCACTTCCCTTAACATTGAAAAAAGATTTCATATTACCAAAGGTTGTTCTATTTTCACCGCTGAGTTATTTGCTCTTATGAAAGCTGTTAATTTCATTCTTGATATGCAAGTATTACCAGAAAGAATACTGATTTTGTCAGATTCCAAGTCTGCTTTAACGGCTTTACACCTTCAAAATACATCAAGTCGTCCCGATCTCGTCAGTGAAATTTTATTTTCAATTCACCAGGTAATGATGCGAGGTTCTAAAATAACATTGTTATGGGTACCCGGTCACTGCAATCTTCGAGGGAACGAACTGGCTGATACCTGTGCAAAAGAGGCTTCAATGTGCAAATCGAATACAGTTGTATGTGATATTCCTTATTCGGTTCTTGAAATAAACAGTATTCTGACAAAAGCACTCTGGGACCAGAGAAGAACACAGTACCTTGAAGCTGCCATGCAGAAGAACAGGTGGGATTTTTCTGCCCCCAGCAGTCATTGTATAAGTCCGCCAGGTTCTATTCCGAACCGAAATTTATTGCACAGAATACGGGTGGACGGCTGGTTAGGCAGGTTTTTAAAACCATCTCCTTTGTGTGTCTGTGGTCAAAACCTTAATGTATCTCATTTTTTACTTGAATGTTCATTAACAAAAGCGTATTTTCATTGTCTTCATGATAAAATTTTGTCTAAAAATCTACCTTTAACATTGCATAGTGTTTTTTGTCCCAACCCAGAAAATGGGTGGAGTCTAGCCAATTTGGCTGTAAATCTGATCAAGTCTCATCCACTTGGCAGATTTTTCTAACGGATATTTTTGTTTTTTTGTTTTTGTTTTTTTGTTTCTTGGTTTAGTGGTCTGATGTACACGTAGAGCAAAGAATTTGTTACATGACATAGCTGTCCGACTCTCACGTGTACTAGGTCGCATTATTCCATTTACGAAATTTTTGCATAGGTTGTGCGCGCGTTAGACAAAAGAGAGAGAGAGAGAGAGAGAGAGAGAGAGAGAGAGAGAGAGAGAGAGAGAGAGAGAGAAGGGGGGGGGAGAACTTGGTTTTGTTTATATGTGAGTGCATGTTGTGCGTACGTCTATACGTTTTTTGTGTGTATATGTTTTGAATGAGTATAGGGGAGGGGGCTTTGTGTGTGTGTGTGTGTGTGTGTGTGTGTGTGTGTGTGTGTGTGTGTGTGTGTGTGTGTGTGTGTGTGTGTGTGCGCGCGTGCGTGCGAGAGAGAGAGAGTTTTTGGTTTTTATTTATTTGTCTGTGAGTGAATATATGTGCGTGCTCGCACACACGTGAGTAGGGGGAAGGGGAAGCGTGGTTTTGTGTGTGTGTGTGTGTGTGTGTGTGTGTGTGTGTGTGTGTGTATGTGTGTGTGTGTTGTGTGTGTGTGTGTGTGTGTGTGTGTGTGTGTGTGTGTGTGTGAGTGTGTGTGGTGTGTGTGTGTGTGTGTGTGTGTGTGTGTGTGTGTGTGTGTGTGATTGGATGGTGTGTGTTTTTTGTGTGTGTGCTGTTATGGTGTTCTTTTTTATTTTATTTATTTCATGGTGTTTATGAGAGAGAGAGAGAGAGAGAGAGAGAGAGAGAGAGAGAGAGAGAGAGAGAGATTTTTGATTTTCAGTACAGTTAAGATGTAATTTGCTTTATTGTTACAATTTTTTTTATATTTATTATGTTACTTACAAATGTTAAATGTTTCCCTGTTAATTTTCCTTTATAACTTTTATGTCTTTCAGATGTTATTTTGTATTATTTTCGTTATCTCAATAATTTATTAAGGTTTTTCTTTTTAAAATGTCAGTACAACACTATGTTAATCTGACAGTAAATGGTTTCAGTCAGTCAGTCAGTGTGTGTGTGTGTGTGTGTGTGTTGTGTGTGTGTGTGTGTGTGTGTGTGTGTGTGTGTGTGTGTGTGTGCGGGCGCGTGATCTTCTTTTTTCTTTTTCTTTTCTAGATTTTCCTTGTAATATCACCAGTTATAGGGCAAACACGTGAAACAGAAGATTCAGTCATTCAAGTTAAGATGAACAAAAGTAAACTCACGTTAGATGAACTAATTTAGTTCTCAGGATGTATGTCAGGCGTACTGAAAACTATGACAAACTCACCGATTACACACGACTTAACTCTGAAAACAGAAATGCTTTTTGTGCGTGTGTGTAATTGAAAACATCACGAAGACCTGAGCTGCACATTTGTGTATCAGCTTTAATAGAGGAGTCTTTTCGGCTATGTTTCAGTAAACAGTTACCCACAGTGCAGTTCGTTAACCTGGAACAGGAAATCTACCATACCAAGTGTGGCGTGGTTACCAACTTCTGCTAGAAACCTCGTTTTACTGGACAGATTGCTGATTTCATCCCAGTTTCCATGAAGCGTCACCATTTGGTGCCATTATCGTATTTACCTTGATCATGTTGTGATTCATTGTGAAGATCACCAGTTCCAATCATCTTCGTTGTGATTTGCAGCGAAAGCTTGCACCTTGATCGTAGTTTCGTTTTGCATCGTTTTTATCACTGAGTGTGACAACTTACCGGGCGTTTAACTGTGACTTGTGTCCGTTATCGTTTATATTCTGTTTTATAGTTCCATTGCCGAGTTCAGACTTTTAGTAATAGACGCTGCGAATAGGAAGAATGGCTCTGGCATGTCAGCAAAACAGCTACTTGAGAGAGGTGATTGTATGAATGTTGGCATTATACTGTCCACGATCATTGGAACGTCTGGCATAATGCAGTGTTGTGATTATCAGTGGTGTATGCATGCACAGGATGTTCGTCGTCAGCAGTTCCACTAACAGTCCTAACCTGTCCATAATAGCTAGAAGAGTTGCGTACTCCCCCACCCCCTCCTCTCTCTCTCTCTCTTTCTCACTCCATACTCCTCTCCCCACCCTCCCTCTCTCTCTCTCTCTCTTTCTCACTCCATACTCCTCTCCCCACCCTCTCTCTCTCTCTCTTTCTCACTCCATACTCCTCTCCCCACCCTCTCTCACTCTCTCCTGCTCTGTGTGTCTCCTTCAGTCTGTCTGTGTGTTTTTCTGTCTCTCTGTCTCTGTCTGTCCATCTCAATCTGCTCTCTCTGTTTCTCTGTCTGTCTGTCTATAGTCTCTCTCTCTCTCTCTCTCTCTCTCTCTCTGTCTCTCTGAGTCTCTCTCAGTTTCACACACACACACACACACACACACACACACAAACACACACACACACACAATGAGGGAGTATGCTTGTTTTTTAAAATATTTTTTACCTTATGTTACATAATATGACATGAGTAATTATAATATTCATTATTATGTTATTAATATAATGAATACTTATAATAATGATAGTAACTTATGTCGAATACACATCCAGAAACGAGAGCATCCAACACAATTATTCAAAACAGCTATTGAAAAGATCTAGTTGTGAGTTTCTACAGCACGCTGTCATTTCAGTCTTTTGAATTTGAGATTCTAAATGTAATATTAATCAAATGACAGGACATTGTAAAATGGGCATTTTCATGTCTTGATGATGGCATGTTTTCAATTATTGCAATATTGTATGGTACCCCCCCAAAATGGCAATAACAACAGCAACAATCGACTAACCAACTAAACCAGGTTATTGTGGCATTATTGTATGATATCCTAAAAAGATATCAATCAAACAAACAAAAAACAAACAAAAAAGTGTGTTTATGTAGTAGCTTTTGAACAAATTAACAGAAGATGAACAAGTCTTCCAAGGGAATGCATTGAATGGAATGAAGTAAGATTGACCTGCATTCATGAAATGTTGAAAACAAAGAGGCAATGCAATGTAAGATTTATATACTTTTTGGTTTCATAGACATTTTGAAATGACATATTAGCAGGATCTCTATGCGGCATTACAAAATAAGATATTCTGATACCATTCACAATGGGACACAATAACATGAATTCAAGGCAAACATTATTTAGTACAAGATAGCAGAGACAAGGAATACTCAACTGTTCAGCTGAAAGATGTGCAAACAAGACATTAAAAAATCTTTTAGACACAGATCCAAGATTTAAAGAATTGATAACAAAATATGATTGTCAGTAATGACAACCCCCCAAAACAAAACAAAACAAGCAAACAAACCCACTGTAGGCAGGTGCTGCTGAGCAGATTCACTGTGTGGAATATTGCAAAGGGATACGAACGGCAAGAACTAAGGTGTGCAGTGACCAGTTTATCTCATATTTGTAATAACTGCAACTGTTTAAAGAGTTCTACATATGATTTTTTAGTGATAAAAATAGAAGTAGGTTTCTGAGGAACACACACACACACACACACACACACACACACACACACACACACACACACACACACACACAGACACACACACACACACACACAGACACACACACACACACACACACACCCTTCATGACTGTCACGAGTGTATAACCTTGTAGGTACTCTAATTTGGTGGGGGAAACAACAACAACAACAATGAAAGTATTGTGCAGGCAAAATCAAAATGCTGTACTTATATTAAACAATGACAATGTTGGTCACAGGCGATGGAAAATAATATAATCCTATTATAATCTCTGTGTGTGTGTGTGTGTGTGTGTGTGTGTGTGTGTGTGTGTGTGTGTGAGGATGAGTGAGTGAGTGAGTGAGTGAGTGCGTGTGTGTGTGTGTGTGTGTGTGTGTGTGTGTGTGTGTGTGTGTGTGTGTTTTAAACACCTTCCTTTTCTCACACCAAATATTCTAGACAGTATTTCTTTTTAAAATCTGTTTATATTCATTCAGGTTTTTTTTTTTTAATACGTTGCTGTTGGGAAATTTTACAAAAAAATAAGGATTATCGTCAGATCTTTAGTGGAAGAAAACTGAAAGAATGATGAAAATAACCCTTGTCTGTCGATGCAGCTGACATCCAAGGTGCTGAGCTGTAAACCGGCCCAAGTGACGGTGGTACAGAATGGCAAGAAGAACAAACTGCAGTGCCATGAGGTTGTCTTGGAGGATACCGTGCTTTTCCCTGAGGGGGGAGGACAGGTAGGTGTGTGTGTGTGTGTGTGTGTGTGTGTGGCGTGTGTGTGTGTGTGTGTGTGTGTGTGTGTGTGTGTGCGTTTATATGTATGTAAAAGAAAAAGATTTAAGTAATTACAGGTGTGTGAGAGTGTTTTTGTATGATTCTTGCATTGACATATCCTCATCTTTTATTTATCCTAGAAAAACCTACACTTTCTTACACATGCCTTCATCAGTTCATGCATGTCATATAGCTTGCTTTTTCTGACAGAACAAAGTGTAGCTGAAAATTGTGGCTGTCCTGTCCAGAAGTCCAGAATGTTTGTGAAGGGATGAAGTATCATGATATGCCATTCTTAAATTCATATTGAAAAAAGATGTTCCTTTCATGATTGTACATTGACTTTTAAGGAGAATGTTGTTGGGCAGGACTTGTTTGGTTCTGATAAATTCATACATCAAAAAATAACATTTGTATCTCAGTATTTGATGTGAGTAAAGCTCCTTGTTTTGTTGCTTTTCCAGCCTGATGACCGGGGAACGGTAAGTACATTGATTTATTTTAGTTTTGCTCAGTTATGATCACATGATTCGCTGCCCACAGAACATTTCATGTACTGCTGCTATATCACAAGGGCAGTGAGCTGTGCGTGAACTAGAAACCGTGCAGTGTGGGATGGGTCGGTGTTTACACAGCATTTCTGTGTTAGATTGTAATAATGATGGTCATTGTCATCATCATCGAGAATGATAAACAAATTTCTGAAATTCATATTAGCACTTTGGTGTGCGTAAGTCTGTTACAATATTTGCTGTTTCAATCTTTGTCTCCTTTATTTTATTCATTGAAGATGGCTGCTTTTAGAGTACATTCAAATGAAATGTTGTGCTTTGATATACATTCTGCTTTGGTGGCATGGCTTGGTATTGTTGCAGTGATAGTCATGGCTTGGTATTGTTACAGTGATAGTCATTGAAGGCTCAGCAAGTGACAAGGCAGCATTCTCATCTAGACTAAATCAGTTCAGGTTGATTTGTGTGTGTGTGTGTGTGTGTGTGTGTGTGTGTGTGTGTGTGTGTGTGTGTGTGGTGTACGTGTGTGTGTGTGTGTGTGTGTGTGTGTGTGTGTGTGTGTGTGTGTGTGTGTGTGTGTGTGCGCATCTAAATGCCAAAAGCAGCACAAAAATGGTCCAAAATGATTTAAAATGAAAGATTTTGGATTTTTGACATTTTACGATAAATGCTGCTGAATTCATATGTGTTGTTGATGAAGTGTCTGCTTCATTTATTTTGGAGTGAGAATGGTAAGAAAAGCCATCCCACTGGCTAAAACCATGATGAAAATGGCCATTTGTGAAGCTCTTAGATTTGAAAAAAAAAAAGAAAAAAAAAGAAGAAAGAAAGAGTAAAAAAGAAACCCCACCTTGTCACCCTCAACTAGATCAACTTCTAATTTTTTGCCCCTGAAAAGTTCATATTTTCTGCAAATACAACCCACAGAATGGAACAACAGTCTTTCAGGGATGTGACAGACACAATAGGTAGAAATTGGAGAGAGATGGACAAGGCAGTGCTATGTGGTTCAGTTCTCGAAGGTTTTTAAAAAATATTTTTTATTCCTAACTACTGGTGAAATTATTACTACGACACTTTTTAAACTCTGTGTCAGTGTACTTGGTCCTTTATCTTTTATCGTGTGTTCTTTTTCTGTGCACATTCCAGATTGGTGATGCTGAGGTAGTTAAAGTGGAAAGAAGGGGAGCAACTGCTGTGCATTACGCCCTAGGAGAGCTAACCCCTGGGTCAGAGGTCAGCATGAAGGTGGACTGGGACCGACGCTTTGACCACATGCAGCAGCACACAGGTGGGTGGTTGTAAAGAAAATGTTTTAATATTTTTTATAGGTTTTCATTTAATTGTGTTTAGTATAGAAATAGAGGTGCATTTATTTTATTGCAGTGTATAAGCGCACCCAAACTGGTATAAAAGTTTGATATGCTGATGCAGACATGTGTGTAGCCCGTGCACAGGTTTTAGAGGGGAGATGCATGGATCTCGTGCAGTTTTTATAACGGGTGAGCTTGAAGTTTGTATGTGTGGCCGGTCGATGTTTAGCTGTCTGCTGTGACAGACCGAGAGAGAGAGCGTGCGCTGTCTGCTGTGACAGACCGAGAGAGCGTAAGACGCTAGTAAGTCCTGGGAGAGAGAGGCCCGGGTAAGTTGAAGACTTAGTGTTGTTAAGTTATAATATTTCATTTTCTTTACAGCTTGGTTTTGTTTATGGTTTATGAATAGTATTACGATGAATATGTTTGACAAGTATATGAAAATTATTCTTTCCATTGTTTTATAGATTCGAGATGGTTCGAGGCCGTGTGAGGAGACAAGCTGTTGTTTATATAATAAAATTGTCTTGTTTGTTGAAATGAATTGGAAATAATATTATTTATTTCTATTTATCTCAGAAATTGCCGAGGTGGAGACGGAAGGGAATGGTGGTTAGTTTTTCAGGTGGAGACGAAGCTGATAAATTTATTATTGAAGTGTTAGGAACTGGGATAGTAATGGTGGTGTTCCCAGACTTTGTTTGTAGAGGTGCCATGCTCCGCTACGGGAGTGAGAAGCTGGAGGAGCTCCCTGCCGTAGACGTTTGAGGCTGCACCGGGTGTGAAGATGTACAGATGGCATGCTCCGCTACGGGAGTGAGAAGCTGGAGGAGCTCCCTGCCGTAGGCGTTTGAGGCTGCACCGGTCGTGAAGACTTACAGAAGGAAGGTCCCGGCTACGTTTGGCTAGTCGTGGAGCCAGACCCAGGTTGGGGTCGTTGACGTCGTCCCTGGTGAACTTCAGGGGAGAGAGGCGACGAGGAAGGACTTTGGAGAATCAGTGATGTGAAGCTGAGTGAAAAAACCTTTTAAAACTTTCCCCATTTCTTTCTGCTCTACACCCGGAGTTCTGAGTGTAGACATTTTCTAATAATTTAATAAAGAAGGGGTGGTATTTTTACAAAGTCTAAGTGTTATATCCCTGGGTAAGAACGCGTATGGAGTAAGATTGCGTGTGATGTGAGATATTTATTTCTGTCTCGTCTGTGCTTGACAGTGGTGAACACCTGACCATGCGCGCAGAGTGACAGAACAAAGGCACTGATCCTTTAGTGTCCTGGCGATGGGTTAAATTCAGCCTTGACAGCCTTTTTACCTCACAGGTAGGTGGTAAATACCAGACCCTGCGCGCAGAGTGACAGAACAAAGGTCACTGATCCTGTGGTATCCTGGCGATGGGTACATTCAGCCTTGACAGCCTTTTGCCTGGTCTAGTCCAGGAAAGCGCCCCTACTACTCCACTCATTCCCCTCCAACCCTCTTAGACGGCACAGTGATTCTGGGCGTGTCTTTTTAAGGAGCACCATGTCTGTCATAGACCTGAAATAAATGGCCTGTGGATGTTTGTTTTGCAAGCTCAGTCAAGGCCAGTCATACACATGGATACATAAATTAATCAGCAGTGAAGATTTCCCCCCATTTCCGTTGGTTTAAGCCCCACATTTGGCCTCAGTCCATGGTGAAGGACACTCACTCTCTTCAGCTCAAAGGTGGCCATGCTGCATTGATCTAAGCATGAAGAACTGATCAGATTGTTTGATTCAGGCAAGGAGGATGAATGTGAGGGATCATATCTTAAAGATATGATCCCAGGTGTTAATTATAATGCTGAACAATGTTAATTAATCAATGATCTCAATGTCCATAAATTAGCACAGTTTGATTGTGATCAATACATCTCATTGAGACTTGGTCAAAGATGGCTTTCTCAGCTCTTCACACAGATTAATGCCACCAATGAGCTTGAAATGGAAGTAGAGTTTAAGGCCATGCGGATTAAAAAGCAATAAGGATGCATGTTTGTTAATGTAGAACCCAATTGTACAGGAGTTGTTTGTATGTACATTTTTATATCTGTAAATGTAGTGAATGTGAAAAAACTTCTACAAAACAAGCTACAAACCCCATTGTTTCACACCCCCTTCCTCCCCCCCCCCTCACTACTTCCTCTCCCATGATTCCCTCGTTTCCTTCCGGCGGCCATTTTACCGGTTTGCTCCAACATGACCAGATAAGTGGTTTCTCGTTCTCTGTTTTTGTTACTTGCTTTTGCCTGAAGAAGACCCAAGAGGTCGAAATGCATTGTGTCTTGTCCTGTACCTTGTTTGTCTATGTCCTTGGCAGTAACTAACCCCTTCTCTTTCTAAATTTTAATCCAGATTTTCTCCCAACATCTCCTCCATGCTTCACAGGCAATGTTCACTGCAATCTTGGCCGCAGCCCGGATCATGCGTTGACCTACATCGCTATCTTGAACTATGCAAGAAAAGTTAGCACAACTTCATGCCTATGTCATTAAAAATGAATCAGTGAAGCGTAACTTCTGCTGATACGTTTTTGGCGTTGAAAGATGGAGAAATGCATGACTGAAAGTGAAATGTTTTCAGACGACAAAATTTAGTGACAGTAATGTATGAATATTTGAAGAATAAAAGCCAGATTCTGCAGACATTCTTTTCAGTTAGTTAAGATCAGTAAAATAATAGCTAATTGAGGCAGGAGGTGACAAAGACAGCCAGCTTATGGTGTAAGGGAAGTAACTGTGATTCTTTACTTGGCTTTGTGAGTAACGATAACCAGGTTTTGTCTTGTAATGCATAGAAAATGTTTTATTATCATCCCCCACCACCCCCACCCCCCCCACCCCCCAAACTTTCTGATAGTTATTACTTGGGCTTTACATGTATATAAAGATACCGGTGTCTTCTTAAGACACTTAGCAAAAGTTACTTATTTTTAGCAATAGAATGATAAACCCATACAAAATGCTGAGTCTCCATGGAAAAGGTGGAGAAAATTGGCAGCGGTTCACTGCCTTCTCGGGGTAACTGAAGTCAGCCAGAGGTGAAAAGGAGTAAGGGACATAACCCCATCTTCACTGTTGACAACAGGTCATTCTAAGCTTGCTTTTCATGAAACACATCTGGCGCTCTCAGTTGGAGGCCCCCTAAGATTCATCACCATTGATCTGCAGTCACTTGTAGTCAAACAATTTTATCAACAACCACACAGTCGAAGAAGTGTTTTGCTTTTGAGTGTTGGCAAGATTGTGCAGATTTTTTTTCTTTGGGTATGCACAGAGAAATAGTGTATTAACTTATTTTTGCATATTTCTGGTATAGTTTGTGCCGAACTACATTGTGAGAGCATGCATCGGGATGTTATTTCATATTTGATGCATGCTTTACTGAAAATGTGATATGGGAGTTAGGCACTGATGAAGTAAAAAAAAAAAAAAAAAAAATCCAGAAAATTCAGGAATAAATCCTTCAGATGGACACTTTACATTTCTTACTCTCATACAAACAAGTTTTGGGAAAAAATTACTCAGGCAGCAAGTCAACATATATACTGAATGACAAGAATCTCATCTTGCAGTTTTCAATTGTGAACTTGCATGGTATGGACTGTATCTCACCATGACTCCCTGTCCAAGACCATTCTACAGGGTACAGTGGAGGGTGGACATGTATCTCACCATGATTCCCTGTCCAAGACCATTCTGCAGGGTACAGTGGAGGGTGGACATGTATCTCACCATGACTCCCTGTCCAAGACCATTCTACAGGGTACAGTAGAGGGTTGACATGTATCTCACCATGATTCCCTGTCCAAGACCATTCTACAGGGTACAGTGGAGGGTGGACATGTATCTCTCCGTGACTCCTTGTCCAAGACCATTCTACAGTACAGTACAGTGAAAGGGGCTATCTGTATTTGGCTGTATCTGAAAAATAAAGTGGCATGTCTTTCAATCTTACACAGACTGGAAAAACCCTGTAAATTTTCTGTAGGATCATATGCTTCCTTGATCTTCTATGGTATCATGGATTGCAGAATTTTAGAGGGTCTAGTGACTGCAGTTAATCAATCTTTAAAGGTTGATGGATGACTGAAGCATATTTTCAGAAGGGTATTTTGTCCATCATGATGTGCAGAATGCGTGTTGACTGGACTCTGGTACTGTGTAGTGACTGTGGCAGTGATGATGTGCTCCATGTGTGGTGACTGTGGCAGTGATGATGTGCTCCATGTGTGGTGACAGTGGCAATGATGATGTGCTCCATGTGTGGTGACTGTGGCAATGATGATGTACTCCATGTGTGGTGACAGTGGCGATGATGATGTGCTCCATGTGTGGTGACAGTGGCGATGATGATGTGCTCCATGTGTGGTGACTGTGGCAGTGATGATGTGCTCCATGTGTGGTGACAGTGGCAATGATGATGTGCTCCATGTGTGGTGACTGTGGCAGTGATGATCTGCTCCATGTGTGGTGACTGTGGCAGTGATGATGTGCTCCATGTGTGGTGACTGTGGCAATGATGAAGTGCTCCATGTGTGGTGACTGTGGCAGTGATGATGTGCTCCATGTGTGGTGACTGTGGCGATGATGATGTGCTCCATGTGTGGTGACTGTGGCAGTGATGATGTGCTCCATGTGTGGTGACTGTGGCGGTGATGATGTGCTCCATGTGTGGTGACTGTGGCGGTGATGTGCTCCATGTGTGGTGACAGTGGCGATGATGATGTGCTCCATGTGTGGTGACAGTGGCAGTGATGATGTGCTCCATGTGTGGTGACAGTGGCGATGATGATGTGCTCCATGTGTGGTGACAGTGGCAATGATGATCTGCTCCATGTGTGGTAACAGTGGCAGTGATGATGTGCTCCATGTGTGGTGACTGTGGCAATGATGATGTGCTCCATGTGTGGTGACTGTGGCAATGATGATGTGCTCCATGTGTGGTGACTGTGGCAGTGATGATGTGCTCCATGTGTGGTGACAGTGGCGATGATGATCTGCTGCATGTGTGGTGACTGTGGCAGTGATGATGTGCTCCATGTGTGGTGACTGTGGCAGTGATGATGTGCTCCATGTGTGGTGACTGTGGCAGTGATGATGTGCTCCATGTGTGGTGACTGTGGCAGTGATGATGTGCTCCATGTGTGGTGACTGTGGCAGTGATGATGTGCTCCATGTGTGGTGACTGTGGCAGTGATGATCTGCTCCATGTGGTGACTGTGGCAGTGATGATGTGCTCCATGTGTGGTGACTGTGGCAGTGATGATGTGCTCCATGTGTGGTGACTGTGGCAGTGATGATGTGCTCCATGTGTGGTGACTGTGGCGGTGATGATGTGCACCATGTGTGGTGACAGTGGCGATGATGATGTGCTCCATGTGTGGTGACTGTGGCAGAGATGATGTGCTCCATGTGTGGTGACAGTGGCGATGATGATGTGCTCCATGTGTGGTGACTGTGGCAGTGATGATGTGCTCCATGTGTGGTGACAGTGGCAATGATGATGTGCTCCATGTGTGGTGACAGTGGCAATGATGATGTGGCTCCATGTGTGGTGACTGTGGCAGTGATGATGTGCTCCATGTGTGGTGACAGTGGCGATGATGATGTGCTCCATGTGTGGTGACTGTGGCAGTGATGATGTGCTCCATGTGTGGTGACAGTGGCGATGATGATGTGCTCCATGTGTGGTGACTGTGGCAGTGATGATGTGCTCCATGTGTGGTGACAGTGGCAATGATGATGTGCTCCATGTGTGTGCAGCCCAGCATCTGATCACCGCTGTGGCAGACAGCTTGTACGGCTTCAAAACCACCTCCTGGTTAGTAGAACTGTGTAACGAGACTTGCCAATACACTACATGATAGATATGGAAGGTCATTTTTGTTCCCATGTGAACCAGTTACATGCCTAAGACTCCAAACGCTGCATTTCATTGTTTTCATTTTTGTTATGGACAGTGTTTGCTGTTTGTTATTTTCCTCTCTTTGTCTTTGTTAA
>CM031620.1:7898154-7920371 GCA_018398815.1 Conus ventricosus | reverse complement strand
GATCTCCTTTCATATCACCAGTGGCAGCGTTAGTCTGGAGTGAGGGCAGTGTCGGATGGGAGTGGCAGATCATCTCATTGCCACAGCAAGTGTGCAGCTTGGTGTTTCTCCTGTTTCCCATCTGTAAAATGTGAGGTGTAAAATGATTTCACTCGTTGACTCATTTACCCTGTGCTGCAGTCTGGCAAAGCGAATTTATTGCGTTATGCTTCATGAGCCAAGGAACAGCACTGCAGGCAGACACATGACCGCGCCTTTCTGGAAGATCAAACAGCAGATGACAGCTGAACAGGTCCCCTTCAAATTCTGAACGGGACGAAAACTTAATTTGACATCAGTTTACTCCCTTGGGGCATGTAGGTGAAATACTGAAGATTAAAAGAACTAGGCATGAAAAGCCAAGTGGGTGGGTCTCATGGATAATTAATTTTGTAGTCTAGTCGAGCAGTTGGCAGTATAGTGCAACAGCTTGGAACATGTGATATTTTGCCATAGGTACTTGATCATGTAAAAAGAACAGCTTTTGAAAATCCATTGTTCTAAATAGTGTGGGTAGCATTAGAATGGGTATTTTGACCAGGAAACAGTGTGGGCAACATTAGAATGGGTATTTTTGACCAGGAAACAGTGTGGGCAACATTAGAATGGGTATTTTGACCAGGAAACAGTGTGGGCAACATTAGAATGGGTATTTTGACCAAGAAACAGAGGGCAACATTAGAATGGGTATTTTGAGCAGGAAACAGTGTGGGCAACATTAGAATGGGTATTTTGAGCAGGAAACAGTGTGGGCAACATTAGAATGGGTATTTTGAGCAGGAAACAGTGAGGGCAACATTAGAATGGGTATTTTGACCAGGAAACAGTGTGGGCAACATTAGAATGGTATTTTGACCAGGAAACAGAGGGCAACATTAGAATGGGTATTTTGACCAGGAAACAGTGTGGGCAACGTTAGAATGGGTATTTTGACCAGGAAACAGTGTGGGCAACATTAGAATGGGTATTTTGACCAGGAAACAGTGAGGGCAACATTAGAATGGGTATTTTGACCAAGAAACAGTGTGGGCAACATTAGAATGGGTATTTTGACCAGGAAACAGTGTGGGCAACATTAGAATGGGTATTTTGAGCAGGAAACAGTGTGGGCAACATTAGAATGGGTATTTTGACCAGGAAACAGTGAGGGCAACATTAGAATGGGCATTTTGACCAGGAAACAGTGTGGGCAACATTAGAATGGGTATTTTGACCAGGAAACAGTGTGGGCAACATTAGAATGGGTATTTTGACCAGGAAACAGTGTGGGCAACATAGAATGGGTATTTTGACCAGGAAACAGTGTGGGCAACGTTAGAATGGTATTTTGACCAGGTAACTGTTGTGTGACAGGCCTTAAAGGCATGGAATGGTTTAACTAAGGAAACAAAAGCTACTTTTTAAAAATATTATTAGTAACTGATTATGTCTTATTGCCAAGTTAAGATATTCTTTCATACTACAAGCAGCTTTAGTTTGGAGTCAGGCAGTGGTTTTACCAAGGAACGAGAAACACCTTGTTTGTGTGTTGTTGCCTTGTCTGGCTAAAACAAATCTGAATGCATGGTGGTCACTGTCATCATTGTCGGTTTCGACACAAACTGTAAAATAACTGTTTTGAAATCTTTAAAGTTGAATGGAAGTACTTTAGAAATGGCAGTCTTTTTTTTTTGTCTTTTTCTGACAGCCGTTGTCCTCAAATGACACATCTTAACACCTAAAAGTTTCCAAATGATCCATAGGGGATAGAAACAGTGGGCTGCTGTCGACAGGTAGTGTAGAGTGGAATGGTAGTCGTGCAGTGATGGTGGATGATCGGAATGGGATGGTAGTCAGAAGGTAATGAGGGCTTTTCTTTCGTTTGTTCTTTGTTGTTTCTTTTCTTTTTTAAAATGAGGTTTTACTAGAACTGGCAGACGGATAACAAAGTAATTGAAATCCGACCAAGTCTGAAAGAGTTTTTACTATGTATTGGAGGCAGCCATAAAGAAGAAAGTTTTGTGTCGTTTGCATACAGGCTACTTTTTTTGCACCCATTCTTACCTTTTAAAAGGTGAAGAAGCTCCGTGGTGCATTCCATGTCATGTACCACTCACAGTGAAACAAATTCTTTTAGAGTGTTGGGATTTGCAATGTGTGAGTGTCAACCTCGGTGTAATGTCAGTGGAGGAAGGACTAGCGCACAGCCCAAACACACTCACAGCTTGCTTACAATCTCATTCATATATCATGCATTCGTCACATCAAACCACTAGTAAAGTCTATAACTTTACTACACATGATCATAGAACGAAACATCAATGCATATGGAATCAAATGAAATAAAACATTCTCTCTTTCCTGAACTTCACAAAATCATTTATCTAAAACATCATTAACTAACCCGGGTATAAACAGATTTCTACTTTACCTGGCCAGGTGATCTTAACTATTCACGAATCACTGTCTTTTCTTTTCTTTTCCTTTTCTCTTTTCACTGTCACTTTCACAACACGACACAACTGCCGGCACTGGTGTTGGTCTGATGGCGCCTGGTCAGGTGAGACTGTTGGCGTTGGTCTGTGGTTCTGCTTGGCGAAGTGACGCTGCCAGGTATGAGGTCGAACCCCCGGTTAGGGTAGAACAGTGACTATCAACATCGATCTGTTCTCCTTTCTTTCTTCCTGCATTAACGCATTGCACTCTCTCTCTCTCTCTCTCTTCTAGTCTGCTCTTATCAAATGGACATGGTTGCTTTTCTTTTCTTTTTTCTTTTCTTTCTTTTTTCTTCATAAATTAGCAACTCTCTCTCCCCTCTCCAATCTCTCCTCAGTCCTTCCTCTGCAGACTATCTCATGCTAATCTCTCAACTTGGTTCTTTTTCTCTCCTCATCTCTCTCTCTTTTCCCTCGTGCAGGGGACTCACCTAAAACCTCCTCATCTCTCTGTCTCTGTTCGTTCTCATCTCCCTGCCTTCCTGTAGGCGAGAGCCTACTCTCCCGAACTTCCCCTCTCTCTCTCCCTGTCTGTTCGTTTTTTCCCTCCTTCTCTCTCCCTCACACATTCCTTTTGCTCTAACCCGTGTCCAAGGGCCGTACCATTGGTCAGTATTTTTACCGCCCTGCACCCGAAGTTTTCCCCCTCTAATTCCATTGGATGTTCAAATCATGACAGTCCCGTCTACACGCCTTACTCTCTGTGGTGGTCAATTGGTCTTTTAAATTGATTAGCTAGATTTCACCCCACCAACACTACCTTCTCCCTCTCCCTTTCCTGCTTTAACCTGCGACGTCCGACTAACAATGACTTTGGGTTTTCCACAAATTGGCCGGATAAGGCTGGCCCAGGCACTGAGGTCCGTCTGGGCAAAACATCGAGGCGTCGGTCAAAGCCGTTTTAGTCGTCTGGGGGGGACAAGAACGTCTCTGTGGAGCCTCTCCCCTATGCTTATGGCCCGGACCCGACCTGTGGGCCCGTCTTTCTGACCCCTAGATGTTTGAGTTGGACTTTTGTCCATTTGGAGTGGCCGACGACTGACCACACTTCGGTTGTGTTGAATTTTGACCGTGACAATTTCCCCCTTGCAAAAGACTATGCACCGCTTGTCTCAAAAACGGTACAAAAAAAAGACAACAACCGAATTTGCTGACACACAGCTACACGCGCAAAGTTTAAAAAAAAATATTTTAAAAAAACAACGGTTTATAAGTTTAAAATATATCATTAGTGAATACCACTCCAATGATTATCATTGCGTGCGCTCTTGCGTTATTTCAACTCATTTTATTAACGACCTCTGTGCGCACCTATGCAATCCCTACCTGCGGTTTTGCCACATCTTCTTTTCACAATTCTTATGGAAAGCACATTTAATATGTTCACGATCCATGACACTTCACTGTGGAATCTCCATCCTCACTTATTGCAAATAATGCATCATACACAAGCGACGTTTTGCTCAAGCATAACTACTTCACATGAACAAGTCTCACAAAGAAAATATGAACAAGTCTCACACAAAAAATATGAACCATAGCCAACTGGGAATGAACCCATATCCAATCAACATAACTGTAATCAACACATATTATCAACAAAGCACCCCGGATATGACTGACTTCCTCTGAGTTGCAGCTGCTAGACTACACGGCTTAAATAGTCAGCTCCGACATTTCTGTCGACCGGGGTTTGTACTGCACTCGGTCCCTGTAGGGCTGCAGTGCCATTCCCCAACGCAGAACTCTGCTGTTTTTCACTGCGCCTCTGCAGGATTTGAGTGGTTGATGATCCGTCTCGATCACGAACTCTTTCCCATACAAGTATTTGTGGAATTTCTGCACGCCCACACAACAGCTAAACACCCCTTCTCCACCGTTGCGTACCCTTCTTCACACTTTGTCAACTTCCTGCTAGATATCTCACAGGAAACTTCGACCCTTCATGCCCTGCAACAATATGCCCCTATCCCACCGCCTTGATGCATCTGTCCGCAACAAAAATGGTTTGGACATATCTGGTAGCTTCAAGATGGGACGGGAACCTAGTCTTTCCAACACCGTCGGGCAGTGCTTGCTCTGCAGCGTCTGACCATTCGAACCACTGCGGTTTCCCTGCCTTGACCAATCACTGAGAGGACTCGTGATTGCAGCAAAAATTTGGGACTAACTCTCTGTAGAACCCAATGAAACCTAGCAGACTCCTGACTTCTGTTTTGGTCTTTGGTCTCTCTGAATTAATCATCTTCTCCACCTTTCCTCTTTCCGGCTGCTTTGTGTCGCCTCCGACGAAAAAAACCTAGGAAACTCCGACTGTCTAGCCCTTCTTTCAGTGACACATCCTGTATGACTCTTCTGGAAACTTAGGCAACAAAATCTCCCCTTCTTCTGCTGGGTCCCCTTTCACCTATCAATGATTGCTGCTGCGCCTATGTGTGAGTCTCACGCTGAATATATTTGCGGAGAAAATTCGCATGGAAAGTTTTGGTTTCCATTCAATCAATTCGGTAATCCCGACCGACCTTTTCAGTGATGGTGAATGGCCCTTCCAATGCTTCAGCAGCTTGTTGTGCCCCGTGGGAAGCAGAAAACAGGACTTGATCTCCCCCCTTTGGGGGATTGCTTCCTCACCTTCCTGTCATATTGCTTCTTCTGACCGACCTAGCCTCCTGCAAACCTTCCCTTGCAAACTACAGGGTCTCGTACCGTGCCCACCTTTGGAATGGGGCGAGATTGGGCCAATCAAATCAACAGCCACTCTCCTGAAGGGTTTTGTGTCAATTAAAGGGGGATGTTTAAGAGGCGCCTTCCTCTTCACCCCTCTTGTGGCTGACCTTTGACACACTTTCACATGACATGCAGAAACGCTTGATGTCTGCCATTGCTCCCGGCCAATAAAAAATTTTCAAAGACTCGGTCAGCCGTTTTACCGGTGCCGAGATGACTCGCCATGAGCGACTCGTGACCCACTGACATGACGTGTCACGATAAAATGCTGGTACCTCTAACTGAGTGGTCACCTTACCTGTCTTCCCTTGGTGACACTCGGTACAACAGCCCGCCTTTCACAGAATTCTGTCTCACCTCCCCTAACCTCCTGTTTCTCTCCACCCCTTGCCAACTCCCAAGACTTCACGAGCGAAGGGTCTTGTTTTCCTTTCGCTGCCCTAAACTCATCAGGCGACACGTCATGCCCGACTTCCTTCCTGGAACAACTAACGGTTTAACAACCTTTTCCTCCTTCTTGCTCCGTGTCTGAACTGCTGCCCTGTAGCAGTCAACAACTCAGGATCCCCTGGATCCCTTGCACTGGAAATTTCCAATGATCGATCGTGAAGGGGTTTCTCCATCACCAACGCAGACAACTCGCCTGAGAAGTAAGGGGTACGTACTTCTATCTTAGCAACTGGAAACTCCCTCACAGTGCCATCGATTTAGAGTACAGGTCTTTGGGTTTGCCCTGTCAATCCCTTTATCGACCGCGTTGTTCGTACTACCCGCATGACAACCAGTGTCTCGTAACACTTTCACCCTCTGCTGGCCAATCCACCCTTCTTCCACTGGGGAACGAACCACTCAGCCTAGTGCCCTCTATCCCTGACACTGGCTGCTTGTCCAGTTACTAGCCCTAAGCTGCACTCCACCCTCTTCAGATGAAACCCTTTTGGGGTTTCCCCTGAGGTCGTTTCCCTGACGACCCTTATCCACCCCTTGCAAGGCTGCTGCCTTCTGGAACCTCATGCGACAATCCCGCCCATGTCCTTCTTTTGACAAATGAAACACCTAAAGTCCCTTTGCCCTTCCTTCTGCCCCACCACTGGGTTTGCAGACTTTGCAGAAAACTTCCTAGTCTCCTTGCACTCTTCTCACCTGTGGGCCCAGCACCTGTTTCTCCTGCACCTTCGTGCCCCAAACGTGCCTTCTATACACCTTGCGAACTTCAACAACTCCCTGCTGTCTCTGGCTGTCTCTCTTTCAAATGTATGGTTAATCAGGGCCGCAACCTGACAAAATCTGTTCTTTCATAAAATAGCTCTTTCAACTCAGCGAACTCCTCTTCGTACCACTCAACTCTAATTGTTGTTCATAGGGGTGTTCTTTTCTTCCGCCATTATATCTCTTTTTTTTTTTTGAACAGATTTTATTACTACGACAGCCAAACTGGTGGTTTCCGACAGCGTGACGTAATAGCACAATCCTATGAATGATAATATTGCTTGGGACAACGTAATTTGTTTTTATAAGACGCCCAGCGCCTGACCCAAAAAATATAGAGTGAATTATAGGTAACTGTGCGAAATGAGTATCTGGGTGAAATGCCAAGCCTATAATTAACTACTTGGAAGCAATGCCAGCCTAGTATTTTTTACTATCTTGGGAACATACAGTAAGACCAACCCCTTGTCTTAGGATTACAATACTTGAATCCCACCCAGCTTCCTCTCTGAAGAAGTTGAACAATTTAATAAATGGGCCAGGATATCCTGGCATGCTCGCCAATAAATTGTCAACCTCGGTGTAATTTTCAGTGGAGGAAGGACTAGCGCACAGCCCAAACACACTCACAGCTTGCTTACAATCTCATCATATCATGCATTCGTCACATCAAACCACTAGTAAAGTCTTATAACTTTATACACATGATCATAGAACGAAACATCAATGCATATGGAATCAAATGAAATAAACATTCCCCTTTCCTGAACTTCACAAAATCATTTATCTAAAACCATATTAACTAACCCGGGTATAAACAGATTTCTACTTTACCTGGCCAGGTGGGTCTTAATATTCCGATCACTGTCTTTTCTTTTCTTTTCCTTTTCTTTTCACTGTCACTTTCACAACACGACACAACTGCCGGCACTGGTGTTGGTCTGATGGCGCCTGGTCAGGTGAGACTGTTGGCGTTGGTCTGTGGTTCTTTCTTGGCGAAGTGCGCTGCCAGGTATGAGGTCGAACCCCGGTTAGGGTAGAACAGTGACTATCAACATCGTTTTGTTTTTCCTTTCTTTCTTCCTGCATTAACGCATTGCACTCTCTCTCTCTCTCTCTCTCTTCTAGTCTGCTCTTATCAAAGGGACATGGTTGCTTTTCTTTTCTTTTTTCTTTTCTTTCTTTTCTTCTTCATAAATTAGCAACTCTCTCTCTCCTCTCCCCATCTCTCCTCAGTCCTTCCTCTGCAGACTATCTCATGCTAATCTCTCAACTTGGTTCTCTTCTCTCCTCATCTCTCTCTCTTTTCCCTCGTGCAGAGACTACACCTAAAACCCCCTATCTCTCTGTCTCTGTTCGTTCTCATTCCCTGCCTTCCTGTAGGCGAGAGCCTACTCTCCCGAACTTCCCCTCTCTCTCTCCATGTCTGTTCGTTTTTTTCTCCTCCTTCTCTCTCCCTCACACATTCCTTTATGCTCTAACCCCGTGTCCAAGGGCCAGTACCATTGGTCAGTATTTTTACCGCCCTGACACCCGAAGTTATCCCCCTCTAATTCCATTGGATGTTCAAATCATGACAGTCCCGTCTACACGCCTTACTCTCTGTGGTGGTCAATTGGTCATTTAATTGATTAGCTAGATTTCACCCCCACCACACACTACCTTCTCCCTCTCCCTTTCCTGCTTTAACCTGCGACGTCCGACTAACAATGACGTTGGTTCCACAAATTGGCCGGATAAGGCTGGCCCAGGCACTGAGGTCCGTCTGGGCAGACATCGAGGCGTCGGTCAAAGCCGCTTAGTCGTCTGGCGGGACAGAACGTCTCTGTGGAGCCTCTCCCCTATGCTTAATTGGCCGGACCCGACCTGTGGGCCCGTCTTTCTGACGCCTAGAATGTTTGAGTTTGGACTTATGTCCAGTTGGAGTGGCCGACGACTGACCACACTTCGGTTGTGTTGAATTTTGACCGTGACAGTGAGACATAAGCATTTTACAGCAGATTCCATGAAAACCTTGTTCAGAGATGTCCCACCAGATGTGATCTTTGAATTTCTGCAAGAAATGAACATTTTTGATCTGATCTAAGAATTTACAAAAGAAAGATAAAAAAAAAAGGATTTCCAGTGTGTGTTTTAGAAGTTGTGCTTTAAAGGGTTGTGTGAATGATATTTTTTTGTGTTTTGGGGTTTTTATACGACTTGTGAGTTGACTTCAACATGGTGACAGCCTGATACGGCCCTTTTTGGTTGGCTGGGCTAGAGGCAACATGCAACATGGTGACAGCCTGATACGGCCCTTTTTGGTTGGCTGGGCTAGAGGCAACATTATCTTGCCTTACTGTAGCCCCTAGTCAATGGGAAACCACAGTCAGTAATGCTGTCCATTCATTGACGTAGTCATTCCTTTACCCAACATTATCCATCCCCAGGAGTCTGGGTGAGGTGATTGTGACCATAGAGCTGGACACGGCCGCTGTGTCTCCTGAACAGCTGGAGAAGATTGAAGAGGCGGTCAACGAGAAGATCCGACAGCAGGTGCCTGTCACCCCTCGACTGTACCCCGATAAACATGACCCCCAGCTACAACAGGTGGGCCTGGGTTTGCAACTGCCTCTGCTGGTTGGCCAGGATGAGATGCATACCAGACACTCATGCATGCTGACAAACCATTTTGATGTTCATTATGTTCATATTCATAAGTCCATGTGTGGGGGGTTAAAGTGACTTGCTTTATGCGAGGTTCTTTGGACCAAGATGCAGAACTCAGAAGGAAAAAAAAAAGAAATTTCAACCTCATATTGCATTTCTTTTATTAACTTGGTCACTTTGCTTTTACTGGACAGACGGAATGCTGCTAACAATGTGTTGATGGTATAACCGAAATTTCGCATGAAACTTCAGAGTAAATGATGTCATATTTTCTTACCGCCATTGTGAGTATGTATGTAGTTGCCTTTGTAATTGGAGATCATTTATGATTTCATGGTATTTTTTTTGTAAGCTCGTTTGCATGTGTTCTGTTTTTTTACATTTCTATCTGAATGCCTGTCTTTCTTTCACTTACATGTTTTTATGGTCTTGGTCTTCATACATTTTCATTATTTCTGTTTTATGTCCTATCTGTCCTCCCTCATTCTTTTGTGTCATATGCATTGTCATGTTTGTTCTTCTGTTATGATGGGTTGAAGTACGTGCCAGTTGACATCTGCTTTAGTGAATAGGTTGGCTTAGAGATCAAATATTCAGAATTCAGAAGTGGTTGCCAGAAAGAGGTGTAATGCCAGATCCTGGGATTGAATCCCACATGGCACAGATGTTCCATCTGCCTTTGGATACTGGCAGAGGAGATGAGCACAGCCAGGTATTTCCCCACTGCCCAGTGAAACATTATGAAGAACTCGGTAGTTGTTTAAGGGGAGAGGTGGCACGAAAATTTGACCATTTTCTTTCAAAAATCATGTTTTGGGGTTTTTGTGCTCAAGAAAGTCTGTTGAAAACCATCTGTAGTGTTCATTTTGTCTATTTTCACATTTTTCTTTGTAAAAAGGACTTTATTTGAAGGAGGTGCATGTGAAAATTGCTGAACTTCTTTATTTTCAAACGTCATTTTCTCAGAATCACTTTTTTCGACAATGGTTGATGTGCAAGGAACACAATATCTCTGGATCCAGACTAGCTAGCTTGGTAATTTTTTTTCTTTTGATCAGAAATGATTCCTGCATGCAATTACATTTTATTTCTAAGTCAAAACAGCACTTATCATTTGCTATTTCTATTTGAAAAATTCAAAAGCAATGAAACGCGAAGCCTGATGGCCACCATATGGAAAAAAGTTATTGAAAAAAAAAGCAGTTTTGATATATAAAAATCCTTTTGTAATTGCATTACTATAGCTTAGCAAGTTAAGATATATAAAAATCCTTTTGTAATTGCATTACTATAGCTCAGCAAAACAAGAAAAGTCATGTTTCAAGTGCCTAACATGTCAGCTATGATAGAAATACAGTTCTTGTTATGAACCGGTTTTTTTTTTTTCATTTTTCATCATTTTGTCCCCATTTGTGGTCCCCAAATGACACAAGAGCTTTGAAATCACCAAAATTTGTTTTTCCATGTTTTTTTTTTAACATAAACAATAGAAACAAAAATGAAGAAGTTTTAAAAGAACAATGGTTTAATTTTTGTGCCACCTGTCCCCGTAACATCAGAAATATCGTACCCCTCACCCTGCTGGTTTCAGTTCCGGGCCCGGGGTTACCGGATGATCACGAAGGTCCTGTGCGGGTGTTGGACATCGACGGCATTGACGCCACCCTGTGCTGCGGTACCCACGTGTCCAACCTGTCTCATCTGCAGGTAAGGCTTGACATGTGTCAAAAGCTTAGGTCGGATCGTCAGATTTGAAATGGGCGTATCAGGATAAAGATTTTTTGTTTGTTTTTGGTTCTGTTTTGTCGTGACTTTGGGGTATTTCATATTTCTTTCTACGTGTCCCATAACCATGGATTTTTCTTTAAACATTTTTTTTTTTTTTCTTCGTTTTTTTTTTTCCGTTTTCTTTTGCTGTCTCACCTTCTATGTGACTTCTGTGGCATTGCTTCCATGCTGCTCATTCTGGG
Organism: Conus ventricosus; assembly: GCA_018398815.1. NCBI lineage: Eukaryota > Metazoa > Mollusca > Gastropoda > Neogastropoda > Conidae > Conus > Conus ventricosus. Next base: position 7,909,303 of record CM031620.1, on the reverse strand, counting down.
TTGTTGTCCACAGCTACACCCTGGTCTATCCTGTCATAGCTATGGCACCAGCAATTCCCCAGGAAGCAGTCACTATCACGTTGTCAATAGGCAACCCACCAGAGGAGACACTGCACCGCTGCCGAGTCACTTTGTTGAGGTGTTTAGTGGGTGCCTTTTCTTAGCCAGCATATGTAGGAATCGCCCCGTAAACCCTGTGCAGATGACAATATTTGCTGAGCTGCAGAGCCAGCAAGCATGAGCATCCTCCTGCGGAGAGTGCCACCACATCCTTCCAGGGACAGTCCTCTGATCTTCAGACCTGTTTACCCATACCATTTTGCAGCAATTTTTATGGAAAAAAATCTATATTACGGGAATTATGTCCTCCCCCCTCAAAAAAACAAACAAACAAATAAAAAAACGGGAAAAAAATCAAAGAAAGAAAATTGTTGAATGCGAAGTTTCGTCTGCTACTGTTTTGGTCAAAAGCAGTAAGAAGACATTTCCTAGCGTGCGTTGTGTCTTTTACCTTGTCAAAGATGGCGACAAAGCGGTTTTACATGCCAACGGGTGGCTCTTCCCAAATTTCAAAAGTTGCGAAAGTATTGCGATTATGAAGATTACATTTTTTTTTTTCTTCTTCAAATTACAGGTTTTTGTGTGAGATATTACAGGTACACAAATTAGGGGTAAACAGGTCTGGATCTTGCCTGTCCAGACAACTTGGACACAAACCCACCAGAAACATGGACACAGAGAGGAAATCAAAAGGGAGGTTAACTCAAGTGCAGGGCAGGAAGAGCCCACAGAATTTGAGACATTTAGCTGTGTGCTTTGTTGATGAGGATGAGAGTGAAGAAGATGTATGCTGTGGAGCTCCTCTCTGGTCAGAGATTACATGACAGGGCTGTGCTCTACGCTTCCTTTGAAAATGGATTCTGCTGTCCACCAGGCCTGAGAGATACAGACACCTGCAGTGTTGGTCAGGAAATCTGAGCAACACTCAAAGAGATGCACCCATTGGATGAATGTGGTTCCTGTCTCCCAATTTAACCCTATGGCAAACTCAACTCTGGGTAGGAGGTGAACAAGGCCGAAAAATCACTTAGATAAACTGAACAGCCACAGTGACTGGTGTGTTTTCCAAGGATGTAGCAGTTCAGCATCAACCGGTTATGGTGGTGCAGTGTGACCATTGTAGGTCTTGGGCTGGAAACATGTGAGTTCAAATCCCAACAGAGCTATATTTTTTTTTTCATCCTTGAGAACATAGAGATTTTCAGTGTGCTCTGGGGTTCATTAGAAAAATAATGGAACTTCACAGTCGAATTTCATCCCCAGCATGGCCCTGTCTAAGAGTGTTATTCACATGTCCAGACCAACACTGCAAGAGTCCTGGCCCGACTGATACTGGGATGCATTGTGAAAGGAAGCATGGAGTGAGGCCCTGACGTGTGGCCTCCGACCACAGCAGGACTTGGTTAGCATCATGGCGATTGGTTGGTCTCAAAACCCAAAGAGTCTCAACATTCTGTGGTCCTTCGGGCACTGTTCGTGTGGTGACTGCAGGTGTCCATGTCCTTTCCACATCCATGGCGGAGGTGGAAGTGTGTCACAGTCTTCACTGCCAGCAAGTTCATGGGGAGCACTGGTGGATGACCCTGGTGGTGCTTTCAGAGGGACACTCCAACTCACACTGTGCGACTAAAACAGTTTTCTGTAGGAAAGTTGTTGTCATCTGCTAGGGGTTTATTATATGGAGTCATGCACATATTGAATCACAACAGGCAGGCAATGAACTCCACCAAAACGTCTCAGCAGCAGTGCAGTGTCTTCTTTGGTGGGTTGCCCTATGATGATGGTACGCTCATTTGTTCCCTGTCAACTGGAACTGCAGAGGGACAATGATTAAGTTGGGTTTGGCTGAGGGAGCGGGAACTTCTGACATGGAAGATATTTCATTGAAGCGCCACAGCAAAAACGAATTCAAAGGAATGACCTAAAAAAAATGCGTTTAAAAAAAGGCAAACCCAACCCATTATAATGAGAATAAAATGAAGTGTATGTTAGTCGTCTGTTTTGTTTTCTGTAACTTTGTGTGTGACGTTTATTTGTGCAGTTCTTTCATATGTCTTATAGTAGAAGGGCAACCAGGAATCATGACCCTGGCCTCCATAGAGTGTTTAGAGAGCTGAAACATTTGTGTGAGGGGAGATCGTCCCTGAAGACTTTCTACATTCAAGCTCTTCCAAGAGTTTCTTCCTACTGTCTGTCTTCCTGTGAGGAAGGAATCTGCCTGTCTGTTCTACCGTCAGAGCAGTCAGAGAAAATGGATTCTGCCTGTCTGTTCTACCGTCAGAGCAGTTAGAGAAAATGGATTCTGCCTGTCTGTTCTACCGTCAGAGCAGTCAGGGAAAATGGATTCTGCATGTCTGTTCTACCGTCAGAGTAGCTAGAGAAAATGGATTCTGCCTGTCTGTTGTACCGTCAGAGGAGTTAGAGAAAATGGATTCTGCCTGTCTGTTCTACTGTCAGAGCAGTCAGAGAAAATGGATTCTGCCTGTCTGTTGTACCGTCAGAGGAGTTAGAGAAAATGGATTCTGCCTGTCTGTTCGACCGTCAGAGCAGTCAGAGAAAATGGATTCTGCCTGTCTGTTCTACTGTCAGAGCAGTCAGAGAAAATGGAATCTGCCTGTCTGTTCTACCGTCAGAGCAGTCAGAGAAAATGGATTCTGCCTGTCTGTTCAACCGTCAGAGCAGTCAGAGAAAATGGATTCTGCCTGTCTGTTCAACCGTCAGAGCAGTCAGAGAAAATGGATTCTGCCTGTCTGTTCTACCATCAGAGCAGTCAGAGAAAATGGATTCTGCATGTCTGTTCTACTGTCAGAGCAGTCAGAGAAAATGGATTCTGCCTGTCTGTTCTACTGTCAGAGCAGTTACAGAAAATGGATTCTGCCTGTCTGTTCTACCGTCAGAGCAGTTAAGAGAAAATGGATTCTGCCTGTCTGTTCTACTGTCAGAGCAGTTAAGAGAAAATGGATTCTGCCTGTCTGTTCTACCATCAGAGCAGTTAAGAGAAAATGGATTCTGCCTGTCTGTTGTACCGTCAGAGCAGTCAGAGAAAATGGATTCTGCCTGTCTGTTCTACTGTCAGAGCAGTCAGAGAAAAAATGGATTCTGCCTGTCTGTTCTACCATCAGAGCAGTCAGAGAAAATGGATTCTGCCTGTCTGTTCTACTGTCAGAGCAATTACAGAAAATGGATTCAAATTTGCTATATTTAATGTTCTGGGATAGGTGAGACTGAGGGTAGAAGTCACTGGTGAACCCAGTCGGCGATTGTAGTGTTGAATGTTTCTCTCGGACACAACGGACTTGTTGACCACTATAAATGTTCAGACTGCCACCGTTGTCTCCTGTCTGTCGACACTCCTGAACACAGTCAAACCCACCATGAACATTCAGACTGCTGTCATCGTCTTTCTCCACTCTTAAACACACTCAGGATGACTGTGGACATTCAGATGCCTTTGCTCTCTGTATACATTCATCAGCACAAACAAACCTACAGCAAACATTCTGATTGATATTTCTGTCTTGCTGTACTTGTGCACAGAATTAAGTACTGAAACGAGAGTCTTGTATCTGAGTTTCTATTTAACTCAGAGTCCACCAACACCCAGGGAGAAGGGAGAAGAGGGAGGGGGAGGAAAGGAAAGGAAGGGGTGGAGAAATAGAACGTGGAAGTAAAATAAAGTATTCCGGGCATAATCATTGCAGAGAATCCTCCTGTGTCATCAGGGTCGGGAGTCAGCCGATTATCTCTTCAGTCCTGCAGAAAAAGAAATAGATAATATATTGAGAAACAGTCCGGCATAACGAGAATTTGCTGATGAATACAAATTGTTGGGATAGCTTACACTTAAAAGACACAAAACCATGTTTTCATTGAGCAACATGGTGATGTCTACATTTCTGCTTTTAAAAAAAAATTCAGATATGTTTTTGGAAATACGTGCTGCTGAGAAATGTCTATGACTGCCCTATTAGTATTTCAATTTTTTTTTTATAGTGAATTGTTTTTTTGTTTGTAAAAGATCTGTCGGTTAACACCCACATGTTGGTGTGAACACATTCGCAGTGAATTAAATCAGCAATATTGACAATCAGAAATGAGTTATGGCCAGAGTCTTCCAAAGCAATGTCCCTCAACTGTTGTACAGACGCAGGAGGCAACCAACAACCACAAAAATTAGAAGGTAATCTGAATGTTAAAGGCAGAAACACTCACACATTACAAAGACAATTGATTGAAAAAGAAAAGAGCTTTATTCAAGAAGTGGGGGGGGGGGGGGGGGGGGGAGAGAAGTGGGGATGGGTGGGGAGAGCTATGTGCTCATGTGACTCGTAATGTGCAAAACTCGTGGAATTTTTAAAAAGTGCATAACGGTGAAAGTGGGGGGGAAAAAATGAAAGAAAACAGATGAAAAAGAAAAAGAAAAATCAGTCGGAGAGAACTGGAAAGGCAGTGGAATCTCTGGAAAGCTTGGAGGTGTTTTTGGTACGCTGGCACACGACATTGATGCAGTTTTCTTCCTGCCCAGCAGAAGGCAAAGTAATGGTATTCTCTTACATCGCCCATCAGCAAGCCGTTCTACAAGTGGAAGAGACTGATGAAAGCCAGGTGACCAAGCAGTGCTGATCGTGGTTGGATTGGTAAGTAGATGAAACACCCCTGAATGCTCAGATTTGCACCAGATTCCATCATCTTGAATGAAAATTTCAAATTTTTTTTGTGGAGATGAGGCAGGGGAAGAAGGTGAGCTTTGAGAAGTGCAGGGATAGGGGGGTAATGAGTGGGGGATGGGGACAAGGGGGGGGGGGGGGGAAAGATGAAACAAAAGACATGCTCTGACCCCCAGAATTTAAGAGATTTTTTTGTTTTCCTTGGTGGGACCTGAGAGAGAGAGAGAGAGAGAGAGGGGGAGGCATGCAGAGGAAGAGAGAGAGACAGACGGAGAGAGAGACAGACAGACAGACAGAGACGGAGAGAGAGAGAGAGAGAGGGAGAGAGAGAAGGAGACAGACATATAGAGAGAAGGGGGGGGGGGGGGGGGAGAGACAGAGAGAGAGAGAGGGAGCAAGGGAGAGAGACAGAAAGAGAGACAGAGAGGGAGAGGGAGAGACAGACAGACAGAGAGGGGGAGAGGAGATAAGATAAGATAATGTTGCTTATAGCCCAGCCGACTGCAAAGGGCCACATCAGGGCTGTCACCACGTTAAAATCAACTCACAAGCCATTAAAAAAAACAACAAACTTTCACACATCACTTTAAATGACATCTTCTAGAAACACACCAGAAACTTCGTTAAAAATCTTTCTTCCGTAAAATCTTAAATCAGATGAAAAATGTTAATCTCTCTCAAAAACTCAAGGATCACGTCAGGCGGGACATCCCTGAACAGGATCTTCATGGACTCCGCTGTAAAATGTTTGTGTCTCACATCGTGCAAGTCCCAACACTCTAAAAGAATATGTTTCATTGTGAGTGGCACATGACATGGAATGCACTACGGAGCTTCCTCATTCTTTAAAAGGTAGGAATGGGTAAAATACGAATGGCCGGTGTGCAGCCGGCACTGAAGTGTTTCTTCTTTACGACCACCAGACATAGATGGGAGGAACTCCTTAAGATTTGGACGGATCTAAAAGAGTTTGTTATCCGTCTGCGTATTCCAATCCTCCTGCCAGAGGTCTCTCACATAATCATTAATTTTGGGTTTCAGATCTGAGCAGGGGATATATATGTTGGACAGTTTCTCTCTGTGGCATTCTTGGCTAAAGGGCTAAACGATCAAGAGGACAAGATGGGAGAGGGCAAGACAGAGAGAGGGAGAGGTATATGCGTGAGAGAAAGAGAGAGAGAAGAGAGGGTAAAAAAACAAACTATTACTGCACTCTGCATGTCACAGACAGAGGAAACAGGGAAAATGGTGATTGCCTGGAGTTAGAATGGACACTGATACCAGGTAAAATGACACAGGAGAGAGAGAGAAAAAGGATCATGGAAATTCATGCTCTGTTACTCAAGGAGAGATCTACAGACCAAAGTAAATCACTCACTCCAATTCGCAGACGAAAGAGTACTTGGTCTCACAGTCAATGTCGTACCACCCCTGTTTGCTGACGTCCATGGCGACACAGTCCTCGTTGTTCTTCCAGTTGTTGGGGTCACCGTCGACCCAGCTGAAATAGGTGGGGCGGACGTGGCTGAACGAAAATTCATACTCCCCCTCCACGGCAAAGTCCTCCATGCCCATCCACAGGCTGGTGCCTGGAGAGAGGGGAGGGAATTCTTTTAGCACTGTGCGTCAGTGGAGTGGGACGAGTTCGGATTGGAATGTAGGTCAGTGATTGATCTTTGTTGCCAAGGTTCACCGTGTGTGTGTGTGTGTGTGCCGGGATCTCTTTCTGTACAGTTAACTCCCCTGCCTTCTGGAGGTTCTTTGCAAGTAGCTTCCTCTTGTCTAAGACTCTCTTTGACTTAGCTCAGAAAAAATTTTTTTGTCTTTTTATATTACAGTGTTTCTGCCTCTGTGGACTGTGGTCCTGTTTTGGGTCTGAAACCTCTTTTACATTTCGCCCTCCCCCTCCCCCCTCCCCACTCCCCCCCTCCCCCACTCCCCCCTCCCCCACTCCCCCCTCCCCCCCCCCCCCCCTCCCCCGCCAGTAACCATTATAACATACCAGCTTTTTTTTTTTCTTCAGTTTTTGGTCAAAATTGTAAAAATTGGACTCATTCTCAAGGATGGACACCTGCTGACCTTTCTGCACTATCTATTTTCCCATGCATCATTTTTGATGTATTTTGTATCATAAGTTTTGTTGAAATGTTTTTCATTCATTTCTTTATGCTTAAAAAAGGAAATCTGTACCTGAGAAATTCAGGGGAATGGATGGCGCTCCCAGCACGGCCTTGTCGTATGTGCCATAATGGAGTCAATAGTTTTAACCTCCATGTCATTGAGTGTGTGTGCGTGTTAGTGTGTGCGTGCGTACGAGTGCGTGTATGTGTGTGTGTGTGTGTGTGTGTGTGTGTGTGTGTGTGTGTGTGTGAATTTCTTGTTTCTTTTTTAGAGGCTTTTTTTTCTCTCATCAAAATGTTTTTTTCCCCCTCTATTTGAGTTTGACAACCCTTTGAATATCCTGTATAATCCTGTTGTGGGCTGCGGCAATTCAACCTCTATACTAACAGCCAAGGTGTGTACAACAGTATGACTCCCCTTTATCATCATCTCACGACAACAAAGGTGTTGTGGTCAGTGTGACTCCCCTTTATCATCATCTCACGACAACAAAGGTGTTGTGGTCAGTGTGGCTCACCTCCATGGTCTCTGACCAGAGTGGCCACAAAGGTGTTCTCCTCGGCGTTATTGATCTCCACCAGGTGGGCTTGAACGAGGTTGCAGGCCACCTGAACAACATCGGTCATTGTGGACACATTGTGTTAAGCATGCATCCTGTAGGTTTTTTTTCATCACATACCATTATAGAAATTATTCTGTCCTGAGATAATAGTTAAGTTTTATCTTGCACACCTTGTACAATCTCTCTCTCTCTCTGTCTGTCTCTCTCTTTCTCTCTCTCTCTCTCTCTCTCTCTCTCTCTCTCTCTCTTCTCTCTCTCTCTCTCTCACTGTCTCTCTCTCTCTCTCTCTCTTTCTCATTCCCTCCCACCCTCCCCCTCTCTCTGTCATTCTGATCCATCCTGTCTGTTTGTCTGTCTCTGTCTCTCTCTCTGATCAATCATATTTTAAGATGCATATTAATCTGATTGTAAGTATGGCCTGACAGGTGTATGTGTATTGACACAGTTCCATGGTATCTATATAGTTATGGCCTCACATGTGCTTATGTGCTGACACAGTTCCATGGTATCTATATAGTTTGGCCTCACATGTGCTTATGTGCTGACACAGTTCCATGGTATCTATATAGTTTGGCCTCACATGTGCTTATGTACTGATACAGTTCCATGGTATCTATATGGTTTGGCCTCGTGTGTGTTTATGTACTGACACAGTTCCATGGTATCTATATGGTATGGCCTCATTTGGTGTTTATGTAGTGACACAGTTCCATAGTATCTATATGGTTTGGCCTCATTTGTGTTTATGTAGTGACACAGTTCCATAGTATCTATATGGTATGGCCTCATTTGTGTTTATGTAGTGACACAGTTCCATAGTATCTATATGGTTTGGCCTCATTTGTGTTTATGTAGTGACACAGTTCCATAGTATCTATATGGTATGGCCTCATTTGTGTTTATGTAGTGACACAGTTCCATAGTATCTATATGGTTTGGCCTCATTTGTGTTTATGTAGTGACACAGTTCCATAGTATCTATATGGTATGGCCTCATTTGTGTTATGTAGTGACACAGTTCCATAGTATCTATATGGTTTGGCCTCGTGTGTGTTTATGTACTGACACAGTTCCATAGTATCTATATGGTTTGGCCTCGTGTGTGTTTATGTACTGACACAGTTGCATAGTATCTATATAGTTTGGCCTCGTGTGTGTTTATGTACTGACACAGTTCCATAGTATCTGCATACCTTGACCTCATAGGTGTAAGTGAATTGACACAGTTCTGTAGTGTCTGTCTTGATGTTACAGGTGTGTACGTATATACACAGTTCTATAGTGTTGATCTACATTGACCCTTACAGGTGTATATATGTATTGACACAGTTCTGTAGTGTCTGTCTTGATGTTACAGGTGTGTACGTATATACACAGTTCTATAGTGTTGATCTACATTGACCCTTACAGGTGTATATATGTATTGACATAGTTCTGTAGTGTCTGTCTGCCTTGATCTTACAGGTGTATAATTATTGCTGTAGCATGTGTCTACCTTGATCTTACAGGTGTGTATTTATTGACACAGTTCTGTGGGATCTGTCTACCTTGACGTTAAAGGTGTATATGTATTGATATAGTTCTGTAGCGTCTGTCTACCTCGACCTTAAAGGTGCATATGTATTGACACAGTTTTGTAGTGTCTGTCTACCTTGACTTGACAGGTGTAAATAAATGTATAGACAAGTTCTGTGGTGTCGGTCTACCTTGGCCTCACAGGTGTAAATAAAAATGTATTGACACAGTTGTGTAGTGTCTGTCTGCCTAGACCTGACAAGTATAAATTTATTGATAGTTCTATAATTCTGTCTGCCTTGACTTTACATGTGTAAATGTATCGACACACTTCTGTAATGCCTTTACCTTGACTTTTACAGGTGTATGTGCATTGACATAGTTCAAAAGTGTTTCTCTACCTTGAAATTACCAGTGTATATTTATTTATGCATTTCTGTAGTACTTACTTGGCCCAACAGATGCATATGTGTTGACATAGTTTTACACTGCGCTCTAGCCTTAGGAGTGTATGTGTATTGACACAGTTCTACAGTGTGTACCTTTAAGTTTTACACTGCGCTCTAGCCTTAGGAGTGTATGTGTATTGACACAGTTCTACAGTGAGTACCTTTAAGTTTTACACTGCGCCCTAGCCTTAGGAGTGTATGTGTATTGACACAGTTCTACAGTGTGTACCTTTAAGTTTTACACTGCGCCCTAGCCTTAGGAGTGTATGTGTATTGACACAGTTTTACAGTGTGTACCTTTAAGTTTTACACTGCGCTCTAGCCTTAGGAGTGTATGTGTATTGACACAGTTCTACAGTGTGTACCTTTAAGTTTTACACTGCGCCCTAGCCTTAGGAGTGTATGTGTATTGACACAGTTCTATAGTGGTACCTTTACCTTACAGGTGTATGTGTACCGACTCAGTTCTGTCATGTTTACCTTGGCCTGACAGGTGTATGTGTATTGACCCAGTTCTGTAGTGTGTACCTTTACCTTACATGTGTATGTGTACTGACACATTTGTATAGTACTTACCTTGGTCTCACAGGTGTATGTGTATTGACACAGTTTTATAGTGTGTATCTTAACCTTACAGGTGTATGTATGGTGTCCGCTATATATGTTGACTTTACAGGTGTGTAGGTATTGACACAGTTCTGTGGACTGTGCCTTGACCTTACAGGTGTCAGTGTATGGACAGCAGGTCTGTGGTATCTGCTCACTTTGCTGTCACAGTTGTGTGTGTATCCTCTACAATTTTATCACAAGCATATAAAGAGTCAAGCAAGAAAACTATGATTTTCTTTTTCTGTTGGTATGCTTGTAAGTTGCGGCCCATTGCATGTTGATGGGCCATGTTACTACAGCAAGCTCAAATCGTTTTCAAGAGAGCAGTGAGTTCGGGGAGTACTCAAAACTGAAATGGCGAGAGGCTGACAGTTAGTTGTTGTTTTCTTGGCAGCCGTATACAGAGGCTGACATGTTGACAATCTTGCCCACCAGTTACACTGTCAGTCAGTTCTTTTATGCTGGTCTGGTTGATTACGTAATGGTCAGACACTAACTGTTACTTGAATCTCACATTCAGCTGCCATCATGATGACACCGCCACACCCGCTGCCATCATGATGACACCGCCACACCCGCTGCCATCATGATGACACCGCCATATCACCAAAAAGGACATCCCAACGTGCTAGGACTGTGGTCTTAAGATAGACCTGCTGCACCCGCTGCCATCATGATGACACCGCCATATCACCAAAAAGGACATCCCAACGTGCTAGGACTGTGGTCTTAAGATAGACCTGCTGCACCCCCCCCCCAACCCCCCCCTCCCCCCCTCCCCCCTGCTGAGAGTTACTTGAAAAAGAGGCAGCACAGGACCAGCAATGGGAACAGCACTTTCATGGCTTACCTCCCTTCCCCTGTAGTGTGGGCTTACCTTGGCTTCAAAGAAGGTGTAGGCTTCATGGAAGTAGAGGTAACACGATGTCTTGGACTCCGCCCATCCAGGTGGGCACTCGCAGGCTGCCAGACAGGTAGGAAGAGTCACCAGACATCGTGTCAGACCAGACAGACGGAAATGCTCAGTCAGTGATGGGTCTACTACCCAGACAGATACATGGTTTCTTCATGGTGATGTGAATGAAGTCATGTTCATAGCTGCCAACCCTCCGAACTTTTTCTGGAATTTCCCTAATTTAGGAATTCTCACAACATCCTGAATTTAA
>CM031620.1:7877075-7892369 GCA_018398815.1 Conus ventricosus | reverse complement strand
GTGTGTGTGTGTGTGTGGTGTGGTGTGGGGTGTGTTTGCACGCACGTGCACGCATGCGCATGGGTATGTCGATGCGTGTGTGGGTCTATGTATCCACACACACACACACACACACACACACACACACACACACCCCACACACACACACACACAAACAGAGAGAGGAGAGAGAGAGAGAGAGGAGAGAGAGAGAGAGGAAGAGAGAGAGAGAGAGAGAGAGAGAATGCGAATGGTTCATTCATTAGGCCATGGCCCCTTATGAAGGGGGTGAGTAAACACACGACAATCAACAATGAACTTGTTCATGAAATCGGACATTTGAAATACACGATTACGAGGTCATAATTTCTCTGAACTTAAAAGCTTTATACACGAAAAGCGATAAATTCCTAACATCACTGTGTTTAGAGGATGCCATCAACAAGCAGAGTTTAAAGACACAAGGGCATTGAAAATATTTGCTGGGAATAAACTTTTCTCTAATTTTACTAAGAGCTGGGCAGCATAAAACAAAATGTACTTCATCTTCCTTGAAATTGTTGCATAAACAACATATCAGATTTGCTTCATTGTGTTCTCTGTATCTATAATGATGCACCGCTATCTCTGAAACCCCCAGCTAAATCTCCTTGTTATATATTTCAAATGACTATCCATATTCAACAAAAGGTGTGTTTTTATTTCATGTGTATTACAAAACATCCTGAACATATTAAATCTTTCACTGTTTTGAACATGATCATGCCATTTTTGCCATCTGCAATCAATTAGACGTTGACGAAAAACATATAAATCCCTTAACATTGCCAACGCCCTGATTCATCCACACTTCTCCAAAACCATATTCGTTTAAACATGTGTGTACATCCGATACCCAATTTTGGTTTCCTTTCTTATCTAATCCAAACAACATATTATATGCTTTACGAGGTAAGCGACACTCATCCATTTGAAGCAAATTAAACCAGTAACGAATACACTGAACAGCAGAATTTAAATATAAGGGATATCTATTGGTTTCACCATAAACTAAATCATTGCTTACACCCAAACATTTCTTTAAAGCAAATAAGTGCACAGATTCAGAAAATAAAACAGCTGTGTTGAGTTATCTTCAATCACTTCAATCAATAACAAGTCGTTGACATTATTTGTTAAAATATTTGATTGTCATGTGCAACCTGCTGTACAGTATGGCTCGGAACTGTGGAGAGGAGAGAGAGAGAGAGAGAGAGAGAGAGAGAGAGAGAGAGAGAGAGAGAGAGAGAGAGAGAGGGGGGGTACAAATAAAGGAAAAAGCGTGGGAATAGTGTAACATACGACAAACCAGTAAATGGTAATAAAGAAAGAACATGAGCATAAGGATATTAAACGCAACACTTAAGAACAAGTGTGGCATTAGTGAGTGACAGAGGGACAGAGAAAGAAGAGGGAGCAAACAGAGAGAGAGAGAGAAGAGAGAGAGAGAGAGTGAGAGAGAGGAGAGAGAGGAGAGAGAGAGAAGGAGGAGAGAGAGGAGGACAGAGGAGAGAGAGAAGTGTGGAGGAGAGAGAGTGAGAAGGAGAGAGGCGGGGAAAGAGCAGAGAGAGAGGAGAGAGGAGAGAGAGGCGGGGAAGAGAGAGAGAGAGAGAGAGAGAGCGGGGGGGGGGGGGGGGGGGAGACAGACAGGGAAGGAGAGGAAACTAGGCAAGGAATGAGCAGGGAGGGAGAACGAGCGTGGAGGAGGGTGGAGGAAAGATGTGGGCAGGAGAGAGAGAGAGAGAGAGAGAGAGAGAGAGAGAGGAGAGAGGAGAGAGAGAGAGTGAGAGAGGAGAGAGGGGGAGACGGAGAGAGAGAGGAGAGGAGAGAGAGGGAGAGAGAGAGAGGGGGGGAGAGAAGAGAGGGAGAAGAGAGAGAGAGAGTGTGTGGGAGGAGAGAGAGAGAGGAGAGAGAAGAGAGAGGTGGTGTGAGAGAGAGAGTGTGGTGTGTGTGTGTGTGTGAGAGAGAGAGAGAGAGAGAGCGAGAGAGAGAGGAGAAGAGAAAGAGAGAGAGATAGACAGACGACAGACAGGAAGAGATGATGAGGGAAGGAAAAGAGAGAAGGAAAGGAGGGAGAGGAGACAGACAGGAGAGGGGGGGGGGGGGGGGTTAGGAGGAGGACGAGGGTGCGAGATGGACGGGAGTAGGTAGAGGTAGAGGGAAAGAAAGGGAGTGGAGGGGAAGAGGTGGCAGGAAGGTGAGGGATAGGGAGAGAGAAACGAGGAGGGAAAGAAGAAGAAGAAGAAGAAGAAGAATGAAGAAGAGAGAGAGAAAGGAGAGAGAGAGAGAGAGAGAGAGAGAGAGAGAGGAGAGAGAGAGAGAGAGAGCAGACCGGAGAATGGCAGGCAGGAGACAGACAGACAACACAGAGGCGCAGTGCTAGTTGGTATGGAAAGAAAGGAGAATATCAACAGGGTTTGACTGGAAACAGGTCTCCCCGCACAGAAGGGGTCAGGAAGACCGCCAGAAGTCAACCGGATTGTGGCTACCACGGGGATGTGGAGTTGTCTCCCGTGGTCCCAGTAAAATGTCCTTTTACTGCCATTCTTCTCTCGTTCCCTCCTCCACCCTATCTCCATCTCTCTCTCCCTCCCATTCTCCACCCTCTCTATCTCTCAACCTTTCATCCTCTCTCCCCTTATCCTTTCTCTCATTCTCTCCTTTCAGCTTCTTGTCTCTCTTTTTCTCTCCCCCACTTCTTTTCCCCCGTCTCTCTCACACGCTCTCTGCACTTTCTCTCACTCACTGTCTCTATCCTTCGCTATCTCTCTCTCTCTCTCTCTCTCTCTCTGCTTCCCATTTTCCCCTCTCTTCTTTTCTGTCTCACTTTCACTACTTTTCCCCCTCCAGCAGTCTGTCTCTCTCCGTGCCTCGCACACACACACACACACACACACACACACACACACACACAACACACACACACACACATGTGTGTGTGTGTGTGTTATATGTATACTATATAATGTGTGTGCGTGCGTGCGTGCGTGCGTGGGGGTGTGTGTGTGTGTGTGTGTGGTGTGTGTGTGGTGTGTGTGTGTGTGTGTGTGTGCGTGGTGTGTGTGTGTGTGTGTTCAATGTTCGTTTTTGGTCCCCGACTCTCGGTCATCGTTGTCAGGATGTGCATGGCGTTGACACCTTGACACGTTCCGCCTCCACTGCCGGTCTTGCACTTCAACATGAAGGGCCGACGATAGCGAATACCAGGCCACGAAAAAAAAAAAAACGGTGGGCAGGGAGGAGGGGGGGGGGGGGGGGCGAGGGAGGAGGTGAGGGAGAGACAGAGAAAGAAAGAAAGAAGAAGAAAGGGGAAAAAAAAATATATATATATGTAATATATACGCAGAAAGAGTATGCGGGCAAGAAACGTCCGTTTCTTGTATGGAGACTAAAGTCCTACGCTGTCATCTCTGTTTGTCTGCCTCTCTCCGGTTTTTTCAAAACCGATCAGAAATGTTAACTTGTTAACTAATGTGCACATGTTCAAAATTAAAACATCATCGTTATTTCTCCAGACCTGGTGGCACTCAACGAAAACAGACGCTCACACACGCTGGGTGTATGACACAGAAATCATCGTCGTAGTAGCATGGGAAGAGAGAAAGGCAAGGGGGTCGGTGGGGAAGCGCTCCGCGTGTGTTGGATCAGAACAGTCACCATTGGACGTCACCGACAGGACTGGACAGCAGTGCGGTGTCTTCGGTGCTGGGTTGCCTCGGGTCGGCCTTGCTTTGATTGCTCCCCGTGGAGGGCTGGTGCTAGTACTGCGACAGGACCACTCTGTGTGTGGCTGTGTGAGGGATCTGGAATCAGCGGTGTGAGAGAATGCCGCAGAGGGGGCACGGAGGATCAGACAGTATATAAATATACTCAGAGGCATAAAAAACGCGAAAAAATAGAGACAGTGCACGATTGTTCACATTGTGAACAGGACGTAAGCAATGTCGTTGGCACGTGCAACATTAGCAGTACGTGGTTTGTCTTGGCCGGTTGTAACCTCGTAACAGTGGGTGAATGTTGCCGGGTCAGCGTTTTTGGCACGAGGAGTGCATTTGCCATGTGGACTACCTACGCCACGTGCATCAATGTGAATTGCAACTCAATGTGGCCCCCATTGTGGGGCTATAAATTTCCAAACCCCAAAAAGTTCAAATCATCCCTTCCAGAGGCGCCAACATAATGCCGAGACTTTCTCGTCAAGATCGTTGCATAGCAATGGGGCAACTGCAGGCCGGGTTCCAATGAGGCAGGTCGCTATCGCATTCGGAGTCCACATTTCCACCGTCTATCGCCTTCTGGACCGCTTTCAAGCAAGAAACACCACTGATGACAGACCGAGGAGCGGCAGACCGAGGGTCACCACAGCAGCCCAAGACCGCCATCTTCTTCGTCAGCATCGACGGGAGCCTTACCAAACCGCTGCCAACACAGCCAGGAACACCGTCGGCAACCATGGCAGGCCAATCAGCAACAGGACCGTGCGTCGCCGACTGAACACAGTTGGTCTCCAATGCAGGCGTCCAGCCCGGCGACCTATCCTGACACTCCAGCATCGCCAGAACCGTCTGCAGTGGGCACAGATCCACGTGCATTGGCGCCATCGGGACTGGGGCCGAGTCCCTCTTCAGTGATGAAAGCCGGTTCTGCGTTGACCCAGGCGATGGCCGCATCCGGATCTGGAGAAGAGCGGGGGAACGCTTCACGGATGCCAACATCACCGAAAGGGACCCATGGGGTGGTGAAAGCATCATGATCTGGGGGGCTATCGGCATAAATCGTCGTATTGGGCCAGTCATCTTCCAGAATGTGGGTCCAGGACGTGGTAACGGGGTCACTGCTGTTCATTACATCGACCAAGTCCTGAGGCCCCACATCCTGCCGCATTTCCAGCGGCATCCACAGAACCTGTTTCAGCAGGACAAAAGCAAGGCCGCACACTGCCCGTGCTACGCAGAACTTCCTGAGGCAGAACAACATCAATCTGCTGCCTCACCCAGCCCGTTCTCCCGACCTTAACCCAATAGAGCATTTCTGGGATGCCCTTCAGAGGCAGTTGAACCAGCTCAACCCCAGACCCCAGACAGCAGCTCAGCTTGCTGTTGCTGTGGGCCAGGTGTGGTGGCAAGTCCCCCAGAGGCAGACCAACACTCTGGTGCGCTCGATGTACCGCAGGTGCACAGCTGTGATCAATGCTCGAGGTGGTCACACCAGATACTGACATTCTGCTGTTAACACAGGGTCAAGGTCAAGTTCATGTGACCTTATTTTCTACCAGAATGAACTTTGAAAGGACACTTTTGCGGTGTTCGATTGCTTTTTCTCACTTTCTATTACCAGTTCAAAGGAATCGGTAGCCAAATTACATCAAAATTTCTATACAGTTTGTTTTCGCGTTTTTTATGCCTCTGAGTATAGATCAGTTAAATCAAACCAATAAACAAACACTACCACTAACACCATCACTATTGCCTCCACTACATCTGCTGCTGCCACTACTACTACTACTACAACTACTACTACTACTACCACCACTATGACTGCTACCACTACTTCTACTTCTGCTGTATCGCTGCTACCACCACCACCACCACCATCACCACTGCTGTTGTTACTACTACTATCACTACTACTTCTATTGCTACTGCTATTGCTACCACTACTTCTGCTACTGCCACCCAACACCAACACCCCCTACTACTATTAGTACTAATAACACCACCACTGCTTCTATTGCGTTGCTGTTACTACTGCTGCTGCTGCTGCAACTACTACTACAACTACTACTTTACTACGACGACCACCACCACAGCCACCACCACTACTATTACTACCACTAGTATTTCTATTGCTGCTGCTACTCCTTCTCCTCCTCCTACTGCTACCAAAATGAGACCTTACACAAACCATGATGTTCGAATCGCTTCGATGGCGATGTCTGATTGCTTTGAAAGGAGCAGTCTTTTGATTTCTCAACGCACTGTCACTGTCTCATGCATTTTTTCCCCTTTCCCTCCTCTACCTCTAAGCGAACAGCGTTCATATCGTGCACCAATCGCACGGAGGCTGACAGAACTTAACGTATTACGTAGCAGCCCGACATAGGGATTAGTATATACGAATAAAAGAAAGAAAGGTTAGAAACAAAGAGGGAGTTCCAATCTAGTCGCTGAATCAGCCTCTGTCCGTTTCAGATTCATCTTCTGTCTGATTCCAACACGGCCAGTGTTGCCTTTCAGAGCCAGAGGTCAGAGGGCAGATCTGTTCACCACGTGGCCCAATCATTTTCCTCCCCACGCACCACGAATGACGACATTCTCTGATCGGTGAACGAATCGCTGTTTTCACCACCACCGCATCACTCTCTGTCTGTGTGTGTCTGTCTGTCCTTACGCCTGTCTGTCTCTCTTTCTCTCTCACAGACAGACAGACAGACAGACAGACACACACACACACACACACACACACACACACACACACACACACACACACCATAGTCCACGTTTTCATGTTTGCCTCCCTACTCTGAATTCTTATTTCTGTTCCGTTTCCATAACCTCAGCTTGCCAATAATTATTGTATGTTATCAAGTGTGTGTGTGTGTGTGTGTGTGTGTGTGTGTGTGTGTGTGTGTGTGTGTGTGTGTGTGTGTGTGCGTGGTGCGTGCGTGCGTGCGTGCGCGAGTGTGTGAATCTCACTCTACTGTTCTGATATCATTCCTTGTCTTATCATCATCATCATTACCACTATTACTATTGTTGTTAATGTTGTTGCTTCATTCTTTCAGTTATTACTACCATGTTGTGATCTCACTTCGCCTTTCATTAGAATGCAGCAGAAAAGCAAGGACGCATTTGGAAGACTTGCCACGGCTAAAATCTTTATTCTTCAGTAATGAAGTTTTTGACTCTCTCTCTCTCTCTCTCTCTCTCTCTCTCTCTCTCTGTTGTGTGTGTGTGTGTGTGTGTGTGTGTGATGTCCCCTCCTTCTCCACCTCGTCCAAATCCCGAGGACAGCCCAATCAAACGGCCCCCTACAAATCCTGCTGGCAAAGATTGCACGTGCAGCCCGCCATGTCAATGACAGCACCCCGTGGCCCACCAAATGGAAGAAAAGCGCGACACGAAACGCGCGCGCCCCAGGTGGCGCCACCCTCCCCTGTCAAACTCTCGCCCAGTCACGTAGCTTCTCGTTACGGCCGGTGTTTGCTTTTAGCACGTGAAGCTACGGCACGAGAATGACAAACGACGAGGACGTTTTTGCAGGAGCGGGCGTTCCGAGCCCGTATGGGTGTGCGCGGAACGGAGGTCGGGGAGAGCAGATCGCGGGCTTCGTCCCATCAGTTTCCAGAAGCGGGCAGCCCGTCCAAACCAAGGGAGGAAAGAAGTGTCGGGTTTATTTCTATTGTCGGGGGTTACTGGACTTGATAGCGCTCGTTTGATTCGCGACACTCTGGTAATGGCCGAACTAATTACGGCATTGACTGGCATAACTCCATCGTCACGGCGGATTTCGCTGTGTGAATTGAAGGGCTGGCTGCTCTCCACGGGAGGCTGTGTCGCCTCTGTACAGTGCCACCCGTAACCCTCAATCCCCCCCCCCCCTCCCTTTCCGCCCGCTTGTGCGCATTTTTGTTTATTTCTTTATCGAAGTATTTATTTTTGCTGCCAGAGACAGCTTCCTAGTTGAGGTGGGTTCTTTTACATCCGCTAAGAACATGCTGCATGTGAGATTTCACTGCACCGTTTCATCCTAAAGACCAGCGCACAAGTCACTAGTCAAGAACTAACTCACTGAGAACCAGCCCTACGCGGGATTTGAACCTAGGCCCCGGGATTCTGTCGCTTTGTAAGCGAGAAGTTTATCCACCGAGGCCTTCTTCGTCAACACCATCTGATCAATATTGGGGGAAAGAACAGGCAGTTTCTTTTTATTAATATATACGTATATTTCCCCGAAACTGTGTAGGAGAACAACACACATCAAGCATACGTGCTTGTCTGCTATGCGCTCAAATACGCGTCAACGTCGTCATAATCATCATAGTCATAGCCGTCATCATCACATCACTATGTCCACCATCATCATCATTATCATCATCACTGTCATCCTCGTGGTTATCATCATCAAAATCGCTGTCATCACCATCATTTCCACCATTATCATGATCATTACCATCACCATCATTATCATTCTCATCACCATCATCATCATCGTCGTCACCGTCACAACTCATCAACATCACCTTCAGTATAATCATTACACCAACATAATCACCATAATTTATCTCCCTACTCATCAACACCATCACCAAGATCATCACCATTGTCATCAGCACCAACATAATCATCGAAACCCATCATCATCCCAATCATAAAAACGATCAACACCATCACCACTACAACCACCATCACCAGAATCGTCTCCATCTACAGCGCGCGAGTTGTGATGGGCTTCACGCATGAATGTAGCCCCCACAGCAGGTATCCCGCCAGCCGTCTGCCTCTCCATACGCCATGTACAAACTTGGGTTTTAAACCATCAAAACAAACTAAACAACCACAGAGAGAGAGAGAGAGAGAGAGGAGAGAGAGAGAGCAATTCAAACTGTCCTTTTTCCTTTGGAAACTGAGAGGAACGAGGCGAGGAGAGATGGGGGAGAGGGAAGAAGGGGTAGAAGAGAGCACATAGCAACATACACATCTGTCGCTTGTTTTGAGAGAAAGAACCAAACATCTAACCGATGATCCAACAACAACAACAAAAAAGAAGAAAAAACAAACAACAAAAAAAACGCAAAGGGAAAAAAAAAAAACACGGAAAAATTGAGTTGTATTTTGTATTTTGCACAAAACCACTACTCACATTCCACAATCTGAATCTCTCTCCCTCTCTCTCTCTCTCTCTCTCTCTCTCCCACACACACACACACACACACCACACACTATATATATATTATATATATATATATATATATATATATATATATATATAAACAGTCAAAGTAGATAAAAAATCCAAACAAACAAGATAAAAATATCCCAAATTTTCGGCTTTATTTGCCTTCGTCAGGGTACAGACTGTGACAGTAAAAAAACTCGCATTCTCCACCCTCAGATCCTGAACACGAATCACGAATGTATACAGTAGGGAAAAGGCACCTGAATTAAAATGTTTTAACTAAAAATAAAACGTTGAGTATAAAACATTTCATCAATAGGAAACATAAAATTAGGATGGGAGTGAAGGGTGAGGGGGCCAAAAGGTGCGGACTGACAATAGGTTAACTTAACCATAATTTTGATTGCCACCACAGACCACGATCTTGACATATGCAGCATGAGGAGAGAGAGAGAGAGAGAGAGAGAGAGAGGAGAGAGAGATGAGAGAGAGAGAGAGGAGAGAGAGAGAGAGAGAGGAGCGTGCAGGGGGGGGGGGGGAGGGGAGGGGAATTCCACGTTCGGAAAAGCGGCAAAAGAAAAACTTCTACATGTGCCTGTTTCATGGGGGATGAAGAAAAGGAGACCACGCACGAGAACCATTATTGTTCTGAGCTCACGTCATATGTGTACATGCTCACAAACACCCAAACGCACGAGCGCCTGCGTAGAACACACAGACACACGAACACACACACACACACCACACACACACACACACACACACACGGAGAGAGAGAGAGAGAGAGAGAGATGAGAGAGAGAGAGAGAGAGAGAGAGAGAGAGGACGGGGCATGATACGAATATTGTAGTTAAAGGGGGGGGGGGGGGGGGGGGGGGGGGGTTGGAAAGAGGGAAGTGGGGGAGGGGGGATGGGGCGAGGGATGGGTTTTTTTTTTTTTTTTTTTTTTTGAGGATGAAGAATGAGCGAGACAAACAGACAGACATCGAGACAGAGAGGCCGAGAGAGAGAGAGAGAGAGTAGAGAGAGAGAGAGGGGGGGGGAAGGGACAGATAAGACATCTATACAGACAGGCAGGCAGACAGACAGAAACAGAAATATAGGGATAGGCAGAAAGAAACAGAGAGGAAGGTAGGGGAGTTTCTAGGATATACAATTAGACTAGGGGGAGTTTAGAGGGGAAGGAGAGAAAGAATGCAGAAATGTTGAGGGGAATTGGGGGGAGGGGGGGGGGGGGGGAGTGCTGGGGTGGGATAATGGATGGGTACGTGGGAGAGGGACGGGAGAGGTTTGAGGAGGATTGGTTGAGGGTTAGGGGAGTAGGGAAATAAATGGGGGAGGGAGAAAGGGGATGGGGAAGGGGTGGGTGGGGAGGAGCGGGGATCGATATTGTGTGTGTATATGTGTGGTGACGTGGGTACTGGGAGAAGGTGGGGGGGGAGGGGGCGGTGTAGGAGAGGATAAAAATGAGGAAGGGTCGAGGTAGGAAGAGCGGGGGAGAGGGGGGGGGGGTGTAGAAGTGGAGAAGGTGAGGAAGGTGGCGAGGCATTTTAAATACATGGTGTTTTTTCTCTCATCGTTTCCTTTCTCTTCTAAAGGCATCCTCTCTTCGTCGATGTCTGAGATGCACTTTCAGAAAGGGTTCAGATTATATTCTCAGTGTGTGTGTGTGTGTGTGTGTGTGTGTGTGTGTGTGTGTGTGTGTGTGTGTGTGGGAGAGAGGAGAGAGGAGAGAGAGGGAGAGGAGTAGAGAGAGAGAGAGAGAGAGAGAGAGAGAGACAGACAGACAGACAGCCAGTCACACATCCCACCAGTACGACAGACAGTAAAACAGTGCACTGCAACGCTCAGTACGGACGTGGTGAAGACGGAGAGAGAGAGAGAGAGAGAGAGAGAGAGAGAGAGAGAGAGAGAGAGGAACTATTGATCCTACGGTGTCTGCCGGTTGGTCTTTTTCTCCCTGTTCCTCCTTCCAACTTCTTGTGGCTCTGACTTATTTTCTGTTCTCTGGACTTGACCATCTGCTGTAACGCTTTCATTGTCTGTCTTGCCTTGGCTCTGACTTATTTTCTGTTCTCTGGACTTGACCATCTGCTGTAACGCTTTCATTGTCTGTCTTGCCTTGGCTCTGATTATTTTCTGTTCTCTGGACTTGACCATCTGCTGTAACGCTTTCATTGTCTGTCTTGCTTGGCTCTGACTTTTTTCTGTTCTCTGGACTTGACCATCTGCTGTAACGCTTTCATTGTCTGTCTTGCCTTGGCTCTGACTTATTTTCTGTTCTCTGGACTGACCATCTGCTGTAACGCTTTCATTGTCTGTCTTGCCTTGGCTCTGACTTATTTTCTGTTCTCTGGACTTGACCATCTGCTGTACGCTTTCATTGTCTGTCTTGCCTTGCTCTGACTTATTTTCTGTTCTCTGGACTTGACCATCTGCTGTAACGCTTTCATTGTCTGTTTGCCTTGGCTCTGACTTATTTTCTGTTCTCTGGACTTGACCATCTGCTGTAACGCTTCATTGTCTGTCTTGCCTTGGCTCTGACTTATTTTCTGTTCTCTGGACTTGACCATTGCTGTAACGCTTTCATTGTCTGTCTTGCCTTGGCTCTGACTTATTTTCTGTTCTCTGGACTTGGACATCTGCTGTAACGCTTTCATTGTCTGTCTTGCCTTGGCTCTGACTTATTTTCTGTTCTCTGGACTTGACCATCTGCTGTAACGCTTTCATTGTCTGTCTTGCCTTGGCTCTGACTTATTTTCTGTTCTCTGGACTTGACCATCTGCTGTAACGCTTTCTTGTCTGTCTTGCCTTGGCTCTGACTTATTTTCTGTTCTTGGACTTGACCATCTGCTGTAACGCTTTCATTGTCTGTCTTGCCTTGGCTCTGACTTATTTTCTGTTCTCTGGACTTGACCATCTGCTGTAACGCTTTCATTGTTGTCTTGCCTTGGCTCTGACTTATTTTCTGTTCTCTGGACTTGACCATCTGCTGTAACGCTTTCATTGTCTGTCTTGCCTTGGCTCTGACTTATTTTCTGTTCTCTGGACTTGACCATCTGCTGTAACGCTTTCATTGTCTGTCTTGCCTTGGCTCTGACTTATTTTCTGTTCTCTGGACTTGACCATTGCTGTAACGCTTTCATTGTCTGTCTTGCTTGGCTCTGACTTATTTTCTGTTCTCTGGACTTGACCATCTGCTGTAACGCTTTCATTGTCTGTCTTGCCTTGGCTCTGATTATTTTCTGTTCTCTGGACTTGACCATCTGCTGTAACGCTTTCATTGTCTGTCTTGCCTTGGCTCTGACTTATTTTCTGTTCTCTGGACTTGACCATCTGCTGTAACGCTTTCATTGTCTGTCTTGCCTTGGCTCTGACTTATTTTCTGTTCTCTGGACTTGACCATCTGCTGTAACGCTTTCATTGTCTGTCTTGCCTTGGCTCTGACTTATTTTCTGTTCTCTGGACTTGACATCTGCTGTACGCTTTCATTGTCTGTCTTGCCTTGGCTCTGACTTATTTTCTGTTCTCTGGATTGACCATCTGCTGTAACGCTTTCATTGTCTGTCTTGCCTTGGCTCTGACTTATTTTCTGTTCTCTGGACTTGACCATCTGCTGTAACGCTTTCATTGTCTGTCTTGCTTGGCTCTGACTTATTTTCTGTTCTCTGGACTTGACCATCTGCTGTAAACGCTTTCATTGTCTGTCTTGCCTTGGCTCTGACTTATTTTCTGTTCTCTGGACTTGACATCTGCTGTAACGCTTTCATTGTCTGTCTTGCTTGGCTGACTTATTTTCTGTTCTCTGGACTTGACCATCTGCTGTAACGCTTTCATTGTCTGTCTTGCCTGGGCTCTGACTTATTTTTCTGTTCTCTGGACTTGACCATCTGCTGTAACGCTTTCATTGTCTGTCTTGCCTTGGCTCTGACTTATTTTCTGTTCTCTGGACTTGACCATCTGCTGTAACGCTTTCATTGTCTGTCTTGCTTGGCTTGACTTATTTTCTGTTCTCTGGACTTGACCATCTGCTGTAACGCTTTCTATGTCTGTCTTGCCTTGGCTCTGACTTATTTTCTGTTCTCTGGACTTGACCATCTGCTGTAACGCTTTCATTGTCTGTCTTGCCTTGGCTCTGACTTATTTTCTGTTCTCTGGACTTGACCATCTGCTGTAACGCTTTCATTGTCTGTCTTGCCTTGGCTCTGACTTATTTTCTGTTCTCTGGACTTGACCATCTGCTGTAACGCTTTCATTGTCTGTCTTGCCTTGGCTCTGACTTATTTTCTGTTCTCTGGACTTGACCATCTGCTGTAACGCTTTCATTGTCTGTCTTGCCTTGGCTCTGACTTTTTCTGTTCTCTGGACTTGACCATCTGCTGTAACGCTTTCATTGTCTGTCTTGCCTTGGCTCTGACTTATTTTCTGTTCTCTGGACTTGACATCTGCTGTAACGCTTTCATTGTCTGTCTTGCCTTGGCTCTGACTTATTTTCTGTTCTCTGGACTTGACCATCTGCTGTAACGCTTTCATTGTCTGTCTTGCCTTGGCTCTGACTTATTTTCTGTTCTCTGGACTTGACCATCTGCTGTAACGCTTTCATTGTCTGTCTTGCCTTGGCTCTGACTTATTTTTCTGTTCTCTGGACTTGACCATCTGCTGTAACGCTTTCATTGTCTGTCTTGCCTTGGCTCTGACTTATTTTCTGTTCTCTGGACTTGACCATCTGCTGTAAACGCTTTCATTGTCTGTCTTGCCTTGGCTCTGACTTATTTTCTGTTCTCTGGACTTGACCATCTGCTGTAAACGCTTTCATTGTCTGTCTTGCCTTGGCTCTGACTTATTTCTGTTCTCTGGACTTGACCATTGCTGTAACGCTTTCATTGTCTGTCTTGCCTTGGCTCTGACTTATTTTCTGTTCTCTGGACTTGACCATCTGCTGTAACGCTTTCATTGTCTGTCTTGCCTTGGCTCTGACTTATTTTCTGTTCTTGGACTTGACCATCTGCTGTAACGCTTTCATTGTCTGTCTTGCCTTGGCTCTGACTTATTTTCTGTTCTCTGGACTTGACCATCTGCTGTAACGCTTTCATTGTCTGTCTTGCCTTGGCTCTGACTTATTTTCTGTTCTCTGGACTTGACCATCTGCTGTAACGCTTTCATTGTCTGTCTTGCCTTGGCTCTGACTTATTTTCTGTTCTCTGGACTTGACCATCTGCTGTAACGCTTTCATTGTCTGTCTTGCCTTGGCTCTGACTTATTTTCTGTTCTCTGGACTTGACCATTGCTGTAACGCTTTCATTGTCTGTCTTGCCTTGGCTCTGACTTATTTTCTGTTCTCTGGACTTGACCATTGCTGTAACGCTTTCATTGTCTGTCTTGCCTTGGCTTGACTTATTTTCTGTTCTCTGGACTTGACCATCTGCTGTAACGCTTTCATTGTCTGTCTTGCCTTGGCTCTGATTATTTTCTGTTCTCTGGACTTGACCATCTGCTGTAACGCTTTCATTGTCTGTCTTGCTTGGCTCTGACTTATTTTCTGTTCTCTGGACTTGACCATCTGCTGTAACGCTTTCATTGTCTGTCTTGCCTTGGCTCTGATTATTTTCTGTTCTCTGGACTTGACCATCTGCTGTAACGCTTTCATTGTCTGTCTTGCCTTGGCTCTGACTTATTTTCTGTTCTCTGGACTTGACCATCTGCTGTAACGCTTTCATTGTCTGTCTTGCCTTGGCTCTGACTTATTTTCTGTTCTCTGGACTTGACCATCTGCTGTTAACGCTTTCATTGTCTGTCTTGCCTTGGCTCTGACTTATTTTCTGTTCTCTGGACTTGACATCTGCTGTAACGCTTTCATTGTCTGTCTTGCCTTGGCTCTGACTTATTTTCTGTTCTCTGGACTTGACCATCTGCTGTAACGCTTTCATTGTCTGTCTTGCCTTGGCTCTGACTTATTTTCTGTTCTCTGGATTGACCATCTGCTGTAACGCTTTCATTGTCTGTCTTGCCTTGGCTCTGACTTATTTTCTGTTCTCTGGACTTGACCATCTGCTGTAACGCTTTCATTGTCTGTCTTGCCTTGGCTCTGACTTATTTTCTGTTCTCTGGACTTGACCATCTGCTGTACGCTTTCATTGTCTGTCTTGCCTTGGCTCTGACTTATTTTCTGTTCTCTGGACTTGACCATCTGCTGTAACGCTTTCATTGTCTGTCTTGCCTTGGCTCTGACTTATTTTCTGTTCTCTGGACTTGACCATCTGCTGTAACGCTTTCATTGTCTGTCTTGCCTTGGCTCTGACTTATTTTCTGTTCTCTGGACTTGACCATCTGCTGTAACGCTTTCATTGTCTGTCTTGCCTTGGCTCTGACTTATTTTCT
>CM031620.1:7847075-7869575 GCA_018398815.1 Conus ventricosus | reverse complement strand
CCTCAGAGGGGACAGTGGCTGGACGGACAGACGTAGTAGCGCCCTCAGAGGGGACAGTGGCTGGACGGACAGACGTAGTAGCGCCCTCAGAGGGGACAGTGGCTGGACGGACAGACGTAGTAGCGCCCTCAGAGGGGACAGTGGCTGACGGACAGACGTAGCAGCGCCCTCAGAGGGGACAGTGGGGAACGCTTATTCAAGCAAAGTCCCACGACTAGGCAATCAGTGTCGTGTATGCGGAGCTTAAAAAATGGCCTCTCTTCAGACAGTGAAAACAGCTATTGCGTGCTGGTGCCAACACTCAGTCACTTCTTCACTGAACGAGCTGGTGACATAATACAGCATTCATAAAATAATCGAAATTCTCTGACTCTGCCCAAGTATTCAAAAGTAGAAAATCTATGCTAGAACGTTTTGTTCCAGTTTTTCGTTCAGAAATTACAGACGTCTGAGACTTTTTACAACAAATCATTTCTGTTTTTGCATGGCACGCATCATATACTCCAGTAAATGCCTCTGGATCGGGGTGCAGTGTTTATGATTTTCTTCTTGTTCTTTTGCGATCTTACTGTTTTTTGTTGTTGTTTTTAAATGCATATGACGACCGTTTTCGTTTGTTACACAGCCTCCCTGTAGGCAGCGTCTTCTATGTTTGCTCTGGTTCACTGTGAAATACTTTTCTGACGTAATATCTTATAGGCAACATCTTACTAAAAAGTAAACTTTTCTCCACTGCTCGAGTTTGTTTTTTGGAGACACTTTCATCGCATGTCGAGTTGCTTTATTTCTTTTTTTTCCCCTGTGCAAGTGCTTTCTTCAGTTGATGGGAGCCCGATAGGAAACCTGATGAGCTCTTCAACCAACGAACAGCTGTGGCTTGCTGACGCTGACAAGCGCTGGTCTCCCCTTTGGAAGGGGCGGCAAATCTGCACAGCGCTGACAGGAGAATGTGTCTTCTTGTGGATCCGTCTTCTTGGCCCTTCGTCGTCAGCGCGCTGGTCATTCAAAGGGTTTTACATCCACACAAAGTTTGAGACTGCACAGGGGTTTTTTTTTTTCAACAGGAAGAGAGGAGAGAGTAGGTGGGCGCGTGAATCGGTGAATGAATGAATGAATGAGAGAGAGAGAGAGAGAGAGAGAGAGAGAGAAAAGAGAGAGAGAGAGAGGAGGAGAGAGAAGGGGGAGAGAGAAACAGACAAGAAGCGGGAGAAACAGAGATAGAGAAAGGAGGGGGGGGGGATGAGAGAGAGAGAGAGAGGGAGAGAGAGTGAGAGAGAGAGAGAGAGAGAGAGAGAGAGAGAGAGAGAGAAGAGAGAGAGAGAGAGAGAGAAAAGAGAGAGAGAGAGACAGACAGAGAAGGGAGGGAGGAGACTGAGAGGGGAGAGAGAGAGAGAGAGAGGAGAGGAGAGAGAGAGAGAGAGAGAGAGAGAGGAGGAGAGTCAGCGAGAGAGGGAGAGAGTGAGGGAGAGAGACAGAGAGGATGTAGAGAGACAGGGATGGCATAAGGGGACGGAGAGGGAAGGGAGGCCACAGACCCTGTAATACCCCATATTTTCCCGTCCTCCCATCCTGCCCCCTCCCCCTTCTTTATCTGACTGTCCCTCCTCCACCCCCATTCTCCAGTCTCCTGCTTTATCCCCACCCCATCCCTCTCCAACCCACCTCTGTTTGAAGCGCTGATCTGAATCCTTGGCTGGAACAGCCCGGTGCCAGTTTTACCCTGTTTGCTTTTCCCCGTGATTGTAATCTGATTCTCTGGTCTTCTCCCCTGAATGCCAATACACCACAGTTCACTTTCTCCTCCCCAAACCCCCTACCTCCCCACCCCCCTCCCCAAGCCCTCCATCCCTGATCCTCAAACCTTCCTCCATGAGTTGCTTTGGTGTGGAGAAGTAGAAGAGGCAGGAGTTTTTATTACGACATTTGTTTGTTTGTTTTGTCTACCTATCTATCTGTTAGGGGTACCAGTTTTCTTTCCATTTCTTTCCTTTATTTTATTTATCCACCCACCCACCATCCATCCATTTAAGTATCTATCTATTAGGGGGTACCAGTTTTCTTTCCATTCTTTCTTTATTCATTTATCCACCCACCCATCTAACTATCTATCTATTAGGGGTACCAGTTTTCTTTCCATTTCTTTCTTTATTCTTTTATCCACCCACCATCTAACTATCTATCGATTGGGGTACCAGTTTTGTTTCCATTTCTTTCTTTATTCATTTATCCACCCACCCATCTAACTATCTATCTATTAGGGGTACCAGTTTTGTTTCCATTTCTTTCTTTATTCATTTATCCACCACCATCTAACTATCTATCTATTAGGGGTACCAGTTTTGTTTCCATTTCTTTCTTTATTCATTTATCCACCCACCCATCTAACTATCTATCTATTAGGGGTACCAGTTTTCTTTCCATTTCTTTCTTTATTCATTTTTTCCACCCACCCATCTAAATATCTATCTATTAGGGGTACCGTTTTGTTTCCATTTCTTCCTTTATTCATTTATACACCACCCATCTAACTATCTATCTATTAGGGGTACCAGTTTTGTTTCCATTTCTTTCTTTATTCATTTATCCACCCACCCATCTAACTATCTATCTATTAGGGGTACCAGTTTTTCTTTCCCTTTCTTTCTTTATTCATTTATCCACCCACCCATCTAAACTATCTAATCTATTAGGGGTACCAGTTTTGTTTCCATTTCTTTCTTTATTCATTTATCCACCCACCCATCTAACTATCTATCTATTAGGGGTACCAGTTTTGTTTCCATTTCTTTCTTTATTCATTTATCCACCCACCCATTCTAACTATCTATCTATTAGGGGTACCAGTTTTGTTTCCATTTCTTTCTTTATTCATTTTCCCCCCACCCATCTAAAATATCTATCTATTAGGGGTACCAGTTTTGTTTCCATTTTTTTTTCTTTATTCATTTTATCCACCCACCCATCTAACTATCTATCTATTAGGGGTACCAGTTTTGTTTCCATTTTTTTTCTTTATTCATTTATCCACCCACCCCTCTAACTATCTATCTATTAGGGGTACCAGTTTTCTTTCCATTTCTTTCTTTATTCATTTATCCACCCACCCATCTAACTATCTATCTATTAGGGGTACCAGTTTTCTTTCCATTTCTTTCTTTATTTCATTTATCCACCCCCATCTAACTATCTATCTATTAGGGGTACCAGTTTTCTTTCCATTTCTTTCTTTATTCATTTTATCCACCCACCCATCTAACTATCTATCTATTAGGGGTACCAGTTTTCTTTCCATTTCTTTCTTTATTCATTTTATCCACCCCCCCATCTAACTATCTATCTATTAGGGGTACCAGTTTTGTTTCCATTTCTTTCTTTATTCATTTATCCACCCACCCATCCTAACTATCTATCTATTAGGGGTACCAGTTTTGTTTCCATTTCTTTCTTTATTCATTTATCCACCCACCCATCTAACTATCTATCTATTAGGGGTACCAGTTTTGTTTCCATTTCTTTCTTTATTCATTTATCCACCCACCCATCTAACTATCTATCTATTAGGGGTACCAGTTTTTTTTTCCATTTCTTTCTTTATTCATTTATCCACCCACCCATCTAACTATCTATCTATTAGGGGTACCAGTTTTTTTTTCCATTTCTTTCTTTATTCATTTATCCACCCACCCATCTAACTATCTATCTATTAGGGGTACCAGTTTTTCTTTCCATTTCTTTCTTTATTCATTTATCCACCCACCCATCTAACTATCTATCTATTAGGGGTACCAGTTTTCTTTCCATTTCTTTCTTTATTCATTTATCCACCCACCCATCTAACTATCTATCTATTAGGGGTACCAGTTTTCTTTCCATTTCTTTCTTTATTCATTTATCCACCCCCCCATCTAACTATCTATCTATTAGGGGTACCATGTTTTGTTTCCATTTCTTTCTTTATTCATTTATCCACCCACCCATCTAACTATCTATCTATTAGGGGGACCAGTTTTGTTTCCATTTCTTTCTTTATTCATTTATCACCCACCCATCTAACTATCTATCTATTAGGGGTACCAGTTTTGTTTCATTTCTTTCTTTATTTCATTTATCCACCCACCCATCTAACTATCTATCTATTTTGGGGTACCAGTTTTGTTTCCATTCTTTCTTTATTCATTTATCCACCCACCCATCTAACTATCTATCTATTAGGGGTACCAGTTTTCTTTCCATTTCTTTCTTTATTCATTTTATCCACCCACCCATCTAACTATCTATCTATTAGGGGTACCAGTTTGTTTCCATTTCTTTCTTTATTCATTTATCCACCCACCCATCTAACTATCTATCTATTAGGGTACCCGTTTTGTTTCCATTTCTTTCTTTATTCATTTATCCACCCACCCATCTAACTATCTATCTATTAGGGGTACCAGTTTTCTTTCCATTTCTTTCTTTATTCATTTATCCACCCACCCATCAACTATCTATCTATAGGGGTACCAGTTTTGTTTCCATTTCTTTCTTTATTCATTTATCCACCCACCCATCTAACTATCTATCTATTAGGGGTACCAGTTTTGTTTCCATTTCTTTCTTTATTCATTTATCCACCCACCCACTAACTATCTATCTATTAGGGGTACCAGTTTTGTTTCCATTTCTTTCTTTATTCATTTATCCCCACCCATCTAACTATCTATCTATTAGGGGTACCAGTTTCTTTCCATTTCTTTCTTTATTCATTTATCCCACCCACCCATCTAACTATCTATTATTAGGGGTACCAGTTTTGTTTCCATTCTTTCTTTATTCATTTTATCCACCCACCCATCTAACTATCTATCTATTAGGTGGTACCAGTTTTTGTTTCCATTTCTTTCTTTATTCATTTATCCACCCACCCATCTAACTATCTATCTATTAGGGGTACCAGTTTTCTTTCCATTCTTTCTTATTCATTTATCCACCCACCCATCTAACTATCTATCTATTAGGGGTACCAGTTTTCTTTCCATTTCTTTCTTTATTCATTTATCCACCCCCCCATCTAACTATCTATCTATTAGGGGTACCAGTTTTGTTTCCATTTCTTTCTTTATTCATTTATCCACCCACCCCTCTAACTATCTATCTATTAGGGGTACCAGTTTTGTTTCCATTTCTTTCTTTATTCATTTATCCCCCCACCCATCTAACTATCTATCTATTAGGGGTACCCGTTTTCTTTCCATTTCTTTTCTTTATTCATTTATTCCACCCACCCATCTAACTATCTATCTATTAGGGGTACCAGTTTTGTTTCCATTTCTTTCTTTATTCATTTATCCACCCACCCATTAACTATTCTATCTATTAGGGTACCAGTTTTGTTTCCATTTCTTTCTTTATTCATTTATCCCCCCACCCATCTAACTATCTATCTATTAGGGGTACCAGTTTTGTTTCCATTTCTTTCTTTATTCATTTATCCACCCACCCATCTAACTATCTATCTATTAGGGGTACCAGTTTTGTTTCCATTTCTTTCTTTATTCATTTATCCACCCACCATCTAACTATCTATCTATTATGGGTACCAGTTTTGTTTCCATTTCTTTCTTTATTCATTTATCCACCCACCATCTAACTATCTATCTATTAGGGTACCAGTTTTGTTTCCATTCTTTCTTTATTCATTTATCCACCCACCCATCTAACTATCTATCTATTAGGGGTCCCAGTTTTGTTTCCATTTCTTTCTTTTTTCATTTATCCACCCACCATCTAACTATCTATCTATTTAGGGGTACCAGTTTTGTTTCCATTTCTTTCTTTATTCATTTATCCACCCACCCATCTAACTATCTATCTTTAGGGGTACCAGTTTTCTTTCCATTTCTTTCTTTCTTTCCTTGTTCATTCATTTACCTAGCTAGCTAGCCATCTATGTATCTATCTATGTATCTATCTATGTATCTATCTATGTATCTATGTATCTATCTATGTATCTATCTATGTATCTATCTATGTATGTATGTATCTATCTATCTATTTGTTGTTGTCTAATCTCTGAGCTCCCTGTGCGGCATTCACCTTCACGCCATTCATTCCACCCAGGACACTGCACAGCCACATTCAGCCTCGCCGTATCGCACCCCTGGCAAAACAAAGAGTACGTACTTCCGAGCGTGTTGGATTGCTTTAAACAAAACCTTTCTTTGGAGCCAAAGCAGTAATCATAATTAGTCAAAATTCTGAAGTCAGCAGGACATTCCTTCACGGGGAGTTACCAAATCTGAAAAATATTGTTTTAACAGAAACGCAGCACAAAGGCTTACAAAAGGTATTCCGAATTCGACAGGAGTACAGGGGTGGGCGTTCTGCAGTGTGCAGGTGAACGTCAGTTGTGGGCAAAATTTGTTAACGTTTGGATCACACTCCTTTCCTCAGAGCAGTGCATTTGGTCGTGAGACTAAGGTACTATCAGTATATGGAGCATCCCTCCCTTGTTTTTATTCAGCTTTTTTTTTCTTCTCCAATGTGTCTTTTCGTGTTTTTTTTTTTCTTTCTTTTTTCTTTTCTTCTTTTTTTTTCTTTTTTTTGCGCTGGCATATGCCTCTTTCTACTGTCTCACCTGCCCGCCCTCCCCCCCCCCCTCACTGATTTCCCCTCCCCCTTCTTCCTCCCCAATTATCATATTTCAACACTATCATACATCCTTTATTTTTCTGATCTCTCAGAAAATGAAGGGAAAAAAAATCCTTTATCCTACTTTTTGTCCCTCCGTTTGATTCATGAGGGGTGTTACACGTTTCATTATTTTTGTGGTTGCTGCACTACTGTCTATGGCGTGGTCATTAACACGTGTTCTTATTCGTCTCACTCCTGTATTTCCTCCAACAGTGTCTACGGATCTTCGGCAGTGTTCGAACAGAGTGGAAGGAGCAGACATTTCTTTGCTCTGGCTTTTTCTCCCCTCGTCTTCCTTTTCGCCCGAAGAAGACCTACAGGTTGAAACTCGTTGCTCCTGTATTATGATGTGTCTTTGTTCCATTCGCTTGATGGTGAATGAACTCTGCTTTAATTTTCATGAATCAACAATGATAAAAAAAAAAAAAAAATTCCGAACTGTGCCAAGATAGAATCTGATCGTTTCGAATAGTGTACGGCGATACAGACATTCCCAAAATAGAATCTGATCGTTCTGAATAGAGTATGGCGATACAAACATTCCCAAAATAGAATCTGATCGTTTGAAATAGAGTAAGGCGATACAGACATTCCCAAATAGAATCTGATCGTTCTGAATAGAGTATGCCGATATAGACATTCCCAAGATAGAATCTGATCGTTCTGAATAGAGTATGGCGATATAGACATTCCAGAGATAGAATCTGATCGTTTGAAATAGAGTATGGCGATACAGACATTCCCAAAATAGAATCTGATCATTCTGAATAGAGTATGGCGATACAGAAATTCCCAAGATAGAATCTGATCGTTCTGAATAGAGTATGGCGATATAGACATTCCTGAGATAGAATCTGATCGTTTGAAATAGAGTATGGCGATACAGACATTCCCAAAATAGAATCTGATCGTTTGAAATAGAGTATGGCGATACAGACATTCCCAAAATAGAATCTGATCGTTCTGAATAGAGTATGGCGATACAGACATTCCCAAAATAGAATCTGATCGTTCTGAATAGAATATGGCGATACAGATATTCCCAAATAGAATCTGATCGTTCTGAATAGAGTATGGCGATACAGACATTCCCAAGATAGAATGTGATCGTTTTTAAACAGAGTAAAGCCATACAGACATTCCCAAAATACAATCGGATCGTTTCAAACAGAGTAAAGCCATACAGACATTCCCAAAATAGAATCGGGTCGTTTTTAAACAGAGTAAAGCCATACAGACATTCCCGCCCAATCCATCAGAAAGCAATTTACCGCGCACAAGTCCCATGTTGACTCAGACTAGTGTCTATTGTTAACGCTATCCACCAGTGAAAACACTGTTAAGACGGAGTCAAATTCTACAGAGCATTTGCAAGTCTAAGTGATGGTGAAGCCTAATACCACTATAATCGTGACTTCAGCTGTGTGTGTGTGTGTGTGTGTGTGTGTGGTGTGTGTGTGTGTGTGTGTGTGTGTGTGTGTGTGTGTGTGTGTGTGAGCGTGCGTGCGTGCGTGTGTGTACGCGCGTGCACACGCGTGTGTGCGTGTGTATATGGGTGTTTGTGTGTGTGTGAAATATAAGAGCCCAAGATTTTATAAGTTAAACAGTGAAATCTGAACCCCTGTCTTCCCTCCATCTTTCTACCTCCCCTCTCCTCCTCCCCACAATCCACCCACTCACCACCACCCTCTCCCCAATCCGCCTCTACCTCCTCCCCTGTCTCTCCCCTCCCTTCTCTCCGTACACCCACCCCCCCTCTCTCTCTCTCTCTGTCTTCCTTTCGTGTCCTCAAGTCTCCACCCCATCCTCCACTCAACCCTCTGTCTGTCCCTACCCCCTCCCCCTCTCTCTCCCTACGTCTCTCAATGTCTTCTTTTCTTGCCCTCTTTCCAATCTATCTTCCACTCAACCCTCTGTCTGTCCCCACCCCCTCCCTCTCTCTCCCTACGTCCGTCACTGTCTTCTTTTCTTGCCCTCTTTCCAATCTATCTTCCACTCAACCCTCTGTCTGTCCCTACCCCCTCTCTCCCTACGTCCCTCACTGTCTTCTTTTCTTGCCCTCTTTCCATCTATCTTCCACCCAACTGTCTGTCTGTCCCTACTCCTCTCCCCTCTCTCTCCTACGTCCCTCACTGTCTTCTTTTCTTGCTCTCTTTCCAATCTATCTTCCACCCAACTGTCTGTCTGTCCCTACCCCTCTCTCCCTACGTCCCTCACTGTCTTCTTTTCTTGCTCCTTTCCAATCTATCTTCCACCCAACTGTCTTCTGTCCCTACCCCTCCCTCTCTCTCCCTACGCCACCCCTCCCCCTTATCGCTCTCTCTTTCTCTCTTCCTTTCTTACCCTCATGTCTCCACCCTATCTTCCACCAATTTTCTGTCTGTCCCTACCTCCTTTCTATCTCCCTCCCTCCCTCTCTCTCATCTCTCTCTCTCTCTCTCTCTCTCTCTCTCTCTCTCTCTCTCTCTCTCTCTCTCTCCACCTGTCTGTCTGTGTGTCATTTTATCCGTCCCCAGCAAACAAACAGAAGAGAGAGAGAGAGAGAGAGAGAGAGATTCAGCCAGTCGATCTGTGCAAATCGTTGATATTTCTGTCCGTTGCTTCACGCTTCAGACTGAGAACGAGCTGTTACCAGCTGAATCATGCTATCACCACTTGAAAATGCCATCGGCGGTGTCACGCAATCTCTACTTGAAACTGTCATTACTCTGACGGTCTGGAGCTTACGTTTCACATTGATCGGCAATGTGTCTCAGGTTAATACCACTTGACTGTTTTCAGAAAGATCAGCAGGGGTGGAAGTAATGGTGTTGTTTTCTTCTAAATTAGTTTGTTTATTACTTTAAAAGCGTCTTCGTTATCGCCTTTATTATCTGCACAGAGTTTGAGGACATTTTGAACACGCCTTTATTATCTGTACAGAGTTGGAGACATTTTGAACACGCCTTTATCATCCGTACAGAGTTGGAGACATTTTGAACACGCCTTTATCATCCGTACAGAGTTGGAGACATTTTGAACACGCCTTTATCATCTGTACAGAGCTGGAGACATTTTGAACACGCCTTTATTATCTGTACAGAGTTGGAGACATTTTGAACACGCCTTTATCATCCGTACAGAGTTGGAGACATTTTGAACACGCCTTTATCATCTGTACAGAGTTGGAGACATTTTGAACACGCCTTTATCATCTGTACAGAGTTGGAGACATTTTGAACACGCCTTTATCATCTGTACAGAGTTGGAGACATTTAGAACACGTCATGAGCTCTGATTTGTTGTTGTTCAAATATTTGTTGCACAGTCGTGTTTACATGTGGAAATGTTTCTGCCTGCATTACGTCAAAACAGCTCCCCCCACCTCTCCCCTGCAATTAAGTATACGTGATCTTCAGTACCTAACTTAGGTCGGTATATAGTGAATTTTCCGAGCGTGAACTCGTTCCAAATTACGGTAAATTGGCGTTATTGAATGAAATGAACCACTGCGATTTTATGGACATGTTCCCATGCTGCACTATTTGTTATTCAGGCCGAGTTTACAACTCTCCTGCTCATGCTGCGAAATATTATGTTTGTAACAAGTGCTTGGATCGTTCTGGGTCATGCTGCATCAGTGTTACACGTTTCCCCCCCTCTCTCTCTCTCTCTCTCTCTCTCTCACTCACACCACACACACACTCACACACACACTCACACACACACACACTCACACACACACACACACACACACACACACTCACACACACACACACACACACACACACACACACACACACACACACACACACACACTCAACACACACACACACACACACACACTCACACACACACACACACACACACACACACACACACACACACACACACACACACTCACACATACAGAGAGAGAGGGAGGGAAGGAGGCGAGATTTTCTTTCTGTTTCTTTTAACAATGCGTAACATGTTGTAACTTTTAATCAGCAATAGGCTTAGCGCGCTTTCTGAGGTAGTTCGCCACGGAATACGACATGGTAGTGATTGTGACCAGACTCAGTTTTGACGAAGCGATGTGAATGTGTGAATCTCAGTTACCTGCCTAGAACACTGACCTATTGCTACACCCATTACCCAGATTACTAGACATTAGAAAATCGCAGCAAGCGCACAGCACTGCTTTAAAGCAGTACGTACAAGAAACGTAAGAATTCGTTGTTTGGCACGTTAATGCTCGTACAGACAGCCAAGTGAGGAACAGACTCGTCATCATGCACACAACAATTTGATCTTCAAGAGAAACGCAATCATGAATGGAAGTGAAACAGGCACGCATCTAGCCTATTATCTTCACCCCTGTGAACTCAGAAAACTTTTATTCGAGCAAGGATTGATCGAGTGAGAGATAAGCAAGATTTTCTCTCTTTTGTTCCCCCACTCCCCTCCTCTCCTCTCTCTAAATCGAAGCACAGAAGGTTTGCACCTAACTAAAATGTTCGTCCTTGTAACAGCTACGTCAGTCCACCACCACCACCACCACCCCTCTCTCTCTCTTTCTCTCACTCACTTTCTACCTCTAATTACATATTGCATTATTCATTCTAAATTGCTATGTATTCATTGTTGTATATGTGTTGATATGCAATTCTATGCAATGTTTTCTTTCATATGTTTAGATACATTTCCTTTGCTTGAGGGCTGAATGAAAAAAAAACACCGACTTATTCCTTTCCCTCAATAAACAACATTTTGTTCGTTCGTTAGCGCGCTCTCTCTCTCCCTCTCTGTCTCTGTGTTTGCGTCCATGCGTGCGTGCGTGCGTGTGTGTGTGTGTGTGATGTATACAATTCTACAAAAATATGCAACACAGAAGCCACTTAAAACTTTCACAATAAACTGATTTATGGAGACAGCTTCACTGTCCGACAAACAGTCTATGCAGCTCGTTTTAAAACAAAAGGAGTTTGAGAAACATATTATACAATAACCATATGATAATAATGATGATAATGATAATAATACTGTTGATGACAACAAGAACAACAATAATGAAAATAACAAAAAGGAAGAAAATGATATAGATCGATAGATAGATAGATAGATGGACGGACAGACAGATGGATAGATATCATCATGAGACTTGACAATGGCAGCAATAGTCCACACTGGACCTATCTGATAACAGAGATATGAGGCTTTTTTGTCACACGGAGGCGCTATTCATCAGTTACCCAGCAGCCAGCAGCAGGTCTGGTGTACGATGCATGCAGAACACAACAGCTGTGACTTGCTGGTCCCCTGATCTTCCCTTTGGAGAAACAATGGACCTCACAGACCACTCACTGGAGGAGGCGTCACTACCACCGCCCTCCAGGCGCTGATTGGTCACATTAGACAACTACCCGAAACTATGGTGGACGTTTTGTCATAGTCTGTCACTCAAATGTGCTCTCAACCCTGCTGGACAGCTGACAAACATGGCATCCGAAAACTGCCCTGGACAGCTGACAAACATGGCATCCGAAAACTGCCCGACAGAAGTTTGATGCTTCCCATGCAAGTGGCCTTCAAAAGATCCCGAGCAGAAGTGGAGAGACTTCATTGCCAACCAGGAAGTCAGACAGCGCTCAAACCATACTTCTCTTCTCCCTACGCCCTACGGGCGTACTATTTTTGATCAAATGCAAAAGCTGCCTGAACTGGGGCTGGACCATATAGATCGTCCTCCCCCCCCCCCCCCCCCCCCCCCCCCCCCCCCCCACGTCTGGCTAACCACGCACTTTGCTTAACATTTTCAGGAAGAGGACGGCCGAAGCTGAACAGGCAACAGAGAACACAGCCGACCTCCACGTTATGCACAGATCCGGAGCGACGTCAGAACACAGACCCATCTGCTGGACAATATTGACCGCTTCACGAATCGGACGTGAAGCTTCCCAGTAAAGATGTTTTATATTTCCTCCACCTCTGCTCTGGGAATTGAGATCATCTGGAACCAGATCTCCTACCTGCAAGTTCCACATTACACGACCTGCATCCCCCAGTCACCCTTCTGGCACGTGGTCTGTTGCCTAGTTTTCTGTCTTGATTTCCTTCCTGATTCGTCCTTTTTACCATCTCTGAGTTCTCGTGTCTGTCTTTTTCAGACACATCAGGATTTGGAGGGTTTGTACACGTACGGGCCTTGGCCCCTGTTGACGAGGTGTGTGAAAAATATACAAACGTAACAAAAACATAGAAACAAACTGACAGAAAGACGTACAACACAGTCACATAACAGACAACGATTAGATTTATATCCGCGTGTCATATTCTCAGGTATTAGCTGTTTCTCTCAGCATAAACGTCCTATTCAAACAAAAAAAGTGGTATTTTCAACGTCTTCTGCAGAAGATGACAACTTCAACGAAATCAATTTGAATAGGGTGTGTGTGTGTGTGTGTGTGTGTGTGTGTGTGTGTGTGTGTGTGTGCGTGCGTGCGTGCGTGCGTGCGTGCGTGCGTGCGTGCGTGCGTGCGTGTGTGTGTGCGCGAGCGCGCACGTGCGTGCGTGCGTGCGTGTGTGTGTGTCTGTGTATGTCTGTGCATGTATATTTGTGTATGTGCGTCTCTTTTTTGTGTATGTGTGTGTGTGAGCGCGCACCTGTGTGTGTGTACGAGAGAGAGAGAGAGAGAGAGAGAGAGAGAGAGAGAGAGAGAGAGAGAGAGAGAGAGAGAGAGAGAGAGAGAGAGGCGGCGGGTGTGGGGGCGTGGAGAATGGGAGCGCGTATTCTACTGAAAAAGAGAGAAACAACTAAACGAATGAAATGAAGAAAGAAAGCAAAACATAACTACATACATAAATTTAAATTTTTTTTAAAAAGTTAAAGAAAACGAAAAAAAATACAGAGGTTGCTGACCTGCCCCAACACAGACCGGAGACAACAGAACATACCCCTGAAGCTGGTTGGCCCGAGTTAAGCCCCCTAGTAAAGCGACGTAATCACTTAAGTTGACAGACAGGAGTCCTGTGTCGCCCCTTGGGGGTGTCTCCGTCAAAGCCGTAGACATGACAAAGGCTGGTGCGTCTTCCATGAAAGTCGACACTATGGTGGGGATTCCTCAAGGCATAGCTATGATAACGTTTTGTTTTCTAATTACTTTTGGGAGGGGTGTGTGTGTGTGTGTGTGTGTGTGTTGTGTGTTGTGTGTGGTGTGTGTGTGCGCGCGCGCGCGAGCCCGCGCCCGTGTGTGTGTGTGTGTGTGTGTGTGTGTGTGTGTGTGTGTGTGTGTGTTGTGTGTTAGAGAGAGAGAGAGAGAGAGAGAGAGAGAGAGAGAGAGACAGAAGACAGACGGACAGACAGTGAAAGCGACAGAGAGACAGAACTCAGACGGTTTATTCATGTAAAGGCCACTGCCCCTTATGAGGGAGGATATGAAGAACATAACAATATATTAATTTTACAGAACTCGAGAGAGACTGGATGGACTTCTCTCTTTCAAAATCATAATTGATCGAAACAGAAATGCCTTGAAAGAGCAAACTGATGAATTTCTTATTATGTTTTCATTCCGAGATGCCATAAGCAGACTTAACCAAAATTCACAGGGATCCCTGGAAAACGTAACTGGTATATACTGTGTTCTTAGTCTAGATAACTTGCAGCAGCGTAAAACAAAATGCAGTTCGTCTTCTTTTCTGTTATCGCATAGTGGATATGTCAAATCTACCCCAGTGTATTTACTGTAATGATACCGGTGTTGTGCAATTTCTAAAATTTCCAGTCTAAATTTGGTCAAAACAAAGTTCAAGTGTTTGCCTAAATCCATTCGCAGATTGAGTTTGACATTATGTACCGTAAGAAGTGTCCACGACACTGTAAATCTTTCGCTATGTTTGATATGAGCGTCCCATTCCTGCCACCTGCACGCAATCAATCTGTCTTTGAATTCACATCGAAATGATCGATCATTCTGCACGCCTTGGTGCATCCAAACATAACAAATTCCAAACTGGTACAATTTACAATGGATATTTGAAACCCAATTTCTCTGTCACTTGCATCCATGTCATATAAAATCATATAAGCTTTCCTGGTAATCTATGACCATTCATTTTTGTTAATTTCAAGCAATATATAATACATCTTAATACAGACTTTTAAATAAACAGGATATCTATTGGTCTCTCCATAGACAAAGTTATTGAGCGTTCGCATTTCAACTCCTAAAAGTTTCTTTAAGGCGAGAGAGAGACAGAGAGAGAGAGAGAGAGAGAGAGAGAGAGAGAGAGAGAAAGGGGGGGAGGAGGAGGAGGAGGAGTGAAACATTAATAGGCCGGGTTAAAGAAGGTCGTAGAAAAGAAGCATTCACCCGCACAGAATTTCCCAGAGTCGGGAATACACCCAACCCACCCCACCCTCGGCATCCGATGAGATGATGAGCAGAGTGTAAAAGCTTTTTCGAACTAAGGTAGGTGAAGTGGCCCCAAAGGAAGAAAGACAGCGGGTAAACAGCACAGAAAGATTTAAAAGAAAAAGCAATGTGACTGAGATAAGGACGCTGCAATTACTGCGTAACTGCATATACAATTCACACGATGCATGCCTTACGTTGTAGCAATCTCACACCGATGCATGCTCCTTACGTTGGTAGCATTCGAAACAGGACGGAGGAAGGGAGGGAAGGAGGAGGGAGAACATGCAAAGCTACAAGACTTTTTTTTTAAAACACCTTTTCAACCTGTCGCGTGCGCGACCACTAAACTGACAAGTCAGGACGCGCTCGGCTGCACACCATTTCTTAACACGGCACGCACGTGCAGGTATGAAATATAAACACCGCGTTTCTCTCTTTTTCTCTCTCTGCCT
Organism: Conus ventricosus; assembly: GCA_018398815.1. Taxonomy (NCBI): domain Eukaryota; kingdom Metazoa; phylum Mollusca; class Gastropoda; order Neogastropoda; family Conidae; genus Conus; species Conus ventricosus. The sequence continues at coordinate 7,854,073 of CM031620.1, read as the reverse complement.
GAGTCAATCAGTCAATCAAAATTGTGTGTGTGTGTGTGTGTGTGTGTGTGTTGTGTTGTTTGTTTTGTGTGTGTGTGTGTGTGTGTGTGTGTGTGTGTGTGTGTGTGTCCCCTGCAGGTGGTGGTGCAAAGAAAACATTCATTGCCATCATAAGAATCGATCTAGTGCATTGAGAGAGAGAGAGGAGAGAGAGAGAGAGAGAGAGAGACCTACCACATCAGTAACCGTCAGAATCGATCCTGAGCATTTTGAAAATAAACAAACAAACACACACACACACACACACACACACACACACACACACACACACCACAAGGGAGAACGATAAGGTACCACATCAATACTCCATATTCATTACTGAGAAAGGGAGAAAAATGACACAATAATGTAAATGCGCAACTCTTCTTCGTTTTTGCATTTTGTTTTTCTTTTTCTATTTTGTTTGTTTGTTTCCTTGGTTCCCAGTCGGTTATTGTATTATTTCTGTTTTTATAGTGACGTGTTTTATACGAAAATCAGGCGAAACTTTGGACTGTCATCATGACATACTGTTTCGGTCTTATTTGCCGCCTTTAAGCTAGCTCTACATTATGTGAACTTAAAAAAAAAGCTCTGGCAAAACAATCTTATCTGTATGCTTGGTTGTTGTTCTTTTTTTTTTTTTTAACTATGGATAGTGACATCATTAAGGTGACAAATAATTACGCATTAACAAAGAAAAGAACAAACAAAAAAGAAAATCGCTACTATGTTTTTAAACTTCTTTTGCGGTCGACTTTTTTTTTTCTCTCTTTTTTTTTTTGGGGGGGGGGGAGGGGGGGGGGGTTGAGTCAGATTTTCAATCCCGATTTTCTAACAACAGAATGCATTCCAGAGAAGGGTGTACATTACTCAGTGTTTGATTTATAATGCCAGAACACTTTCACTATATGACATCCCTCCTTTCCACTCCTCTGTCTGTCTGTCTTTCTATCTCTGTTTGTCTGTCTGTCTGTCTGTCTGTCTCTCTCTCTCTCCCCTCTGTCTCCTCTCTCACACACACACACACCCCACACACACACACACACACACACACACACACACACACACACACTACACCAGCCCACGCCCTCACCCTTTGCCCACCTCCACCCTTCAAAACCCACCCCATAATACCCCCTTACTCCTCCATCCCTCACCACCCCCACCACCACCATCCCACTCCCCCCCCCCCCCCCCCCCCCCCCCCCCCCCGCCCGCTCGCGATGTCCACTTTCCAACAAACAAGGCCACCCTCCCTAATTGGTTGCCCAGGGTCCCTTCCACTAACCCCTCAGAAATGGGGGCTGGGTGGGGGAGAATGGGGAGGAAGGCAGAAAGAGGGTGGGGCTAGAAAGGGTTGGGGCTGGGGTGAGGAAATGATAGGAGGGGAGGAAGAGGCCAGGAGGATGGGGGTGTGGGGGGGTGGGCGACTCAACGCTGGTCATTGCGGGTCATTATCTTTCCTGATGCTGCTACCTGTGTATGATTATTTCTCTCCCCTCCCGTCCCCTACGCCCACCCTCCACCTCCACCCCGCCAGACTCTTCTCACCCCTACTCATTTAACACTCACCTCCATTCTTTTCGCAACCCCTCCCCCCTCCACATCCTTCTCTAAGCCGCTACCCTACCTCACTCCCCATCATTTCATGTGGGGGATGATCCCCGTTGACCCAGTTCATAACCAGAAGGTCTGTTTGTCCACAGTCAGGGTAAGATAGCCTAACCGGGAGGAGGAGGATCAGGCGAGATTTGGGGGGCGGGGGAAGGGGGGGGGGGGGGGGGGGGCGGTGTTAAAAAAAAAAAGCAAAGCCTTCAGTTCCAGTGACGACCACAGAGATAAAGTGAATGCAATTTCGAACATTTTGACCTGAATGGACTTTCAGGACTTAAGTGTTTGGGAAAATAACGGTGCAAACGAATCCGTTGTTTAGTTTTTGAAACTGCGCAATACAGACGTGGAAAATGTAGGGAAAAGTACGTTAACATACTGGGCAACATAACCAAATACAGAACAAAGTAGGGCGAGGAGCAGTTGATCGATGTACCGGTAATTCCCACTATGCCATCTCATTACTCTTTGATTATTTTCTCACCGGCCACAGTAGGCCAAAGATATGCCGTGTGACGACGAAAACTGTAACAGTGTGACAATCTCTACAAAAAAATGCACGAAACTACAGTCAGGAAACACACAACACACACACACACACACACACACACACACACACACATACACACACACACACACCCCCCCCCAAAAAAAAAAAACAAACAAACAAACAAACAAAAACAAAAAAAAACAAAAAACAACAACAACAACTGCATGATGCACAACTGTAATATTTGTATCATTGTTCTTAAAGCTGTTCAAACCATGTAACAATTGTTGTATTGTTCCGTAGAGACCGTAGGTCCTTCCGATTTTTCCGTCCAGCAACAACTGAACCCGTTGGACATTCAGGATTAAATGTTTTTGCTACTGAAGGGTAATTAATTACATTACTTTCATTAATTTGACAACTTCTGCAGCTCTTTAATGCATGCCTTTAATGCATGCCTCTCTTGTGCATGCGTCTGCCCACTTGGCTAACAGAAATCTGCCGGATGTCGCAAGTTTCTGACTTCCTTGGGATGGCCATCTTTGATTATTTGTGCCATTTTCCCCCTACAGGGTTTCGACCAGTATATTCATGACATGATTTTTCAATCGTGTTGCTGCGAAATTGTAATTCAGTTTTACAAAATCACTCTGCGGAATGCTGGTGCTGCACTGATGATAACGGTTTGAAACGTGTTTAGTGCACGGAAAAGACCTGGCAACTGTTACTTTGTTCGTGATCATGCACGGAAAATCTAGTCTTGTTTACATTCTTAGTGGATAAACACCTGACGTTTGTAACTTCGTTATCATTTTTTTTTCTCCAAGACTGCAGCATTTCTACTTTAACGCTGTGACGAACTGGAAGATAAACTGTCAGAAGCTAGGTGGGCAGCAGAAGACTCCCCGTCTGATAAAAAACAACATCAAACTCCAGCAGGCTAAAGCCAGATTTCTCAAATACAAGCTGCAAGCAAGCAGAGAAGTTGGAGGGAGAAACCGCTTCCTGAATTTTGAGAAAGACAGCCGGAAACTCTGGAGACTAACCAAGCAGCTCAATGATGAAGAACAATGCTAACAGGGAAACAAGCAGCCACCACACTTGCAGATTTGTATGCAAATGAGAGCAACATCCCAGTCAGCCCCAGTAAACAAGAAGACCGGAGAGAGCAAATAGAACAAACACGAAACAAAACCAAAGTGTAACCCATGAGGCAGCCAATCAAATTTGCAGGACTTAGATCTGGTTTGAAGAAGCTGAAGGCAAGGAAATCCCCAAGACAGGATGGAATCACCGATGAAATGCTGTTACACCTCGGCAGTGCAGCAGTGAACAAAACTCCTCGAGGTCTTTAACCTCAGCTTGGAAGATGGAAAACTACCGCAAATCTAGCGTGAGGCAATCATGATCCCCATTCTGAAGAATTGCAAGGATCCCCAAAAGCCCCCTAGTTATCTCCCGATCAATCTGACCAGCTGTATTGTGAAGACCATGGAGAAAATTGTAAATGAGCGCCTCCGATGGTACATGGAATCGGCTAACCTCCTTGCATCAGAACAAGTTGGATTCCTTCAATTCCGCTCCACTGAAGACCAAGCTACTTATCTGTCTTTACAGGAACAAAAGCTGGTCTTTGTCACCTGGATCGACCTTCAAAAGGCATTCGACAAAGTCTGGATGGAGGGACTACTTGTCAAACTGCTGAGGAATGGAGCCACTGATAGTATGTACAAGTGAATTAAATCCTACCTCTACAACCGCAAAGCAAGAGTCTCTCTGGACAGAACACATAGCAAGAAAATTCTGCTGCGTCACGGTGTCCCACAATGGGGATTCTATCCCCAACACTCTTCCTGCTTTCCACAACGACCTTGTGTCAGAGATGGCTAACGGTATCAAGACAGCACTCTATGCTGATGACCTGCCTGCTGATGGGGTACAAGGAAGATCATGCATCAACTGCCACCTACCGTATGCAACAACCGGTAGATCGACTAACAGCTGGGCAGAGAAATGGTGCATTACCATCAATAAGGACAAGTCTTCCACGACCCTCTTCACCTTGCCCACAAAACAGAAAGCTCGCGCCATCACTATTAGAGGAACTCATCTGAAAGAGGATGAAGGTGCAACACATCTTGGTGTCATCTTTGACAGAAGCCACCCACCTAGAAGCCACACATAGCTAAGGTAGAGGCATTGGCTAGAAGGAAGCTGGCAATTTTTGCGCAAGTTGGCAGGCACCACATGGGAGCTAACGGGAGAAAACTGAAAACTGTCTACCAGGGTTCAGTCCAACTACATCTTGAATATGGCTCCACAGCCTGGTCGACTTGTTCAAAGACAACCCAGCAAACATTGGACAAAGTCCAAAATCAGACTCTACGCATTATCACCGGAGCAATGAGGTCAACGCCCATCAAGGAATTGGAACGACTTACAGCCATTCAATCTTTGAATCAGTGGACAGAAGCCAAGATAATGATGCAGGAAACAAAATTTCAGAGTCTCTCTGATCATCCAATAGAAAAAAAACTGGAATGGCTTTACCAAAAATCGTTTGAAGAGGAGCAGTTTGTCCATCAGAGCAAAAGACTATCTCGACAGTATCAAGACAAACTGCCAGATAACATACTGCCCCTCTGCCCCTCAGACACTCCAGAACTCTGGGCAACAGACCAGTCCGACATCAGGGTCTTCACCACTGTCCCTTGTCTCATCCCTGGGGAAGGACAGGATGAGAAAATAAAACAGACCTTCACTCTTGCCATGATTGCTGTAGGCGTGGATTCTCGTTTATACCGAAGGGTCAGCACCTAATGCTGTGGCAGACGAAGGAGCAGGCATCCTTGCCAAATTCCCAGCGGAGATCACAGCTTGCAGTGTTGCCACAGGAAAGCACTGCACAAACTACAGAGCTGAAGAACAAACCCTCCTGCAGGCTGACTCCATCGTCCAGGACACAGACAGTGATACCTGTCAGGTTGTCTTCCTGTCTGACGCCCTCTCTGTCCTGCAGGCATTCCAGAACAGCAAACTCACAAGCCTCAGCGAAGCACTGCAAAAAGTAGCTGGTAACAGAAGAGTGGTGCTCCAGTGGATTCCAGCCCACCGTGGGATACCAGGCAACGAGTTGGCTGATCACCTGGCGAGGGCGGGTGCACAAGGGGAGCAGTATAACAACGGCATCACCTACAGCGAGATGCGAAGCATCATCCGGACTATTACAATGCCCAGGACACCTGAGGATGATTATCATCTGTTGTCCAGAGAGCAACAAAGTGTCCTGGTGAGGCTACGCACTGGGCACAACAGACTTAACGGTCTCTTGTGCCAGAAGCTCAAGGTGGTGCCTTCTCCAGTCTGTCCTTGTGGCAGGAAGAACAGTCAGCGGAGCATGTGCTCCCAAAATGCCCATGACATGAGCAGCCAAGGAGAGAGGTGTGGCCAACAGAGACAGCTCTGATGACGAAACTCTACGGCAGTCTACTGAGAGAAAACGGCACCATTCATCACAAGGGTCGGACTGACCGTATAGATCAAGGCGTTCACAAAGAAGAAGAAGAGAGGCGACGAACTCGTAGGCAGTCAGGAGTTCCACAGTCGCCTGTCCTCAGTCAGGGGCAACAGGGCAGAGGTACTAATCATAACAAGTCTACTTCATATCTCTTATCTCATCGATTATAAACACATGCCATCACGTACGCATTATTATGTTCTGGAGCGTAATACTTCGAATAATAATGTGATACAATCTGATCGAGTATGAAAAAAAAAGCGTGTGGTGACTGGTTAATTCTGCCCGAGTACTGATAACTGTTACAGGTATGTTCAGAGCATGATTGCAGACGCCAAAACTTTGTTTCTTCTTCTATACAAGAAAAACGGCGCTGATTTTCTACGAAGAAGAAGACAGAGACAGAGAACCTGAGAAAGGAAGAAAAATAAACAGTCAAAAGGAAAGAAAGGAAGACTTGCAAAAGGAAAGAAAGAACAAGAATGAAAGAAATATGGAAGGAAGGAAAGAAAGAAGGAAAGATAAACAGACGGTCACAAAGACATAAAGAAAGACAGGAAAAAGACAGACGGAAAGACAAACAGATACGGAAAAAGATCGACAGAAGAAAAAAACTAGAGAGAAGGACAGACAAAGACACGCAGAACGAAGGACTAAAAGAAAGACAGACCAAAAGACCGACATAGATACACAAAGACAATCAGAAGGAAAGTAAGAAAGAATGACAGAATGACAGAAGGAAAGAAAAAAAAAGAAAAAGAAAGAGAAAATGAAAGACAGAATGAACAACAGACGGACAGAAAGACAGACGATAGGAAGAAATTTAAAAGAAAGAATGAAAGAAGCACACACACACACACACACACACACACACACACACACACACACAAAGAAAAGAGAAAAGAAATTAAAATGAAATGAATACAATGCGACAAAAGAGCAGACAGAAAAAAACCCACAGAGATTATATCAACATATTCACCCAGACACACAACATTCCGGAACACGAACCCATAACCAATCCAGACTTTATAACAACGGGATGGATGATGGGAGAAATCTGGCACGGTAAAAACAACAGCCCTCCCCCACCCTCACCCCCATCCCACCCTTTCTCTCCCTGTCCTCCACCTCCACACCTCCCGGCCCTCCAACCGAACTGACAATTAAACCGGGAAAGAAGCGCAAAAAAAAAAAAAAAAAAAGTCTTGACGCGCTGCCTTAAAACCAGTACGATGGGACCCGGAGCCGGGGCCAACACAAACCAGTACACAGCTATGACCACATCTGAGCCCCGAAAGATCACTGCCATCATGGCTCCGGCGACACAAGGGAGACGATTCTGGTGGAGAGAAGAGA
>CM031620.1:7837768-7846075 GCA_018398815.1 Conus ventricosus | reverse complement strand
TTTATCAAGCTGAAAAAGGTGGGTCCTTGGGAAAAGGGGTTTGGGTTTTTGAAACCAAATGTTACTCACAGCTGAAAGTGTGGTCATTGGGAAAAAGGTTTTGGGTTTTTTGAAGGGGCCAAATTTTTTTTTCCCAAATTTAATCACAGCGGTAAAGGTGGGTCATTGGGAAAGGTTTGGTTTTGAAGACCAATGTTCTCACGCGTAAAGGTCGGTAATTGGGAAAGGTTTGGTTTTGAAACCAATGTTACATCACGCGTAAATGTCGGTCCTTGGGAAAAGGTTTGGTTTTGAAAACCAAATTTTCATACAGCTGTAAGTGTCGGTCCTTGGGAAAAGGTTTGGGTTTTTTGAAGCCCCAATGTTACATCACAGGTAAAGTGTCGGCACTGGGAAAAGGGTTTTGGGGTTTTAAAGCCCCAAATTTTACATAAAAGCTGAAAGTGTCGGTCATTTGGGAAAAGGTTGGTTTTGAAGACCAAATGTTACACCCACAGCTTAAAGTGTCGGTCACTTGGGAAAAGGTTTTTTGAAGACCAAATTTTTACTCACGCTGTAAGTGTCGGTCACTTGGGAAAAGGTTTGGTTTTGAAGACCAATGTTACATCACAGCTGTAAAGTGCGGTCACGGGGAAAAGGTTTGGTTTTGAAGACCAAATGTTACATCACAGCTGTAAAGTGTCGGTCACTTGGGAAAAGGTTTGGGGTTTTGAAGACCAAATGTTCATCACAGCAGTAAAGTGTCGGTCACTTGGGAAAGGTTTGGTTTTGAGACCAATGTTACTCCAGCTGTAAAGTGTCGGTCACTGGGAAAGTTTGGTTTGAAGACCAAATGTTACATCACAGCGTAAAGTGTCGGTCACTTGGAAAAGGTTTGTTTTGAAGACCAAAGTTACATCACAGCTGTAAAGTGTCGGTCACTTGGGAAAAGGTTTGGTTTTGAAGAACCAAATGTTACATCGCAGCTGTAAAGGTCGGTCACTTGGGAAAAGGTTTGGTTTGAAGACCAATGTTACATCACAGCTGTAAAGTGTCGGTCACTGGGAAAAGGTTTGGTTTTGAAGACCAAATGTTACATACACAGCTGTAAAGTGTCGGTCACTTGGGAAAGGTTTGGTTTGAAGACCAAATGTTACATCACAGCTGTAAAGTGTCGGTCACTTGGGAAAAGGTTTGGTTTTGAAGACCAATGTTACATCACAGCTGTAAAGTGTCGGTCACTTGGGAAAAGGTTTGGTTTTGAAGCCCAAAATGTACATCACGCTTAATGCGGGGGTTTTTGAAAAAAAACAGCTGTAAAGTGTCGGTCACTTGGAAAAGGTTTGGTTTTGAAGACCAAATGTTACATCACAGCTGTAAAGTGTCGGTCACTTGGGAAAAGGTTTGGTTTTGAAGACCAAATGTTATATCACAGCTGTAAAGTGTCGTCACTTGGGAAAGGTTTGGTTTTGAAGACCAAATGTTACATCACAGCGGTAAAGTGTCGGTCATTTGGGGAAAAAGGGTTGGTTTTTTTTTAAGACCAAATGTTACATCACAGCTGTAAAGTGTCGTCACTTGGGAAAAGGTTTGGTTTGAAGACCAAATGTTACATCACAGCTGTAAAGTGTCGGTCACTTGGGAAAAGGTTTGGTTTTGAAGACCAAATGTTACATCACAGCTGTAAAGTGTCGTCACTTGGGAAAAGGTTTGGTGTTGAAGACCAAATGTTACATCACAGCTGTAAAGTGTCGGTCACTTGAAAAAAGGGTTTTGGTTTTGAAGACCAAATGTTACATCACGCTGTAAAGTGTCGGTCACTTGGGAAAAGGTTTGGTTTTGAAGACCAAATGTTACATCACAGCTGTAAAGTGTCGGTCACTTGGGGAAAGGTTTGGTTTTGAAGACCAAATGTTACATCACAGCTGTAAAGTGTCGGTCACTTAGGAAAAGGTTTGGTTTTGAAGACCAATGTTACATCACAGCTGTAAAGTGTCGGTCACTTGGAAAAGGTTTGGTTTTGAAGACCAAATGTTACATCACATTTGTAAAGTGTCGGTCACTTGGGAAAAGGTTTGGTTTGAAGACCAAATGTTACATCACAGCTGTAAAGTGTCGGTCACTTGGAAAAGGTTTGGTTTTGAAGACCAAATGTTACATCACAGCGGTAAAGTGTCGGTCACTTGGGAAAAGGTTTTGGGTTTTTTGAAGACCAAATGTTACATCACAGCTGTAAAGTGTCGGTCACTTGGGAAAAGGTTTGGTTTTGAAGACCAAATGTTACATCACAGCTGTAAAGTGTCGGTCACTTGGAAAAGGTTTGGGTTTTGAAGACCAAATGTTACATCACAGCTGTAAAGTGTCGGTCACTTGGGAAAGGTTTGGTTTTGAAGACCAAATGTTACATCACAGCTGTAAAGTGTCGGTCACTTGGGAAAAGGTTTGGTTTTGAAGACCAAATGTTACATCACAGCGTAAAGTGTCGGTCACTTGGGAAAGGTTTGGTTTTGAAGACCAAATGTTACATCACAGCTGTAAAGTGTCCGGTCACTTGGGAAAAGGTTTGTTTTGAAGACCAAATGTTACATCACAGCTGTAAAGTGACGGTCACTTCGGAAAAGGTTTGGTTTTGAAGACCAAATGTTGCATCACAGCTGTAAAGTGTCGGTCACTTGGGGAAAGGTTTGGTTTTGAAGACCAAATGTTACATCACAGCTGTAAAGTGTCGGTCACTTGGGAAAAGGTTTGGTTTTGAAGACCAATGTTACATCACAGCTGTAAAGTGGCATTAGTCACTTACTGGGAAAAGGTTTGGTTTTGAAGACCAAATGTTACATCACAGCTGTAAAGTGGCAGTTAGCTGGACACTTTGAGAACGTGACCATGAGAGCGTGACTGTTACATTACAATTGTAAATGGTAGTTAGTCAGGTTACTGGGAAAAGGTTTGGTTTGAAGACCAAATGTTACATCACAGCTGCAAAGTGGCAGTTAGCTGGACACTTTTGAGAACGTGACTATTGAGAGCGTGACGTTACATTACATTGTAAGTGGTAGTTAGTCAGGTTACTGGAAAAGTTTGGTTTTGAAGACCAAATGTTACATCACAGCTGTAAAGTGGCAGTAGCTGGACATTTTTGAGAACGTGACTATTGAGAGCGTGACTGTTACATTACAACTGTAAGTGGTAGTTTGGGTTTACTGGAAAAGGTTTGGTTTTGAAGACCAAATGTTACATCACAGCTGTAAAGTGGCAGTTAGCTGGACACTTTGAGAACGTGACCACTGGAGCGTGACGGGTTACATTACAATTGTGAATGGTAGTTAGTCATTTACTGGAAAAGGTTTTGGGTTTGAAGACCAAATGTTACATCAAAAGCTGTAAAGGGGCAGTTAGCTGGACATTTTGAGAACGTGACCACTGAGAGCGTGACTGTTACATTACAATTGTAAATGGTAGTTAGTCAGGTTACTGGGAAAAGGTTTGGTTTGAAGACCAAATGTTACATCACAGCTGTAAAGTGGCAGTTAGCTGGACACTTTTGAGAACGTGACTATTGAGAGCGTGACTGTTACATTACAACTGTAAGTGGTAGTTAGTCAGGTTACTGGGAAAAGGTTTGGTTTTGAAGACCAAATGTTACATCACAGCTGTAAAGTGGCAGTTAGCTGGACACTTTTGAGAACGTGACCACTGAGAGCGTGACTGTTACATTACAACTGTAAGTTGGTAGTTAGGTTACTGGGAAAAGGTTTGGTTTTGAAGACCAAATGTTACATCACAGCTGTAAAGTGGCAGTTAGCAGGACACTTTTGAGAACGTGACTATTGAGAGCGTGACTGTTACATTACAATTGTAAGTGGTAGTTAGTCAGGTTACTGGGAAAAGGTTTGGTTTTGAAGACCAAATGTTACATCACAGCTGCAAAGTGGCAGTTAGCTGGACACTTTTGAGAACGTGACTATTGAGAGCGTGACTGTTACATTACAACTGTAATTTGGTAGTTAGGTTACTGGGAAAAGTTTGGTTTTGAAGACCAAATGTTACATCACAGCTGTAAATGGCAGTTAGCTGGACACATTTGAGAACGTGACCATTGAGAGCGTGACTGTTACATTACAACTGTAATGGTAGTTAGGTTACTGGGAAAAGGTTTGGTTTTGAAGACCAAATGTTACATCACAGCTGTAAAGTGGCAGTTAGCTGGACACTTTGAGAACGTGACTATTGAGAGCGTGACTGTTACATTACAACTGTAAGTGGTAGTTAGTCAGGTTACTGGGAAAAGGTTTGGTTTGAAGACCAAATGTTACATTACAACTGTAAGTGTAGTTAGGTTACTGGAAAAGGTTACTTTTGCAGACCGAGCTGTTGCGTTACAACTGTGAGATGGCGATTAGCTGGCACTTGGAGAAGTACGGTTCTGATGACCTACATGTTACGTGGAGCCATGTGGTGATAAGTGTGTACATGGAAAACGTTCAGCTCGGTAGACTTGTCTTATCACAACTGAAAGATGGCGGTTTGTCGCGTACTCGGAAAAGTTCTTACATCAGAACTGCAAGATGGTAGACAGCTGGTTGTTACGGTGTAAGCTGGATCAGTGTAATATGGTAGACAGCTGGTTGTTACGGTGTAAGCTGATCAGTGTAAATGGTAGACAGCTGGTTGTTACGGTGTAAGCTGGATCATGTAAGATGGTAGACAGCTGGTTGTTAACGGTGTAAGCTGGATCAGTGTAAGATGGTAGACAGCTGGTTGTTACGGTGTAAGCTGGATCAGTGTAAGATGGTAGACAGCTGGTTGTTACGGTGTAAGCTGGATCAGTGTAAGATGTAGACAGCTGGTTGTTACGGTGTAAGCTGGATCAGTGTAAGATGGTAGACAGCTGGTTGTTACGGTGTAAGCTGGATCAGTGTAAGATGGTAGACAGCTGGTTGTTACGGTGTAAGCTGGATCATTGTAAATGGTAGACAGCTGGTTGTTACGGTGTAAAGCTGGATCAGTGTAAGATGGTAGACAGCTGGTTGTTACGGTGTAAGCGGGATCATGTAAGATGGTAGACAGCTGGTTGTTACGGTGTAAGCTGGATCATTTGTAAGATGGTAGACAGCTGGTTGTTACGGTGTAAGCTGGATCAGTGTAAGATGGTAGACAGCTGGTTGTTACGGTGTAAGCTGGATCAGTGTAAGAATGGTAGACAGCTGGTTGTTACGGTGTAAGCTGGATCAGTGTAAGATGGTAGACAGCTGGTTGTTACGGTGTAAGCTGGATCAGTGTAAGATGGAACAGCTGGTTGTTACGGTGTAAGCTGGATCACTGTAAGATGGTAGACAGCTGGTTGTTACGGTGTAAGCTGGATCAGTGTAAGATGGTAGACAGCTGGTTGTTACGGTGTAAGCTGGATCAGTGTAAGATGGTAGACAGCTGGTTGTTACGGTGTAAGCTGGATCAGTGTAAGATGGTAGACAGCTGGTTGTTAGGGTTTGTAAGCTGGATCAGTGTAAGATGGTAGACAGCTGGTTGTTACGGTGTAAGCTGGATCAGTGTAAGATGGTAGACACTGGTTGTTACGGTGTAAGCTGGATCAGTGTAAGTGGACATAACTGCTACACCAGTTCTTTAAAAAGTTCAGTTAGTTGAGCACTTCGAGGAAGTTCAGTTAGTTGAGCACTTCGAGGAAGTTCAGTTAGTTGAGCACTTCGAGGAAGTTCAGTTAGTTGAGCACTTCGAGGAAGTTCAGTTAGTTGAGCACTTCGAGGAAGTTCAGTTAGTTGAGCACTTCGAGGAAGTTCAGTTAGTTGAGCACTTCGAGGAAGTTCAGTTAGTTGAGCACTTCGAGGAAGTTCAGTTAGTTGAGCACTTCGAGGAAGTTCAGTTAGTTGAGCACTTCGAGGAAGTTCAGTTAGTTGAGCACTTCGAGGAAGTTCAGTTAGTTGAGCACTTCGAGGAAGTTCAGTTAGTTGAGCACTTCGAGGAAGTTCAGTTAGTTGAGCACGTCGAGGAAGTTCAGTTAGTTGAGCACGTCGAGGAAGTTCAGTTAGTTGAGCACTTCGAGGAAGTTCAGTTAGTTGAGCACGTCGAGGAAGTTCAGTTAGTTGAGCACTTCGAGGAAGTTCAGTTAGTTGAGCACTTCGAGGAAGTTCAGTTAGTTGAGCACGTCGAGGAAGTTCAGTTAGTTGAACACGTCGAGGAAGTTCAGTTAGTTGAACACGTCGAGGAAGTTCAGTTAGTTGAGCACTTCGAGGAAGTTCAGTTAGTTGAGCACTTCGAGGAAGTTCAGTTAGTTGAGCACTTCGAGGAAGTTCAGTTAGTTGAGCACGTCGAGGAAGTTCAGTTAGTTGAGCACTTCGAGGAAGTTCAGTTAGTTGAGCACTTCGAGAAGTTCAGTTAGTTGAGCACTTCGAGGAAGTTCAGTTAGTTGAGCACTTCGAGGAAGTTCAGTTAGTTGAACACGTCGAGGAAGTTCAGTTAGTTGAACACGTCGAGGAAGTTCAGTTAGTTGAGCACTTCGAGGAAGTTCAGTTAGTTGAGCACTTCGAGGAAGTTCAGTTAGTTGAGCACTTCGAGGAAGTTCAGTTAGTTGAGCACTTCGAGGAAGTTCAGTTAGTTGAGCACTTCGAGGAAGTTCAGTTAGTTGAGCACTTCGAGGAAGTTCAGTTAGTTGAGCACGTCGAGGAAGTTCAGTTAGTTGAGCACGTCGAGGAAGTTCAGTTAGTTGAGCACGTCGAGGAATTCAGTTAGTTGATCACTTCGAGGAAGTTCAGTTAGTTGATCACTTCGAGGAAGTTCAGTTAGTTGAGCACTTCGAGGAAGTTCAGTTAGTTGAGCACTTCGATGAAGTTCAGTTAGTTGAGCACGTCGAGGAAGTTCAGTTAGTTGAGCACGTCGAGGAAGTTCAGTTAGTTGAGCACTTCGAGGAAGTTCAGTTAGTTGAGCACGTCGAGGAAGTTCAGTTAATTGAGCACTTCGAGGAAGTTCAGTTAGTTGAGCACGTCGAGGAAGTTCAGTTAGTTGAACACGTCGAGGAAGTTCAGTTAGTTGAACACGTCGAGGAAGTTCAGTTAGTTGAGCACTTCGAGGAAGTTCAGTTAGTTGAGCACTTCGAGGAAGTTCAGTTAGTTGAGCACTTCGAGGAAGTTCAGTTAGTTGAGCACTTCGAGGAAGTTCAGTTAGTTGAGCACTTCGAGGAAGTTCAGTTAGTTGAGCACTTCGAGGAAGTTCAGTTAGTTGAGCACGTCGAGGAAGTTCAGTTAGTTGAGCACTTCGAGAAGTTCAGTTAGTTGAGCACTTCGAGGAAGTTCAGTTAGTTGAGCACGTCGAGGAAGTTCAGTTAGTTGAGCACGTCGAGGAAGTTCAGTTAGTTGAGCACTTCGAGGAAGTTCAGTTAGTTGAGCACGTCGAGGAAGTTCAGTTAGTTGAGCACTTCGAGGAAGTTCAGTTAGTTGAGCACGTCGAGGAAGTTCAGTTAGTTGAACACGTCGAGGAAGTTCAGTTAGTTGAGCACGTCGAGGAAGTTCAGTTAGTTGAGCACGTCGAGGAAGTTCAGTTAGTTGAACACGTCGAGGAAGTTCAGTTAGTTGAACACGTCGAGGAAGTTCAGTTAGTTGAACACGTCGAGGAAGTTCAGTTAGTTGAGCACGTCGAGGAAGTTCAGTTAGTTGAACACGTCGAGGAAGTTCAGTTATTTGAGCACGTCCAGGAAGTTCAGTTAGTTGAGCACGTCGAGGAAGTTCAGTTAGTTGAGCACTTCGAGGAAGTTCAGTTAGTTGAGCACTTCGAGGAAGTTCAGTTAGTTGAGCACATCGAGGAAGTTCAGTTAGTTGAGCACATCGAGGAAGTTCAGTTAGTTGAGCACTTCGAGGAAGTTCAGTTAGTTGAGCACTTCGAGGAAGTTCAGTTAGTTGAGCACTTCGAGGAAGTTCAGTTAGTTGAGCACGTCGAGGAAGTTCAGTTAGTTGAGCACGTCGAGGAAGTTCAGTTAGTTGAGCACGTCGAGGAAGTTCAGTTAGTTGAGCACGTCGAGGAAGTTCAGTTAGTTGAACACGTCGAGGAAGTTCAGTTAGTTGAACACGTCGAGGAAGTTCAGTTAGTTGAATACGTCGAGGAAGTTCAGTTAGTTGAACACGTCGAGGAAGTTCAGTTAGTTGAGCACGTCGAGGAAGTTCAGTTAGTTGAGCACTTCGAGGAAGTTCAGTTAGTTGAGCACTTCGAGGAAGTTCAGTTAGTTGAGCACTTCGAGGAAGTTCAGTTAGTTTGAGCACTTCGAGGAAGTTCAGTTAGTTGAGCACTTCGAGGAAGTTCAGTTAGTTGAGCACTTCGAGGAAG
>CM031620.1:7830268-7832768 GCA_018398815.1 Conus ventricosus | reverse complement strand
AAAAAAACTACTACAGTTACAACAAAGTTTTGCCATTTTGTTCCTTTCCACCACCACCCTCTCTCTCCCCTCCTTAACCCCCCCTCTCTCTCTCTCTCTCTCTCTCTCTCTCTCTCTCTCTCTTGTCCTTATTTATCTATCAAAACCGATATGGACCTTATCTTTTTCTATGCCTGGGATCTTCAACCTGAGCTGAGCATACGCTCAGCGTGGCAGCCCGTTTGATGTCATCCAAATTAGCAGTATTCAGGCCGCCGGTTAGAAATAGCCATCTCCAGAAAAATTCAAACCCTGACCATATACCTTCATGTACGCATACTGATCGTGGCATACGCCCATAACGACATGTTTATGTTTACAGCAATGATTTTCATCGCTGGTAACTGTTGCTTCATCGACAGCTGCGCCATGAAAAGGCACTCCCATGTACTGTTTTCTTAGCTTCGGTTGTTTGTTGTTGCTGTTGCTGGTGGTGGTGGTGGTGGTGTTATAAGCCAATTGTTGATGTGGTGGTGGTGGTTGTTTAAGCTCCTTTGCGTATTTTAATGCTTTCCTTCCACTGTGGTGTGTGTGTGCGCGCGCTGTCGCACGCGTGTGTACATGAGACTTACTACTTTTAACATTTAGATGTGAATGTATAATGACTCGTGGACAGAGCTTTAAATTCTGTGCTTTATTCTTGTTTGAAAGATGTTTGGTTAAATAAAGGGTAGAGAAGAGCACATGTTGGGAAAGGTGTGTCCCTGTCCACGTTATGTCTAATTTATGTGGTGTGGACTGTAACTGTATTCTTATATCCTTCAAAAGGCTTTTTTGTTTGTTTCTTTCTTTCTTTCTTATTGTCCCCTATGGGACGTCGGAAGATCTCTCAATGTAAATCGACCCCCCCACCATACTAAAATTATATGCTAATAATTTCTTCTTTTCGGCAATTCTCCATAACTCTTCATTCTTTTCCCTTTTTTTTGAAACAGCTGTCCGCCGTCTATCTGCATTTATGTCATCGATTTTTTTTAAACTCTCGAACGTTTTTTACAACTTTTGTCTGGTAGAATTCCTAACGTACCAGCATTTTCTGTTCTGCAATCTCCCGACTAAGTAGTGAAATGCTAGGCTACATACTGCCCAAAGCAGGCACTACCTGTTCATTCTGCGGCGTCTGTTTTCCATGTGACCTTATTTGTTCGTGTATCGTTGTGGCTGTCACACGTTCGTCCTTTATTCTTTTTTTGCTTGGTTTCGTTTGATGTGGGGGCGATTAACATGGCTGGCGCCGTTAGTACGCCCCAGGTTTGATCAACCAAATGGAGACCAATAGATGCAATCGTGTTATGAATCTGAAGAATAAACTATGCACACAGTTTACTGCTGTGTTCCCTGTTGACCGTGTCAAAGGCCTTGGTCAGGTCAATGAAAACAGAGTATAGGGGCAGTGGACTAAGCAAGCGCTGGCAAGAACACTTCAGCAACCTGCTCAACAGGCCCTCGTCAGTCGACTCGGATGCCTTGAACCAGATCCCTCAGCAGCCGATACAAGACACACTTGCAGTACCCCCCCCATTGCAGAGATCCAGAAAGCAATCCTCCAGACGAGCTCCGGTAGAGCATCAGGAAAGGACGGAATACCTGCTGAGATCTACAAGGCGGCAGGCCCCAACGCCCTAAAGCCTTTCACGATGTCCTGCGGAGTATCTGGGAGGAGGAGAAGATGCCAGATGACTTCCGTGACGCCCTGATTGTCTCCCTCTACAAGAACAAGGGAAGCAAAGCCGACTGTGGGAACTACAGAGGCATCTCGCTACTCTCCATTGCTGGAAAGATCTTTGCCAGAGCCATCCTCAACAGACTCATCATTGTTTCCGAGCAGAACCTCCCCGAGGCGCAGTGCGGCTTCAGACCCGGCAGAAGCACTGTCGACATGATTTTTGCTGTCAGACAGCTTCAGGAGAAGTGTATCGAACAAAACATGCCCCTATACTCTGTTTTCATTGACCTGACCAAGGCTTTGACACGGTCAACAGGGAAGCTCTTTGGACAGTCCTCGAGCGCATTGGATGCCCGCCAAAGTTTGTGAAAATGATCAAGCTCTTCCATGATGGCATGACCGGCCAGGTCCTCTCCAGTGGAAACGTGACGGAAGCCTTCGAGATCAGCAATGGCGTGAAACAGGGCTGTGTCTTAGCTCCGGTCCTCTTCAACATCTTCTTCACCTGCATGCTGTCCCACGCTGTCCAAGACCTGGAGAAGGGAGTCTACTTCCGCTATCGTCTGGACGGCTCCTCTTTGACCTTCGTCGCCTCACTGCCAAGACAAAGAGCATCAAAGATCTCCTTCAAGAAGTCCTCTTTGCCGATGACTGCGCACTGGTGGCCCATGCAGAATCCGATCTGCAAACGATGCTTGACCGCTTCTCCGATGCTTCAAAGCTCTTCGGCCTGACAATCAGCCTCGGCAAGACTGAGGTGCTTCACCAACCCGCACCAAACACCAACCCCTCGGC
>CM031620.1:7815268-7820268 GCA_018398815.1 Conus ventricosus | reverse complement strand
GCTTCTAGATTGCGCAGCTGTTCTAGTTTAGGAAACTTTTTGCTGTCGCCAACCTCTTTGCGTTTATAATCACCATCTTTAGTGTACTCATAACCCATACAAAGTGCCTATTTCACCATTCTGTTCAAAGTCCGCAACGTCTGCAAGGTCTTTTAATTCTAAGGTTATACACCTTACAGGCGCCAATGTAACTCCTGGTTCTTCTGGCCCCTGCGACATTTTTTAGTACAGTTTATTATTTTATTTCAAAACAATGTGCAGGTTATCGCATTTTACGACTTCCCCCGTTTTGTCTTTGATTTCTATACGAAATGATTCAAACCTCCCACGAGCTAATTTTTTAAACTGTAAATTAGGGAATTGTATAATTTCATAATCGCAATATGCAGCTTTCCTGATGGAAGAGCTCTTAAGACATTTGAGGGCTCTCCATCATATAAGTTTTTATCAGTGCTTAGCTCGGCCAAATGAACATAAAGTAATGAATGTACTGTAAGATCAAGCGGATTTTCTCCCTCATAAGTAGTTTTGTTTTGTGTAACTATAATTCTATGATTGCCATCTGCAAAGCCTAACATTTTAGCTAGCTCTACATCAAACAAGTAACCTACTTTTCTTTTTCAGGTTTTGAATGTTAACATTGTTTTTAGATTCGCATTGTTAAGTTTAAGAGTAATGTCTAATTTACTCATTTCTTCTTTTAGTGAGCAAAACCCGTAATAACCATCAGGTATGATTAACTGGTCAACTTTGTTTCCTCTATTATCAAATTTTGAATCTTATTATTCTCCCTGGCGTTTACTTATATTAAACCATACGACTTTGTAAAATATTTCATGGAGCGCGACCGTTTTGGTTCCGCAATCGTTATCAATAGCATGTTTTAAAAACGAAGGACTGTCTTGAGTTGTTATTGTTACAAACATTTTTTAAACGAAATAAAATGAGCGCGTTTAAATATACTAAAGATGCAAAATATTCTGTTGGGCCGCACTACAATCTTAAAAATATAAACAACTGATACTCTTGACATTTCTGTGACCCAGACTGACACCTTTCAAGTAAAGGTGAGTACTCCATTAAGCAGATATCTTAACCCCCCTATTAAAAACGACCGCATCCCGAAAGTGTGGTTCAGTCATCCGATGCAGTTTTATCAGAACCAGTTAAACTTTGCTGTGTTTTGTGCATCAACTGGGTGTGGAGTATCGTATGCTGATCACTTAAATCATCCTGATCCTTTGGTGAGGTCAGTGTATAGATTTCATTTTTATTACACCTTCAGACGTATTTTGACTGAACTGCAAGCGCCATTACCAAATGACAAAACGTTTAATCCATTCAGCAACAGAATAGACATGAAGGCTTTTGAAAGGATCTGTAACGAATTCAATATTAAGGCCAAGACAGACTTTAGACAAAAGTCGGATCTTAATCATGGCTTAGGCACCCCTTATTATTGGGGCGCGCACAGAAAATATAACTATGACTGGAATCCTCCTTACACATCTTTCTCTTCAGGCACAGGTGTTCACCTAGGGTCCATAGAGCAAGAGCATAAAACAGCATGGACAACATTTATCTTAGACATATCTGAGGGCTTAACTAAAGCTGGAATAGAACGAATAAACGACTCTATTCGTACTTACGTTTGGTGTTTGCTAGGTTCGCAATCACAAACGAAATCGAGCATAACTAATTCTTCTACTAGCTTTGGTGCACAAAAACAATACTTAGCAAATTTAGAGGACGCCATTAATTCTACAGTTGATTTGCCTTCAAGTATTAAAAGGTACCAGACATGTTTTACAATATGCAAGATCGAAAGTAGACTTTGCTGTTGGCACTGGTTTATACATGCTACTTCTAACCTCAGACTCCAGGTAGGAACAATAATAAACTACAACAATGAAATCCTTGTAGCAGGCAATGAACAGAAGGTCGGAAAAAAACGACATAAATTCTGAGCCAGTAATATTACAAACCATAAAAAAACAACCAAGAATAAGTCATCCAATCCCCGAGGTCCAAAGCCTGAAGACTGTTGAAGACGTGGACTTTGTTCGCGATGACCATGAATATGAAAAGACAGCACTTGTTATTGGATTAACTGGCCTAGGATTACTTGGTCTTTATCTTACTAAATAGTAACCCAACTATTAAGAGAAACTAATGCCCATAAGTGCTCAGCCATAAAGCCAACTACTTTGCCAGCAGTAGACAAAAGCCAGCTAACAATACTCCCTAATATACTGGCAAAGAGTCTATAGCTTTACCAGCTAATTTTTTTAATAAACTCGCAAGATGATCAAGCTGTTTTTTTACCCATGATTTATCAGGCGATGGCGGTGGAGGCAACTGAACTTTGCCCTCCACCACCACCTGTAATAGCCATCACCAGTGTACTTATTGCAAATCCTAAGGCTGTCATAACGCTTGCTAATGTGACGCCTTGCTCTCTAAACAACGTTCGTATTCGTTCTGCTAGCGTTGTGTCTTCATATAAAATTTTTTCGATAGTTTCTCTTTATTCTATTCACTTGAGTTCGTAATTGGTCTCGGTTAGTAGTCAGCGCTTCTAGTCTTGCTGATCTTCGTTGTTCAAGAGTTTTTAGTCTTTGTCTTATTCTTTCTTTAACCTCAGGTCCTACGATGGAGTCGTCAGCCTCAACAAGTTTTTCTTTTTCTTTTTTTATATGCTCATCTAGTACACTAGTTTTGCTAAATTGTTTTGTAATTCCCCTCGGATGGTTCTTAAAGTACGATCAAGGGCTACTAAATCTCTCTCAGGTAGCCGTGGTTCGTGTATAGTATTTAATGCTGTTTCTTCTTCTTCAGTTGAGTTCTGCTACTATTGTATTTACTTCGTCCGCTGCTTGACTTAAATCTTTAAGTTCTATGTTTGCATTTGGTTATCTGTTGGGAGTTCTTGTAGCGTGTTTTGAAGTTTAGCAACCGCCTCCGTATCTAATTTTGGTTTAGTAAAGCCAAGGCGATCCCGCTCGCTCGCACTAAGCCTTTGAATAATTGTACCCATGCTTACAAACTTTGATGAGTTTAGTTTATACGTAAACGGAACACGTTCTCCTTTGTCGTTTATAAAATACAAATGGTTATTTTTTAGTTTAAATTCATCAGGGTATTATAGTTTTAGGAGGTTCTAGTCCTAAACTTTGGTATAATGATCTGACTTTACTTTCTGTTAATTCACGCCTTTGCTCCCCTTCAGCTATTTCATCCTCCAATGAGATCTCCGAGCGATGCTGTATCAAAGGAGTCATTTCATCCATGTTGTCTGCAGGATTCAGTAACAATATAATCTTCATCTTCAATGCCTGCCATGTTTTTAATAATTAACTTTTTATTTTGTTTTATAAAAATGTCACAAGTATATGGCTCGATTCTTGACCGCATAGAAAGCTGAAAGAACCCATGGCGTGAAGGGAAATAAACGGAATATTATGTTCCAAATAATCCATCTACTATTGATGCAGATCAAATTCTTACTGTCAAATTTCCAGACTAGGAGCGGATGATTTGATTGTGCCAGGCTCTGCACGGCTTACTTTCAAAATAGAACTTGCTTCAACAACAGACCCAACCAGAACAGTTGTCCAGAATTTGGGGCGGGCAATCGTTAAGAAAATTTCTATAAAACTTGAGGGAAAGAAGTATTTTCTTTACACAATGCAGACATATTTTTAACTATTCTGATCTATGGCTAACCGCGAATGAACGGGAAGATCTTGCGTTTCAAGGAATCGGCAATGAAGAAGCACTAAAACTTAGAATAGGCGCCGAACTCGCCTCAGGTGCTAAAGGCAGCAAAAAGGCTTTAGCCGTAAGTTATGCGTTTGGAAATCGCTTTTCCATTCCTTTAGATTTTGAGTTGTTAAAAGCGCATGCCCCATACCTTCAAGGGGCATTAAAAGACAGATTGTCATACGAACTAACTTTTAATGACTACAAACGTGTTATTAGATCAACAGACGCCGAAGCAAAGTACAGCATTTCTGACATCTCGTTAGAGTTTGATGTTGTTAGCAACTTAATTTAGCAGGCTGGTTGGGCAACAATATGAGTCACAATTAGTAATATATTACGAAAACGTGCGTCATCATTCAACATTATCCTAAAAGCAGGGCAGACGCTATATGGAATTTTAATCTTAGTGTCACAGCAAAATCGCTTAAAGGTATTTTATTGCTGTGTGAAGATGAAGAACCATTCGCAAGAGCAAGTGAAAAGTTTTTTAATCCAAAAATAACGAAGTGCAATGTACAATTGATGGTAGTCCTAACCAAATCTATGCTAGCGGACTTAGACCTTATCATCATTTTGACGAAATAGAAAATTGTTTGGGGGTGGGAGGGGTAGAAGTCCAACAGCAGACCTTGCGTCTAAAGATCTACACCTTCACAGTGTTAGGCTTGATGATTATTTAACAACAAAATACGGTTTATGGATTGACCTAAGGTCAACAGAGGATAATCAGTTGCATGGAAGTGGCGAGAACGGTTAAAGACGTAAACATTCAAATTGAGAAAGAAAAAGAAGCCGATAAACACTTAATGTACATTTGTTTTTATTAATTGATCACAGCTGAATATTGCAAAGAACAGATTAGACCAAATAGAATACTAAATTATTTTTCATTTTTAAAAAAGCATGCCTACTCAGTATTATCCGAGAGTACTACAGCGCCAGAGTCGCCAAAAGAAGGGATAGTAGAAACCCCCGACATATAAAACCTTCAGATTAACAAACATTACACAAATGCAGCAAGTACTAGAGCAAGACCTTTCAAAATACAGCAAAACCAACGAAGGTATTCTGCTGCCTTTAATGCTGTTACCTATGTTAATACTGGAGCATCGACTATAAGCGCTCTATCAGCAGGAACGAGTGTAGGTTTCTTAGCAACGGGCATAGGCGCACCCGCGTTTTACTCTAGGGGTTTGTCTTTAGGTTTGGCCGTGTTCATTGCTAGGTGCAGGTTT
>CM031620.1:7760325-7805993 GCA_018398815.1 Conus ventricosus | reverse complement strand
CTTGGAAGATGGGAGATACCTGAAAGACACCAAAGAGCAAAGAAACCAAGCAGATGCGGAAGAAGGCTTGAGACCATTGACCAGTGTGGGCTCCCTGGCAAATACAAGGTCTGGTGTCTGCAGTTCATGCTGATACCAAAGCTCAGGCCGCTGATGATATACGACATCTGCACCAGCACAGTGGAGGCAATGGAAGCCAAAATCAACAAGTTCACAAGGAAATGGCTTGTGTCCCACCCGTCTGACTGACATCGCGCTGTACTGTCGCAAGCAAAGCTCAAACTACCACTGAAATCCTCCTGGAGAATACAAAGCAGGGAAGATCAGACTTCAAAGCATGCTGGAGGACTCAGGAGACAAGGTGGTAGAAGCAATCAAGCCCCAGCTGAAGACAGGCAGAAAATGAAAGTTCAAGAGGCGATGGATTCTGCAAAAGAAAGTCTCAAGATCAGAGAAATAACAGGACACACACAGACCAACAGACAAGGACTGGGGTGACCAAAACTGAATGTGGTCAAAGGCCAAAGGAAAAGCCAAAAAGAGACATGATGATTCAGGAGATGAGAAAAGAAGAAGACCAAAAAAGACTCCAAAAAGCAGTCCAGCAGAGCCAGCAAGGGCAATGACAACGTGGGAGAATGCACCCAAAGAAGTCTAACTTGGAATGACATTTGGCACATGGCCCCTCTCAGATCAGCTTCATTCTCAGATCTGCATATGACCTTCTGCCCTCAAATGCAAACCTGGTGAAGTGGGGGAAAACAGACGATCCTGCATGCCCCCTCTGCCATGAAAAACAAACAGTGGAGCATGTTCTAAGCTCATGTAAAGTAGCCCTGGCTCAAGGAAGGTACACATGGAGGCACAACCAAGTGCTCAAGAAATTGTACAAGTAGTCTGGGCTAGTACCAACACCACAAAAGGGACAATCAGGACTCCAAAAGCACCCGCAACATTCTTCACGGCAGAGGCAGCAAATCATGGCCAAGAACAACAGTGCCACTCGAAACATGCAGGCAGAGTCTGCGGGATGGGGCAGATGACTGGAGTGCACTGCAGACCTCCCAGAATGGAAGAATCACCCAGAGATCATCAGCAAGAGTGGCATGAACCAGACATAGTAGTCCACTCTAAGTCAACCAAGCAGCTGATCATGATCGAGCTCACGGTGCCATATGAGAACAGAATGGAGGCAGCTCAAATCTACAAGACTGAAAAGTATGCTGATCTGGCAAACAGCCTGAGGAGAGAAGGCTACAGGTCAAAGTCCTCACTGCAGAAATTGGAGCTAGGGATTTGTAGGAACGTCTGCATTCAGCCTCATGAAACAGCTCTCAGTTGCAGGGAAGGAAAAAACCAGAGCCCTGAAAGCAATGGCAGAAGCGGCAGAGAGGTGTTCAAGCTGGATCTGGTCAAGGAGGAACAAAAGTGAACTTCATAAGGCTTAATTTCCCTACAAATATCAGGTGTCCCTGTGGCTCAGTGGTTAAAGCGCGAGTCATTAAGTAGAAATTGAGCATGTCCAGAGGGTCATGGGTTCGAATCCCAGCCATGGCTCGTCCCAGATGGGGAAAAAAAAAAGGGGCAGCAGAGGGACATCCGGAGTCATGAACCGGGTGTGGCCCAACCCCCCTAGAGTGTCAGGGGCTAAGGGGCCGAAACACTTGCTTGAAGGGGGCTTCTCTTCTGAGGACTCTCTTTCTGCCACGCTCTCCACGAGTTTCTTTTTTACCCTGCATGTGCCCAACAACAAGCAGCCCCCCCCCCCCTTTTAAAAAAAAAACAAAAACAAAAACAAAAAAGAAAAAAAAAAAGAAAAGAAAGAGCGCGTGTGCGTGGTGTGTGTGTTTGTGTGTGTGTGTGTGCGGTTACAGCTTTGCCTGTGGTGCTGACGGACGGGATATCGAGCCTCCTGTGCGGTCCGTGGTTTTCTTTCTCTTTTTTTCTTCTTTCCTTTCTTTCTTTCTTTTCCCCCTTTTCTTTCTTTCTTACTTCTCTTTTCTTTTTTTTTTTTTATTTCTTTCTTTCTTTCTTTCTTTCTTTCTTTCTTTCTTCTTTTTTCCTTTTCTATCTTTCTTTTTTTATTTCTTTTCTTTCTTTCTTTCTTTCTTTCTTTCTTCTTTTTCTTTCTTTCTTTCCTTTTCTTTCTTTTTTTTCCCTTTCTATCTTTTTCTTTTTTCTTTTTTTCCCCCTCCTTTTCTATCTTTGTTTTTTTTCTTTCTTTTCTTGTTTCCCCTTTTCTTTCTTTCTTTTATATTTCTTTCCTTTCTTTCTTTTTTTTTTCCTTTTCTATCTTTCTTTTTTCTTTCTTTCTTTCTTTTTCTTTCCTTTTCTTTCTTTTTTTCCCTTTTCTATCTTTTTCCTTTTCTTCTTCCCCCCCCCCCCTTATCTATCTTTTTTTTTCTTTCTTTTTCTTTCTTTCTTTCTTCCCCCCCCCCCCCCCCCCCCCCCCCCCTTTTCTCTCTTTCTTCTTTCTGTTTCTCTCTCTCTCCCAACTTGACATCTCTCTCTGTCCACCCAGCAGTGTACGGATACCTGATTCAGTCCAGGCAAAGCTAAAGGCGGCGGAAGGAGAGGGAAGGGCCTCGCCTTCCATAGTAACCGTGCCGACTGACACGGTGAACCCTCTCACAGTCCACCGCCGCTACGACCATCAGGCGATGACACGTTAGTCTTTAACCGTTAACAGCTCAGACGACTGTAGTTGGTTTGTTTACGAGGTGGAGGGTAAAGGTTGTGAAAGCGGCGGAGGAAGGGAGGCGGGGGGGGGGTGGGGGGGGGGGTGTTACACAGACGGACAGGGAAGAAGCTGGGGAAAGTAGGAGGAGTGGAGCACGCGGAAGTGTGAGACGAGTGCGCGAGGGGTGAAGAGGAGGGTGGGGGTGAGGAAGTATGAGAGGACGGACAGGGGTGGAGGGGTGCGGGAAGGGTGTTCGTAGTGGATTGGGGGAGGGGGGGGGGGGGGGGGGGGTCAGGCTAGATGCTGCTCTATAAGTGTCATTGCTCGCTCTCTCTCGTTAAGTAGAATGTGTGTGTGTGTGTGTGTGGTGTGTGTGAGTGTGTGTGCGTGTACAAATTACAAGCTCCGTACTGAAACGGGAAGAAAACAGCATTGAAAAATATGAACGGTTAAGTACAGACAGTGATATGGTGATGCGCATCATTTTTATGATCAATTGCCCGAAATGTAATTTGTTATGAAAAACATTATTCATCTACTTTTTAATCATCGGAACAGAAGTCTCTTGTCACGTCTATAACATGTTCTCGGGTGTGGAAAAAGTATCATTAAAAGTTGTAAGATTTCCCCCCAAATGAGAGAGTTCCTTTCATTTTCCTTCTTTGCTTTCCTAAGGAATGATCACGTACGTGTGTGTGTGTGTGTGTGTGTGTGTGTGTGTGTGGTGTGTGTGTGTGTGTGTGTGTGTGTGTGTGCGCGTGTGTCGTGCGTGTGTGTGTGTGTGTGTGCGTGCGTGCGTGCGTGTGTACATGTGTGAGTGAGTGAGTGAGTATGTGTGTGTGTGGTGTGTGTGTGCGTGCGTGCGTGCGTGCGTGCGTGCGTGCGTGCGTGCGTGCGTGCGTGCGCGCGCGCGTGCGTGTGTGTGTGTGTTTGAGTGTGTTTGAGTGCGCGCGCGCGCGCGCGCGCGCGCGCGCGTGTGTGTGTGTGCATTTCGTGCGGCCGCGCGCGAGCGTATGTTCCCGCTGCTGCCACTGACACTATCCTACGATGACCACTTCTACTGCCACCACCACCACTACCACCACCGCTACTACCACCACCACTTCTACGACTGCTACTGCTAGCACTACTACTACTACTCTCGGTACTTTTACTACTACACCTCAGCATCAGATTATTTTCATTTGATCTGAAGTTATCTTTGCTACAATGTCCCTGCTACTTCTGTTTCTTCTTGGTCTTTTGTAGTAGTAGTAGTAGTAGTTAGTAGTAGTAGTAATAGTAGTAGTAGTAGTAGTAGTAATAGTAGTGGTGGTGGGTGGTGGTGGTGGTAATAGTAGTAGTAGTGGTAGTAGTGGTAGTGGTGGTGGTGATGATGATGATGATGATGATGGTGGTGGTGGTGGTGAATTACTTTAGAAAAGTCTTTGTAAGAACCGTTAATGACGGTTCCCGTCTCTACGGATTTTTCTTTTTTGTTTGTCTTTCGTTCTTCTCTCTCTGTATGGCCGGGAAATCAGGGTTGTCGTCTGCTCAAGGGGAGAGTATTCCTGATGGTAAATGGAGTACGACTGAAATAATTGTCTCCCTTACATTACCGCGGTGTCTCGTAACTGGGAAAGACGTCGTCGGTTTGTCCGATTGGTCATTTGTCCAGTTGATTTTTTGACTGTCTCATTGATTGACTCGGTGGTTTTTTTTTCGTTTTATTCTCCTTTTATTCATTTTTTTTTCAAGCAATGAGAATTACTCACGTGACGATGAACCTCTGGAAACAAAAGAAGTAAACCTGTGCCGTTATTTTGCCATGTCGGTGTCAACACAATTGATGACGTCATTGGTTTTTGTCGTTGTCGGAATAAAGTGAATAAACCAGTCAATGAATTGTATATCGATCACCTGTCTGCCTATCTTTCTGTTTATCGATCTTTCCATCTATTTATCGATATTTCTGACGTATGGAGAAACACTGTCGCGCTTCAAAATTATGAACAATGTCCTTTCTGATATCTCTAGTCCGTGGTTAAAGACAAATTTTATCTTGTTTGAATCAGAGATATGGTCGTTTAAACTTCGGTTTTCAAAATTCTCTCTCCCTCTGTGTGTGTGTGTGTGTGTGTGTGTGTGTGTGTGTGTAGGCATACATACATACAGAGAGACAGCCAGCCATACAGACAGATAAATAGATGGATAGATAGATAGACAGACAGATAGATAGAAAGATAGATAGTTGTATTGGCAGATGGATATATAGATAAGTAAATGGACGGATGGATAGATAGATAGATGGACAGATGGATTGGTAGATAGGTAGATAGGTATGTAGAGAGATAGATGGATAGATACATAGATAGATGGACAGATAGACAGATAGATAGCATGGATACACAGACAGGTAGATAGATAAACTGGAAGATAGATAGATAGATAGATAGATAGAAGATAGACAGATAGATACAGAAAGATAGATAGATGGACAGATTGATAGATAGATAGATGGACAGATGGGTAAATAGATAGATGGACAGATAGATAGATAGATGGACAGATAGATAGAAAAATCAAACAACGACGTAGTTGGGAAACAGACAGGCAGACAAACAGATAGACTGATAGATAGACAGACAGGTAGACAGATCTAACAGCTAAGTAGTGGGGGAAAACAAATGCAGGCTAACAATTCCTCCGTCATCACAACAACAACTTCAGAGAGAGAGAGAGAGAGAGAGAGAGAGAGAGAGAGAGGAGTTATGAATATTTCACTGAGTCAGGCCTTCTGCCCATGTCCAGGGCGAAGGGTTACCAAAGGGAAATCATAATGCAATACTGTATATACAACGATTAGTCGCCGGGCGTTCATCTGTGGCTCATAAAGCATGATTGCGGATTCTAAACGCATCAGTCAGATAAACTGCTGTTTGTACAAACAGTTTATGTCACACATCAAAGGATAGCCTAAAAGAAGATAGGTGTCTGCTATCCTTAATGTTTTGTGTGTGCAGGGATGCGTTTTTCTCTTACAGCGGAGTATTTGGGACAAATGAATGTAAAACGAATTTCGCTTCTGGAGACGTCCAAAACAAACGGGCAGTTAGAGAAGACATTTCAGAGCATCGTTCCGATGCGTGCGTGAATGCTGAAACACTTCATCTGAACCAAGGTAACGTTCTCTTTCATATCCTTGGCTTTAAGTCAAATAACGATTGTTAGTACTAAACTTCGCTTGAAGATTTCATAAAACTGTATCCGATTCTTATCTGTCAGTTCAGCTTTCATTCTTTAAATGAAACAGTCAGTTAGTCTTTGCTTGAATTTTCTAAGACACATTTTGAACACCTTGGTGTTCCCCACATGCCCCAAACCCGTCTTGGTCTAAAATAAAGGAAACAGCAGAAGCCCAACTCTTCTGGTTCCTACCATGAAGAGTTAACATCTTAATGATTTCCAATGTTTCGTCAGACATTCTCAAATACTTTTAACCATTAACAGATTTTGTATTGTATGAATACAGAAGAGGACATCTATCACAGTCCCCATAAACGAGTACATTAAGTATCTTAAACCTTAACATTCAGCAATATTTTCAAAGCAAAAAGATCTACTCTTTTAATTTAAAAAGTGCCGTCTGTAATCAGTCCCCAAAATTCGGAGCCCTAAATTAAAACTGACAGGATCTGACAATCAAATACTTGAAGAAAATTTTTGTATGTTTTTCACTGAGAGAGCGTAACAAATTTCAAGGTACTTAGAACTCCTCTCTTTGCTTTGGCTGCTCTATCTTCTATTACGTAAGAAAAGGAGAGGAAATAATAAAAAAAAAATAATACCAAGGCACTGTACTGGTTAACCACTTCTACCTTATTTCTACCGAAGAATCATTCTTTTCTTATTGCAATGTAACCTCTGCGCAAAACACAACTAATTACTTTAGTTTTACCTAAATTTACTGTCGAGCTCATTCTATCAGAAACATCCTTCAAAATGTCCAGGTGTCGCTGCAAGCTGGTGACCGAGAAGAAAGCAGCAATGCCCAGTCAGTAGACTGTGACATCAAGTTCGTTAATGAACAGTGAGAATAAAACTGGGGGGCAAAGGTTAACCCTGTTTCAAGCCACGAGGACAGGAGGAAGGTTCAGTAAAGTCATCGTTCACCCTTACTCTTGCTTGCAAACCAAAACCAAGTTCATATAATTCAACCCTCACATTCGAAACCCAATGTACTGTCTTCTCGCATTCAAATCACATAACATATTATATGCTTTCCTTGGCAACCTTGAGATTTCCACTTGTGTTACTTTGATAGCGTATACACTTGGTAACAGAATTCAAATATGTCGGATGTCAGTTTACTTCACCATAGATTAAATCGTTAGGTGCTCGCATGCTCATTCATAAAAACTTCGTCAGCACAAAAATAAATGAACATTTTCACAATAAGCAGCAGAATCATAAAGGCCCCAAAGCTCAGCTCCATACAGTGCAATGGGCTGTACTGAGAGTCAAACAATTTGGAAATAGTTTCAAAGATGGTTTTCTCTTTTGATAGCTGTTGCATAATGCATAGTAATGCACGCCTGGCTCTACTTGCAAGATCTTTGCATGCAATAGCGAAGCTTAATTTTGTTGAAAAATATATCCCAAACATTTATATACATTCACCACAGATCAACACTCCATTGTAAGTCCACTTTCTCTAATTCCTGAATACTCACCCTTTCTAAATACGATGATGTTGCTTTTTTGACACGTGGACTTTAACTGAAGTGAAGTTGCAGATCGGAATAAACTATCAGTTGAGGTTTGCAAGCCTATAACAGTTTCAGACATCAAAACAACATCATCAGCCAAAAAGGAAGTATAAACAACTCTAGAATGTCACAAGTAAACTGTGCACCTGTTTGCATTTTTAACAGCTTCTCGAGTTAACTCGTTATTGAAAAGAGAGAACAAAACAGGACTATATACATCCCCTTGATGTACACCAGATGTACACTGAATATAATCATTCATGTTACCCCCACATCGAACTTTAGGAACACATGCTTATTATTACACTTGAGAGAGAGAGAGAAGAGAGAGAGAGAGAGGAGAGGAGAGAGAGAGAGAGAGAGAGAGACAGACAGACAGACAGACAGAACAGACATTTATTACAAACATTACGCAAGCAACCCGTTCAGTGCCTCACATAATACAAACAAGGTGTTCCCCTGGTGCCAGGGACATCTCATGATTTGGGGGTCATAATTAACAAAACATTCTTGCTCAGAAATCACAAAGATAGAACAATGAAATCTATATCATTTTGAAGGAAATTGAATGAAGATTTTGAATCTGGGCTTCCTTTGTTTTAATTTTGATAATAAAAAAGTATTTAGGCATTTAGATTTGGATAGATTTTTTTGCACGATCAAAAACATATGTATTTACCACGTCTCTTCACATCCAAACAAGAACACACAGCAAAAAAGTTGAAAATAAAGTTTGTATTGTCACACTACACCTGTAAATGAAAGTAAAACAGTTTGGAAGTCTATCAAGACGCTCACACTCGATGCAGACTGACCAGTCCACGACCACTCCCCCCCTCTCCCCACCACACCCCCTTGCTTGACTTCAACCCTCTCTTTGACCCCTCATCTTCCCCTACCTTTCCGTCTGCACCGTGGCACGCCGCGAGCAGGCCACACTCCCCTCTCTCACTGATTTTCACATCACTGGACACCAGCACGCGGTGCAGAGTACACACTAGGCTAGCTCGTTCGACGCTGTCAGCTGAACACACACACTGAGGTCACAGAGCCCTACTCAATAACTGACGAATATGGTCGGCAATTCCACCACTATCATCATCTTCACCTTCATGCTCGAGTGAGTCGTTGAATAAAAGATTATTGTGTTTGTCAAAATCATCAGCAGAGCCTGCTCAGCTGTGTAAATACGTTGATTTGGTCGCTGGGCTTGTCGAGGTTGCGCCGCCATCTTTGCAAGCGAGACACGAATGCTGGCAGGTCATCCAGTCAGTGATGAGAATAAATGGGCTTTCCCCTCACGTGTGGTCATTTACATATTATTTTAAGACTACAGACATATAAGGCTTTCTACGCAAACTCAATTGAGTCCGTTGATAGAAATAGTAACGAATGAAAATTCAAGAAAAATGCATGACGTCAGGGGAATGCCCATAGGCACTGGAAAAGCACTTTTATTACAGCGTCAGCTGACTGACTAAAGGCGCTCAACGGGTTTCCGTTCACGCAAAATGTTTCTTAAAAAATCAGGCAGTTTTCAATATTAAGCACAATACAGATACAGACGCAGATACACGTGCGCATGCAAGGACACATACACACACACACACGCACATGCACACACGCACGCGCACAATACACACGCACGCGCGCGTGCGCGCGCTCACACACACACACACGCACACTCACTCACCTTCTCTCTCCTCCTCTCTCTCACACACACACACACACACACACACACACACACACTCACACGTGTGTGAGTGTGTGTGTGTGTGTGTGTGCGCGCGTGTGTGCATGCGCGCGCGCATGCGTGCGAATGTATGCATGCGTGCATGCGTGTGTTTGTATGTGTGTGTGTGTGTGTGTGTGTGTGTGTTGTGTAATGTATGAGAGAGAGAGAGAGAGAGAAGAGAGAGAGAGAGAGAGAGAGAGAGAGAGAGAACGCTTGCACGAAGTGTATACATCTTTAAAACAAAAAGAAAAAAAAAGAAGAAATAGCCCACGAACAGATCATGGCTTTTATCTCGGAAACACGTGAAACTGACAGCGAGCTAAGCCTGCACGAGTGGATGCTCAAATCGCTGGAACCAAACAAAAAGCTCCGAGCTGGACCTTGCTTTTTTCTCCACAAAGTTTGCGCGATACGAGCACGAACCCAGTGATGCAAGACGTCGGTAAAGGTGAGGCATGTGACGTACCTTGAAAGGCTCCCGGACAGGATTCCTTTTCTGCCCCGCTCCAGGGACTGATGTTGGGAAATATACTGTGCACAAAAAGAAACGCATATTTTTATTTCAGTCATTTAATGCTCGATCATTTAGAAATATCCAAAATATTCTACATTCCACAGAAGAGAATAAGACGTAAAAGTCTACTGTTCAGGTCTGTTCATTATGCTGACTATTCCACACTGGACAATTACCTGCTGATCGGGGAATGTTTCTGTCAAACGTTTCCTTCTATTTTCAGCGAAAAAAATATGCCGTTCTTTTTGGCACAGTATATTTTCCTCGGGGCCATTCTCGATCGAGCACCCTCCTGTGATTTGTTCTTAATTGTCATTCGCTCTTGATCGCAATAAAAGCATAGAATGAACCGTTGTATTACAGCGAAAGGATGATTTTCGTCGAGAGATTCTTTCTATTCCTCCGACAAAGGGTCTTTCAAGTGTAAGGGTCTTCGGGCAGATATGGAGGAGGTTCTTCATAGAGGAACTGTGGTGAATTTATTTAAAGATGAGACTTCTTTTGACGGGGGGGGGGGGGGGGGGGGGGGGGGGGGGGGAAGCTGAAATCTGAAATCTGAAATCTGAAATCTTTAATGAGGTAACTGAATAAGCATTTCAATACTTTTTTTCATCAGGTCCTCAAAAACAAAGCAAACCACATCACAAATTAAACAAAAGGCCAAGAAAGAGCAGTAAGAGTATGTTAACAATAAATCAACTATGACAATACAAAATAATAATATAAAGAAAGGATCGGGATGCAATCAACAAAAAAAAACAAAGGGGGCAGAGTACATTATATAATCAAGACATAATATCTATATATATGTACACATATATACACATATACACATATACACACATACACATATATATACATACATATATACACACACATACATACATATATATACACATATACATATATATACATACATATACATACATATATATATATATATATACACATATACATATACATATATATATATATATACATATACACATACACATACACACACAACATAATATATACACAAACATATACATGTACACTTACCTACTTGTACATATAAGTACAACTGAAAGAGAGAGAGAGAGAGAGAGAGAGAGAGAGAGAGGAGAGAGGAGAGAGAGAGAGAGACCAGAGAGAGACAGAGAGAGAGAGAGAAAGGACAGACAGACAGACAGACAGACAGAGAGACGAGAGAGAGAGAGAGTGAGAGAGAGAGAGAAAGAGAAAGAAAGATGAGAGAGAGAGGGGTCATCATCAGGGTAACTGAATACATTGCAGATATATACCATTACATGAACAGTAAGCAAATGGAATAATTATTATAATAGCTTAAATAAGTAATCATGGTAGCAGCTTTTGAATGATGCCAAGGAATTCTTTGTTTTAATGCCATCAGGAATTTCGTTCCATTGTTTACCGCCTGAGTATATAAGAGAAGTCATATACAGATCAGTTCTAGGACGGGGAAGTTGTATTCTCTCTTTGTCTCGTAGTTTAGTCTTTTGGAGTTTTTCGTAGAGATATGATGGAGCAAGTCCATTAACTATTTTGTAGAAAAATACTGCTTTATTGAATTGACATCTCAATTGAAACGGAGAATATGTAATGATTTGTAGTCATGAATTAGTGGGAAGAGGATTTTAGAAGTATAAGTTTGATAGAACGCCTGTAAATGCTTTCTAAGGGTTTAAGACAGTTTTTACTAGCCATATCCATATTGTAGATGCATAGTCGAAATCTGGTTGTAAATATGCATGGAAAAAAAATTTTCTAGTGTGTTGATCGAGAAAGTGTTTTATTCTGTTAAACTGAAATAATTTCTTAGAAAGTTTACGCGTGAGTGCAGAAATGTGTACTGACCAGGAAAGATTGTTGTCAATTGTTAGACCAAGCGTTTGTGACAGTTAACCTCTTCTATAACACTGTCGTTTATTTTTATTTTGCTTAAGACAGTTTTGGAAGTTTTGGCGTTTTTGTCTAGTGGTAATTATCATTAACTTAGATTTCTTAGGATGTAGAGCCATATGATTTAGTTTTACTCCATGTTTCCAGTTTTGTAAGGTCGTTTTGTATATCTGCAAGCACCGAATCTGTGTTTTTGTTTTTGTTATGCATTGTACTATCATCTGCAAATAGTTCACAGTCAGATGAGACGTTTAACGGAGATCGTTTATATAGACAGAAAATAAAACTGGTCCTAGGACTGATCCTTGGGGAACACCATAGTTTACTGGTTGAAAAGATGATTTTTTTACAATCCAGGAAAACTAATTGTTGTCTGTTGGTTAGAAAGGATGAAATCAGATTGATTGCATCTTGTGATAAACAATATACATTCCAGTTTTTTTATAAGAAGATTGTGGTCAATGGTATCAAATGCCTTAGCAAAGTCAACAAATACTGCCCCAGTGACAAGGTCGTTATTAATATTTATGTGCCATTGTTCTATTAGGTTTGAGAGTGCAGTGTGACAAGAATGATTTTTTCTGAAACCACTTGGTTTGGATGAACAAATTATATCATCAAATGGGACTGAATCATTTTCTTTAAATGCTTTTCTAACGGTTTGACAGAACAGATAAAATTGATATGGGCCTGTAGTTTGAAGCATCATTTGGGTCACCAGATTTAAAGAGAGGAATTACCTTGGCATCCTTAAAAGCTTGAGGAAAATGACATTTTTCAATACACAAATTATAAATATAGGTTAAATGTTCCGCAATGATTGGAGCTGCCGTTTTAAGTATTCGATTGTCCAAATCATCCAATCCACGAGATTTAGACGACTTAAGGAACATAATTCATGGTATACTTCATGAACACTTATGAATTTAAACTTAAGAAAAGTTTTACATTTTTCAACGCACAAAAATCTTTAAGTAACAGCAAGTCATTCTGATGAGTGTAGTCTTCCTTGACAATCGAATCAGAAACTGTCGAGAAGTGATTGTTCAATTCGTCGTTTGATAGGTTTGTAGATGGAGTGTTTGAAGATGCTTTGTTTTTTTCCTGATAGTTGGTTTACTGCTTTCCATATAGATTTAGTGTTAGATTTAGAAGCGATTAATTCGCTAAAGTATTTCTTTTCAGCAGCTCTTTTTCATCGAATTTACTTTATTCCGCTGTTTCTTGAAGTTTTCAATCATTTCCTGTTTGCTGAAGTAAATATTCACGGTTATTTCTAGCTGCGTTAATTTCTTCATTTACCATGGAGGTTTGTCTGTGAGTTTGACTCTTTTCTTTTTGCATGGAGCATGCTTATTGAATACTGCAAGAAAACGCATCATACCATGTATTCAGAGCTCCGTCAGGGTCCCTATGCTGATTTATACCTCTGAAAATTTGTGTTAATTAGATCGAACAAAAGAGATCTGGATTGAACATTTTTTGTAACTTCTGTAAATTATATATTTATGGTAGGATCTAGGAATTTTCACGCCTTTCTTACACCAGGTCAGACAAACTGGAAAGTGATCACTCAATCCAAAAATAGGTACAGATGTTTCTACAATATTAGAAGAATTTGTAACATAGACATGGTCAATCAATGTTTCTGTTTTCAATGTTTTGCGCGTAGGGGAATTTATTAGTTGGGTTAAGTTGTATGTATCAATAATCTTTTTCCATGTGTTGTATGGTTTTTAGTAAGTCGATGTTGAAATCACCGAGTATATTATTTCACTGGAATGGTCTAATACTTCTTCTATCATTGACTCAAAACGGTCGAACCCAATCAGCACGTTCATCAGGGTTTCTATACAACATACCTATTAACATTGGTCTATATTCCCTTTAGACACACTTCAATCCATATACATTCCACAGAGTGTTTTATCAAGACATTAAGTTGCTTATACTTCACTGATTGATGGATATCGCCACCAATCCCGTTTCTAGTTTATTTGAACGTGATGCATCTTTACGTATAAGATTATAACCTGGAATAGTGACTAAATGGTCGGAAACAATATCAGTTAACCTAGTTTCAGAAAAAAACCAAAAACATGAAACAATCGTCTGAATTCGACAAAATAGAAGGAACATCAGATATCTTGTTTAAAAGATGGCAAGCATTAGATATCCTACTTTAAAGCCTTTTTTTGTTAACCACTTGAGGTCTGTTGGCTTCTGCGACATGATGATTGAAGATGACACCAAACAGAAATTTTCTAGTAAAGCGAAAAAGTATGTTTATATTTTAAGACAACAGCAACACAACTGATTAAATAATACCAAAACGGTTGACACTCAAAATCATAAAGGTTCCAAAAAATTCAAAACGATGTCAAGTACTAGGCACATAAGCCCGCAAAATAAAAGCTAACATACACGACAGAAACAACGTAAGAGAGTCGGAAGCTAAGCAAAACCTCTGAGCCAAAGCAATTGCAAATTTCCAGGTATCCCAGGTCCAAAGTACAAGCATAATACGGCCAATGAAAGGAACATGAAAAACAAATTCTTATGGGAACAGAATAGTTTCATGTAAGTTCATGGGGATGACAATGGCGCACGCACACACACACACACACACACACACACACACACACACACCACACCACACACACACATACACACACACACACACACACACACACACACACACACACACACACACACACACACTGAATAATTGAATAATGATATAAATAATCGCATGCAATAATAGAAGATATTTCTGGTATTATGCTAAGATGAAGTCATACTCTCCACCAAAGCTTTCTTTCTCAAATAATTGAACTGCATATAAAATAGCATGACAAAATCAAATCAGAAATTGACACACACATTACCAGTTACCATTAGGCCTCTCGTAAGGAGAGGGGTGGAGTGTGGGGGTTCAAAAAGAAAGTCTTTCAAATAGGGCCAATATGCGCAAAAAAGTGAGATCCTTCGACCTCTCTACTCACGATTCCACCGTGAGAATTCCCGTTCAAGGGAAGGTTCTTGTGAAATATCACGGACGAAACGGTGGAAATGTGCCACGTTCTAGTTGTGGAACATTTAGGCATTTTGTTCTACTTACTCCAGTTTGGGATGCTATCGTGCCCGTGATGAACTGTTTTCTAATGCAGTTCGGTTCAGTTCTTGCCGCTAACAGGCGACATCAATGCGCTCATGGTTATGCTTTGGGTTGCTGTAGTTAAAAGTGCTTGATTTGTGATCCAGCCCTCTCCTCCCCCCCGCCCCCTCCCCTCCTCCACACAGAGGGCAATAGTAATTTCAAATATGGAATGAAGAAAAGTGAAACCTTATCTTGTAACTTTTTCACCAGGTCTTCGTCGGAAAGCAGAGCAATAGTGCGAGAGAGCAAGTGTTGAAAAAGGAGGCGGGTCTCTAAATTTTGCCGAGTGTGAGACCTTTGATTCAGTTTACGAGAGCTGTCTGCCATCTTCATATTCACAGTTCACTAAGCAGGACAAAATTAAAGTACACGTTGAAATAACGAGATAGGTGATGGAAGGGAAATCCTGTCGACTCTCCAACTGCTCCCTCCCCTTCTCTTACCTCAATTCCTACGCGTCCTCTTTTCTATCCATCGCTTAGACGAGAAAGATTTCCTTTTGCAATCCCTTTCTGTACAAACGCTCCTATCCGGCAAGTTCCAGGGACAGTTTTGTTCCCCACTGCCCACCCCCCAGCCAAAGAAAAAAACCTGAACGTGCAAGATCAGATTAGATGTCAATAGGCTTATCTATTGTGACGGACAGATTTCCTTTCGTACCCTCCCCCCTCCCCCTCAACAAGTGCACTAGATTGTCAAATAGAAAAGATATGGCTTTGTACTCCCCTCATGTGGAGAGCGTATGTGAAGATTGTTTTCGCACCCCCCCCCCCCCCTCTCCCCCAGATTGTCAAATGGAAAAGATATGGCTTTGTACTCATGTGGAGAGCGTATGTGAAGATTGTTTTTGCCTCCCCCCGTAAACTAACCATCAATTCAGTTTAGCTTTTAGCTACAGACATTTTCGAAACATGTCGAGAAAACCTACAAATCCATCGGCAATTTGACGGAAAGATTTCCTTTCGTAGCCCCCTTTCCTGCACAAGTTTCCACCAAACATGAAAAAGACTGAAATCTAACGGATTTGTACATTCCCCTGGAATTTTAGAGATTTGTGGACAGTTCATGCTACAAAAAATGACCTTGATTAAAAAAGAGAGAAGGGGGTCCTTACGGGGAAAGACGGAGTGTGAAGGGATGGTGGTGGTTAATGTGTAAAACCAATGTTTAAGACGTGTGTGCTCACGTCATCATACAGGATGGTGGCGAGTTCCAGGGAAAGGTGCGTCTGGATTTGGAATCGGACGTTGCAGGAACCACTTTACATAGCAACAGACAACTAGCGAAGAGCAGAAAATGTCTACGTCTTAGCTGACAACAACAACCAAACTTATACCTCAGTTTTGATGACAACGGTGTATTTACAATTTCTTATGAATATGCTATAGATTGCTCGCGCGCGCGTGTGTGTGTGGTCTTCGTTGTTTTGTGTGTTTTTTTTTT
Source organism: Conus ventricosus (assembly GCA_018398815.1). NCBI lineage: Eukaryota > Metazoa > Mollusca > Gastropoda > Neogastropoda > Conidae > Conus > Conus ventricosus. The sequence continues at coordinate 7,789,811 of CM031620.1, read as the reverse complement.
AACATTATTGCACAGAATTTTGAAATGCCGTCTCTTTTCATATTCAAGACCGGGCAATGGTTGAACCATTGTTCACTATTCAACTCTTTTGATAAACCAGCAATTTGTTTGGTAAATCTTCTCCGCCACAGTTTCTGCTAGAGGTAAACACGCTTCCTCAGATTGGGTGGGGGAGGGGGTGGGGGGGTGGGTGGGGGTGGGATGGTGGACCAGAACGCATTATCGTTCTCCATAACATGTCCAAAAGGGAAACGTTGTGACTCGGCCTTTACTTTGATGCCTGTTTGCCATGCAAAGGGCAACAGTCCTTCACTGGATCTGGTGTCCTGAAGTATTGCTTACACACAGGGATCACGACTTCGACACGGTCCAGCAAACTTGTGTGATCAGTCATCCTTGTTTGCTGAGGCAACTTAATTGATGAAATTTTCTTTTAATTAAGCTGGGGTGGGTAGGGGGGGGGGGGGGGGGGGGGGAGAGATCTCAACCCTCCCCGTCTACTACAAAACCATTTTCAGTTAAAAGTAATCTGAAATAATTAACTAAGCCTAATGTCACTTGATTGTAACACTGGAAAAAGGGACAGGAAGGACCCCCTCCCCCCCCCCCCCCCTCCTTTTCCTCACCCTCTGGAAAAAAAAGAGAAATAGTGTTTTTTTATACCCACCACCACTATCACCACCACCACCGCTCCGTCAAAGATCATGGTCTGGCTGCGTGACGTACTCCCAGCTGATGGGAAATATAAAGAGAAAATACAGCTCATAGCACCATTGGTTTTTAAAAAAATAAAAATCCGCTCCATGTTTAACGGGAAGAACTGCTGTGAATGGGAGGGGACCTTACGGCCGGACGTGTTTCCCACATGGATTACTGAACGTCATGACGTGTTTCCCACATGGATTACTGAACGTCATGACGTGTTTCCCACATGGATTACTGAACGTCATGACGTGTTTCCCACATGGATTACTGAACGTCATGACGTTTTCCACATGGATTATGAACGTCATGACGTGTTTCCCACATGGATTACTGAACGTCATGACGTGTTTCCCACATGGATTACTGAACGTCATGACGTGTTTCCCACATGGATTACTGAACGTCATGACGTGTTTTTCTCTGTAGATATGAAATCTCCAATGAAATGCCAAGTATTTTTATTTTTTTCACCGCCCCTCTTTGCCGGCTGCAGTACCTGCACACAACGTGTGCACAACACGGACACATGCGCGTGCACGTGCACACGAACATGGCTACAATAGCACATACACAAAGAACGCAAGCATGTGCGAGCGCGCGCCACCACACACACACACACACACGCACACGCACACACACACACCACACACACACAGTGATATCAAAATCATTTCACCATAGCCCTGACTTCTGAATGTTGCCCGGACTGGATCAAATCCATGGCAACGGGCAACATTGCTTAAAGCCCAGCCGACCGCCAAGGGCCCTATCAGGACTGTCACTACGTCGAAGTCAACTCAACTCGCATTTTTTTTTTTTAATTACAAGAAAACCATACAACTCAATAAAACACGCCATGTAAGGATACACTGGATACTTCGTTAAAATCTTCCATAAAATATTAAATCAGATGAAAACGTTTTATCTCTTAAGGAAATTAAAAAAATCATATCGGGCGGGATTACTCTGAATAAAGTTTTCATGGAATCTGACGTAAAGTATTTGTGCCCGACGTCATGCAGGTTCCAACGTTCTAAAAACATGTTTAAGTACAGTACTCGCCTTCCAGAAGTCCACTCAGGAGAAATTGTCGCCCTTGACCGCTCTTCTCAGGCAACCCATGGCTGATTTCCGCGTGGTGGCGCCACCGCCCAGGACATGTCGACCGCCTGTCCACCAGATGGAAATCACCGAGTTCATGTTCCAGCCGCAAGACGCTCGACAGAAGTCGAGGTATCACGTGGCGTGATATACATCTCAAAATATATAAATGTCGGAGAACTGAAAAAGAAAGTTCAAACATTCCAGTCTCCAATTACACTTCCTCATTTAAAATCCAATCAAAAATGAAAATTCCTGATTTTTGAGATTCGTAAGGGACATAACTTATGTTAGTGCTCGCGTTCGGCGACAGTTACCCCGCCGCTTATGAGGGACAGATGCCGCTGGTGGGCACGCCCCAAACAACTTTGCCCCGATCTGTGGCTTGATGGCTCAGATTGACATGGCTGAAACATGGATGACTGTGCCTGCAATGCAGACGGCTGATGTCCCCATCGTTATCCTGGCGTGCGTTTCAAATAATTGCTTTAAAATCTTTAGTATAGTTTCATAAAGAGAGAGAGAGAGAGAGAGGGAGAGAGTAAAATCTCGACCTGTGACTTTACAACTGGATCTTTGCCGTAAAGCAGACGCAACTGAGTGAGCACGTTTGAAAGCGAGCGAGTGTTGAAAATAGGTGGGCTCATAGCTTTGCCGAGTCTGAAACCTTTGATTCTGTAGTAGTAGTAGCAGCAGTAGCAGAGGCAGCACCATTGTATAATCATTCAATCTGTTCCAGAACCTTCCTTATATTCCGCCGTGGGCACCCGAATGCCCAACGACATGGAGGACAACATCTGGAACTTCCAGCTGCCGCACCCAGTGCCGGTCCTGGAGGAGACGGTCCGGGAGACGCCAGAGGAAGAAGGCTCAGCGTAGAGAGCAGGCAGCAAGGCGTCACTGGCGGGCGTATCCCATGGCCTTCAAGGTCCTGGCTAAGCTGACGCTGCTCGCCTTTTCCGGGCTGTCGGCCTACGTCCTGGCGGTTTGGATCCTCCCTGCTTCGACCACAAGGCTTGGGTAGGCGAGGAGACGCCCAGCTCCATGGGGTTGATAGCCTTCTGCACCGTGCTCATCGCCTGGCGCCTGGGCTTCTTCTGTTGGTGAGGACCTCGCTGGCTCCGGAGTTCTTTTCCGGGACTTCGTGTGGGCCACATGTCTTCTGCCGGGGCTAAGATGTCCTCTAGTCCCCTCCTTAAGTCATCCCTCGTTCGCTTCCATCAGATGGTCTTCCCCGTTGTTCATCCTGCAGGCTTGGTCCCCCCCCCCCCTCCCCTTGACATTTGTTGCATGTAGTTTGGTGTGCTACTTTTGCTGATGTAGACTTGATGTAAGCTTGATAGCAAACATGATTTAATTTGTTGCGCGCTCGCATGTTTGTATAAGGTGACATCGTGACTGAAATTTTAGTATGTATGTAATTTCTTTTATTGTACGTTTGCTGAATGAAATTTGACTTTCAGTGTTCGTTCAATTCAAGGATTTTACTAAACCATTCTTTTAACTCGTGGAGATCTTTACCAAAAATGCATCGTCTTCCTAAGTGGATCAAACCCGTAAACCGCTTTTAAATGTTGAACGTAAAATATTCGTAACGTTTTAAATTTTTTGTTTTAATGTGTGAACCATGATGTATGTGTGAATTTTTAAGGCTCATGTTCTAACATTCCTCACCGCCTTGGCCAGGGTGGACTGTAATGGCCGTTTGATTTGTGCTGAGAATAAAGGTATGGCTGACCGATAAAAACCGTGTGGAAAATGTTGACCTGTATCACGCAGCTAAAGGCGGCGGTGATAGTTATGGCTCTCGTTCATACATTTTGTACTTTTTGCTGTAGAATAGCTGCTGCTGTTTACCTCGCTGTCCCCCTTCCATCACAACATTCAGTTCTCTCCTGTGTGTTGTGTGTGTGTCGCAGGCACGCGCACACGCTATTTGTACTGTACTATTGCTGCGTATCAAGTTTCACAAACGCGCATTAGGACAGTAAAGACCGCGATGGGCTTGATGGAAAACGTGTGCGGCTGACCATGGAAAACTGCGCTTGGGCTTGGCACTATGGGCAAAAAAATTTGGACTCTGATGGTTGTTTTTGAACTCTTTGAACACACCACAAGAACACGGGTCACGTATAAATCACAATTTCGCTACAAAACCGTCTCTGCCTTAGACATTTAAGCAAGATTTTCAATTATGATTCATGATTGCTTTTAAAGCCAAGGCCGATTCCTCCACCCCCGCCACCCCCCCACGCCACACAAACGTCGGAACATGCACGGACCCACACGGGTTAACATTTTATGGCATCGCCCGACGGAATTTACGCAAAACGAAAAGAATCGGATTACTATCTCTAAACGCAGGGGTACTTTCATTGAGAATTTCTTCGGATTAAAAAATTTCTTTCAGGGACTTTGGGGTTGAAACGGATTTGGGATCAATCTGTTTCAATTTTTCGTTTTATGGCCTTTTATTTTCCTTGCAGCCAACGCATTCCGCCCCATCATTGTAACTTCCTCGTGAATTGGTACATTAAAGGGGATCGATTTCCCACAACTCTTCCTGTTCGGGGTTGGCCTAACATTTTGGTATGGCGATATGGGAAAAGGCGTGAAAAAACACTTCTGGTTCATCTTGACCGGATTTTCATCCCTTTTCTATTTTACATATTTGTGTGTGTTTTTTTCTCGTGATTTTAAACATGCCGGATGTTTTTCCTTATGGTCGTATAGCACTCACAAGCTTTTATGTTTACAGTTTCGATGTGAACGCGTTTCGTAAATAGTTATGTCGAAGGCAACAGGGCAACAACAGTAAAAATAGGCAACGAGTATATACAACGAAAAGTTCAGAGGCGCGCCTCTCTCTCTCACACACACACGAGAGAGAGAGAGAGAGAGAGAGAGCACAAAGAAGAAATATATAGACATGGTAACCCGCACAAAAAAACAAACAAAAAAAACCAAAACCCAAAACGAAACTCTGCGGCGGAAACGCTGCCACGACGTTAAAGACACCATTTTGAGGATACACACCACAGGTCCCCATGACGCCTGTAGCTCGGTGTGAACTGCTATCGGTGACACTGCAACAGAACGACGTCCATGTGGCTGCTGTACTGTGGGGGTTCGGGGGGGGGGGGGGGGGGATGGATGGAGGTAGTGAGCCACTGATGAAACGGAAGGTAGGATAAAGAAAACAAAATCGCCAATGAAAAAAAAAAGGAAAAGGGCCAAACGTCTGCCAAAACACACAAAACTCTGTTCAAAACATCCATGACTTTATTCACGGAAGAATCGAGTAAGAAAACAATTCCAAAGTCAGCCGCCATAAGAAATAAAAACTGAGGGTTGTAAAAAGAAATCGTGGATGGAATCGTCCGACACCGGAAACTACATTCACAAAATAAAGCGTTCGACATTTCTCACCGTGATATACCTTTAAATTCGTATAAAGATGTGAACATCCATATGAATGTAGTCTCTTTTGATCCAGCCACGAATGTTATGCACATGAAATGTCTGCGAGGTATTCCACATCAAAATAAGAACATTGTTTTCATTCTGTCGGTCTTCAAACGCGTGGGTTTAAAGCTACAACAAACCGCTATTTACAAAAATCATGGGTTTAACATTCACGGATCAAAGTCACCTTACTGACAAAGTTCTGATAAAGCATGTTTAAAACTTGCTCCAAATATGACGAGACCATTAGACAGAATGGCTGTATTCAGATAATTTAGAGCATTGCTACAGGAGATTTGCGAATATCTTGCTCCCGAATATTTCTTTCCATTTTAATCGGTTAAAAATGTTCTTTTAAAGTTCACTTCAGTTTCAAAAGACAAGCCCATGTCTACAGATTGGCACTATTAATATAGCCGTAACTGTTTCGCAAAAAAAAAAAAAAAAAAAAAAAAGAAAAAAAATGCCAATCGAAAACATACATTAAGAGAGTGACCCATTGTAGTTTGAGTCACGCATAGGTCCCAAACGTCGACAGAGATGAAATTCTACAAAATGAAGTATTTTTCCCCCCAAGAGCTGTAAACTTCCAAATTTTCTTTTGAAAAATTTACGGCAGGAGGGTTATTACTGGTCTGGGCAAGTTACACGAATTGAAATATAGCGGCCAGCCAAAATAAACTTTCAAGTGTACAAGATGCATTTCCTAGTGGCAAACCCAGTACAAGCAAGTTCAACATACCTGAATTCTCTTAAACACTTTTGTAACTTTGAAAAAAATTATGAACCCAGTTACGATAGCGGCAATACATTATCCTATTTTCAAATCAAATTTGCAAGTGTGCAAACTTTTCTGATTGTCAGTTCCGACTCAGCTGACATTACCTTGCGATCTGAATAACTCATGTAAATCCACAATGGGGGCAGGTGTGAAACGGCGCACACATCACATCCAACCAAGCCCGTTTCTTACCTGATGTTCTCCAGTTTCAAAGGCGACACCAGTGTATGGAAATCTTAACGCATCAAGCAGTTACATATAATCTTTTTGATAAAAAAACGATCGAATATTACAATCCTTCAAATCTCCGACGGCCAAAAATCCCAGTACGTTCTAGCGACTCTGTGACCTTGACCTCCATGTCGGGAGGAGGTTAACGGTCGCAGAAATACATATCAGATAAAAACCAATCGTCTTGCTTCAATAATCAATTCAATGGTGGCGTGTTACATCACAAAAGGCTGTATTTGCTATGGGTGCAAGACATAAAATGACCGATTAAAACCTGTCAGTGAGATCACGTAAGAACAGTCTTCACCTGTCAGTGAGATCACGTAAGAACAGTCTTCACCTGTCAGTGAGATCACGTAAGAACAGTCTTCACCTGTCAGTGAGATCACGTAAGAAACAGTCTTCACCTGTCAGTGAGATCACGTAAGAACAGTCTTCACCTGTCAGTGAGATCACGTAAGAACAGTCTTCACCTGTCAGTGTAGATCACGTAAGAACAGTCTTCACCTGTCAGTGAGATCACGTAAGAACAGTTTTCACCTGTCAGTGAGATCACGTAAGAACAGTCTTCACCTGTCAGTGAGATCACGTAAGAACAGTCTTCACCACCTTTGTACAATCACTCTGAGACAGGCGCCGCAACTTGGGACGAAATCACTCTCATGTCGCCAACACGTTTGAAAAATCACCTCCGCGACTTCCTCATAACCACCGTGATGTAGTCTCCAGAACTACAGCCACATTACACCGTTGGAGACTATACAGCTTCGGCAGAATCATCTTAAGCTTTGACTGAATTGCCCTCATAAACTTCAGAAAACTCGCTTACAGGTCATCAGAAATAACCTCGTCAAAAGTCGACCCCATGAAAGTCTCCACAACGTTGTCAAACTTCACCTAGAGTAAAAATTTAAAAAATCTTTTGTAAAATCACTTTCCTCGGCCTCTGCAAACGTCAACAAGTCTCCATCACAATCATCGTCCTCACTGAAGTCTCCATCACAATCATCACCCTGACTTAAGTCTCTATCACAGTCATAGAAGTCTCCATCACAATCATCGCCCTCACTGAAGTCTCCTTCACAATCATCGCCCTCTCTGAAGTCTCCATCACAATCATCGCCCTCACTGAAGTCTCCTTCACAATCATCGCCCTCTCTGTAGTCTCCATCACAATCATCGCCCTCACTGAAGTCTCCTTCACAATCATCGCCCTCTCTGAAGTCTCCATCACAATCATCGCCCTCTCTGAAGTCTCCTTCACAATCATCGCCCTCTCTGAAGTCTCCATCACAATCATCGCCCTCTCTGAAGTCTCCTTCACAATCATCGCCCTCTCTGAAGTCTCCTTCACAATCATCACCATGACTTAAAGCTTCCATCACGATTGCCAAAGGGCCAGCCCCATATCATAGGCCTGGACTGCCGTCCCGAACATCACTACGATCAGGAAAAGGCAGCCGAGGATCATGACGACCCCGCACTTGGCCATGAGCAAGCCGATGAAGGCTATGACCACCGCGATGCACAGCAGGAGCATGTACACCTCGGCCTGCGTCTGGCGATCCTCCCTGTCCATAGCCTCTCTCAGCAGGTTGTGCAGATCCAGGTTGTCGAGGTACCGTTCCTCTTCCGCACGCATGTCTCTCGGAATGTTGCGCAAGTCGTCGGTTGGCTGCTGCTCGTGCAAAGCTCACGTAGGGCTGAGGTTGGTGCTCGTGGAATCTTTCTACAGGCTTGGGGTGAAGGAGATGGAAAGCTCACGTAGGGCTGAGGTTGGTGTTCGTGGGATCCTTCTACAGGCTTGGGGTGAAGGAGATGGAATGCTCTGCAACACACGTCAGCGTCAACACAGATCAGCGTCAACACAGGTCAGCGTCAACACGGGTCAGGGATGAAAGCAAACACTGAATTCCTGGGCTGCCAACCAAGGAACGAAACACAAAACGGACACAAAGCGTTTCGCACTATTGGGTCTTCACAAGGCACGATAAATGACATTCAAAACAACGAAAACGACGGACAACGAACGGGAAGACACTTGTATGTTAGATCTGGGTGCAGAATTTGGTGTAGGGTGAGCAGCTAAAACTACGGTATAAAACTGAGGTGGTCGGAAAAGGATACAGGCTACAGAGGTTGTGTGTGTGTGTGTGTGTGTGTGTGTGTGTGTGTGTGTAGTTAGTTAGTGTTTATAGGGTCCAGCGGACTACTAGGAGTGTGTGTGTGTGTGTGTGTGTGTGTGTGTGTGTGTGTGTGTGTGTGCGTGCGTGCGTGCTGTGTGTGTGTGTGTGTGTGTGTGTGTGTGTGTGTGTGTGTGTGTGTGTAGTTAGTTAGTTAGTGTTTATAGGGTCCAGCGGACTACTAGGAGTGTGTGTGTGTGTGTGTGTGTGTGTGTGTGTGTGTGTGTGTGTGTGTGTGCGTGCGTGCGTGCGTGTGTGTGCGTACGTGTTGGTGTGTGTGTGTGTGTGTGTGTGTGTGTGTGTGTGTGTGTGTGTGTGTGTGTGTGTGCGTGCGTGCGTGCGTGTGTGTGTGCGCGCGCTTGCTTGTGTGTGTGTGTGTGTGTGTGTGTGTGTGTGTGTGTGTGTGTGTGTGTGTGTGTTGTGTGTGTATGCGTGTGTGCGCGCGTGTGTGCGTGTGTGTGCAGGCACGTGCATGTCCGCACATAGGGGTAAAACGACTAAAACCAGTAAACACACAAGAGCTGGACAGCACACAGCTGACCTGAACTGAAACGGACCACTTTAACCTCGGCATACTGATTGCAATGAGGACCACGCTGCCATTGTCAATCACAGACACGCACCTTCACTGCAACACTACTGCCCCCAGCCGTTCCGGGCCCTGTTGCAGGTAAAAGGCGCTCTGACCGAACAAGCCAACTTCCGCAAGCAACGTTTCCAAGCTCTCCCACTTCCAGGCAAGACCGACCCACCCGCTACCCGCTTTCACCGACGTATTCAATATCACAATTTTGAAATCATCTATCTGTCCACAAACGTAGGAAAAAATTTCCTTTTGCACCCCGTCTGGTAACGACAGTTCACTTTTGTCAAAATATCGGTACTAATTTATTGAAATGTACAGCATTGTATGCTCTCTTGTCGCAGTAAAATGTTCTCAGGTTCTTCAACCAAACTGACCTTGAGTGATGGAGAGAATTTGTACGGGTACAAAAGGAAACGTTTGCAAAACAAAATTCCACGTTTTTAGATGGTTAAAAACGAAGTTATTGTTTCTGCACATACAGATTTGTGCGTGTGTGCGTGCATGTGTGTGTGTGCGCGCGCGCGTGTGTTTGTGTGTGTCCCCCTCCCGGTCGTCCCCAAGGTCAGAAGTAGCCATGGACGTCGGGTGGGGGCATAAATCTTGCTGATTTACTTTGATGTCTAGCAGCAGTCATGAGAACGCAAACCCCGTGTCTTGTGCATACAATGCGAACTTCAAATGCTCACGCATGAGAGCTACATTTACTCTTTCCCTGTGAGTGATTATTCGTGATTTCAGCCGAATCCACATTAACCGCCTGAAAGAGACGATAGACTATTGGGAGAAAAAGCCTTATGAATTCTTCGTTGAGCTTCCCTGTGCAAACAGATCATCTTCTCTTGCTCGGCTCAATGTATGTAACCGCCTTTGCTTGATCATTGACATTGCAGCGCAGTAACGACCTGAAAGGCAGCAAAAATATTAAATAAGAAAATGATTTCCACGTGAAATATTTGATGCTTGCTTCGATCAAGAAATTATTCATTGATACTATAAGAAAACGTCATGGGCTGCTTCTGTGTGAAACCAAGGTGTTGGCATATTTTACTAATGAACCACAGTTCCTCCACTCACAGAGAGAGAGAGAGAGCAAGAGAGAAGAGAGAGAGAGAGAGAGAGAGAGAGAGGGAGGGGGGGAAGGGAGGGAGGTAGGGAGGCATAGATATACACAAGGACTAACGTTTTTAGGCTGTGTGGATTACATGTTAATTTGACGCTGCAAAACCCGTTTAGTCCCAATATACAACTCTCTTCCCGCTCGCTCTAGTATACGCAGATGCACGAGAGAGATTACTTGGGGATGGGGAGGGGAAATGCGCGCATTAACTTAAGATAAATCTGTTAAGGGATAGCTGTCCTTTGCACTGCATTAAAATTGTCGACTATCTTGAGTCATATACATATGTATACACATCACACATCACCATGTCTGTACTGTAAGTAGAACATTCTGCGTACTGAACTTTTTTTTCCACCGTGATTTATTCTGACAGTTTATTTTGAAAATTATTTAGCTCAGGTTTGATGTCGCTAATCCTTTTTGGGCGTATTTTCTTTCTTTTTCCCCAACGGGGATGGACAATGGATTTGTATATACCGTTTCGCAAGCAGAATTAGATAACTGTACATGTTTCAAACAGCACAATATTATCTAAATTGTTGAATTAAATGCAGCTGGAAATCTTTCCTGGAAGACAGCTGTCGGCCCCGTCCAACACTTTTTTTTATCGTTTTAGTTTTTGGTGACCAAATCTCCAAATAATGATGCTTTTTTCATTATTGCATAAGCATTATACTGTCGCAGATGTCACTGTACGTGAGGTAAGATGGAGGAATATTATTTCCGTTCTCTATCATAGGTCCACATCATGAAATTGACTTGAAGGCCTGGCAAAGTCTTATTTTGGAGGCACCGGTCTCTCCGTTGCGTCGGCGTCATATCAAGATCAGGAAGAAGGAAAGGGTAAGATTTGGAAATCTGGACAATCTGCGCGCGGCGCGCGCGCGCCACACCCACCACACCACACACACACACACACACACACACACACACCACACACACAAATAACATACACGCGCGCGCGTTTTCATTGAAAGCGCAGTTTCTTTCATGCATCTTGGTAACTGCTCGTCTTACCAATGACTCGTTTCGCTGTCGTTATTTCCACAAAGCATCGAGATATCAATTTAACAGACAACTGAGCAGAGAGAAAGGCGGACGGAACTGCACATTCAGCTAGTTTTCTGCTGCAGATTTGAACATTCTGAAAAAGACAAATCAAATGAAATGGTGTCCTTACCTTCTGTATACTTCTGCTTCGGGCGATGGTTCTCGGTGAACTGAATTGCGATGTGCGTGAACAAAAGAAGCTCAACCCGGTTCACTCAGGTGAGTGTGAACTGGATGTCAGAGAACACAGCGGCCAGTCTCTGGGATCAGTTCAAATTGCTGGGAACGTTTGTAACGTGCGTCTAACACGAGTCAGTAGAAAACCTCTACAGCGTGAAGGGTAATAAGGACAGCAGCGTTCTGGATTGAAAACGAAATGTATGGACGGTATCAACAGTACACAGTTGGACAGAAGCTTCCTAATATACTGAAATCAATGCAAGACTGAATCAGGTTGTGGCTCTAGCGAAAAGAAGCCAAATACGAAGAAACACACAACTGAATTCATGCTGCTTACAGCCCAGGTGACCGCACAGGGCCGTATTGAGGGTTACCCACCGCTGGGTACTGTCGAATATCAAGCTGGTTGTGAGAAAATTGCGTTTGAAAGTTTAGTTTAGCTTAGTTATGAACTAGTAGTTATTTCCACACGATAAAAACTATTGTCTGGTGACTATTTCTTTCTTTCTTTCTTTCTTTCTTTTTCAAACCCAATTGAAGGGAGAAAAACAAAGGAACTTACCAGAATCACGTGCACACACATGCATTGGCACAACAAAGAGAGAGAGAGAGAGAGAGAGAGAGAGAGAAGAGAGAGTGAGTGGTGTGAGAGAGAGAGAGAGTGAGAGTGAGTGTGAGGAGAAGAGAGAGAGAGAGAGAGGAGAGGAGAGGAGAGAGAAGAGAGAGAGAGAGAGGGTAATTGACTTTCTTTTGATGTTTTAATGTGGTGATTATTCTATAAAGTGTCATGTGTGGTCACATGGGCTGTTGTGAAGCACACTGAAACTGTTAAAAAAAAGAAGAAGAAAGAACTGACCTAAACTTGATAAAGAATAATTGTTAAATCCAATCGTTCAGAATACCATCAACCGATCTACTGTTGTTTCGTTACAAACTGAAAATAATTAAACACCGCAGAATTTGGCGAAACGCAGAGGCCTACACCACACTACCTCACACACACACACACACACCACCACCACCACCACCACCATCACACTACCTCCGCCGCCGCCGCCGCCGCCACTTTTAAGGCAATTGCTGTGAATCAGTCGCCCCTGTATGCTGAACCTGTCAAAGACATAGGAAACACAGTCAAGCTATGCACTGATTCAGATTCTTCCTTTCATATTCATTTAACATTGCTACGAACAATACAAAGATTATCTTTAATCGCTGGAGGTTTAAAAACAGATTTCTTTCCTCTAATTAGACCTCGCCCTTTTTGCATGAATCATAACAGTGCCGATCTCTGATTAGCGCACAAAATGACCCCCAGTTTCCCTCTCCGTTTTACACCCCGACGTTCTAACGTTTGACCACGTTGCATCAAACACTGAACAGCGGGTCTGATAGACTGGTTTTAGGTCGCGAACGTTTTCGCCGAGTAACACGGAGCCGTGATGTCTGTTCAAAGAGCGGCATGTCTGGGTCAGGAGTGGTTTGATTTTCACGGATTTTCCAATGTTCTGCACTTTGGTGAACAAGGCTGGCTTTTGAAAAAGTGGTCATTCATGTGTGGTGTGTGTGTGTGTGTGTGTTGTACAACTGGGAACAATTGTCCCAAACTGGTTCCGCCCTTGGCAAGGCTACATCAAAGTGTTGTTATGCTCTGCATAGTTATGCGGGGATTGTCTTCGGTTGTGACAAGCTCCTAGCGTAACATTATCATCTCCAAAATCCCCCGAAGTCGGAGTGTGGCTGCCCATGTGGCGGGGTAATAAAAACGGTCACACACGTAATGTTCTCATCCCCAGCTGATGCATTTGTACCATAGTGTTCAAGTACTTCAGCTGTTTGGATGATCCCTGGAGTCTTTTAGCCAGGGTACGACAACAACAACAATAACACTGGTTTTATCCCATGATAAATGCACAACACACAGGGCTGCCACGCCACTCACCAGTGTTAAATATGTGATACATTCAAGAAAATGGAGAACATAATGTTTTAAATAAAAAACAAGAAAATTGATACCTTACTTTTCTTTGAGCTTTCACTTTTTCCATGAAGTCTGAACAAACTGACACTTCCTTTTAACTTTCTTTTTTTTTAGTTCAAATTTTTAAGCTGTCCTGTCTTCAGTGCTAGCTCAGAGGGATTGCACCCACGCCGCTCATTCCGACTCCTTGTCTACCACACCCACTGCCCGGCCCGACCCGTCACAGCCCCGGCCCTGCACCGGCAATCCACAGGCAGCAGTCAGTGTCAAGCCGTCATCAGGCAACCCGCCAAAGAAGACACCGCACTGCTGCCCCAGTCACTTCCGTCATGTGCAGTGGCGCCTGTTCTGATCCAACAAAGGCAGGACACCACCTACTCAGCTCCCTCACTGACGACAATCACTGCATGGTCGCAGGCCCGGCGTAAGTGAGCTCTCCCTCCGGAGGGCGCCACCACGTCCGTCCAACGACAGCCCCCATGGACTCGTCGATACTGGTGATCCCGACAGAACCAAACTAAGGCCATAGACGTGGAGGGGTTAATCGAAACTGAGGTCACCGTGGGAGTCTGTCACGATGACCCACAGGATTTCAGAGATTTTGTCAATGCTCATTAGTAAGGATCAAAGCGCGCGCAAGCGCGCGCACGTGTGTGTGTTGTGTGTGTGTGTGTGTATGTGTGTGTGTGTGTGTGTGTGTGTGTGTGTGTGGTGGTGGTGTGTGAGTGTGTCTGCGTGTGTATGCGCGCGCGCGCGTGCGTGCGTACGTTCGTGCGCAAGCGCGCGCGAGTTTGTAAGTAAGTACAAATTCCCACATAGACCGACCACAGTAAACTATAATTGGGGGAATCCAGCCGTCCAACTCATTCAAACTGAAGTGCAAAACTGTTCAATGATAGTTGCTAGCTTTCTGGAGGACAGACGGTATGGAAACATTAAACGCAAAGGGAAAACTCTTTACTTTGAAAAAAATAAGTACAACGATAGTATGTGATCACCCTAAAGTTTACTAAACATGTGAAGACACTTAAGGAGACGTATTTGATACACAGTTGATACACACATTACAGATAATGACGCAAAATCCACTCACTGTGTGTTTGTGTGTGTGTGTGCGTGTGTGTGTGTGTGTATGTGTGTGTGTGTGTGCGTGTGCGTGTGCGTGTGCGTGTGCGTGTGCGCGTGTGCGTGCGTGCGTGTATGTGTGTGTGTGGGGTGCGTGTGCGTGTGCGTGTGCGTGTGTTTATGTGTGTGTGTTGTGGTGTGTGTGTGTGTGTGTGTGTGTGTGTGTGTGTGTGGTGTGTTGTTTATGTGTGTGTGTGTGTGCGTGTGCGTGTGCGTGTGCAAGCGCGCGCGCGCGCGCGCGCGTGTTCCACTAAATAACGGGAGGGTTAGTTAGTTAGTTAGTTAGTGTTTATAGGGTCCAGCGGACTACTAGGAGCCAAATCAGGACCTCAGCTATCATATCTAAGTCTCTAAATACAAATACCCACACTAGTATTAACACATCGTTTAAAATTTATGAGGACAAAAACACAATTATCTGTTCAACTCTGGCGACACCTGTATACATTATTAAAACACTATATTTTATAAAATAAGTTTACCTCTTTCAAAAAAGAAAAAATAAGATCTACTGAAATCTCACGAAAAAGAACCGATAAATCACTGGTGGAAAAGAACTTCTCTCTGATACACATCAAATCAGCACATTCTGTCAAAAAATGATTAACACTGAACAAGCTGTCACACGCAACACACCATGGGGGGTCTTCCCTTCTGAATATCCAACTGTGCGTTATATAGCTGTGCCCAATATGTAACCGTGACAAAACCGATTCCTCTTTACGGTTACGTACTACCGATGGGAAAGAATTGGTTAAATCTGGGCAAATTTTAAACAATTTATTATGAATTTGATTACACCATTCATTCTGCCACAGTTCACGACAATACAAACTAGATTTATGACGTAGATCAGAGTGAGGAACAAACTGCATATGCCTCCTGGAAAGACTTGCACCGAGAGCTTGTTTGGCTGCTTTGTCCACCACTGAGTTACCATAGATTCCCATGTGACTGGGGACCCACAAGAAAACTATATGCTTTCCCGAAGAGACAAGCTGAGTATGAAGATCATGAATATCAGCCAAAACTGGATGTGACACTTCTCTTGTCGATAAAGCTGACAATGCCGACAATGAATCCGATAAAATAAGGAAATCATTCTGATCTGACCTGAACACCGCACCGAGGGCCAGATGTAAAGCCTTCAGTTCAGCAGTATAAACAGACGACCAATCCCGCAATCTTAAAAAAGTAGGCTCCTGAAAATTGTTATCACACACACTGGCAGCTGCAGCCCTCTCACCTTTTTTAGAACCATCAGTAAAAATCTTGATAAAATCTTTATAAAGTTCACATTGCCCAAGATAAAGTTGTTTATATGCAGCACTCGAGGTGACCTCCTTTCGAAATTGAGTTAAATATAAATTAATCTCTGGATTGGCGACTTTCCAAGGAGGAAAATCAGTCTGTAATGGACCGTCATCAACAGCATCAAGATCAATTCCAGCTGCCCGAAGTGGGGCAAAATACGAATACCTAGTGGAGGAATCTCATTTGGCTTTAAGTCATATTTGCCTCTAAAAGGCGGGTTCATAACAATATCATAGGCATGGTTTTCTGGATTAGCCCTCAGTTTCAGGTAGTAATTCATGGAAAGACGCAACCTCCTTAGCTCCAGAGGGGGTTCACCAGATTCAACATACAAACTCTCTTTTGGAGATGTGCGAAGTGCTCCCAGAGCAATCCGCAGTCCTTGATGATGAATTGGATCAAGAGCTTTGAGGTAAGACTTTCGTGCAGAACCATATACCACACACCCATAATCTAGCTTTGGTCTCACCAAAGCCCGATACAATCGCAACAAAGTTCGCTTGTCTGCACCCCAATCAGTGTGACTAATAACCTTCAAAACATTCAAACCTGACTGGCAAGACTGTTTAATGTACTTAATGTGAGGCAAAAAAGAAAGCTTATTATCAAAAATAACCCCAAAAATTTCACTTGTTTGGAAACTTTAATTACTGACCATTGAGACTGATAGCCGGTTCTAAGACCTGAGATCTTTTCCTATGGAAATGAATACACTCTGTCTTAGTAGCTGAAAACTTAAATCCATTTTCAGTAACCCACTGCTGAACACGATTAACACACAACTGAAGTTGACGTTCAGCTGCAGCCAAAGTTTTCCCCTTGGCAGAGATGGAGAAGTCATCAACAAATAATGACTTATCAATTCCAGACTTCACTGACTGAACGATGTTATTAATCTTCAGATTGAACAGAAGTGGAGAAAGGATGCTACCTTGAGGGACACCCATCTCCTGCTCAAAAGGATCCGAAAAGGTCGAATGAAGTCTAACACTAAAAATTAGCAATAAACATTGGTAAATTACCTTTAAAATCCAGTGCCTTCAGGTCCTGAAGAATTCCGTGCCTCCATGTTGTGTCATAAGCTTTTTCTAAATAAAAAAGAATAGAAACTGCATGTTCTCCATTAATCAAAGCATTCCTGATAAAAACTCATATCGAACCAAGTGATCAGTAGTACTGCGGTTGTTCCGAAATCCACACTGGGAAACATCTAAGGCCCCCAGACGTTCTAACTGCCATAACAATCGGGAATATACCATTCTCTCCATAGTTTTACATAAGCAACTAGTGAGAGCTATAGGACGATAGTTGTTAGGATCCGAATGATCTCTGCCTGGTTTAGGAATAGGGATAACAACCGCCTCTCTCCAAGAATGTGGAAAATACCCCGAACACCAAACATGATTAAATAGAGACAATAACACATTTAAACCCTCAGCTGGCAAATGTTGAATAAATTGATAATGAATGTCATCTGATCCAGGAGCTGAGTTGTTGGCTTTCAAAATGGCGTCCTTTAACTCATCCATGCTGAAACCGCAGTTGTAATCCTCAGTACTATCTGGCTCGAAGGAACAAGATTTTGACTCCGCTGATCTTTTGATACGCTGGAATTCCTTGCAATAATGTTCAGCTGACGACTTTTGATGGATAGTCGCAGCTAGCAAGTTAGCAACCTCCTTTTTATTAGTAATAATCGATCCATTTACTTGCAAATATTTTATAACTGATGTAGCCGACTTTCCCTTAATCTTACGAATTAGTTTCCAGATTTTCCTTGAATTGACCTTAAAGGACAGGTTTGAACAGAAATTTTTCCAAGATTCTTTCTTCTTAGTTTTAAAAGTATATCGAAACTTAGCCCTACACGCCTGATGTTTAACTTTGTTCCCCACCATAGGAAACCTAGTAAAAAGTCTTTGAGCACCTTTTCTCTTACCCTTCAGAGTTTTGCACTCTATATCATACCAAGGGGTCTTAACATCATTTGGTTTATCACGGGACTTGGGAATAGCTTCCTTAGCACTCTCTACTATCACTTTGGTGAACTGTAAAACAGGATCATCATAACTCCGCAACAGATTCATAGGCAGTCTACTTAAAATCTGTTGCTGATAAAGACTCCAATCTGCAGAGCGAAACTTCCATGTTTCCCGGGGGGACTCCTGCATTTGCTTCGTAAAAGAAATAAAACCGGAAAGTGATCACTCCCGCTTAGGTCCGAATGAACCTGCCATTCTAAGTCAAAAATAAGGAAGGGTCACAAATGGACAAATCCAAGTGAGTCAAAGAACCAGAAGGAGAACAAAAGGTCGGTGAGCCTGAATTCAAAAGACAGAGATCATGATCCGATATAAAATCTTCAAGAACTTTCCCTTGAGAATTTGTGCGGTTACTTCCCCACTGTGGAGAATGACCATTCAAGTCACCCAATAAAAGAAATGGGCTAGGGAGCTGAGAAATTAAACCATCCAACTGACTCTTCGAAATCACAGAAGATGGAGATAAATACAAACAACATATCGTAACAACCTTGTTTAACGAGATACGAGCTGCCACTGCCTCCATATCCGTCTGAAGTGGAATTTCTGTATGTAGTACCGAATTATGAATATAAAGAGAAACGCCTCTCCGTGAAAAGTCTGCAGAAGCTGGCTTGAGTAAGCAGGAGAAACCAGGAATCTCATGCTTCTTACTTGCAGTTAAAAGGGTTTCCTGAAGAGCAATTACCGAAGATCTATACTCTGTCAATAATAGCTCAAGGTCTCGACAATTTGCTTTAACTCCTCTTATGTTCCACTGGAGTATGTCCATGTTAGGTTGTTAAAAGAATATCTATCATCCCTCTTCTCCAGAAACTTCACTGTCCACCAAAGAACTAAAACGGTTCTTCAGGACAAGATCAGAAGCCGATGCTCCTGATAAATTTCTAAGTTGTTTGTTGCCATGCTTGGAATTGGCTCTTACTGGACTGAAACCTGCTGCACCAAATACCTGACTTCGAGATTTTCCCTTAGGAGGGTCTGGAGTCCGAAAAGGACGCTCCTCACTGTGTGCCCGTCCCGCACTACTGCCATTGGCCTGCGAGCGAGGGGACATCTCCTTCCTCCGGTCCCTCACCCCTGACCTCTGATCCACAGCACCCTGCACAACCGAAACACCTCCTCCCTCACCAGCAGGGACCGAAGCCTGTTGTACGCTGCCGGATGTAACACCATTACATTTCTGAGACAAAACCTCCACCGACCGTTCAAGCACGGTAAGCCGATCCAAAACCGATGACAACATTTCTGTCAATTTCTTCTCTAGAGTAGTGAATGGAGCTGCTCCTAGATTATCACCCGATGACCGGTTCGCAGAATCGTTAACCACCTTCTGTGCATAAGTAGCAGCCGAAGGAGTCCTGACCTCCACTAACCTTCTAGCCTCCGGAAAGGAACATTTCCTCTCAATCTTTACTTTCTGGATCTCGCATTCCTTTTTCCACACTGGACAACTTTTTGAATTTGCTGAATGATCACCCTTACAACTGACGCAGAATACAGCATTTGTACAAGACCCATCATGCTTCTTCTGATCACAGTCACGGCAGATCTCCTGACCCCGACAGGCTCGACTGGAATGCCCAAAGCGTTGACACTTGAAACATCGCAAAGGAGATGGTACAAAAGGTGAAACTTTCACACGAACATAACCCACTTTGACAAACTCCGGGGGAGATGACATAGCAAAAGTCAAGAATAGCGTGTTAGTTTCAATTACGTTACTTCCTTTAGAGATTTTGACTCTATGGACCTGTAACACACCCTGACTTTCCATCTCAGTCCGAATTTCTGATTCAGCAAGTCCAGCTAGATCAGCACATCTAATCACCCCTTTCGAATAGTTGAGATAGGGATGAACAGAAACCTTCACTGTGATCTGCATAAGCTGAGAACCATCTCTTTTCAACAACAATCGAGACTCCGCTTCTGTCGCACAATTGACAAGATAACTACCTGATCTGAGTCTTTTGATCATTTTGAAACCTGTGGAAGAAACTCCCTCAAACCACTTACAAATGGCAAAGGGAGAAATCCGAGCTATGGATTCTTTTGGGTCTTTGGCTTCCACCAAAAGGAAGCTTGGCCATGTGTTTTGGATACCCTTTCTCTTTGCTACCTCTCTTATTTCCTCATCTGAGTCTGAATCTCTACTTTCTCTCTGTCTTTTGGAATGACTGCTTTGATAACTCATAGGGCGTAGGCTCAATGACGGCAGGAATTTGACAGTCACCCTAGGAGAGCTGCCGTGCTAGGGAAGGGACAATGGATGGCCCTACGAAGGACATGTGAAGATGAACTCGCAGGGCGTCCATCTGCCTGATACCGTCCCTCAAAACCAGACAGGACTGCTGTAGCGATCATTAACGCAGAGCCATTCATCTCTCGGCCAGTGTCAGCACCTTAGATTGCGGGTGACTTGGGCCACCACTCCGATAGATCTCAGAAAAAGAAGCATTGAAAAGGAAGACTGGAATAATAGATGAAAGAACAGACTGAAGAACCGGGAAGGAAGAAACAAGACGACATAGAGGCTGCAGGTGATGTGGGGAGACTTTATGGGTGAAAAGAGATAGCGAAAGACATGGTAGGCAGAACAATAGGAAAGACAAGAAAAAGGGGTGGGCACAGGTTGGTCAAGAAACACCCCCGCCACGAGAAGGCCGGCCCATGGGGGCTAACGGGAGGGTATATCCGTGTCAGTGTGTTGGAGTTCTTGTAGGACTGCACGATTAAAAGTTTGAAACTGGACTCAGTGATTTATTTTTCACTATCCCGCGATCTACAGATGCAAACATCGAAAGCAAATCCGGGTACATACCATCATTCCAGAGAGCACTATTTTACCCCCTCCCCCCAAACTATTTTACCCCCCCCCCCAAACTATTTAACCCCTCCCCCCAAACCAAATTAGCTCGTGACGGTTACCAAAAATAAACAACTCATTACAGCAACAGTATTACATTCTGTTCCACATTTTTCATATATTGTAGACCTGTATATCCGCAAGTTTTCCATGAATTTTCTGTGTGCGTGCATGCGCGCGCGCGCGCGCGCGCGCGCGTGTGCGTGTGTGTGTGTGCGTGCGCGCGCGCGCATGTGTGTGCGCGCGCGCATATGTGTGTGTTCCACCGATTAGCTGTGTGACCTGTCTGCGTCAATGTCACAGTCGCAACTTTTCCATCAATAGCGTGTGTGTGTGTGCGTGCGTGCGTGCGTGCGTGCGTGCGTTTGTGTGCGTGCGTGCGCGCATGTGTGTGTGTGCGCGCGCGTGCGCAAGTGTGTGTGCGCGCGCGCGTGTGTGCGTGCGTGCGCGCGCGTGTGCGTGTGCGTTTGCGCGCGCGTGTGTATGTGCGCGCGCGCGTGTATGTGTATGAAAGCGTGTGTGTGCGCGCGCGCGCGCTCGCGCGCATGTGTATGCGAGCGTGTGTATATATGTGTGTGTGCGCGTTTATGTGTATACGTGTCGTGTGTGCGTGTGGGTGTGCGTGCGCGCGCGCATGTGTATGCGTATGTGAGCGTGTGTATACGTGTGTGCGCGTTTATGTATATGTGTGGTTTGTGTGTGCGTGTGCGTGCGGTGTGCGCGCGCGCGCGCGCATGTGTATGCGAGCGTGTGTGTATGCGTGTGTGTGCGCGTTTATGTGTGTGGTTGTGCGTGTGCCCGCGCGCATGTGTATGCGTATGTGAGCGTGTGTATACGCGTGTGCGCGTTTATGCATATGTGTTGTGTGTGTGCGTGTGTGCGTGTGCGTGTGTGCGCGTGCGTGTGTATCCCTGTGTATGTGTGCGAGGGGGTTGCGTGGGTGAGAAACGACTTTCAGCGCTACCATTACTGAAAACTTTACTGAAGCAAAGCACCCGTCTCTCACATCGACATCACACCGATTTTTTCTTCTTTTGGTGAGCTATGCCTTTATTCAGAGTAAAAACATAGAGCTTACGGGCCTACAAATTAAGAACAATGGTAAGTACAAAGTGGACAGAAACGAGGGATGGAGGGTCGTGGCGGGGGTGGCAAGAAGGGACGTGGATACAACATTAGACAAAGGGCATACAAATGAAAATAAAACGTGTAACTTGTTAAAACGCTAAAATGTTTTAGGCACTACTGTTCCATCATCGGAGTTTTATATGTGTACGTCTACTTCATACTAGATGATACGTATTAAGACAAATTTCGCTGGAATTACTAAAACCAAACCGATTTGTAACGATCGTTGCGTCATTCCTACACTGGGTACACCAAATGCCTCGCAAGTTACAAACATTAAAAGTTGAAAATTTAAAAAAAAATCTACACAAGCTTAAAATCACGGTTTAAAAGTATTGTATGACAAACTAGGAAACAGTTAGGGAAAAGGCGACTGTTACAGGTTGTTTTGGAAATGTCCATTGATGGAAAAGGGAACAAGAGAAGACAGAGAAAGGTCTGACAAATGTCCATTCATGAGAAAGGATGCAACAGGTGACCGTCGCAGAGTGCTGTAGAACAGTTGATTCTATGGGATAGGGAACCTTCATATTACTTTGAAGTTAATTTCATGGGAAAGAAAACCAGTAACGTTGGAAATGCACATTCATAGCAAATAACTCACAACCTCGGAGAAAACACCGCTAAAGGAAGAAGGGGAAAACATAAAAGTAAAAACAGGAAACTACAAAAACCAGCATCGAACAATACTTCAGTGATGACAGGCGACAAAAGGTTATACTGTAGAGTTGGCAGCTAAACAGGTTAAAAAGAAACAAACAAAAACAAAAAAAAGAAACGGCCTAAAAAGGCCATCCCAAACGAGATGACTTGGGCATGCTTCCAGGATTTCGGCCCATTCCCCCCACGCTCATTTGAAGGCGCCGCCATGCCACATAAATATGAGGCCGCCTACCACCATCAGGACCGCAACGACAGTATACCAATCCTCCAGGAGAATCTTCTGGATGGGAAACGTTTTGAACACGTACACCATCACTATCAGGAAGGCGATGATAAGTAGAATCAGCCACGAGCAGTGCCAGAGCTCTTTCAGCCAAGTCCACACAGGACTGCCTTTGGGGTCTGGCTCGTCGGGAGGCAGGCCTGCGCGAGCCCGGCTCCGCCGCCGGTTCCTGGCCATCCTCTTCCTCTGCAGCTCCAGACGGTACTCCTCGTAGGGGTCCGGGGCGAGCGGGGTCTTCCGGCCGCGGCCTCCCATCTCGTCTCTCTCAAGTCCGCGCAGCAACTTCCGGGCTAAGTTCAGGGGCGAGGTGGGCGGGAGGAGTCCTGGAATGCACGTCAAGACAGGATGTAGGTCTTGGGCGTGTTCGTTCAGATACACGTTCAGGTGGTCGGTGTTCGGGGTGGGGGGTGGCGGGCAGGTGTTAATTCAGGTGCACATGTTAAGGGGGTGGGGATGTAGGTACGGGGTGTTGATGTTGAGAAACATTTCAGATGGAATGTTCGTGAAGAAGATTGTGTGTGCGTGTGCGTGTGCGAGTGTGTGTGAGTGCGAGTGCGAGTGCGAGTGCGAGAGTGCGAGTGCGAGTGTGTGTGCGCGAGTGTCCGCGAGTGTGTGTGTGTGTGTGTGTGTGTGTGTGTGTGTGTGTGTGTGCGCGCGCGCGGTGTGTGCGCGTGTGCGTGTGCGCGCGAGTGCGTGTGTGCGTGCGTGCGTGCGTGCGTGCGTGCGAGAGAGAGAGTGTGTGCGAGTGCGAGTGCGTGTATGCGAGTGTGTGTGGTGTGTGCGCGAGTGTGCGAGTGAATGTGAGCGAGTGTGAGAGCGAGTGTGCGTGTGTGTGCGCGCGCGCGCGTGTGCGCGCGTTGTTGTTGATTTATTGTCTGTTCACACTTGGTGATATTAGACTTTACGGGGGGGAGGGGGGGAGGGGGGGGGAGGGGGGGAGGGGGTAGGAGAACAGGGTGAAGGAAAAGGTAAGAAATAATGTCAAGAACAGTACAAATTTATATATAAAATACACTATCATAGTTATAATAACAATATGCTAATTTGAGATTGAGAGATATTTTGTGCAACCTCAACAATTTCTGAATTGAAAGAAATAGCGTGAACCGGTTTAGATTTCGAAATTTCAATGTTTGCTTTTAAATAAAGAGCATTTAAAATGGGGCAATGTAAAAGTATATGTTCACCAGAGCTTAGAACATGCACACACTATATTTTGGGAATATTTGGTCTTCCAAGAGTTCAAACGTATCTTGCATATTAAACTAGAAATATGTCTAGGATATGTTTCCATTACACATTTATCTTGAGACTTCTCAATTCGGAAACAGCTTTCCAATAACCAATGTATTTCATATATATCTAACTTCAAATTACTTTTTGCAGCATTGCCCATTACCCCGCGTCTGGCTAGTTTATCCGCTATTTCATTCCAATAAATACCATAGTGTGAAGGGACCCAGCAGAACACTATATTTATTCCTGTGGAAATAATGTAATTATATTTTATTTCAAAGATTATATCTTTCCTTGTTTTAACATCCCAAACTTTCAAACTGCCTAACACTGCCTTAGAATCAACACAAAATAAAATGTTACAGAAAGAATGATTACTATCAAATAAACAGTAATGCCATAAGAATAGCATACAATTCTGCCGTAAAAATAGAACATCCTTTTCCAAGGCTGTATGCTTTTTGAACTTTTAAAGCCGGAATAACAAAACCCGAACCTGCACTTAACTGACAAACGGAACCATGCGTAAATTTTTAAATGATTTAATATATTTTTCTAAGTTCTCACTTTAGAAGTTAAAATGTTAATGTTATCATTTTCCGGACATCAGTGTAATCTACAAAGATAGCTCGTCTATGTTGCCATGGAGGCACAGGGGGAACAACAGGATCAGGTGAGAATGAAGTGACATCAATATTGCATTTTTCAAAAGAATCTTTCGTGTAATTTCGAACGGGACAAAGGATACCTAGCTGTTGCGCCCTTTTGGGATATTCAACATTTGAATCCATCAACACTTCGTTTTGGACTGAATTAGGTACTGAAAGACTTCTTGCGACATATTTTGCCACAGATAATCTACGTTGACCTGACAGTGATAGCATATCAATTTCTTTGTACACTTTCAATGTGTTTGTGTGCACTGGGACACCAAGCGCTTAATTTGATAGCTTTGCTGTCTATACTTTGAATTTTTTTCAGTAGACTTTGAGGACTGAAAAATAAACTTCTTGTCCGTACTCTAGTATTGATCTTATTGAAAAACAGCTAGGTGCAGGAGGGTTTTTGTATCTTGAGCCCACGGTTGAATACAAATGATTTTCAATAAGTTTAAACGTTTCATTGTTTTAGCTATCAAGCTTTCAATGTAAAAACGCCGTTAAGTTTAGGGGTTATATTCACACCCAGAAATTTTGTTTTGTGAGTACTGCAATTCAGAACCATTCAATTTGAAGCTTGGCAAATACATTGGATTGTTTCCACTATTGAAAAACATTAACTGTTTTTTCACCTTAGAGAATAAGCCCGTTATTTTCCATAAAGTTGTTTTATTTATCAATCTCTAACTGGTATATCTTCTGTATACGATTCGTATTCTCTTGCCAGTATGCTTTCGGAATTTGCATTCATCCACATAGCAATGTCATCAGCATATTGTAACTAAACTCACTTTTGATAATATCTTTGGAAGATCATAAATAAGAATGTTAAACATGGGGGCTATAATAGAACCCTGTGGAATTCCGTATCAATGCTCTGAAAGACGAGTAAACTTTCCCTATTCTTGTACATATGGATCTCTGCGATAAAAAAAACTCCACAACGTTTAAAGTATTGAAACATCGTTCCATTAATTCCTATTTCTTCCAATGTATAAAGTAGTCTAGCGTGCCAGATACTATCATACGCTTTTCTGATATCAAAAAAGGTAGCAAGTGTACTTTTCCGTCTAGCAAACTGCTTTTTAATTTGACTTGTAAGTTTCACCAAATGATCTATTGCGAAATCCCGCTTGATTCACTGGGATTATACTTTCTTTTTCACAAAAACATAAAAGACGTCTTTGGATAATCTTTTTTAACAACTTTCCAACGTGAGAGGTTAGTGCTATCGGCCTGTAGCTACCAATGTCTGACCTGGGTTTACCTTGTTTTGGAACTGGGACTACAACAGATCTCTTCCAGATACTAGGGAGAGTTCAATTAAACCAACATTTTTGGTAAATGAATGCAGTAATCGTTTCCAATGTGAAGGCAAGTGGTATAACAGTTGATAGGATATACCATCTAGGCCAACAGCACTTGATTTTGAAGAAAAAGATTCTAACGTCTCACAAAATTCATCATTTGTAATGGAGCGTTTAAATAATGGAAATCATTTGGTGGTGGATCCTGATAGTTCGTTTTTCTTCCTCCTCTCTAAAACACATGATAGATGGACCGAGACTAGACAGCAAGTTATTTTCTGCAAATATTTTGACGAATGCCTCAGCTTTCTCCTGTGAGGATGGAAGAGCATTAATATCTAACTTAATTGGGTACTGTTGCAAGCAATAACCATTTTTCAATTTTTCAACCATTTTCCAAACCTTGTGGATTTTCTTTTGATTCCGATATTTTGGATCTACAAATTCTGAGAAATGTATTCTTTTCGCTCGGGCAACGACCCCGTCACTGTTATTTGGCATGTTTCATCGCTAGGAAATTTTCATCCGTTCTCACTTTCAGCCAAGCTTTATAAGCTTCTTTTTAAGAGCTACACCTTTCGCACAATCTAAATTCCACATTGAATTACCAACATATTTCCACTGTTGGGCATCTTTACAATAGGAATAGATTTTCCGGCAGCCTGTAAGACATGTCGACAAAACTCTGTATAATATGCATCTATACCTTCATTTTCTATTTCTACTGAAATGTGTATTGGACAAGATCGATTCATACAGAGACCAGTTTGCATTTTTATATGAAAACTTTGGGATACTATCTACCCTTTCCATCTTCATTTTCAATATGCTCCTTTAACTGTATGATGATTGGGAAATGATGGCTGCCCAAGTATCATCCTCTGTTGACCATACCGAGTTTACTGCCAACTCCGGGGAAATTAAAGATAAATTCAATAGAAGTAGGGTTTTAAAAGTGGAAATGTCTGGCAGTCTGGTAATACTACCATTGAGAAGTGTGCTGCGTGCGTGCGTGGTGTGCGTGTGCGTGTCTGTGTGTGTGTGTGCGCGCGCGTGTGTGTGTGTGTGCGTGTGTATGGTGTGCGTGTGGGGTGTGAGGGAGAGAGAGACGGAGAGAGAGAAGAGAGGAGGGGAGAAGGAGAGTGAGAGAGAGAGAGAGAGAGAGAGAGAGAGAGAGAGAGAGAGAGAGAGGGGAAAGAGAGAGTGAGAGAGAGAGAGAAAGAGAGAGAGAGAGAGAAAGAGAGAGAGAGAGAGAGAAAGAGAAAGAGAGAGAGCGTGTGTGTGTCGGACCTACTCTTCCTCTGCTCACCCACCATCCGCACCTCCACCTCTGCCCTTTAATGAAATTGTATACATGTGACCGGGAAGCAGAAAAGCAATTTTGTTTTGGTTATTCATCTTTAGTAGTAGTAGTAGCAGTAGTAGTAGTAGTAGCAGTAGCAGTAGCCGTCGTATAGAGACTAGTCACATATACACGTCCCATCTCAATGCTCATCGAAAGGTTTCCGATTTGTATGGCGCACTCCGATCATCAAAATGAAAAGAGATACATGTCACTAAATTCAGTGTTCAGGCTTTTGAATGTGTGAGTAGACTGCGCCTTTTCAAGTTCAGGTGATAAGCTATAACAGGGTTAGCAACTCCATTGCCAAAACAATGTTTACGCTTTCAGATGAAAGCATGTTAAAAAAAAAAAAAAAGGAGGGGAGGGAGGGATTTTCTTTCGTACCCCTTTCTGGGCAAGAACCTTCCGTTGAAAATTGAAAAGCCGATCCAGTAAAATTTACCGGACATGTGTATTCCTTTATCGTGTCAAAATGTTCTCGACATTCTCTGCAACCAAGGTGCCCTTGATATGTGACGGAAAGCAAGTGTAATCAAGGACGGAGAGGGTTTGGAAACTGAAAGGAAATCTTTCTGCCAAAAGCTCTGGGGAAAATGTCCTTTCGTACCCTCCCTCCCGCACAAGTGTTTTTTTGTCCGGCAACTATTGAAACTCATCCACTGTAATCCGATGGCTTCGGTGTGTTTTCCTTTGGATTTTCAGAGCATTTCTCAATATCGTCTGCAACCAAACTGACTTTGATCCTTGACAGAAAGAAGCTATTGTATGTCAGTGAATAGGGTTTTGAAAGGAAATCGCACCAAACTCTTAGCATTATTAGGATCGAGGGCATGACATAATACTCAGGTTTATTCTTAAATACTGCGCATGCGCGCGCGCGCGCATGCATGTGTGTATTTGTGCAGGTGGGTGTGGGTGTGTATTTGTGTACGAGGCAGAATTGGTCACACCATGTTTAGTCTCCTTTTGTCAAAACTCCGCGAGATAATTTCGCGCCGAGAGCTTTCCGTCAAACATCAGGGCCAAAATGGTTTAAATATGCCAACGTGCGTGTTCATGTGACATTTGCTTAACATTCAAAGTGTTTTCTAATCAATCTCTCATATCTTTGACGAAATGAAAACATCAGAGAAACGAGTCGGAACATTTCCAATTATACCCTTCCTCTGCCCCTCGCCTCCCCACGCACATGAGCTTTCTTTCAAAATACTGAAGCCCGCTTACTGAAGTGTTAAACCATCGTTTGTTAGCTCATCATATTACAATATTCCCGTTATCGTCTGCAGAGCAGAAGACCTATACAGCCGACGACTGAAAGAAGCGTTTGTACAGCCTACGAGATGAAAATCTTTCCGCGTTGGACATCGGTTGAAGGGTAAGGAGGAAGGTGGTACAACGGACGAGGTGGTGGGCGTGGGGGTTAACATGAGGTTTTTAAACTAATGAACCGTTTAAGAACAAACCATACGGATGGTGCTCGATCCTTACAATGCCGCTCTCCTATGGAAAAGTTTGGCGTTCTGCCGTCAAGGAGAATGAAGGAGAAAGCCACAATGGTCTTACCTTTGTCGATTCAGTGGGCAGCTTGGTTCGGAGCGTCTCAGGCAGCGAGATGGAAGAGGTGCAGCCAGGAGAGAGGACGACAAGGAGGGGCAGGTCCTTTTTGTATCATGACGGCTCACCCCTCTGTCAACGTCAACCCTGCTCACTGTATCGCCTTCACGTGTTTCTTTTCTTTTTTTTTTTTTTTCCGACAAATAAGTCGAACGAGAGATTCTGGCGATCCCCCAGTTTATCTCCGTGAGTAAATTAGACGACCTGCTCGATTGCACGCTTGTGATGGTGGCGGGGGGTGGGGTGTTTGAGGGGGCGGTGGTGGTGGTAGCGGGAGGGGGGGGGGGGGGGGCGAAGGGGGGAAGTGGTTGGATGTGGGGAGAGGGTGACCGCACGCCCTCGCGGAATGTGTGCTTGTCTGTGTGTGTGCGCGCGCGTTTGTGTGTGTGTGTGTGTGTGTGTGTGTGTGTGTACGCACGCGCTCGCGCGTGTGTGTGTGCATGTGTGCGCGCGTATGTGCATGTGTATGTGCGCGCGCGTGCGCGCGGTTGTGTTTTTTGTGTGTGATCGTACATATGTAC
>CM031620.1:7742825-7757825 GCA_018398815.1 Conus ventricosus | reverse complement strand
ATTATTCAACTGATCTCTTTTTAAGTCTGACATACAAATATGAGAACAAATCATCCTCTAGATTCGAATTTGGTGTTTTCTTCGTTGAACTCTTAAAGAACCTGATCCGAGAGAGAGAGAGAGAGAGAGAGAGAGAGAGAGAGAGAGAGAGAGAGAGAGAGAAGGGGAGAGAGAGAGAGAAGAAGAAGAAAACGAAAAATGGGGTGGGATGGGGAGGGGAAGGAGCAATCTTATTCAGGTTTGTTTTCAATAACTCACGACCGGATGATCACTGTAAATATAAAATGAACAACATGTTTTCTATTTTCGAGAAGAAAAAAAAGGGAGACTGAGTGTGGGAAATAGGGAGAAAAAGACAACCAGAAAAAAAAAAAGAACGAGAAGAAAAGAAAACTCCCTCCCCACGTCCACGCCCCTGACAAGTTCGTGTGTCAAAGGTCAATTTCATGGAGACAGGCGTTGAACGGGCACCGTGTGACCCGTTGGGAGTGGAATCACCCATTCATTAATAATTGTCTACGTTGGGGACGCAGCATGTGGTATCCAGCGTATGTCAGATCAGAACAGGCCTCACTGACACCATAGTCAGTCGGCAGCAGTGTATGTCAGATCAGACCAGGCCTCACTGAACACCATAGTCAGTCGGCAGCAGTGTATGTCAGATCAGACCAGGCCTCACTGAACACCATAGTCAGTCGGCAGCAGTGTATGTCAGATCAGACCAGGCCTCACTGAACACCATAGTCAGTCGGCAGCAGTGTATGTCAGATCAGACCAGGCCTCACTGAACACTGAACACCACAGTCAGTCGGCAGCAGTGCAGCGTCTCCCCTGGTGGGTTATCTGGCAGCAGCCCGACATGGATTGTTCCCTGTGGTGGAGCTGCAGTGCAGAAGCGGCGACGTCACTGGCCGGTGGTTGTGTGTACGGCGACCGACGTAACTGGCCGGTGGTTGTGTGTACGGTGACCGACGTCACTGGCCGGTGGTTGTGTGTACGGTGACCGACGTAACTGGCCGGTGGTTGTGTGTATGGTGACCGACGTCACTGGCCGGTGGTTGTGTGTACGGTGACCGACGTCACTGGCCGGTGGTTGTGTGCACGGTGACCGACGTAAGTGGCCGGTGGTTGTGTGTATGGTGACCGACGTAACTGGCCGGTGGTTGTGTGTACGGTGACCGACGTAACTGGCCGGTGGTTGTGTGTACGGTGACCGACGTAACTGGCCGGTGGTTGTGTGTACGGTGACTGACGTAACTGACCGGTGGTTGTGTGTATGGTGACCGACGTAACTGGCCGGTGGTTGTGTGTATGATGACTGACGTAACTGGCCGGTGGTTGTGTATGGTGACCGACGTAACTGGCCGGTGGTTGTGTGTATGATGACCGACGTAACTGGCCGGTGGTTGTGTGTACGGTGACCGACGTAACTGGCCGGTGGTTGTGTGTATGATGACCGACGTAACTGGCCGGTGGTTGTGTGTATGATGACCGACGTAACTGGCCGGTGGTTGTGTGTATGATGACCGACGTAACTGGCCGGTGGTTGTGTGTACGGTGACCGACGTAACTGGCCGGTGGTTGTGTGTACGATGACCGAGGTAACTGGCCGGTGGTTGTGTGTACGGTGACCGACGTAACTGACCGGTGGTTGTGTGTTTGGTGACCGACGTAACTGGCCGGTGGTTGTGTGTACGGTGACCGACGTAGCTGGCCGGTGGTTGTGTGTACGGTGACCGACGTAACTGGCCGGTGGTTGTGTGTATGGTGACCGACGTCACTGGCCGGTGGTTGTGTGTACGGTGACCGACGTAACTGGCCGGTGGTTGTGTGTATGATGACTGACGTAACTGGCCGGTGGTTGTGTGTACGGTGACTGACGTAACTGGCCGGTGGTTGTGTGTACGGTGACCGAGGTAACTGGCCGGTGGTTGTGTGTACGGTGACCGAGGTAACTGACCGGTGGTTGTGTGTTTGGTGACCGATGTAACTGGCCGGTGGTTGTGTGTACGGTGACGACGTAACTGGCCGGTGGTTGTGTGTATGATGACTGACGTAAGTGGTCGGTGGTTGTGTGTATGGTGACCGACGTAACTGGCCGGTGGTTGTGTGTACGGTGACCGACGTAACTGACCGGTGGTTGTGTGTACGGTGACGACGTAACTGGCCGGTGGTTGTGTGTACGGTGACCGACGTAACTGGCCGGTGGTTGTGTGCATGGTGACCGACGTAACTGGCCGGTGGTTGTGTGCATGGTGACCGACGTAACTGGCGGTGGTTGTGTGTATGATGACCGTAACTGACCGGTGGTTGTGTGTATGATTACCGTAACTGGCCGGTGGTTGTGTGTATGGTGACCGACGTAACTGGCCCGGGGGTTGTGTGTATGGTGACCGACGTAACTGGCCGGTAGTTGTGTGTAAGGTGACTGACGTAACTGGCCGGTGGTTGTGTGTATGGTGACCGACGTAACTGGCCGGTGGTTGTGTGAATGGTGACCGACGTAAGTGGCCGGTGGTTGTGTGAATGGTGACCGACGTAACTGGCCGGTGGTTGTGTGTATGGCGACCGACGTAACTGGCCGGTGGTTGAGTGTATGGTGACCGACGTAACTGACCGGTGGTTGTGTGTATGATGACTGACGTAACTGGCCGGTGGTTGTGTGAATGGTGACCGACGTAACTGGCCGGTGGTTGTGTGCATGGTGACCGACGTAACTGGCCGGTGGTTGTGTGTATGGTGACCGTAACTGGCCGGTGGTTGTGTGTATGATGACTGACGTAACTGGCCGGTGGTTGTGTGAATGATGACTGACGTAACTGGCCGATGGTTGTGTGTATGATGACTGACGTAACTGGCCGGTGGTTGTGTGTATGGTGACCGACGTAACTGGCCGGTTGTTGTGTGTATAGTGACCGACGTATCTGGCCGGTGGTTGTGTGTATGATGACTGACGTAACTGGCTGGTGGTTGGTGTACGGTGACCGACGTAAGTGGCCGGTGGTTGTGTGTACGGTGACCGACGTAAGTGGCCGGTGGTTGTGTGTATGGTGACCGACGTAACTGGCCGGTGGTTGTGTGTACGGTGACCGACGTAAGTGGCGGTGGTTGTGTGTATGGTGACCGACGTAACTGGCCGGTGGTTGTGTGTACGGTGACCGACGTAAGTGGCCGGTGGTTGTGTGTATGGTGACCGACGTAACTGGCCGGTGGTTGTGTGTACGGTGACCGACGTAAGTGGCCGGTGGTTGTGTGTACGGTGACCGACGTAAGTGGCCGGTGGTTGTGTGTACGGTGACCGACGTAACTGGCCCGGTGGTTGTGTGTACGGTGACGACGTAAGTGGCCGGTGGTTGTGTGTATGGTGACCGACGTAACTGGCCGGTGGTTGTGTGTATGATGACCGGATGTCAGCATTACGGGAATGATACTATTAGGGGTCAGGGCAGACCAGAGAGCAGAACATGAGAATTAAGAAGATAAACAGATGAAAAGGCGTGAGGGGAAAAAACAAACAAAACAAAAAAAAAACCTACGTTAAATGTGCGCGAAAAAAAGGCAGAAGAACCTAACTGCCATCCTCGTCAATTGAATGAAATTAAGGGGAAAAGAACACACACACACACACACACACACACACACACACACACACACACACACACACACACACACTCAACGAAACAGAACCACACACGCCAAAAAAACAACAACAAAAAACGAGGCGCATTCAAGCTTCGAGCGATCGAAACACGAACGCTCAAGTGTGGCGTCAAAACTGAGCAGTGAAAACACATGCCAGGTAACGTAAAACTGAATGAATAAGGTTTTCAAGACGCGCGAAGAAAACATTGTCTTATAAATAATTATAATATCAGTGACTAGCACACTAAACAAACATATGAACACATTGTTTTATCACACAAACAGGTGTGTAGAGTTACGTTCTATTCTCATTTGAAAGTACATGAAACCCAAGTTATATGCTAAACAAACGAGCTTTTATTTACTTATTTGTTCATTTCAATGTAAACCTATTGTTAATAAGAAAAAAACAAGCATTTATCAGATTATTCCTATTTGATTTGAACACATGTAACACAATATGGCTGTCAGTTCAAACCACTGTCGCAATCGGGTTTCTGCGGTCTGAATACCTTTGTCCACGCAAGTAGTTTGCGGGAACTTGATTCATCTCAGGGAAGGTTACGATGGCGGAAGGAGATTTGCCATTCTCTTGGACAACGCCGTGCTAGACACACGGGTGAACCTTTTAACAACTGACTTTTCTCAACGACCATTACTCTATGGGACTGTTCGTCCTAGGCACGGTTATAGGACGCGGTGAACCTCTGTAAAAAAAAAGTTGCAGGAAAGACCTTTTTGTTTACAGAATTGATCGACTCCATCGTGTCCTGTTACCCACAGAATGAAGACATTTTCTGGGTCTCAACCGTTGCACGTCTGATAGTTCGCTACCATTCTTTTTTTTTTTCTTTTTGATGGAATCTTTTTGTTCGAGGCCTGCCGACGACGCCATGTTGTTTACTGAGCTCATGTCTATCTGAAAACCAAAACTTTGCCAATAATAGCGCAGAAACTCAGTGTTTACACCAAGCAATAACAGTACAGATACCACGGCCAGAAATGTCCTTTCAAATCAGAATCTGATACAGTCACCAGGTCACCAAGTGATATGGTCTTCGCCTTCACCAGTCACCAGGTCACCAAGTGATATGGTCTTCGCCTTCACCAGTCACCAAGTGATATGGTCTTCGCCTTCACCAGTCACCAAGTGATATGGTCTTCGCCTTCACAGTCACCAAGTGATATGGTCTTCGCCTTCACCAGTCACCAGGTCACCAAGTGATATGGTCTTCGCCTTCACCAGTCACCAGGTCACCAAGTGATATGGTCTTCGCCTTCACCAGTCACCATAAGTGATATGGTCTTCGCCTTCACCAGTCACCAAGTGATATGGTCTTTCGCCTTCACCTAAGTCACCAGGTCACCAAGTGATATGGTCTTCGCCTTGCCGCTGCGTCCCGTTTTCCTTTTCCTTTTTTTTTTTGTATTTCTTCTTCTTGTTAAAATCGTAATACATTCCTTGATAACGAAAATACTTCTACGACGGACCGCAAATTATCATGAATGACTAGAATGATAAAAAAAAGGGCAAAAAGAAAAACAAACCAACAACAAACAATACTCCCCCTCCCAGACCCAACACTCAAACACAAACAAACAAACAACAAACAATACTCCCCCCCAGACCCAACACTCAAACAAAACCCGAGGAAACAGAAAGGACAATGACAACAGAATGTAAGTGCAACATAAGCATGAGGTATCCCAGACTGGTGCAGGCCACAACACTTCCACACAAGTGATGTCTGTAATATACTGCTCGGTATAAGCGTGATCAGACCATCGATGCCGACTAGAATACACTCAGTGGGGGGACCCATCACTGGGAGATCAGTAAACCGACTGAGACAATGACTAGAAATGGCGACTAGCCAAATGATTCCACACAACAATACGCGCAGTCCAAATATCAAAAGAAGTCACGGACAACATTTCAAATGCTGATTTGTCAGGTTATGTATAATGGATTTCCAAGCATAATCAAACACAACAAAATCGCAAAGCCTCTTATTCAAGACGCCGGTCTCTACTGAATAATTGTACTTCTGTTGGATTAAAATTTTTTTTTTTTGCGGTGAATTATCTTATAAAAAATACAGTTCATTAAACAGAGAAGAGAGAGAGAGAGAGAGAGAGAGAGAGAGAGAGAGAGAGAGAGAGAGAGAGAGAGAGAGAGAGACGGGCTCACAAAAGTGAAGTTTTTTCTAAAGCTTAATATTTAGCTGGTAACATTCTCTCCTGCCTCTGAATATCACGCGTATTAACTTTAGGACGTATGACATGATCCTAATTATTTTCAGTTTCATTTTGTCGACGTTTTGGAATACAACAGACTGATCTATGTCATTGTAAGATCTCTACAGCTGTCTATGACATCCAAGGTCGCCCATAATCATGAGCTAAATGGCACCGATTGCCATGTCATGCACGGTCTTTTGCGATTGTTGTTCTTTCCTTTTATACTTTCACGTGGCCGCTCATAATCTAGTATACACATATATCACAAGCCATTAGAAAACATGTAAAACAGAAAGACTGCAAAAATGGCAAAATAAAGAACTCGATCATGAAAACTGTCAAGTAGATTAAATATGCACTCCTCCTTCAAATACAAATCAATGAATACATATCCAAAGCAAGTGTGCATTTCAAACGAAACCGAACACGAACATCAAAGTGCACAAGTCCATCACTTGAATGAGACGTCAAGGCACTATAAAGAAACCAAAGCAACCTTGAAAAAAAAAAAAGACAACAACAACAAAAAATACGAACAGAAAAAAGGAATGCCAACGTATTTGAGTTTCCCAACTGATAAACAAAAGCACCCACCTCCACACATACACATTTGTATACGACGCAGATACACTGACAAATGAGGTTTTGGCAAAATCCTGCAAAACGAATGAAGCGAAACAAGAATAATGTAAATCAGTTACGGCCTATACTCCAAGCATTATGACAAAACAACAAAAGCAGCATTAAAAAAATCACAAAATGGACAAATTTGATGAAAAAATATCAGATTGTTTTACATTTCATTATCAATTTGTTACATGAGTGTGCGTGCGTGCGTGTGCGTGGTGTGTGTGTGTGGGGGGTTAAGAGAGAGAGAGAGAGAGAGAGAGAGAGAGGAGAGAGAGAGAGAGAGAGAGAGAGAGAGAGAGAGGAGAGAGAGAGAGAGAAGAGGGGAGAAGGAGGGGAAGTATTGTGGAAATGGGGAAGACAGAAGAGGTGAGGGGGTGCGGGGAAAAGGATGATTAGGTGGGGGGTAGGGGATACAATTCTTCTCTATTCTTTCAATCACAGAAATGTAGCACAAATTAAAATGTGAGTTTACGACAGATATATCCGCATTCTTATTACTTGCTGCAACAGCACGATCTTCTCAATGGTTCAACGGTACAAATATTATTTCACCCGTTACTGAAAGCAAACAAATAATGTTCAATCATATTTTCTTTCCAAAATGTGTGCTGTCAACAAACAAACAAAAAGCAAAATTGAAAGAGCGAAATGAAAAAGTGAGAAAGCTGCAGAGATCATTTTTGATAGGAGAAGGATACCAAAATATAGACACAGGAACAAATGCATCTTTCGTGCAGTAATTTAAAACGCAGACAAATGAAATGAATATTCTCTGCGACAATAAGAACAAAAACGGCGGTTAGATTGTAATACAACAGAGATCTCCTCACGCTCGTTTTCTGTCTTCTTCGTCTCTCTCTTTTACACATACACACATACGCGCGCATACATACACAGCTTCCCCAAAACACAGACACATACACACGCACCCTGAGTGAGTGAGTGGAGAGAGAGAGAGAGAGAGAGAGAGAGAGAGAGAGAGAGAGAGAGAGAGAGAGAGAGAGAGGGAGGGTGGGGGAGGGTATTAGGCTGAATCATGTGGACAATCAATGCATGAAATGAGCTGTTGATACGACTCCTTATCTTGAGGCAGCTTGAGAAGATCAGAGAATGACGTAGCTGGCCACACATACTAATCTGTATAAAGACAGCGACAGGCATGAGAAACACACTTGAAACAACCCGATTCGACTTCTTTCGCGGTTAAAACAACACAACAACAACAAAAAACCGCCTCATTTTTTTCAAACAAACATAATGAATGTTGTCATTAAGGGCTAGAGGTCACACAAGAAATTTTGTCAAATTTTTGTTTTTCTTTTTCTTAATTTTTTTTTACCGCCAATATTTAATTCACGCACTATCAATAGTAGCGTTCTGTGATTGGTAGCCATTCTGAGAAGAATTCATATCCTACCACGGTCCCCTAGAAATGAAGACAGTCCTTGGGGAAACCAAGAATGTCCATTACAAAAAAAGAAAAAAAGAAAAAAAGAAGAATGTCCATTACGTCACATTCTTCACATTTTTCGCCTCCGTTGCTAGAGAGCGATATGTCATGGCAACCTCTGTGGGTTGCACACTGACGCGTTGAATCGAGAATGTTTCCTTCGTCACCCGTCCAAACAGTTTGTCACTGAATCTGCAAACATTTAACAATGAACGGTTCAACCAACTGTATTACAATTTTCATTTAGAAAAGCAAAGGTTTTGGGTGGGCTGTTGATATCTTAGTTCAGTGTATGTGTTTTAAGTTCTGATACCAATATACTGTCATTTGTCTTGATCATGCTGCAAACATTTTGACATGCTACGTGTCATAGGCCTCCTGCAAATATGCATGCTAAGCATGCTAAAACTCTTAGCATGCTAAGAGTTTTAGCCTTGCTGTAAATATTTTAGCATGTTAAGTGTTTCAGTTCTGCAGCAAATATTTTAGCATGGCAAGTGTTTTAGCACTGCTGCAAATATTTAAGCATGGTGAATGTTTTAGCTCTGCTGCAAATATTTTTGCATGGAATGTTTTAGCTCTGCGGCAAGTATTTTAGCATGGTAAGTGTCAGCCCTTCAGCAAATATTTTAGCATGGTAAGTACTTTAACCCTGCTGCAAATATTTTAGCACGTTTAAGTGTTCTAACTCTGCTGCAAATATTTTAGCATGTTAACTCTTTAAGCCCTTCTGCTAACATTTTAGCATGGAAACTCTTTTACCAGTGCATCAAATATTTCATGTAGCAAAGTGTTTTAGCCCTGCTGTAAACATTTTAGCATGGTCCGTGTTTCAGCTGTAATTTGCAAGTAACTATCTCCGGATGATCTTTTAAGCTCATTGTTTGTGTCTGAATGCAGGAGAAAAAATATCAAGAGCTTGGCAGTAAGGAACAATTCTTTCGGTGAATGCTGCGTTCATCCGTCAAAACAGCTGATCAGATAGAAATGAAAAAAAAAAGAAACAAAAACAACAACCAAAAAGAAAATAAAGAAGAAAATAATGAATAAACTGATCAGATAGTGGAATCTTTTGAAGAGTACACATCTGTCAAAAAATCACACGTCTGTTTCGCACCGTGTTTTAAGCGAGCAGTACTTTGCACCTTGTTTGTGTCTATATTTGTATTACGCCCCCTTTTCTACTTAATCATCTGATGATTGGCTAGAGTCCTCATGTCAGTGTAAGGTCTTTGTGCGAAAGTAATCAAATATTGAAAATGAAATCAAAGTATACTGCATCTTTTTGTGTCTTTATTTGCATTTTGCTTTAAAAAATCAACTGGTAACTGGCTGGAGTCCTAATGTCAATATCGAATCTGTGTCAGAAACTGAATACTGAAAATGAATCAGAATCATCATTCAAACGTTAACTATAGTTTAACAAACAATTATCACTCAAACAGAGTCGACGTGGTTGTTCGCACACACATACATGTGATGATTAAAACAAAAAAGAAAATAAACAAATAACCGATCATCAAAATGTTCATTCTCTCTCTCCCCCGAACGTGCATGTAAATCAGAGAAAGAAAGAATAGGTAAAAAAAAAAAAAAAAAAAAAAAGAGAGAGAGGAGAGAGAGAGAGAAGAGAGAGAGAGAGAGAGAGAGAGAGAGAGAGATGACTGACTCATCTAATTGCGTGTCATGCAGCCAGGCTTTTCACTGTGGGAAAAAATCATGCAATAACGTTTCAAACAACGGAAAATAAACTTAAAAGCCAAATGCATACAAACACTGACTGAAAGAGACAAAAATTTTCAACAAAAAAAAAAAACACACACACACACAGAGATATGTGTGTGCCAACAAATTTGAAGAAAAGAAACGAACTAATTCTGTTAACACAAACTGAGCTCACCTGGGCAAATGTTTAAAAGAAAATCTACCGAGTCAAAGGTCATTCTTTAATTGTGATTCAGACTATATATAAAAAAAAAAATCCATGATTTTGAGACATTGAACTGTAATCATATTTTAATCATTCAAACTCTGACTTCCGTCAACAGATGCTTACAGTTTGCAGTGACCAGAAGAAATGGTAAGAAAAAGTCTGGTAACGTTTGGAGTAATAATTCGGAGGGAGGGATGGTGGCGAAGGAAGGAGAAGAGAGCTTGTCGTAACGAGAAAGCTTTGTCATGTAGACAGAGAAGAGAGCTTTGTCATGTAGACAGAGAAGAGAGCTTTGTCATGTAGACAGAGAAGAGAGCTTTGTCATGTAGACAGAGAAGAGAGCTTTGTCATGTAGATAGAGAAGAGAGCTTTGTCATGTAGACAGAGAAGAGAGCTTTGTCATGTAGACAGAGAAGAGAGCTTTGTCATGTAGACAGAGAAGAGAGCTTTGTCATGTAGATAGAGAAGAGAGCTTTGTCATGTAGACAGAGAAGAGAGATTTGTAAATACCTTTGAAGTAGATTCAAATGATCCATTTGTTTTTCAACACAATTCGTCGTCCTAAGCAGACCCGTTATATTTGTAGCATGCTAATCCAACTTCCCAGGATATGTTTAAAACAAAAGACCCCCCCCCCCCCTCCCTGCCCCCAAAGAAAAATAAAACAACACAAAAACGGCCTGTTTCAACTGGTTGCTCATGATTACACACATTCATTCTCCCTCTGTCTGTCTCTTTCTCGCGCATATTAGTGTTAAGGGCATAGCCCGTCAAAAACCTACCGAAAGGAAAGCGAAATGTGAGAACCATTACAAACTATCCTGCACTCGACTCACTCCACGCCAAACAACCACCGGCTATGGATAGCTCTCTCTTAGCAGTGGGCTTGGCTGCATAAGGATGGAGTACGCTATCACATTCCCGGCGGCTTCAAAGAGACTGTCCTTTCCATATTTCTTCTTTCTTCATTTCTCACTCTTTTTTTCTTTTCCATTGTTTTTACTTTTTTTTTCTTGCGCTGAACCCTGCCTGAGCGATCTGAAGCGATCAAAGCTAAGTGAATTTTCGTTGTTTTATTCGTTTATTTATCACCAGACGAAGACCTAAGAGGTCGAAACGCGTTGTGTTTTGTCTTGTGACTCGTTTGTCCACGTTCTCTGGGCGGTTCGCTAACATTTATTTAAGATTTGTTTAGATTTCCGCCTGCAGTCGTCTCGCTTTGCAACTAGATCTTTTTTTTTCTTTTAAAGAATATAGGTCATCATCAGATCAGCTACTCTTGAAAACAATAACAACAAAATGAAACAAACAAACAAACAAAAACAACAACCAACGTTCAAAGATTATTTCAGATGTCTACAGAAGACGGTTTGACGAAGGAGTCAACCAGAGTCGACGACAATTAGTTGTGAAAGTTGGGATGTGCGTTTGTCATGATTCTACAACGTGTCTCGTCTTTCTGGCGCTGATCTCGAGAGTCATCAAATTCTGCGGATAGTATCTAAAACAAACAAAGAAAAAAAAAAAAAACGTGCGTTTCCATTGATTTTCACTAAAGAGCTCTGAGGACATCGGAAAACCGGACACAAAATCTTCTCAAAGGAGTTTGTGAACAAGATGTCCTTTTTTATATATATAAACGCAGCTCTGACACTGTTGGTCTGCTTGTGGGATCGTGTCTTCTTTGGCAGACTGTAGGTCTGGCACTATTTGGAATGTTCCGTTCCGTTCAAACAGTTCGATAAGCAAGAGTTTTCAAAGCAGGAACAACAGTCAGTGGTCCTTATATTTCTATATCACCCACTTATCATCCTGCCTTCCTAGCTTCTCCGTTTTCAACAATAGAAACATAAAAGACAAACTAAAAACCAAAACCAAACAACAACAAAAAACAAAACAAAAGCAAAACCCGGCGTGTATAAATTGCTAATACTAATAATAAAGATGTTGAACACGGCTGTATGTCTTGTTATTAGAAACGTACAATAAATTATAAATATATAAACAGATGAATAATGTATGTATTGTGCGTGTCCACTATGAAATATATGGCACATACATTCGAAGGATATTTCAGTAAGAAAAATGCTGAAATGACAGCAAAAACAACATCATCATTATCGACAACAACAACAATAATGATAATAACAATGATAATAGTAACAGAGAACTAATATGGATAGAGTGATAACCAGATGAATAGACGCTAAGAGATGAGCAGACTGTCTTTACCACTACTTGACACATCAAATATCATTTTGCTCTCAACTGCTATTAACTGTCAAATCAAATTGTCTTTAAAGTTCTCACATCAGCAAACACGCGTAAAGATTCCTACACCTCTAAACTCACAGACACAGACACACACCCACACACGAACACACCCACAGACACCCACAAATACCGCAAAACACGCACGCGCTACAGACAAACGAATACATGCACACACCAACACTATTTCAAACAGTATCGATTTGAGACGAACCATCTC
This sequence comes from Conus ventricosus, assembly GCA_018398815.1. Classification (NCBI taxonomy): domain Eukaryota; kingdom Metazoa; phylum Mollusca; class Gastropoda; order Neogastropoda; family Conidae; genus Conus; species Conus ventricosus. Next base: position 7,745,438 of record CM031620.1, on the reverse strand, counting down.
CTTTTTTTTTTTTTAAAAACTAACAATGAAAAGACGAGACATCGGAGCCTGTGGAATGTATCGTGGAATTTCGGTGAAAAGTGCACTGATGCTGTCTGTTTACAGGAGACTACCAAAGACTGGAAATCAGAACGTCTTGCCAGTTCTGACAGTAGATCTGAAAAAAGTCACCTCCTCCGCCCCCCCCCCCCCCCACCCCCAACTCCTCCCCTATCATTCCCTCCACCCCTCGCACACACAACATGAAATCTGAACCTGCACATACCACACACAAACGCGCATGCACGGCGCGCGCGCGGGCATACAGACACACATACAGAGAGAGAGAGAGAGAGAGAGAGAGAGAGAGAGAGAGAGAGAGAGAGAGAGAGAGAGCGAGAGTATTGCAATGCAACAAGTTTCTAACTTTTTTTCTTTTTTTTTTTCTTTTTTTTTTTAGAAGAGAACGCACGTGCAGCCGAGCACCCCAAAGAGCTCACACTAAATCCCTGTGTCCTATGTACACGGCAATCACATGGGTACAATACACACCCCAACACACAAACCTCGTCCATCATGACGGTAGCTGAGGAGTGGGCTAGGGGGTAGTGGCGGAGAGGTGAGTGGGTGGGGGTGGGGGTGGGGGCAGGAATGGGAGGTGAGGTGTGACAGAAGGGGTAGAGGGCAGAGGGTAGGGAGAACGGGCGCGATACGAGAGATAGAACATGGAAACCAGCCTCAGACACTGGGACGGTGAGAACAGTCGTAGCAACCCCTCCCCCGAGGCAGCGCTAGTTTGCTGTCGTCACATCCCAGTCCGACCCACGCTGAGCTATTTGCAAGAGACAGTCAGAGACAGTGACAGGATAAAAATCCACAGACACTCGTCACCCCCCAGTGCGACGGCAGAAACCTTCCCAGCACATCGCGTGTTGTAGTCCTTTTCCCCGTCCTTCAACAGAAACCTTGACTCAGGGCACTACCGAATTCGCCCAACACCTGCCTGAAAACATCGCACGTTATCTAACGACCTCCAGCACATTTCCTCTCTTTTCTAGACGGTTCGTAAGGAAGATTATGAGGTTCGTTCCGATCTGCAACACCACTGCTGGAATCAGTTTTTCTTTTCTTCTTTTTTTTGGTTTGTTTTTGTTTTGGGATCGAACAGCTCGGCAGAAGACGGCGACCGTTTCACAGTCTGGGCGGCAGAATTCTCTTGGATGGTAACCACAGTCAGAGCCAGCTTCCCAGAGCGGTTCTGAAATGGAGTTGGCGGCATTGTCCTGCCGTGAAACAGCTCATTGAAGCCCATAGATCTTGCTCGTGGACTGTTAATAAGAGAAACCCCCTTGCCCATCGCATCCAATCAGTCACACACACACACACACACACACACACACACACACACACACACACACACACACACACACACCACATGCACTCAGGCCCTGCTCAGTACACGCAGCCCTCCATGTAAGGTCCGGCGCCGTACATCCTGTGGAACTCCTGCATGTACTGAAGCCGGTGCTGCTCCGGCGTCATCCCGGCCGCCGGATGTGACGTCATGGCCGCCGCCGCCATGTTGTAGGACCGCGCCGCCGCCCGCTGGGCCGCGCTGTCGGCGACGCCGACCGTGAGGGGCAGGGGCTGGGCCTCCGGCGACATGAGGCCTGCCGGCACCGCCGTTTGCTGGTAGCTGGCCGAGCTCTTGAACAGCTCGTGCTGGGCCGGAAGGGGAGGGTGGGAGTGGGCGGGGTGGAGGAGGGGCCCAGCCCCGCCGTCACCCCCTCCTCCGCCTCCCGCGCTTCCGAGTGGCGAGGATTTGTACTGGTCGGGCGGCTGCTGCTGCTGTTGCTGCTGTTGTTGCTGCTGCTGCTGTTGCTGTTGCTGTTGGTGATGGTGCAGGTGGTTACTGACGGCGGCCGCCGCTGCTGCCGACTTGAAGAGGTCGTGGGGGTTGGGCTGGTGGAAGTGGTGGTGGTGGTGGTGGTGGTAGTGCGCCGGGTTGGGGCTGTGGGCGCCCCCGCTCCCCCCCGCCACCACGCCCTTGAACAGCTCGTGGGGCTGGGAGTGGGGGTGGTGGGGGTGGGGGTGGGGCTGAGCGGCCCCCCCAGTCCGGTCCCCGCTCCCATCCCCACCCCGCCCCCTGCTCCTCCCCCAGCCCCGGAGCCCCGGAGGTAGAGGTCGTCCTTGGAGGTGACGGCCATGGAGTGGACGACGTCCGGCTTGAGGTAGGGGCGGTGGGAGTCCGGGAAAGCCATGCTGAACAGGGCCTCGGGGTCGCAGACGAACTTGTAGACGTAGCGCTCGCCCGCCACCTTCTGCATGATGCCCTTCTCGTAGTAGTAGCGCAGCGAGCGGCTCAGCTTGTCGTAGTTCATGGCCGGACGGTTCTTCTGGATGCCCCACCGTCTGGCCACCTGCAGACACACACGTTGGGTACATGGAGAACACCTGGGCACACACTTTGGGTACATGGAGAACACCTGGGCACACACTTGTTGGGTACATGGAGAACACCTGGGTACACACTTGTCGGGTACATGGAGAACACCTGGGCACACACTTTGGGTACATGGACAACACCTGGGCACACACGTTGGGTACATGAAGAACACCTGGGCACACACTTTG
>CM031620.1:7715325-7732825 GCA_018398815.1 Conus ventricosus | reverse complement strand
GAGTCCATTTATACTAGTTTTGTTTTTTTTTATGGTGTTGTAGGGTGGGTACGTCACGTGCTTCTGATAATTTCATTAATAATTTGGATGATTTTAATGATTATGAAGTACAGATTATGTGGATACTGCTGATCATCATGAAGACAGACAGAAAATGCTTTAGGATTCAAATCTCTCTCTCTTGCTCTCTTTGTTCTCTCTCTCTCTTCTCTCTCTCTCTCTTCTCTTTTTCTCTCTCTCTCTCTCTCCCTCTTCCCTTTTAGTCTTCCCTGTCCGTCTTTCTTTTCCCTTCCTCCCTCTCTCTCCTGACCCTCATCCCTCCCCTCCGAGCTTTCTCTCTCAAAAATTGAATTCATGATACGATCAAAACATTGTTCTGTTGTGTCAATCCCCCCTTTCATCAGTTTAAAAACTAGATTAAACGAACAAAAACAAACCCCGCCTTTAACAATATAATGAATGAAAATGTACAAAGATAGATGAAACGTCAACAACAAAACAAACAAACGAAACGAAACAAACCAACAACGACGGGCACGAGACAAGAAAAAGGGAGGAGTCATAAACCCAGTGGGGGGGGGGGGGGGGGGGGGGGGGGGGGGGGGGGGGGGGAGGGGGAGAGGGAGGTGGAAAGCAACCCCCCCGACCCCACCCACCCCACCCAAACCCCTCCTAACCCCACCACCCAACCAGGAACACGATTAACTAGCTGCGAAAGAGACACGGTAGACCCTCCCTCTCCGAACTCCCTCCTCTCAGCACCGCACCCTCCCCATCCTCCTGAAATCTGGGAACGAGGGTAGAAAATATATAAAAAAAAAGGAAGAAAGACAGACTCTTAAAGCAAGGAGGCTGAAAAACGAGAAACACTACAACAAGCTCAGCCCATAAGACGGGCCTTGAGCCCGGATAATGCGTGGCTGTAAATTTTCCCAGCATGCAGCGGTCCCCGGGAAGTGACGTATTAAGAGGTTGGGGGCTTGTGGGGAATGGGAGGGCCCGTCTCCGCGCGACTCCGGTGATGACACGGGGCCTGAGATTTGTGGGAAGGGGAGGTCATCGATTATCTTTGGGGCGGCCGCTCATCCAGGGGGCACGGGGGTGAGGGGTGGGGGGCCTTTTTTCGGGTGTGAGCAACATCTTTATGGTCTGGGCTTGTGGAGAGGGGGATGCAAAGGGTAGTCATTTGCATGTTTTACCATCGTCAGAGAGGTATTCGTTTTTTATCTTCAGGGGCTTTTGATAATACTTTTTGTCTTTGTTCTCTTTCTTGTCGTCTTCATTGATTTTTTTCGTGCTGCTTCTTTTAGTTATTTCTTCTTCTGTTTTCTTTTTCAGATTTTACTCTTTCCCTATGAGATGTTGTTCTATTTCTTTCTTTCTTTCTCTCCTTGTTCTTCTCTCTTTTCTCTCTCTCTCTCTCTCTCTCTCTCTCTTTTCTCTCTCTCTCTCTCTCTCTCTCTCCCTGTGTTCACTCTGTCTCTTTCTACCTATGGCGTATTCTTTTCCATTAATGAACAAGATTTGTATTTGTTCTCTGTCTGTTCTCTCTTTTTCTCTCCGGACCCCACCAAACCCCACACACACACACACACACACCACACACACACACACAACACACACACGTTAATTCTTTTTCCTCATTAAAAAGGTTTTCCTCTTTATTTCTGACCTCCACAAGATAAGAAATGGCCACAGCCCCTTTCTTTCAGCGTTTGACTAGATGATTTTAGTTGGCTAAGTTTCATATCCTTCCCCCCCCCCCCCCCCCCCCCCCCCCCCCCCTTTTCTGTTATTTCCGTCTCTTCTTTTTCTTCGCAGTCTTATTCTTTTTAAACTGCTGTCTGATTAGTGGTTCTGGTTAGAGCTTAGTTCAGAAGCCACTGCAACCCCCCCCCCCCCCCATCCTCTCCCACATTCCATTCTTCCTAGTCTGCCCAGCCAGAGTTTTTGTCAACGTGTTTCTCGTGGGAGACAGAAACATACACACCACCATATAATTCTCAAGGAAAAAAAAGTTTCGTTTTCACCACTTCCGTTAAGTCATGGGACAGTGGTAGGTACGTGTAGAAGACGAAAAAAAACCCCATTCCAGCAACAAGATCAATAATGATAATAATAATATTGACGATGATGATAATGATAATAATATAGTAATAATAATAATAAGATAATAATAAAATGAATGTATAAGGAGAGTCGAAAAAGGCTCGGGTCAAGTATCATGTTGAACTAGATTTTACAGATGTCTTACCTACGCACCATTTACCACAAGCGGATCTTGTGATGGATCCTTTCTTGCCTCCTTAAAAAGGTTCCTTTTCATCTCATACTCAAAGGTTTCTCATTTATTCTGAGGCCAAGGAACCTCTGCCCTCTTTACCTCCAGTTAAATAATCCTCTCCTCTAACTCCTGTCCAAAGGATTCCTCTTTGCCTCCTGTCCCAAGGATTCCTCTTTTCCTCCTGTCCAAGGATTCCTCTTTTCCTCCTGTCCAAAGGATTCCTCTTTTCCTCCTGTCCAAAGGATTCCTGTTTCCTCCTGTCCAAAGGATTCCTCTTGCCCCTGTCCAAAGGATTCCTTTGCCTCCTGTCCAAAGGATTCCTCTTCGCCTCCTGTCCAAAGGATTCCTTTTCCTCCTGTCCAAAGGATTCCTTTTTGCCTCCTGTCCAAGGATTCCTCTTGCCCCTGTCCAAGGATTCCTCTTCGCCCCTGTCCAAAGGATTTCTCTTCTCCTGTCCAAGGATTCCTCTTTCCCCCTGTCCAAAGGATTCCTCTTTCGCGTCCTGTCCAAAGGATTCCTTTGCCCCTGTCCAAAGGATTCCTCTTCGCCCCTGTCCAAATGGATTCCTCTTCGCCTCCTGTCCAAAGGATTCCTCTTGCCTCCTGTCCAAAGGATTCCTCTTTGCCTCCTGTCCAAGGATTCCTCTTCGCTCCTGTCCAAAGGATTCCTTTCGCCTCCTGTCCAAAGGATTCCTCTTCCTCCTGTCCAAGGATTCCTCTTTCCTCCTGTCCAAAGGATTCCTCTTCCCCTGTCCAAAGGATTCCTCTTCCCCTGTCCAAAGGATTCCTTTTGCCCCTGTCCAAAGGATTCCTCTTGCCTCCTGTCCAAAGGATTCCTCTTCCTCCTGTCCAAAGGATTCCTTTGCCCCTGTCCAAAGGATTCTCTTGCCCCTGTCCAAAGGATTCCTCTTCGCCCCTGTCCAAAGGATTCCTCTTCGCCTCCTGTCCAAAGGATTCCTTTGCCTCCTGTCCAAAGGATTCCTTTTGCCTCCTGTCCAAAGGATCCTCTTCGCCTCCTGTCCAAAGGATTCCTCTTCGCCTCCTGTCCAAAGGATTCCTCTTCGCCCCCTGTCCAAAGGATTCCTCTTCGCCTCCTGTCCAAAGGATTCCTCTTCGCCTCCTGTCCAAAGGATTCTCTTTGCCTCCTGTCCAAAGGATTCCTCTTTGCCTCCTGCCAAAAGGATTCATTTTTCCCTTCTATCAAAAGGATACCCCTCTATCTCCTGTAAAAAAAAAGACCCCACAGTACCTCGTGTAAATGGATTCACATTTACCTCCTCTCCAAAGGATCCCCCTCTACTTCCTGTCAAAAAAGATCCCTCTCTACCTCCTGTAAAAAAAAGAGGATCCCTCAACCTGCGAAAGAATCCTCCTTTATCTTCTGTCAAAAGGATCCCTCCTCACTCATGTCAAAAGGATTCCCCTAAACCTACCGTCAAAAGGATCCCATCCTACACCCTGTCAAAATGACTCCTCTTTGTCTCCCACCAAAAGGATCCATCTCTACCTGCAGTCAAAAGGGTCCCTCTTCGCGTCTTCTCACAAGGATCCCCTCTACCTCCTGTCAAACTGACCCCTATGTATCTCCTGTCAACAGATCCCTCTTTATCTGCAGTCAAAGGAATTCCCTCCACCTTCCTTCAGAAAGATCCGTCTCTACTTTCTAGCACAAATATCCTTCTTTCCCTCACGTTTAAACGATCCATGTTTACCTCCTATCAAAAACATTCCTTCGTACCTCCTGTCAGGTTTCCTTGGTGCCTCCTGTCAGAAGGTTTCCCTTGGTGCCCCTGTCAGAAGGTTTCCCTTGGTGCCTCCTGTCAGAAGGTTTCCCTTGGTGCTCATGTCAGAAGGTTTCCCCTTGGTACCTCCTGTCAAGGTTTCCCTTGGTGCCTCCTGTCAGAAGGTTTCCCTTGGTGCCTCCTGTCAGAAGGTTTCCTTGGTGTCCTCATGTCAGAAGGTTTCCCTTGGTGCCTCCTGTCAGAAGGTTTCCCTTGGTATATCATGTCAGAAGGTTTCCATTTGTACATCCTGTCAAAAGAATCCTTTACCTTCTGTTAAATGGATCCCTGTTTACCCCCTGTCAAAAGGAATCTTTCCTACATCCTGTCTAATGGATCCCCCCCCCCCCCTCCCTCCTTTCTTTTACTTCCTTTCAAAAGAAGCCTCTTCCACCTCCTGTTAAAATGATCGATTTTTAACTCCTGTCAATGGATTCTCTTGGAACTTCCTGTCGAAAGGATCCCTTTGAACTTCCTATCAAAAGAATACTCCCCTACCTCTGTCTGAAAGTCCTCCTCCCCTCCTGTCCAGAGGATCCCCTCCATCTCCTGTCGAAAGGATCTCCCCCCACCTCTTATCAAAAGGATCCTATCTACATGCGGTCAAGGGATCTTCCTCCACCTTCTCTGAGAAAGTTCCCTCATTACCTCCTTTCAAGATTTTCCTCTACCTTCTGTGAAGGGACCATCTCCACCTCCTGACAAACGGGTCTTTCTTTAACTTCTGTCAAAAGGATCGTCTACCTTCTATCAGAAGGATCCTTCTCTACTTCTGTCAAAGGATTCTACTCTATCTTCTGTCAAAAAGATCCTCCTGTACTCTGAATTATTCTCCTTTACCACCTATCAAACAGATCCTCCTAAACTCAAAAGTTTGTTTTTTCCTCAACTCAAAGGTTTCTCCTCTATTCAAAAGGATCCTCCTCTACCCAAAAGCATCCTCTTCTACCAAAAAGGATCCTCCTCTAGATCATCTACACTCAAAAGAACCCTCCTGTTCGAAAAGGATCATCCTCTTCTTAAAAGGACCATCTTCTGTTCAAAAGGACCCCCTCTGCTCAAAAAGACCCTCCTTTACTAAAAAAAAAAAAAAATCCTCTACACTCAAACGGATCCTCCTCTTCTCAATAAGGACCATCTTCTGCTCAAAAAGGCCCTCCTCTACTCAAAAGATTCTCCTCTTCTCAAAAGGATACTCCTCCGCTCAAAACGATCCTCTCTACTAAAAGGGATCCTACTCTGCTCAAAAGGACATTCCTTTGCTCAAAAGGATCCTTCCCTACTCAAAAGGACCCTCCTCTTCTCAAAAGGATCCTCCTATACTCAAAAGGTAATTTCTCCCCTTCCGTCAAAGGATCCCACCCTAGTCAAAAGGATCCTAGTTCAAAAGAATCCTCCCCAGTTTTGAAAAGGATCCTTCTCTACTCAAAAGGATCCTCCTCCACCTCCTGTCACAGGACTGTTTTTCGCATCCTGCTGTCAACTTTCTTTCAAAGTGAACGTTCGAGAGAGAAATGGTGCTCACCACGAACATGCTGAATTAAGTCAATTAAGAGGACAGAATATTAGAAGAAAAATGTCAAGAGCCTCCCCTTGTCTGCTCTCTCCCTCTCCCCCTCCCCCCCCCCCCCCCCCCCCCCACTCCTTCCTTCTTGTCCTATCATGCACGCGCAGGCACAGAGACACAGACTCACTGACACACACACTCCACAATGAACAAGGGGAAGGAGTAGGCGTCCACGGCAGAATGATGGATGGGCCGCGATCATTGATTGGTCTGTGTAGCGAGCGCGCGTGTGCGTATTTGGGAGCATGATCACGTATGTTTTGTGTGTGTGTGTGTGTGTGTGTGTGTGTGTGTGTGTGTGTGTGTGTATGTAGTGCGTACGTGTGCGTGTGTACGTGCGCGTGCGTGTGCGTGGTGTGTGTGTGTGTGTGTGTGGGTGTTTTTAAAGACAGAGAGAGAGAGAGAGAGAGGTGGGTGGGTGGGTGAGATAGATAGAGTGGGAGAGAGATGGAATCAAGATGGGGAACACACACACACCACCACACACGCACGCACGCACGCACGCACACACACACACACACACACACACACACACACACACACACACACACACACACACTACGTCCTCCCCCACATCCTCCAAGATCCCACCCATTCAACAGACAAGTCAGAAGACAGCAAGGACCCAGACAGCCACATCGCACCACAACCACCACCACCAGCAGCATCACCAGCACCAGAAACAACAACAACAACTCGGCACCGGCCGTTCCGCTGTGACTCTTCTCTGGCCGGCCCGCCACTCCACCCGCCCACTTGCCTGCCTCGGCCAGGAAACCCGGCCTGCCCATTAACCTTGCTACCCGCCCGTTCCCACGGCAACCAGCGCGCGCCGCGAGTAACCCTATCGCCTCCACCTAACACCCGTCACTGACAGAGTCGTCGACAAGGAGGGGGGGAATTTATCTTCCAGGGTGGGATAATTATGGGGTTAATAACTGCCCTCCACCCTCCAATCACCCCCACCTCTCCCTCCCCTTTCTCAGACGCCGGGCTATTTTTTCTCTCTCTCCCTGCTCATTTCCAGGATGCAAAAGGGAGTGTTACGACTCCTCGCCCTGTGGACTGACAAGTTCAAGGTGGCGGGACTCGAACCGTCGGTCGTGTTCCCCGACATCGCCTATCGCGCTTGTCATCATCTCAGTGCCTTCCAAAGGGCCCCCGGACCCGCGCGCACGCGCACGCTCCGTAATTATGCAAATCAAGACCCTCGCGCCAATTACGGCCGGCCGTGATTGGACTAAGATGGCGACCCGTCATGAGCGGTGAGGACACAAAAGGTGTTCCCCCCTGGCTTTGTCACCCCCCGGGGGTGAGCGAATGATGGCGTAAATGAAAAATCGTTCGCCTCGCTTCGAGAAAGGAGAGGGGGGTCGGGGAAGAAGATGGCGATGCTACAGCGGAAAGAGAGAGAGAGAGAGAGGAGAAGAGAGAGAGAGGAGAGAGAGAATGAGGTGGGGGGGGTGGAGGATGGTGTGGAAAGGGGGAGGGGAAGGGGAGGCCAGGATCAGAGGTCTCAATTAAGCCGGGGGAGTACAAATGAAGAAAGGGTGTTTTGATGAAAGCGTGGTTCCTGACCTGCTGAGTGTGGGTGCACTTGAAGTTTGACATGTGGCCCTTGCCCCTAGAATGATTGGTTACATTGTGCGACTCCTAATACTTCAATGTTTGGAGGTCTTGCAGGTCTTGCAGCTGGAATGGACTACTTCCCGGATTTGGGGCATTTTGAAATGAGGGTACAGTTTCAGTGATTACGCTGGAATTACACACACACACACACACACGCACGCACGCACACGCACACAAACACACACACGCTCGCGCGCGCGCGCGCACGCACCAATAAGCAAACTTGGGAAAGGTACATAACACAATCGGAACCTGTAGCCAGGTCATAGCCATCAGTAAAAGTAAAGCAACACAAACACAATGGTCCAGTTTCCCGCCGTGTGAACCCTGAGTTCGGATCTCCGACTTTGGATGGGGTTCATTGTTGTTGTCAACTTTCAATGGAGTGTATTGCCAGTTATGAACTTTGAGTGCCGACATTGTGGATGCTTAGCTTTGAATTTTGTACACTGTGGAGTTTGGATTTTGGATGGTACAATGTGGATCTTAGACTTTGAATGGGTACAATACGGATCTTGGTCTTTGGATGGGTACAATACGGATCTTCGTCTTAGGATGGGTACATTGTGGATCTTCGTCTTAGGATGGGTACATTGTGGATTTCGTCTTAGGATGGGCACATTGTGGATCTTAGTCTTAGGATGGGCACATTGTGGATCTTCGTCTTAGGATGGGTACATTATCGATCTTAGTCTTAGGATGGGCACATTGTGGATCTTCGTCTTAGGATGGGCAGATTGTGGATCTTCGTCTTAGGATGGGACATTGTGGATCTTCGTCTTGGGATGGGTACATTATCGATCTTTGACTTTAGATGGGACATTATCGATCTTAGACTTTGGATGGGTACATTACGGATCTTGACTTTGGATGGGTACATTGTGGATCTTCGTCTTAGGATGGGTACATTGTGGATTTCGTCTTAGGATGGGTACATTGTGGATCTTTGTCTTAGGATGGGTACATTGTGGATCTTCGTCTTAGGATGGGTACATTGTGGATTTCGTCTTAGATGGGTACATTGTGGATCTTCGTCTTAGGATGGGTACATTGTGGATCTTCCGTCTTAGGATGGGCACATTGTGGATCTTCGTCTTAGGATGGGTACATTATCGATCTTAGACTTTGGATGGGTACATTATCGATCTTAGACTTTGGATGGGTACATTGTGGATCTTGGACTTTGAATGGGTACATTGTGGATCTTGGACTTTGAATGGGTACATTGTGGATCTTGGACTTTGAATGGGTACATTGTGGATCTTGGACTTTGGATGGGTACGTTCTGGATCCTGTACTTTGAATTATAAACATTGTGGATTTTGGACTTTGATGGGTACATTGTGGATCCTGTACTTTGAATTATGAACATTGTGGATTTTGGACTTTGGATGGGGTACATTGTGAATTTTGGACTCTAATTTGAATACACTTTGGGTGATGTACTTGGAATGACAAACTATCTGTGATTTGGACTTTGGATGGAGAACCCTATGGATCATGGATTCTGGATGAGGTATATTTTGGACCTTGGACTGTGAATGAGTACGTGTAGGTCATGGACTTAAGTAGGGTACACTGTGGAACTTTGTCTTTACATGGATATATGGAGTTTCTTTTTGGATATACTCTGTTGTACGGGCGGATCATAGGAATGCGTACATTTTGGATCTCGAAAGTTTGAATCCATACATTTTTCCCTTGGACTTTAAATTGGGTATATTGGAATATAAATGGGGTAGATTACAGATCTTGGACTTTGAAGAAGGTGTGTGGATCTAGGGCTGCGAATGGGGTACACTGTGATCCAGGACTTTGTATTTGTGAACCTTAAGACTTTGAACTGGCCATTTAGTGTATCCGAGACTTTGCGTGCACTGAGACATCTGGAACTTTTAGTCTGATTTTTTTGGGTGGAATTGGGTACATTCTGGGTCTAGGATTGTGTACCGAGTATTTAGTAAATTAGGACATTGAACCGGGTATTCAGATGCTCTAGGACTTCAATTGGATACGTAGTAAATCTACGACTTCCACCTGTTTTGTTTGTTTGTTTGTTTGGTTGGTTGGTTGGTTGTTGTTGTTTTTGTTTTGTTTTTTTTTGGGGGGGGGGGGCAGTGTACCAGAACTTTGATGGAACTGGGACTTCGGAATTGGATACATTGTGGACCCGGGACATTGAATCGCACATGAATTCTTTGTGGATCTTAAAGAGAGTATAATCTGTTTCGGATTGGATACATTGTGGACCCTGGACATTGAATCGCACATGAATTCTTTGTGGGTCTTAAAGAGAGTATAATCTGTTTCGGAATTGGATACATTGTGGACCCTGGACATTGAATCGCACATGAATTCTTTGTGGATCTTAAAGAGAGTATAATCTGTTTCGGAATTGGATACATTGTGGACCTGGACATTGAATCGCACATGAATTCTTTGTGGATCTTAAGAGAGTATAATCTGTTTCGGAATTGGATACATTGTGGACCCTGGACATTGAATCGCACATGAATTCTTTGTGGATCTTAAAGAGAGTATAATCTGTTTCGGAATTGGATACATTGTGACCCTGGACATTGAATCGCACATGAATTCTTTGTGGATCTTAAGAGAGTATAATCTGTTTCGGAATTGGATACATTGTGGACCCTGGACATTGAATCGCACATGAATTCTTTGTGGATCTTAAAGAGTATAATCTGTTCGATCTTGGATTGGAAGCACCTGCAGGTCTTGGACCTATGTACATAGTAGGCGTTTGACTTTGGTACGTTCAGCGGTGGGTAGGCGGGCGGGGTACGTTGCTGATCTTGCACAAAGAGTGGGGGTACGTTGTGGCCATCAGTCCTACAGTCAGGTATGTTGGGGATCTTGCACAAAGAGTGGGGGTACGTTGTGGCCATCAGTCCTACAGTCAGGTATGTTGGGGATCTTGCACAAAGAGTGGGGGTACGTTGTGGCCATCAGTTCTACAGTCAGGTATGTTGGGGATCTTGCTGTGGAGCACTCAGGATCCATGTTGTTGTCGTTACAGCGGAGAAGTACTATTTCCCTGTGGGGGTTTAACCTTTCCCTACCTCTTTCCACTGCACAGCATAATTAATTTTCACCGCGTTTGTGTCATAAGTATGAATGATTTGTGTACAGATGAGCTATGTCTGTCACGTAGAACCCTTAAGGATCTATAGACATATCATAGTATTATGAGAAACTCATCATTAAGGATAGACCTTAATTCATCTTGGCCCACATAGGGAGCGATTACTGTCTTTTCAAATTAATGCAATCATGAACACATTTAGCAAAATGAATTTGTAAGTCGTCACTGTCTAACATTTCACTTGGGCGTAGGTTTTGAAAGTTTGAGTCTGGCATATCTTTTGATGACTGTTCCGTTAGCTTCATTCGCAGCAGTTTGTATCAAGAGCAGCTGTCCGGAAAATGAGTTTCATCTTCTATCACGCCACATGCTGAGCATGTCCTGTCTTCTCCTGCACAGTTCGAGTATCCACCTCTTTCCATTCGTAAGTCAGGAGCGCTGACGCCAAGTCTGCTGAGATCACGTCTCTGTTCGAACTATTGAACGCTCACTCTGTGTGGTTCTAGTCGGTTGGTTTTTTGTTTATTTTTTTATATATTTTTTTAGTAATTTTATTGCAAAAATAAAGTCTCGAAGTGCTCCTTTTTTACGCTGTTTCGAGAAGTCTATGTATTGAGATTCAATATCTTTTTGTTGGCATATTTTTTTCTCCCCACATTAAAAGTCGACAGATTTTTTCAGATATGATTCATTCCAAATTTACGCATAACAGTTCGGATAAACTCTAGCCACGCAGTATTACATTTCTCCACAAATCAAAGCATGCTGCCGTATGCGTGTTTGAGGTAGGCTGATCTGTCTGTTTGTGTTATATGTAACCAGAACCCTTGTGTTTGGCATGTTGTTTGTCGGCAAATTTTAGGAAAGGACAAAGTTCTGCTAATGCTGGGAGATTTATGGCCTTTTTGTTTTGGCCAAGAAGGTTGTTGTAAAATTGTGAATGAATTATTTGTGAAGGAACGCTTGCGATAGACTTTGTGCAGAAAAGAAAGGTGGAAATGCGGGGTTTCTTCAAACCGTGATCTGCATAAGGGAACCACACTTCAGAGCCATAAGTTAATATTGGTGTAATCAGCATATTGCAAAGGTGTGTCAGTACATCTGGTTTCAGCTCTGTACCTGTACTTGTCCTTCTGAAGGTGTGCAGTGTTTTGTTTGCTTGCTTTGTCAAAATCATTGTTTATTTGCTGTGAATGTGTGTGACCACAAACTAATTTCTCGAACTGAGATAATAAAGTTTACTTGACTTGACTTGACTTGACTTGCTCTTGTGCACTTGCGAATTTACCATTTTTATGAAAAATGACACCCACCCCCCAGACATTTATAATGGCTTGTAATCTGTATATTAAGCCATGCTTGAAGACAACGGGTAATTTAGCTTTCGTGAAAATGACAATTTTCTTTTTCTTTCAGTGTGAGTGTGTGTGTATGCGTGTGTGCGTGCGTGCGTGCGTGCGTGCGTGTGTGTGTGTGTGTGTGGTGTGTGTGTGGTGTGTGTGTGTGACAGAAAGACAGAGACAGACACAGAGAGAGAGAGAGAGAGAAACAGACAGACAGACAAACGGAGTGACAGAGACAAACAGCTGGACAAAGACACAGAGGGAAAAAAAGGGGGGCCAACGAAAACACCGCTTCTTCTTCCTACCCGAAGACAGAGACAGAAGGAGAGAAGCGAGATAAAAGCCAACCGCCAGTGAGACCCCCGGCCTCGCAGGGACACAGCTAGTCACCGCCCCCCCCCCCCCCCCCCCCCCCCCCCCCCCCCCCCCGACCCAAACCTAAATCCTCTGCTTATTTTCTCTCCCCCCCACCCCCCCCCCCCCCCACCTTCTCCTCTCCCCAGTTCCCTTTCTGCTCCCCGTTCCTTGCTTTCCATTTAATTTGCTCTTGCTCCCAGAAAAAGCGATCCTCTGTTCCTCTGTTTATCAAAGGCCGACCCCGACGCGCTCCGCTGCCCTCGGGGATTCTCGCTGATTGTCGCGAGAATTCCCACTCCTCTTGTCTGTGCGCGCGAGCGAGGATCATGGAATACAGATCACGGAGGAGGTCTCGTCGCCGCGAGATTTGGTTTGGGGGTTTTGCGAATGAAGCAGAAAATCCGACTGATTGGGTGGGTGGGGTTTGGCTTTGATAGAGAATGTGTGTGAGAGAGAAGGTTGGAGGGGAACGGTTGGGGGGAGAGTGCAGAGAGAGAGAATGAGAGAGAGAGAGAGAGAGAGAGAGAGAGAGAGAGCATTTGGCGCTAAGATTCGGATAACTTTCATTATTTTACATGCTTTAGCTGCTTATGAGGGGCTTGGGGACATCATGGAATGTAAAGCCATAAACGTGAATAAGCATGCATTACACAACACACACAAAAGACATACACTAATGTATTGCTTATTTCTTCAATTTGAAATTCTGCTAAGTTTCATTTGTATTTGGTGACGTTGTTGAATTCGATTTAAAGACAAAACGGTTGTCTGTGAAATATGCTTTATAACATTTTCACGAATATTTATTATTGACACCTAACAACATAAAACAGAGAGAGAGAGAGAGAGAGAGAGAGAGAGGAGAGAGACAGAGACAGAGACAGAGACAGAGAGACAGGTGGAGTGGGGATGGTGGCGGAACAGGAAGAAGATTGTGCCCAAGAATTCTTTAATTCGAGTCGAAAATTATGCCACCCATACCTATTTAAACTTCAACAAAAAACTTACAATTTCTTTCTCCTCACATGGATCTTTGATGCCAACTCTTGTAGTTTGATTCCCCGTGGAGATGAACTAGACGAGTAAAGAATGTTTCTTCTTTCTTTTTAAAATTTCTTTTTAAGACATTCAGGGAGGGCTCCACTTAGCAGACGGTACAGTGTTGACGTGAGCCGATTGTCGGCATTTTCTCCTCCGCCATTACTTTTGCACCCCCCCCCCTCTTCCCACTCCCTTTTTGTTTTAACTTGGCCAAGGACCTTATGCTGTCAACCGCGTCTGTGTTTGTTTGTCGCCAAGATTACGCAAGCTTTACTGAACCGATTCTGACGAAACTTAGCGGAAAGTTGGAAAGTGGCCAAAGGGATCCGTCGCGCTGACAGGATCTCAGGGCGCAACTAGGATCCGTTGGCAAGATTACGTGATAATCTATTGAACCGACTTTAACGATCATCCGATGAGAAGTTTGAAAATGGCTCAAGGACGAAAACATAAAATTTGGTACGTTTCCGTGAACCGCATCCGGATCAAGAAGTGGATTCAGCATTCGTCCGTTCACGGAAGGTGAACAATCTCCCAAAATCATTCCTTGTTAATAGCGGTGATATTTTCCGTTATTGCTGGCTGTCTGTGGTTCCCCGTGGGGACTAGACTGTATTTCAAGGAAAGATGACAAAACGAGGGCAGAAATGAAAGCTGATTGAAAAAAAAAAACCCAAAGAAACCCAGACAAACAAAGAACACTAATAAGGCAAAAGGAATAGAATCGAGCCTTACAAAGCTAATGAATACTCCCGCTCCTTCAAACACACGTGCGTGCAAAGGCGCACGCGCGCACACAACACATACACACATCACCACCACACACCGTATACACACACAAACGAAATGTTTCAACGAAATTCCAGTGTGTCTTTAGAAAATGTCTATTATGGAGTGTGTGTGTGTGTGTGTGTGTGTGTGTGTGTGTGTGTGTGTGTGTGTGTGTATTTGTGTGCGTGCGTGCGTGCGTGTGTGTGTGTGTGTGTGCTATCCACTCTGACAGTAATGTGGTGACAGCCCTGATGTGCCCCTTTGCGATCGGCTGGGATAAAAGCAACATTCTCTCTCTCAGAGCTTCAGTGAGGCTTATCTAGTCACACAGATTCAAATATTGATAAGTCGCACACCATTGGTGGTTGGACAGGACAGGAAGCAGAGGCCTGTGTTGCCACTGGCTGACAAATGGCCAATCAACTTCATGTAAATTTCACAGCGCGGGAGAAAAACCTTCACGCGCTGAGAACGTGTGATTTACATGGTGCTTGTAATTCTTTCCTTATCGTGAATCCACCTTTGGAATCGGGAGGAAGATGAATGAATAAAAAATAAAACGAAAACCTTTGCATGCACGCACAGATATTAGATAACCATTGCTTCAATGGCTGATCTTCCTGCAATCGTGACGTGCCATTCATTGTGTTCATTACCAGGCCTGTTGCCCCTTTCTTCTGTTTGAATACTGCAGCACTGCTTAATTCGCCAACGAACGACCACAAAATTAATTAGCACTGAACTGAAATGCTTGCTAACGCTTCACCAAACTAAACACAGAAAACAAGGGAGATAATCTTCCGTGTACTATGGCTTAGTGTGTGCTCATCTTACACACATAGAAAAGTGATGTCACCATGACAATGCACAGTGTGATACAAAACAATGTATAACAGAGAGAGAGAGAGAGAGAGAGAGAAAGACAGAAGAGCCGCCGATCCCAACGTCGCAGAGCCAGCGCACTCGCCACCACACCACACCCTTCCAGCCGAACAGCAAGTCCCAGCCCGGCCAATCAATCACGTGTTAATAGCGCTTCGATTACTGGCCATTCATTATTCAGCCGGCCTCTAAACGCGGCCCAGAGGTGAGAATTACACACAATAAAACAGGCGGCGGTGTCGCCCGGCCCTTTAATCACACCTCAGGTTCGGCCCCTCGGAAAGCCAGGCCTGCCGGTATGGCAAAGTGCTGGGGTCGAAAGGTTTCTTCCCGTTTTCCTCCACCACGAACATAGCAATTTCCAGCCATTAAAAAGAGTGATTACATACTATAAATGTACTTTTTTAAGGCAAAAAGCTGTACTGACAATGTCGGTGAAATGAAAAAAAGAAAAGCTATTTCGATCCTTTAAAAAGAA
The DNA here is from genome assembly GCA_018398815.1 of Conus ventricosus. Classification (NCBI taxonomy): domain Eukaryota; kingdom Metazoa; phylum Mollusca; class Gastropoda; order Neogastropoda; family Conidae; genus Conus; species Conus ventricosus. The sequence continues at coordinate 7,717,590 of CM031620.1, read as the reverse complement.
AGGTATTACATCAATTTGAAGACTTCGGCGGGGAAAAAACACACCTCTACAATTTTGTTTCGAAAAAACAAAAAATTCCAAGCTGAAAAACTGTTACTTTATCTGCCAAGGTTATGCTTTTTGCCCGTGTCCGTTGGTTTCCTTCTCTGTCAGTTAGATCATAAAAATAAACACAAACAAAAGGAACAACAACAAAACCCGACGGTACAGATTCAACGAAATATGGTTATTAATGATGGAAGGTTCGAAACAATTATATATATATATATATAATATATATATATATATATATATAGATATATATATATGTGTGTGTGTGTGTGTGTGTGTGTGTGTGTGTGTGTTTTGGTGTGTGTATGTATGTATGCATGTATATAAGTATATGTGTGATATATATATATATATATGGGAAAGAGAGATAAAATGAAATAGAAATGAAAATAAATAAATAAGGACATTTATAAAATTTTCGTGCGCATCCCAACAAAACGATGGATCAACGCTCCTGCCAGCAAGATCATTACAATTTGTCCATGGAACATGAATACTGTAGAATTGGTAACTGTCTACGAGGTAATAGATTTTCATTGAACATCTAAAGCTTCTAATCACATAAATGAAGAAATTTTGTATGTGCCATATCTATTTGCGACAAAAGTTTAACGGAAGAAATTCTTTCGGTCCACACATATCACTTTCAGTGGCAGAAAATATGATTTGTTGTTACTCGAAAACGGACTTGCAAACAGAATTTTCACACACACACACACACACACACACACACACACACACACACACACACACACACACATCTCTCTCTCTCTCTCTCTCTCTCTCTTCTCTCACCTTCTCTAGTTTTATGTGACATAAATCACACGAATAGTTTTGCCTTGACGTTTTCGCGCACGTCGGAATTGTATGGCAGATGGATGTCTCTGCTCTTCAAATTATACGCTAGGAATGTAGTTTGTGGAGAAAATATTTACATTTCTACTTAAATAAAATGGTAATTTTCAGGTGAAGAGATATACATTGTAGTTTTATTCCAGAATATTCATCCAATAGTAGATACACATCATGAAAATACTTTTATAAGGTGGGAAGATCTGCCTTATAATTCCCTCCTTCCTTCTCCGTTTCACAAACACACCGCCCATCCCCCTTCTTCAGTAAATGTTGTCGTCGAAAAAAGCACAAACTTAAAGAAAGAGAAATTAGACAACTTTATTAAGATTTTGAGACGAACAAGTCTCTACTATAATTCAAAATAGAAAAGAAACGTCTCAGTCCACGAAAATAGTATTTCATCACCATATATATAATTTTTAGATGAAAATATCTACACTATCATTTTGCTTATGAAAGGTATTTTCCGACCAAAATAAAAGAGTACCTACTGACCATCAATACGATGTCAAAGTGATATTAAGTATTGTTGTTTTGGTTTTTGACACTGACGTAACGCCATAAACAACAAAGTAATTAGGATCAAATCACTAATTATCTTTAATATTTATGGCAAAGAAGACGTGCTGGGCGCTTTTCCTCAAACTGAGCTCATCTACTCATTTACAAAATAACGCTGTAGACATGAGAATTCGTCAGTAGAAAGAAAGTTTGTCAAAGTAGTAATCACATTAAACACACGCACGCACGCACGCACGCACGCGCGCGCAACACAAACTAACACGTTCAGAAAACTATGCCATAGCAATAGAGATTCACAAAGTAAACACTAGATAAACGTAAAAAAAAGAATAAGAAAGACACCACGAAACAAAATAACACGAAGAGCAACACTGGCTATGCCCAGGTCAGACACTATCGTGAACCACTCTACAGTACCTGGCTACTGATGTGCCTCGACACTTATTTTCCCCACAGGGTGTTTAGGATAACAATAAAACAAAGCCAAAAAAAAAAAAAAAAACCACCGTCAAGTCAGGAACTCTTACAAAGGGGCGTGTTCAAAGGCAAGCCCGTGGTCAAGCGGTTTGAGCGTTTGTCTGTGGGGCTGAAGGTCGTGAGTTTCAACCACGTGCCGGGTCGGATTTTTTCGGGCTTGAAAACCTTCTCTGCCCACCCAACAGTAAATGGGTACCTGATTCAGTCCAGGGAGGGTTAAAGGCGGCGGAAGGAGAGGGATAGGCTCCGCCTTCCATCATGCCGTGCCCTAGTTGCAGTGAACTTCTGACCGTGCATTGTCCCTAGGGTCAATGCGCTGTTGGAACTTTGACCTTGTATGTTGCACAGAGGGGTTCGGTT
>CM031620.1:7690325-7710325 GCA_018398815.1 Conus ventricosus | reverse complement strand
AATGCATCACTACACAAGCGACTGTATGCTCCAAGCATAACTACATTTTACATGAACAAATCTCACACAAAAATATGAACCATAGCCAACTGGGAATGAACCCATATCCAATCAACATAACTGTCATCAACACATATTATCAACAAAGCACCCCGGATATGACTGACTTCCTCTGAGTTGCAGCTTGCTAGACTACACGGCTTAAATAGTCAGCTCCGACATTCTGTCGACCGGGAATGTACTGCACTCGGTACCTGTAGGCTGCAGTGCCATTGCCCAACGCAGCATTCTGCTGTTTTTCAACTGCGCCTCCTGCAGGAATTTGAGTGGTGATGATCCGTCTCGGTCACGAACTCTTTCCATACAAGTATTTGTGGAACTTCTGCACGGCCCACACAACAGCTAAACACTCCTTCTCTACAGTTGCGTACCCTTCCTCACACTTTGTCAACTTCCTGCTAGCATATCTCACAGGAAACTCGACCCTTCATGCTCCTGCAGCAATACTGCACCTATCCCACCACCTGATGCATCTGTCCGCAACAAAAATGGTTGGACATATCTGGTAGCTTCAAGATGGGACGGAACCTAGTCTTTCCAACACTGTCTGCAGTGCTTGCTCTGCAGCGTCTGACCATTCGACCACTGCCGGTTTCCCTGCCTTGACCAAATCACTGAGAGGACTCGTGATTGCTGCGAAATTTGGAACAAACTCCCTATAGAACCCAATAAAACCTAGCAGACTCCTGACTTCTGTTTTGGTCTTTGGTCTCTCTGAATTCATCATCTTCTCCACCTTTCCCCTTTCTGGCTGCTTTGTGTCGCTCCGACAACAAAACCTAGGAACTCCAGGCTTGGAAACCAACCTGGCACTTTGTTGGTCTGGCTGTGAGATTGGCTTGTCTCAACCTCTCCAAAACTGCTCCTAGCTGCCTCATATGCTCCTCCCATGTCTCGGATGCTATCAGAATGTCATCCATGAAATTCACAACACCCTCCAATCCCGTCAATAGCTTCCTCATCATTCGAGAGAAGACTGCAGGTGCGTTGACCATCCCAAAAGGGAGTACTCGCCACTGGTATAGCCCCATAGGAGTGGAGAATGCTGTGACTTCCTTTGAGTCCTCACTCAGGGCTATTTGCCAGTAACCCTTGCTCAGATCTATCCTGGTGAAATACTGACTCTTGCTTGTGGCGATCTGAGCGAACAGGTCTTCCATGTTGGGTATGACCTCTGCATCGACCTTGGTGACACTGTTCAGACGTCTATAGTCGACACAGAATCGATGCTCACCTGACTTTTTCCTCACTAAGACGACGGGTGCACTATATGATGATTTGGACGTTCATCACCCCAAGGTCCAACATCTTTTCTACCTCCTCCTCGATCACTTGCTTGTGGCATATGGATCGGGTAGGCTTTCACATGTACGGGTTTCTGTGATGTCAACTCCACCGTACATGTCTCTAGAGTTGTCCTGCCTGGTTTATCAGTCAGGGACGCCCTATACTGTTCTAGGAGCCACTAACTTCCTCCTGTCTCCTACTGTCTAGCCCTTCATACAGTGACCATCCCTGTATGACTCTTCTCCTGGAAACTCAGCAACAAAATCTCCCCTTCTTCTGCTGGGTCTCCCTCACCTCCATCAATGATTGCTGCTGCGCCTATGTGCTGACTCTCACGCTGAATATATTTGCGGAGTAAATTTGCATGGAAAAGTTTTGATTTCCCATTCACATCGATTCGGTAGTCCTGATCTACCTTTTCAATGATGGTGAATGGTCCCTTCCAATGCATCAGCAGCTTGTTGTGATCCGTGGGAAGCAGTAACAGGACTTGATCTCCCACCTTGAGAATTGCTTCCTCACCTTCCTGTCATACTGCTTCTTCTGGACGACCCTAGCCTCCTGCAAACTCTCCCTTGCGACCTTACATGTCTCCTCGAGCCTATTGCGTAAGTCTACCACATACTGATATGTGGTTTTGACTTCTTCGGACTCCTGTTCTCCGGACCACAGCTCTTTGGAGAATGCACACCGGTCCCCGAACTGTCCGCCCATACAGCAGCTCAAATGGCGAAAAGCCTGTGCTTTCCTGAGGGGCTTCCCTGTAGGCAAACAGTGCCGCTGGATGTAGCGGTCCCAATCTGCTGGCCTTTCCTCACAGAGCTTCTTTAAGATGCCCTTCAGCACACCGTTGAATCTTTCCACCAAGCCATTGCATTGTGGATGGTATGGGGTAGTGAGCAGCTGTGTGATCCCTAGCAGCCTGTTGACCTCCCTCATCACGCCTGAGGTGAACTGTGACCCCCTGTCACTGAGAATTTGTGCTGGCACACCCACGCGAGAGAAGATGTCTACCAGCCCTTCACGACCTGTTGCGTATCTACGCCTTTCAATGCAACCGCTTCTGGGTATCTGGTCGCGTAGTCCACCAGTGTCAACACATACCTGTGCCCACCTTTGGAACAGGGCGCGATTTGGGCCAATCAGGTCACAGCCACCCTCCTGAATGGTGTGTCAATTAAAGGGGGATGTTTAAGAGGCGCCTTCCTCTTCACCCCTCTTGTGGCTGACCTTTGACACACGTCACATGACATGCAGAAACGCTTGATTGTCTGCCATTGCTCCTGGCCAATGAAAGTCATCAAAGATTCGGTCAGCTGTTTTGCTGGTGCGAGATGACCCGCCATGAGCGACTCGTGACCCACTGACATGACAGTGTCACGATAACCTGCTGGTACCTCTAACTGAGTGGTCACCTTACCTGTCTTCCCCTTGGTGAACACTCGGTACAACAGCCCGCCTTTCACAAGAAATTCTGTCTCACCTCCTCTAACCTCCTGTTTCTCTCCACCTCTTGCCAACTCCCAAGACTTCACCGAGCGAGGGTTCTTGTTCCTGCGCTGCCCTAATCATCAGGTGACACATCTATGCCCGACTTCCTTCCTGGAACAACTAACGTTTAACAACCTTTCCCTCCTTCTTGCTCCGTGTTTGAACTGCTGCCCCTGTAGCAGTCAACAACTCAGGATCCCCTGGATCCCTTGCACCTGGAATATTTTCCAATGATCAGATCGTGAAGGGGTTTCTCCATCACCAACGCAGACAACTCGCCTGAGAAGTAAGGGGTACGTACTTCTACTTAGCAACTGGAAACTCCCTCACAGTGCCATCGATTAGAGTACAGGTCTGGATTTGCCCTGTCAAATCCCCCTTTCTCGACCAGCGTTGTTCGTACTACCCCGCATGAACAACCGGTGTCTCGTAACACTTTCACCCTCTGCTGGCCAATCCACCCTTCTTCCACTGGTAACGAACCACTCAGCCTAGTGCCCTCCATCCCTGACACTGACTGCTGTCCAGTGCTAGCCATAGGCTGCACTCCACCCTCTTCAGACTGAATCCCCTTTGGTTCCACTGCAGGTCGTTTCCCTTGACGACCCTTATCCACCTCTTGCAAGGCTGCTGCCTTCTGGAACCTCATGCGACAATCCCTCGCCACATGTCCTTTCTTGTGACAAATGAAACACCTAATGTCCCTTTGCCTTCTTCTGCCCCACCACTGGGTTTGCAGACTTTGCAGAAAACTCCCCTAGTCTCCTTGCACTCTTCTCACCTGTGCCTAGCACCTGTTTCTCCTGCACCTTGGTGCCCAAACGTGCCTCCTATACACCTCTGCGAACTTCAACAACTCCCCTGCTGTCTCTGGCTGTCTCTCTTTCAAATGTATGGTTAACTCAGGGCCGCAACTGACAAAATCTGTTCTTTCATAACTAGCTCTTTCAACTCAGCGAACTCCTTCTTCGTACCACTCAACTCTAACCATTTCTCAAAATAGTGATCTAGACGTGCACCAAACTGAGTGTACGTCTCACCTGCTTGTAATTTAGCCGAACGAAATTTCTTCCTGAACCCCTCCTCTGTGAGGTCAAATCCCTTCATCAATGATTGCTTCACAGCGCCGAAATCAGACTGTTGTTCTGCTGGTAACGCAGTGAAAATTTGTAATGCCTTACCCGTCAGTAACGCTGACAAAATGACTGCCCACTCTTCTGAGGCCAACCCTGACTGGTCGCAAACGTTTCGAAACGACTGATGTATGCATCAATCGAATCGGTTCCTTCAGAGAATTTTGGCAACTTGGGTCGGGGGGCATAGCTGCGCACAGAGTCACTGGAAACTGAACTACCATCATCGGTGGTCCCCCCTGTATTCTCACTTTCTCTAACTCTAATTGAACCTTTAATCTTTCTGTTTCCTGCGCTTTCCCTTATTCTTTCTGTTTCCTGCTTCATTCTTTCTGTTTCCTGCGCCTCCCTTATTCTTTCTGTTTCCTGCTTCATTCTTTCTGTTTCCTGCGTTGCGCTAGCTTTAGTCCTTTCCTGCTCTGCTAATGCTATCTCTACGGCAACACGGCGTCTTTCCGGCGGTTCATCCCTCTCCATCTTTTGCTGGTTTTCAACGAATGCTCGCAACTCATCTCCTGAGTAACTAGATCACGAGCGACGCTTCACAAGTTGTTCAATAGGGGTGTTCTTTTCTTCCGCCATTGTATCTCTTTCTTTTTTTTTTTTTGAACAAGAATTTATTACTACGACAGCCAAACTGGTGGTTACCGACACGAGTGACGTAATAGCACAATCCTATGAATGATAATATTAGCTTGGGACAACGTAGTTAGTTTTTATAAGACGCCCAGCGCCTGACCCAACTATGAGAGCGAATTATAGGCAATCTGTGCGAAATAAGTACTCTGGGGCTGAAATGCCAAGCCTAGTATTAACTATCTTGGAAGCAATGCCAAGCCTAGTATTTAACTATCTTGGGAACATACAGTAAGACAACCCTTGTCTTAGGATTACAATACTTGAATCCCACCCAGCTTCCTCTCTGAGAAGTTGAACAATTATAATAAATGGGCCAGAACATCCTGGCAGGCTCGCCAATAAATTGTCAACCTCGGGTGATGTCAGTGGAGGAAGGACTAGCGCACAGCCCAAACACACTCACAGCTTGCTTACAATCTCATTCATATATCATGCATTCGTCACATCAAACCACTAGTAAAGTCTATAACTTTACTACACATGTTCATAGAACGAAACATCAATGCATATGGAATCAAATGAAATAAAACATTCTCTCTTTCCTGAACTTCACAAAATCATTTATCTAAAACATCATTAACTAACCCGGGTATAAATAGATTTCTACTTTACCTGGCCAGGTGATCTTAACTATTCACGAATCACTGTCTTTTCTTTTCTTTTCTTTTTCTTTTCACTGTCACTTTCACAACACGACACAACTGCTGGCACTGGTTTTGGTCTGATGGCGCCTGGTCAGGTGAGACTGTTGGCGTTGGTCTGTGGTTCTGCTTGGCGAAGTGACGCTGCCAGGTATGAGGTCGAACCCCCGGTTAGGATAGAACAGTGACTATCAACATCGATCTGTTTCTCCTTTCTTTCTTCCTGCATTAACGCATTGCACTCTCTCTCTCTCTCTTCTAGTCTGCTCTTATCAAATGGACATGGTTGCTTTTCTTTTCTTTTTTCTTTTCTTTCTTTTCTTCTTCATTAATTAGCAGCTCTCTCTCTCTCCACATCTCTCCTCAGTCCTTCCTCTGCAGACTATCTCATGCTAATCTCTCAACTTGGTTCTCTTCTCTCCTCCCCTCATCTCTCTGCTTTTCTCTCAAGCAGACCTAGAACCTCTCCCTCTCTCTGTTTCTCTGTTCGTTCTCCCCTCGTTCTCCCGTTCTCTCACTCTCACATCCTCTTTATTCGTTCCGATCTGTCCAAAAAGGGCGAGTACCATTGGTCAGTATTTTTACCGCCCTGACACCCGAAGTTATCTCCCTCTAATTCCATTGGATATTCAAATCATGACAGTCACGCCTACACGTCTTACTCTCTGTGGTGGTCAATTGGTCATTTAATTGATTAGCTAGATTTCACCCCCACCACACACTACCTTCCCCCCTTTCCTACTTAACTGGCGCGTGGGCTTAAGTCGTGGACACTGGTCAGTGTAAATTGGCCAGCTGAGTCTGGGTGGGCGCCACGACGTCTGATTAACAATGACGCTGGTTCCACAAAGTGGCCAGATGAGTCTGAGCCAGGCTCCACGACTCGTCTCGCTAGACATCGAGGCGTCGGTCAAAACGGCTTAGTCAGTCTGGGTGGATCGCACCGTCTCTGTGAAGCCTCTCCACTAAGCTTAATTGGACGGATCCGAACCATGGGCCCGGTCTACGTGACGCCTAGAATGTTTGCGTTAGAGCTTAAGTCCAACTGGGTTGGTGGCGATTGACCACGAATTTGGTTGAGGTTATTTTTGACCGTGACAGTGACTATGATAAAAAGAAAACACTAATAATAAGTATACACACTGCCATGTCCAACGAAGTACTAATGATAGTAATAATGATAACAATAGTATCACAGACTGCGGTGATCAACGAAATAATAACAACAACAACAACAATAATAATAATACAGACAGTGATGTCCGACGGCATAATAATGATAACAGTTGTAACAACACCACAGACTGCCACGTCCAACGAAACAACAATGACAATAATAACAACAATAATAATACAGACAGGTATGACGAAGAGAATGATAACGATAATAATAGCAACAATAATAATATCATCGACTGTTATGTCAAAAGACATCTGGACAAAAGAACCAAGGGCAAGTCGTGAAGGCTTCTCCAGACACATAACTGATAACAGGAAATGTTAACAACAACAAAAATATTAATAATAATGATAGCAACAACAATATGATAACAATGATAGCAAAATGTACAGATGAAGAGTATTAATAGAAACAATTATTGTGATAAAAATAGTATAATACTAACAAAAACAGCAAGAACAGAAGCAGCAGCAGCTGTGCAAACTGCAATGTCTTATACATCAGGACAAGAGAAACTAGAGAAAGTTCTGCAGGCATTCATGGACACAGATACAGATATTTGGATGATGATAATGGATGATGATGACGTCGACGACGACGATGATGATGATTGTGGTGGTGGTTGTGGTAATGGTGAAAATAATACAAAGAAAGACTGCTGCGTCTACAAAAATCACGACGAAAAAAAAGACAGGATTGAGACTGGAAGCTGCTGCGAACACGGGGAATCTATATTTGAAATGATGATGATGATGATGATGATGATGATGTCAGTAACTACAACATCAATGATAATGACACTAATAATAATAATAATAATAATAATAATAATAATGATGGGTAGTAAAAACAAAGATAAAAATAATAATGGTGATAGGAAAAACAATGACAAGTCACTGTAGTTCAACTGCTCATGTTGATATCAACAGCTTGTAAGTGTTTTGTGCAAAGGTGTGTGTGTGTGTGTGTGTGTGTGTGTGTGTGTGTGTGTGTGTGTGTGTGTGTGTGTGTGTGTTTGTGTGTGAGGAAGGTAGGGAGGGGAGAGAGAGAGAGAGAGAGAGAGAGAGAGAGAGAGAGAGAGAGAGAGAGAGAGAGAGAGAAACGAACGAACGAATTTTATTTTAAGAGGGTAGTGGATTAAGCATGAATACTTTTTTTACATCCAGCCCTCTGGGCAAGAAAAAAAATCGATATATAGTAAAAAGCAAATAAGAAAAAATGCAACAATTCCTTGCATGGGAACCTTTGACAAAAAGAAGAAAGAAGAAAGAGAAACCAGTGAACACCACCACCACCACCAACAACAACAACAACGAGAAAAAAAATGATCAGGGCAAAAGGGGGAGTGTGAATGGAGAGAGAGAGAGAGAGAGAGAGAGAGAGAGAGAGGAGAGAGAGAGAGAGAGAGAGAGAGAGGAGAGAGAGAGAGAGAGAGAGAGACCGACCGACCGACCGACTGACTGACCGACCGACCGACTGGCGAAAGAAAGGGAGAGATAAAGGAAGAGAAAGACAATGAAGCAGATATAGATAATCACCTATGAAAAACTTTGAAAAAACACATTAATGGCACAGGATGATCACTGCAATTTGCGTAGAATTGAGTCAACTTCGAACATCACATATTTGTTAAATTGAATCTGAATTGAGAATTATCAATACATTTTCGGGTATAGTGCAGTCAAATCTGAGACATTCATAAGATATTTGTGAAAATTAGACTTGAATTTTTTAAAGTTTGATTGATTTTTAAGTTCTTCAGGAATATGGTTCCATAGCCAACCTCCGGAATACGCCAGACTAGACTTGTATAGATTAATCATGGCAAACGGGAGGTTTATTTTATGTGAATGTCGATAGTCGTTAAAAGTGAACATATTTGTTAGAGAAAGTGGAGCATTTCCATGGAGTACCTTATGCATAAACTAAAGAGTCCCTTATTGTATAGAAGTTTGGCTTTAAATGTGAGAATGCCTGATTGCTTATAGTCTGAATCTACCAGTGAAGATGGATGACCTAATGTTACTTTGAAAGCTCTTTTGTGAAGGCTAATTAGTGGTTTGAGTGAATTCTTGCTCGCTGAGTCCCAAAGTGTTGAGGCATAGTCGATAATAGGCTGAATATAAGAGTGAAAAAATAGTTTTCTTGCATGCAAATTTAAGTTCTTAATCCTTTTTAGAAGATGTAGTTTTCTTGCAACGTTTTTAGATAAAGACTCTAAGCGTTTTGACCAAGTTAGATTATTATCTATTGTTATTCCTAAGACTTTGTGACTTGATACTTCTTCGATGGTTTCATTAGAAATACAAAGTACTGGTAGATTCTGGCTTAGAGTTTGACGTTTCTGTCTAGTAGTTATCATCATGAATTTAGTTTTTTGAGGATGGATAGCCATGTGATTAAATCGTGTCCATTTAACCAAGAGAGAGAGAGAGAGAGAGAGAGAGAGAGACAGACAGACAGACAGAGAGAGAGAGAGAGAGAGAGAGAGAGAGAGAGAGAGAGAGAGAGAGAGAGAGAGAAGGGGGGGGGAGAAGAAAATAAAAAAAGATGAAGAAGGCAATGAAATTGATGACTGTAATTATAACGGAGAACGTTGTTTTAATGATAACAATGACAATAATCATAGAAATAATAATAATACTAATGATAGCAATAACAACATCACCACCAACAACAACGATGATGATGATGATGATGATGATGATGATGATGATGATGATGATGATGATGATGACGAAGATAATGATGATGATGATGATGATAAGTACAAGAAGAGACGGGGAGGAAAAATGAAGACTGTAATCACAGTTACAAGAATTTAACAGCAACAACAATAGAATAATGGTAATGATGATAATAATAATAATAATAATAACAATAATAATAATAATGATGATGATGATAAAGGATGCTGATGATGACAAGATCATCGCAAAACATCAACAACATAACGGAACAAGCCCCACCCTTCAACCTCACATATCTACGCGCCCTCCCCCCTCCCCCCAAAAAAGGGAAAATGAAAAAGAAGAAGAAAAAAAAAACCGAAAGAAAGTTGAAAAAAAAACACAACAAAACATTCCCACACACAAGTCATCATCACCATTTTCCACACCATCTGAACAAATGATGAGGGGGCGACGATATGCACGGTACGGCGAAGAACTGTAGGCAATGACAGAAATACATATCTTACGCCACGTTGGCCAAGCCTGGTTTAGTCCAGAGAACGAAAAATCATCCCCCACCCCTTCATTCTTTACTGATGAGTAAGAAAATCAAACAAAGCTCAAATGAACCCCATGTGCAAATTTCAACATAGATACTTACTGCATCCATCGCCATTTCCACCAAAGCTGTCCGTATTTTCATCGCAACTGTTGTTTTTAATGACCGCTATCATTACCTTCATGAAAGCTGCTACCTTTTAACGTCATACATGTTATTATTTTCATCACAGCTGTCGTCTATTTTTAATCATTGCTGTTAACATTTTTCATCCAAGTCCTCATCATTTCCATCATAACTGTCGTCGTTTTTTTAAATTTCAGCCGCCGTTGCTTTAATCTTAACTGCTGTACTTTTTCATCACGGCTGTCGTATTTTTCTCCATCATTGTTTATCCGAGATGTCGACATTTTCAAACTAGTCAGGAAATTGGTGAAACTAAAAACTCAAATTACGTCAACACCACACACCCTTAGGTACGTACTGTTGTCGTTGCTTCAGCTGTTCACAATGACGATGACGAAGATGATCGTGATGACGCCTATGATGATGATGACGACAGTGCCATATCAAAAGGACAGGAAAGGCAAGCAGTATGGTTATTCCCTTGAAAATGATGATGACGAAAATGATGACAACGACGATAATGATGACGAAGAAACTTGTGAAAAGGAGATTAAGAAAAGGAGATTAAGAAAAGGAGATTAAGCCGATCCATGCATGGTCAGTATTCCTCTTACAATGATGATGGCGCTGCTACTCATAACTATGACGGCGATGATGATGATGACGAAGATGATGTAACAACAGAAGAGAAGACGGACCTTTCAGTATGATTATTATCCCACTTCTAATGATGATGATTTAATGATGATGATTATAATGACGACGACGATGATGATGATGATGGTTATGACGAGAGTGATGAAGTTTAGTTTTATCATAGTCGAAACGACCATAAGTACCCTTTTTAGGGCCAGACAATAATGGTGATGGCGTGATGACAATCACGATGGAGATGAAAACAATGCTGATGACGACGATAATGAATGATGTTTCAGTGCTATCAAAGGCCAGCTGACCACACAATGCTCTTCCAACGCGGGGCGAAGATGATGATGATGATGATAACGATGGTCATGATGTTGACAAAGATAACAAAACAAAGAACAAAGGAGAGACTTTGGACACCCTGACACGGTTGTAACTTTTCAATACAGCGCCAACGATGATAATGATGACGACTACGATGACTGACGCTAACATATGAAGAGAACGGCTCCATGGCACCGCTGTTATTCCCCTGACCAGCGGGCTTGTTTTCTCTCGGACCTTCAGAGCGAATCATGTGGGTGAACCTTCTGACTGATCCTTTACCGGGAACCTTGAGTGAACCTTCTGACTGATTCCTTTACCGGGAACCTTGAGTGAAACTCGTGAATGAATCATCTGAGGGAATCTTTAGGTGAGCATGGTTGCACCTCTGGGTTAACCTTTTGAATGTACCTGGTGGTGTGGTGCGGGCGGAATGTGGAGAGAGAGAGAGAGAGAGAGAGAGAGAGAGAGAGAGAGAGAGAGAGAGAGAGAGAGAGAGAAAGAGGGAGAGAGAGAGAGAGAGAGAGAGAGAGAGAGAGAGAGAGAGAGAGAGAAGGGGGAGGGACGAAGAGAGAGAGAGAGAGAGGAGAGAGAGAGAGAGATGAGAGAGAGAGAGGAGAGAGAGAGAGAAGAGAGAAGATAGAGGTGGGGGTGGGAGTAGGATGGGGATCGTTCACGTGAAGTAAAACGGCGTAACAGAGTGGGAATCTGATAACAAAAAAGAAAGTGGAGATTGAAGGAACAAAGCAAGGTGAAAACGAAAACAAACAAAAAATTGAAGAGAAGAAACAAAGACAGAAAGAAAGAGAAGAAAGACAGAACGGCCGGACGAGCAATGAAGACAGAAGAAGAAAAATAAAGAAAGAAACCAACCAACCAACCACCTGCCACGTGGTCGTTAAAAACAAAACAAAACCCTCAAAAGAAGAAACAAACAAAAAACAAAAACAAAAAAAAAGAAAAAGCCACTAGAACAAAGTAAAAGTAAACATGAACATTGTGGCCGACTAAAAACCAAAACCAAAAAAAAAGACAAAAAAAAGCGAAAGAAGATAGAACGAGCGAGAAGCGTGAACGAGAGAGAGAGAGAGAGAGAGAGAGAGAGAGAGAGAGAGAGAGAGACAGACAGACAGACAGACAGAGAGAGACAGACAGACAGACAGAGACAGAGAGTGAGAAACGAACAGAAACCACGACGGATCAATCCTAGCAGTTCTCCCGGCCCGATGACTTGGGGCTTAGACTTCGGGGAGGAAGAGTGGAGAACGGGAAAATGGAGAGGGGTGGGGGTGGGGGTGGGGGTGGGGGGGCAGTAAGGTGGTGGAGGGACTTCATACAAAAGGCATTGTCCGTTTATCGTTCCTGTCACGGCGCTCTCCGCGGCGGAGGTGTGAAAGGTGGCTAATGATTGACTTGAAATGGAGTTGCTAACACTCGCGCCCCGTCCTTCTCGTCAAACAAGGCTTTGGCGAGGCTTTCCACGGGTAATGATCTGTCTCTGTCTAACTCCACCCTCCCCCTCTATGCCACTCCCTTACCCACCCCAACCTCTCGCTCTCTTTCTCACTCTCTTGTCGAGCCTTCGTTTCGCTTCTGGAACTCATCTTCAGTCAGTCATTCCCAATTCCAGTGCTTGTCTCTCTGAAAGACCGTTACTCTCTCCACCTCCATACATCTCTCCCTCTCTGCACCTATGCGTCTTTTGTTTAGTCCCCCCCCCCCCTCTCTCTCTCTCTCTATCTCTCTTTCCGTGGCCCTGTCTGTCTGTCCTTTCCCTCTGGATCAATGGACTTCCTCTCAGTCCAATCCTCTCTTTCTTTCTGTGTGTGTATGCGTATATGTCTGTCTGTCTCTCTTTCTATCTGTCTCTGACCCTCTCTGCCTCTCTCAGCGTTTGTATGTCTTTCTGTGTGCCCCTTCCTTTCTTGCCATTGTGCTTTACCCTCTCTGCCTTTTCTCAGCGTTTGGTTTGTCTTTCTGTGTGCCCCTTCCTTTCTTGCCATTGTGCTTTTACCCTCTCTGCCTCTCTCAGCGTTTGTTTGTCTTTCTGTGTGCCCCTTCCTTTCTTGCCATTGTGCTTTACCCTCTCTGCCTCTCTCAGCGTTTGTATGTCTTTCTGTGTGCCCCTCCTTTCTTGCCATTGTGCTTTCCCCTCTCTGCCTCTCCTTTCTCTCTGCATCTCTGTGCCTTCCTTTCCTATGATCATCCACTAGCCCCACCCCACCGCACCCTACCTCTCTCTCTTTCTCTTTTCTCCATTTCTGTTTTCTTTCTTTGTCCGCTCTACTTTTTCTGCATCTGTGCCCTATTCTTTCTCCTTTTGCGTCCTGTACCTTTCTGTGCGCCCCCCCCCCCCCCTCTCTCTCTCTCTCTTGCTACATCTTTGTGCCTTCCTCTCTCTGGGCTCCCTGTTCTTTCTTTCTGCATCTCTGTATCTTTTCGTAAGGGCCCTCTCTGTGTGCTCCTATTCTCTCTCTCTCTCTCTCTCTCTCTCTCTTGTTTTGCATCTCTGTACCGTTCTGTCGGTCTGTCTCTCTCTGTCTATTCCTCTCTCTGTCTTCATGTTTATACCTTTCTCTCCGTGTGCCTATTTCTCTCTCTCTCTCCTTCTACATATACTTTCTCTCTGTGCCAGCGCCTCTCTCTGTATACATCTCTGTGTCTTTCCCTCTGTGTGCTCCTTCCTCTCTTTCTTCAATTCTGTATTTTCTGTCCCTATAATCCGCGTCTCTCGTGTTCTCCATCTCTGTACCCTTCCCTCCCTGTGTCCATCCTCTGTCTGCATCACTGTACTTTTCTCTCTCTGTGCCCTCTCTTCTCGCTTTCTGCATCTTCGTACCTTTCATTATTCCCCTCCTTTCTCTGTCTGCTTCTTTGTCCCCTTTCTACATGCCCTTCCTCTTTCTTTCTCTCTCTCGGTTTTCATGACCCCCCCCCTCCCCCCTCCTCTTCCTTTCTGTATCTCTGTACTTTTCTCATGCCTCCTCCTATCTCTTTCTATATGTCTGTACCCTTCTCTCTCAGCGCCCTCTGCTCTAAACTCTCTACATGTCTGTACCTTTCTCTGTGCTCGCTCCTATCTTTTTCTACATATCTTGCACCTTTCACTTTTTATGCTTCCTCCTCTCTTTCTGCAAACTCAGTACCTTTTTCTCTCTGTGTCCACAATCTCTCACACTCCTTCTTCATTAGTTTCCGTTCCTTTCTCGGCCCCCTTCCCCCAAACGCTATACATTTCTGGAACTTTCGCCTCCTCTTCATTCGCATCTTTGTACCTTTCTCTCTTTGCGTGTCGACATCTTTGTACCTTTCTCTCTCTTTGCGTGTCGACATCTTTGTACCTTTCTCTCTCTTTGCGTGTCGACATCTTTGTACCTTTCTCTCTCTTTGCGTGTCGACATCTTTGTACCTTTCTCTCTCTTTGCGTGTCGACATCTTTGTACCTTTCTCTCTCTTTGCGTGTCGACATCTTTGTACCTTTCTCTCTCTTTGCGTGTCGACATCTTTGTACCTTTCTCTCTCTTTGCGTGTCGACATCTTTGTACCTTTCTCTCTCTTTGCGTGTCGACATCTTTGTACCTTTCTCTCTCTTTGCGTGTCGACATCTTTGTCCTTTCTCTCTCTTTGCGTGTCGACATCTTTGTACCTTTCTCTCTTTGCTTCGACATCTTGTACCTTTCTCTCTCTTCGCGTGTCGACATCTTTGTACCTTTCTCTCTCTTGCGTGTCGACATCTTTGTACCTTTCTCTCTCTTCGCGTGTCGACATCTTTGTACCTTTCTCTCTCTTCGCGTGTCGACATCTTTGTACCTTTCTCTCTCTTTGCGTGTCGACATCTTTGTACCTTTCTCTCTCTTTGCGTGTCGACATCTTTGTACCTTTCTCTCTCTTTGCGTGTCGACATCTTTGTACCTTTCTCTCTCTTTGCGTGTCGACATCTTTGTACCTTTCTCTCTCTTTGCGTGTCGACATCTTTGTACCTTTCTCTCTCTTTGCGTGTCGACATCTTTGTACCTTTCTCTCTCTTTGCGTGTCGACATCTTTGTACCTTTCTCTCTCTTTGCGTGTCGACATCTTTGTACCTTTCTCTCTCTTTGCGTGTCGACATCTTTGTACCTTTCTCTCTCTTTGCGTGTCGACATCTTTGTACCTTTCTCTTCTTGCGTGTCGACATCTTTGTACCTTTCTCTCTCTTTGCGTGTCGACATCTTTGTACCTTCTCTCTCTTTGCGTGTCGACATCTTTGTACCTTTCTCTCTCTTTGCGTGTCGACATCTTTGTACCTTTCTCTCTCTTTGCGTGTCGACATCTTTGTACCTTTCTCTCTCTTTGCGTGTCGACATCTTTGTACCTTTCTCTCTCTTTGCGTGTCGACATCTTTGTACCTTTCTCTCTCTTTGCGTGTCGACATCTTTGTACCTTTCTCTCTCTTTGCGTGTCGACTCGCCCTTTCTCTCTCTTTGTCACCTTTGTCCCTTTCTCTCATTGCGTGTCGACATCTTTGTACCTTTCTCTCTCTTTGCGTGTCGACATCTTTGTACCTTTCTCTCTCTTTGCGTGTCGACATCTTTGTACCTTTCTCTCTCTTTGCGTGTCGACATCTTTGTACCTTTCTCTCTCTTGCGTGTCGACATCTTTGTACCTTTCTCTCTCTTTGCGTGTCTGTATTTCTCTGCTCCCTGCTTTCTCTGCTCTGTGTGCCTTGCTATGTGCCCCCCCCCCCCCCCTTCCTTCTGTCTTTCTGCCCTCTCCTATTCTGATTCTCTAGTTCCCCTCTTTCTCTGCTTGCATCCATACACATTCCGTGTTCCCCCTTACAGAACCTCTCTCTACTCCTCTTTCCGTGTTCCCCTTACAGAACCTCTCAACCCCTCTTTCCCAACCATCTCTGTATTTCCCTCTGCCCGCCCCCATCCCTTTCTCTCTAACAACCACACACACACGTCTAATATCACATAATTTTGTGGCGAGACGTAAAAGGAAAGTACCACGAGGACTACGACTCCTGCTACAGAACACGTCCGTGTATTCAGGAATTTGCATATCCCAGCAAGCATGGTTGTTGTTACGGATGGTGTGGTGCTGTGACTGACTCTCACTTTCAAAAGTTTGGATGCGTGTAACGATTATTCCCTACACACACACACACCACACGAACATGGACAGCCAGGCAACACACAAGTTAAGTTTCTTTCTTTTTTATGCTGCCTGAACCATCAAAACATAAACACATGTTACCATAACATAAATTAACAGGTACAAAAAGCAATATATGTCACCACCAGTAAGGGCGTGCGACCACACAGGGAGCTTCAACCGTCGCTCTCACACTGACACATAAACATTTCTCACTGGCACCGTCAATAGTGTCCCAGCAGACACAGTCCACACAGTTGGTTGCAACGACCCCAAGTCACAGTCTTCACACGGCAAGCAGAGCCGCTCACGAGTACAGTTCAAAACCCACAGGGAACACGCACACAGAAGATCACGTCGGACTACCGACCTGGCGGTCAGCCTCTCCACGTCGTCTTGACGGAGAATCCTGAGGCCCTTTTCTACGCTATTCTACGCTATTCAACTACTGACCAGGCGGTCAGCCTCTCCACATCGTCTTGACGGAGACAGCGGCTGGAGCACTAGCTGTACCCCAGTCCCGGTGTTGATCAATTCAGGCCTGACTCAGTCGCTCACCGTTCGTTCTTTCGCCTCGTTGTTTCTTTTTTATTTACATGTTCTTACGTTATTGTACGCTGACGTCATAATTTACGTTGACGTCACAGTTGTACATTTACAACTGCTTGATTTCTATGAAAAAATGCACAATAACAAATTACTCTAAAAGGTACCTCTATTTTTCTTTCTTTTGCATGCATGCATGTGCATGCATGAGAATGCGCTTACATACATAACATCACCTCTTCTTCCTCTATCCCCACTGCGTTCTCCTTCCCATCACTAACAATGTGATTCGACCAATCAAAAGCTGGCTTCTTTTTTTTCATAGGGCTGCTGTGAGATGTTAGGGAGGTATTACCCCCTCTCCCCCACCCCAAACAGAAAAAAGGACAAGAAACGGGGAAAAAAGACGCAGAACGAAAGAATGAAAGAAAAAAGGCAAACCGACGGAGGAAGAAAAAAAAAAAGGAAGAAAAAAAATCCAAAAAAAAAAAAAAGAAGAAAGAAGATGGTGAGCGTTGTGGGCACGACTTAATCCTTTGTTGTTCAATCGCCTGGCGGCCCTAACCGCCCAAAGAAACTAACACGATTTCGCCTTGATTGACAGCCACGTGCCGCACGAAACACCTCCGCCGGCACGCGCGTCCCTCGCGCCCCATCGCACGTGAAAGGCCCTGTCAGGGTTAAAAGAGTCTTTACTGCTGGGTGGCCCGATACAGCGTTCGCCGCATGATAAATAATGATGATGAAGATAACGATGAGGATTAGGGTAAGGATGGAAATGTGGTGGTGGTGGTGGTGGTGGTGTTAATGACGATGAGGATAAGGGATAATGGTGACGGTCAGTTTGGATGCAACAAGATTAAAACGACAAACCTAATGATGAAGATGGTGATGGCAATGAAGGTAATGATGAGGATTAGGGAATGATGAAAAGGTGGTGGTGGTGGTGGTGATGCTAATAACGATGATAATGATGACGGTCAGTCGGGCTGTAATAAAATGACAACACATACAACTGATACTGATGATGGTGAAGATAATCATAAGCATTATGGTAATGATGATAAGGTGGTGATGGTGATGAGGATGATGATCATGGTGATGGTCGGTTGAAAATGTGTTAAAACTCATCTGAAAAACTAACAACCAGTATTGACGATGGTGATGACGATGTGAAGGTGATTGTGACGATGATGATGGTAACGATGATGATTAGATGACGGTGATGCCAACAGTGAGTCCTGGTCAAGTTTAGTCAAAGAATTAAACAAAGTAAACAAAGTATTTGTATCGACTGAAAACCAATCACAGCAACAATAAAACTGGAAGTGATGGATTTACTTCGGAATTCTTTATCTTTCTTTTAAAGTGTTGTGTGTGTGTGTGTGTGTGTGTGTGTGTGTGTGTGTGTGTGCTCTCACTGAATGAAAGTGTAGAGAGAAAAGGATCCCCAAAGAACGTTATTCACTAAGGTACTGATATTTGTTTTGCTAATAAAGACAAACCAAAGAATACATTAGCAATTAAAGACCCATTACACTATTGAAAGTTCTTTAAAAAAATTGGTTCAGCGTGCACAGCAGCCTGAATAAAATCAATACACACCAGCTTGATCAGTGGAAATTAAACCAGATTTATACCTTAGATATATGAGAGATGAATTTAGAATAATAATTATACGATTTAATCCAAGGCCTAAATATAGACAATCTGTCATGATTTTAAAAACAGAATCTTTGGGTTTGGTGATCTTTGATACTGGCTTGAGACATTTCACAATAATGTCAAGGCTGCTGTAACAGAAAGTAGGTATCTGGCAATTAGTTTTGAAATAAAAAGGGACAGCAGACATGGCGATCTGATTTTACTTTATATATTCGTTCTATGCACCAAGATTACAGAAACAATGATAAAAGAACACAATGGCAGTATAAGAAGACTGAACATAGAGTTTCACAGTATATGGACGATATGAGACCATTTCAAAACTGAGATCAGTTAACCTTAGAATAAGCAATAAGCGTGTCAGACGAGTTAGCCAACACCAGGTAATGATGCTAAATGTGAAAGTTTGGGGTATGACTTGGAAGGAGCTGATGAAAAATTTGTATATCATCTTAAAATGAACTGAGATCTCAGAAAATTCGAAAAGTTAGGAATGCGACATTTTGTGACCTCCTCCTCCCCCCCCCCCCCCCCCCCCAAAAAAAAAAAAAAAAAAAAAACCAAACAAACAAACAAAAACATCTACGGAATTAATTCACTGTAAAGACTGGGCTACGGGAATCACTTTGGAGAACAGTGGGTTTTTTAAGTTTTTCAAAGATTATACATTTCTGAATTTTTTCTAAATCACCGGATCATTTCTTAACGCACAAATGTAAGGTAAGGTGAAGTTGCTTTACCCAGCCGACCGCAAAGGGCCATGTCTGGGCCGTCACCGCGTTGAAGTCAACCCACAAGTCATGCATTCACACAACCCTTTAAACTACACATTCTAAAAACACAGCCGAAATTTTGTTTAAAATCTTTCTACTGTAAAAATCTCAGATCAGATGAAAAATGTTAGTCTCCCTCAGAAATTCAAAGATCACATCAGGTGAAACACCTCAGAACAAGATTTTCGTGGAGTCTGCTGTAAAATGTTTATGTCTCACATCATGCAAGTCCCAAACACCCTAAAAGAGTATGTTTCATTGTGAGTGGTTCATGACATGAAATGCATCACGGAGCTTCTTCACTCTTCAAAAGGTACGAATGAGTTAAAACGAATGGCCGGGTGTGCAGCCGGCACAGAACCGTTTCTTCTTTGCGATCACCAGAGGTAGATGAGAGGAATTGTTTTAGGTTTGGATGGATCCGAAAAAGTTTGTTATCCGTCTGTGTATTCCAGTTCTCCTGCCAGGGGTCTCTGGCATAATCATTAACGTTCGGTTTCAAATCCGAGTATGGGGGGATGGATATGTCAGACAGTTCCCTTGTTGTGGCATTCCTGGTTAAACGATCAGCCATTTAACTTTCCCCAATGTCCACATGGCCGGTGTAACGAAAAGTTTTAACTCCCTGAATGGTTTAACTCCCAGGGAGTTAAACTGTTAGTGTGTAAATTTAACTCCCTGGGAGTTAAACTAGATATAAAAAACTAACTCCCTCTGTGTTTCAGTTTTACTCCAGGGAGTTATTCTGACATATCACCAGAATGACTCCCACCCACCACCCACTCCCCGCACCCTCTTACCACCCATGCATATATATATTTTCGAAATGTGTGTGTGTGTGTGTGTGTGTGTTCTTACACTAACTTGCCAGATCAAGAGTTGTCAGGTAGAATTGTTTTCCCCTTTGATATTATTGGTTTCTGTGAATTAGTCACATGTCCTGAATTTTATTGAAAAATGTGTGTGCTTTTCTGATTGGCTGGCCGACTTTCATTTTCAGCTTGGCACACGCACACCACCATACCTGTGACGAGTCACTTGACAACTTCATCAGATCGTCCCAAGCAGCCACCCTCTTGTACAAATTGTACAAAAACAGCACCCCCCCCCCCCCCCCCCCCCT
>CM031620.1:7686614-7689325 GCA_018398815.1 Conus ventricosus | reverse complement strand
CGGTAAACATTCACGGTCCGGGGGGGGTGGAATCAGGAATGACGAGGCGATCCCTTATCTCTCAAAGGGCGATATATGGACGCTGAATCAAAGGGGGGGGGGGGGGGGGGGGGGTTGGGAAGGAGACAATGTGAGTTAAAACAATACTGATGATGATAAAGATAATAATAGTAATGTTTAATAGTAACAATAAACAATCAATTGATCGAACAATCGACCCACTGCTTAGTTAAGAACATAAGTATCTCTAGTCATCAACTCACAGCTTAGTTAAGAACATAAGTCTATCTAACCACGAACCCTCTGCTTAGTTAAGAACGTATATCTATCTAACCATCAACCCTCTGCTTAGTTAAGAACGTACGTCTATCCAACCATCAACCCTCTGCTTAGTTAAGAACGTAAGGCTAACCATCAACCCACTGCATGCTTAGTTAAGAACGTAAATCTATCTAACCACTGACTCACTGCTAAAACCTTAACTCTGTCCAACAATGAACCGCTCACTGCAAAGTTAGAAACGACAAACCTGTCCAAGCATAAGTTGGTTTAAAACAACAGATCTATCCAACTATTAATCTATTTTGTTACAGTAAAAAACAAACAAACCCACACACACAAACAAAACAAAACAAAAGAAAAAACAAAACAAACAGGAAATTTACTCGCACGTCAAACTATTGCCCCCCCTCTCTCTCTCTCTCTCTCTCTGTATATATATATTATATATATATATATATATATATATATATATAGAATAAATTCACCCAGTTCATGAATCCATTGCCATGTTTAAGCGACAAATCTATCCAATCGTCCCGGATTGCTAAGACGAAATTCACACAATCTGTCAAACCCACCAATGCAATGCAAAAGTTACAAACTACAAATCTATTTCAACTGTCGATCTGTTGCTAAGTTTAAAACAACAAATCTATTCAACCTATACTTGACCGTACGCCCAAAGCAACAGCTATAAAAGACATTTATTTAACCGTCAGTCTATTCCTACATTATAAACGATAAATCTATTAATCGCTATCCAAACCGTGAATCCACTGCAAAGTTTTGAACAAGACAAGTGTACCCAACCATGCATGCATTCTAAACGACAAGTATTTTCGACCATCAATCCCCTGTTTAGAAACGATAAATCTGTTGTACTGTCAACCAACTGGCAATTAAGAAACAGTGCGTTCATGCGACCATCAAGCCACAGCTACAAGTGTAACACATCGAAGCTGTCCAATCCGCTGCCTAAAAACAGCCTATGAGTGCTACAGTGACGTGACCGTCAATGTTCGCGCCCTAACTGCAACCACCCCAGGACCCGCCCCCGGCGTTTCTCATCCCACCGACCCTCCCTTCACAGGGTTAACAAAACATAAAACGTGGGCGGGGCTGTGTGTGGGTAGCAGCAGCCAGAATGAGCGGCGTGGGAATACTGCCACTGACTGGGAGGTGGGGTGGGATGGGGGCACGAAGAATGAGACAAAGACAAAAGAAGAAAAAAATCACAACAAAAAAAAAAAAAGTAAAAGACGAATCAAATTTACCTTCAAGCTTTAAAAAGCATGATCAAGAGAAAAACAGGAAAAAGACAGCCAATGCGTTTCAAACTTCCTGGGTGTCTAAAACGAAAAATGGTTTTATTTCAAGTAGGTAATGTTCAATTTATAAACAAAAGCTTCAAAAACAATAAATTCAAGCTTCTTGGATGGCAAAAAAAGGTAGGTTTTTTTTTTTTATACGAGCCTCATATTGAATTCATGAATAAATGCAGCCCCCCCCCCCCCCTCCCCCCCCCCCCCCCCCCCCCCCCCCCCCCCCGTCTATTCCCTCCAAGCTTATTGGTCGTCCAAAAACGGAGGTTCTTTATTTTTTCAAGTTCATCTCACAATGATATGAGGAGATTATGCTGCAAAAAATATTTTCAGCTCCAAGCCGTCTGTCTTTTCTTGTGCGCTCATTCTTTTCACCCTACTCTCTCTCTCTTTCTTTCTTTCTTTCTTTCTTTCTTTCTTTCTTTCTCTCTCTCTCTCTCTCTCTTCTCTCTTCTCTCTCTTCTCTCTCTCTCTCTCTCTCTCTCTCTCTCGCCGTGTTCTTCCTCTCCAAGTCTCTCTTCAGGTGCACCCAGTGTCCATTTCATTCTGTGCGTCTGTGCAGCTTTTGAACAAACAAGAAACAATGTATTGGTCAAAGTTTTACTGTACAAAACAAAACGAGTTAAAATTCAATCCATTGTTCAGAACGAAAAATAAACGTCTTCGACTCTTATTATCCGGGTCATAAAGATTAAAATGAAAGCGTTTTGATTTTGCACGATAAAGGAAACCATGGCGTGTATATTCGCATTCACCACAGTTTTAAAATCCTAGCTATAAGCACGAATTTCGCTTGATTAAAATAAACGTTTTCTTTATTTCTTGCCCGAGAATCTTCGAGCGTTTGTTTTCAACTGTATGGGCTTTTTTTTCAATACTACCATCCCGTCTGATGTTCCAAGCATGTTGTTCAGTCACTTCCCATTTGGTCTACTCCCATTTCGCCTACTCAGAAATGTGTGAGCACGACTTGGCCTAACGGCCTTCGTTCATTCGTCCTTCGTCCTCTCTCGGGCTTCGCCCTACTCTAATCTAAAGACCATCGATTCTGCTTTGGAGTAGACTGGGACACTGGTTACGCCAGGGGGAGCCTTGCAGTATGGTCAG
>CM031620.1:7676614-7684114 GCA_018398815.1 Conus ventricosus | reverse complement strand
CTCTCTCTCTCTCTCTCATTCTCATTCGTTTACCTTTGTAGGGGTAAAGGAAGACTGTTTGATGCTCTCTTTGCTCAGGAGTGTATCTCGTGCCGGACCGGAAGTGACTCTTTGACTTGCCCCTCCTTCCACTTGGGGCAGAGTGGGGGGCTGAGAAGGAGAGGCCGGGTAGGGGTTGGAGAGAGAGAGAGAGAGAGAGAGGGAGAGAGAGAGAGAGAGAGAGAGAAGAGGAGAGAGAGAGAGAGAGAGAAAGAGACAGATATATATATATATATATATATAGACAGCGAGAGACAGAAGAGAGAGAGAGAGAGAGAGAGAGAGAGAGAGAGAGAGAGAGAGACAAGAGAGAGAGAGACAGAGAGAGAGAGCGAGAGAGAGAGAAAGAGACTGAGAGAGAGAGGCACAAAGAGAGACAGAGACAAAGAGAGAGACAGACAAAGACACACAGAGATAGATAGATAGGGAGAGAGAGAGAGAGAGAGAGAGAGAGAGAGAGAGAGAGAGAGAGAGAGAGAGAGAGAGAGAGAGGAGATCTCAATTTCAGCCTTTGTAAACATGAGTTCCATCACGCCCATCTCTCCTCTCCATCACCCCAACACTGGGCAGACGAAGCGAGGGCCCAAACGTATGTTCTTTCCTATGGACCAAACTGGGGTAACCTGTGCCGTGTTTGCTGATGTTCCACTGCGTCTTCTGGGCGGTGTTGTTCGAGATTTAAAAAAAAAGCCACGCCGGTCGTCAACGAACAATAAGTTCTGTGTGTCCATGTCTTCGGCTGTATGTATGTACACATGTCGAAAGGTTAAACGAGCAAACTATTTCCTTTTTCCCCCTTTTTTCCACCCTTTTTTCCCTTCTTTTTATGAGGCAAAGGGTGGGGCGAGGGGTGGGATGGGGGTGGGGGTGGGGGTGGGGTTTCACTTACTTGTCCTGTTGTCTCTTTGTCTGCGTATGCACCAGATGAGTGGGCAGAGCTAGCTGCCTCGGACTGGATCTGCATCTTCCCCGTTTCACTCTGGTAACGACACTTCTTGGGTGCGTTTATCATTCACATTTAAGCGCTGGTTTCTGACAGCATCGAACCGACGGTCCCACCGAACCTGCCTTGTTCTTTCATTTTCAGCGATCGTCTGGATTATGTGAACACAGCACTCAAAAAGAATGGTGGTTCTGGTATCATGACTTACGAGGGATACTTCGATTCAAGATGGAAGAAGCGAGTGCGGGGCAGTTACAGCGAGAAAGACACGGAAACAGTCATGGACTGGTGTCCTTCAAAAACCAACCTTCAAAAATCTTCTAAAGCTTTGAAAATTAATTACAAGAAAGATGATGATGATGTTGATAATGATGAGGATGATGACAATTATGATGATGATGATGATGATGATGGTGATGACGACGACGACGATAAAATCAAAGATCACGGCAATGTCGACGATTTGATCATTTTGTCGACAATCTCTATCCCGATTAATACACCACTCCACTAAACTCACACTCTGTCCTAACGAATATTTTCTTTTTAAAATCAGTACAAAGAATGGCGCGCGCGCGTGCACACACACACACACACACCACTGCCACCTTCTCCACCACAACTACCACCACGACCACAAGAAACAGATATACCACTAACCCGAGACAAGGTACAATACAATCAACTCCTCCCTCCCTCTGTGTGAGTGTGTGTGTGTGTGTGTGTGTGTGTGTGTGTGTGTGTGTGTGGTGTTGTGTGTGTGTGTGTGTGCGCGTGTGCGTGCGTGTGTCTGTTTGTGTGTCTCTGTGTGTCTGTCTCTGTGTGTGTGTGACTTGTGTGTTCCTGCAACTGTTCACCAATCACCAGCCACTGACAGATTTGTATGAAGTATCTCCTGCAACGTACACACTATAATAAGCTTACCGCTGCTCTCGTCTTTGTACTGTGTAAACACTGAATGATAAAGATCTGCTGAACCTCACCAACACTGAACGATTAAGACCTGCTAAACCTCACCAACACCACAGACCTCGCACTCACCTGACTCGTACCCCTTGTCGTTGGGCTCTTGCTTCACATTCACGGCAGTTCCTTCCCCTTGAGGACCCCCGCCAGGGGGCGCGCCCATCCCGTACCCAGCGTGCCGAGCGCTAGTCGGAAGCATGTTGAAGTTCCGGTCATGCGCGTCGGGCGGTTTACCCAGCGCCGAATGCAGCGACTGACTGTTGTTGTTATTATTATTGTTGTTGTTGCTGCTGCTGCTGGTGTTGTGGTAGGAGGCGGTGATGGCGTGGTTGGCCGGGTACGGCTGCTGCTGAGGAAGCGGGAGCTGGGAGGAGGGGGGAGGGGGCGGAGGCGGCGGAGGGAGGGGGTGCGGGTAGGCTGGGAGCGGGTGGTGGGAAGGGGGTAGGAGGGACGGGGGGAAGGAGGTGTGGGGGTGGTGGGTCAGGGGAGGGTCGGGGCTGGTAGGGAAGGTGGAGTTGATGGGTACCGAGCGAGGCCGGGGGTACCTGGAAGAACACGCGCGCGCAGCACACACACACGCACGTGCACACACACACACACACACACACACACACACACACACACACACACACACACACGAACATTAACTATGATCATTTAAAGGAATGAATTCCATGTACTTCTTTTTTATAATTCATTCCGATCAACGCATTGCTGCAGCTCCACGGTGACTCAGCGGGTGTCGTACACCATATTTCCACTGTGTGTGTGTTGTGTGTGTGTGTGTGTGTGTGTGTGTGTGTGTGTGTGTGTGTGTGTGTGCGTGCGGGTGCGTGCGTGCGCGTGTGTGTGTATGTGTGCGAGTGTTTCCTGTTCTTCGTTAGCTTTCTAACTAAGATTGCAACACCATTCATGAGTGGACATCGACGCCACCATCAATCC
This sequence comes from Conus ventricosus, assembly GCA_018398815.1. Lineage (NCBI taxonomy): Eukaryota > Metazoa > Mollusca > Gastropoda > Neogastropoda > Conidae > Conus > Conus ventricosus. The sequence continues at coordinate 7,681,224 of CM031620.1, read as the reverse complement.
TATTTCAATGTTACCAAAATATCCCGTAGTTCCGTCTCCTGCTAGTGCAAGCTCTATCGTTTTAATCAAACCGACACCCGGGGCCTTTTCAGGGGAAATGTCCTGCCTGAAGAATCAAGAAACAAAAGCAATATGTGCATATTTACATCCAGTATTGCGAATGGTAGCTAAACGACGTACATCCTGAAGGTGGATAAAACTAGCTTCACTGTCTTCTACCAACCATTCCGCTAAGTGTACGGCCTCCAGACGGCAAAAAGTAAATGAAACCCAAACAAATTAAAAAAACAACCCATGCAAAAACAAACTAAAAACTCATAAAACCCATATGGACAAATAGAAACTGCAAAGAAAGACGAGACTTACCAGCCCTAGACAATGTGTATATTTTTCACTTCCTAGTCGCCGAACTTTGAAAAAATTGTGAAGAAAAAGAAAAGATGGGGGGAAAATGAAAACCAAGCCTAGCCAGTCATAAACTGTGACCAGAAAAACAGTTTCAAAGATTTCTAAAGCAAATAAAGATGAAAGGGCCACAAGGACAGGGGGAAAAAAAAAACAGTAGACGACAGTGAAAGGAAACACAACACGAAGAAGATGGGTGCACCAGCCACAAAAGTCGTTTCCTAGTTCACGAAACATTCTAATCCAAGATCTGGTGTCTGTTTCTGTTTGAAAGTATGTCGCTTTACTCAGTATCATGAACGATACAACGTGCAACGGTGACGTGACAGCCAGGGGTTGCCATGCGAGACAGTGGGGACGAGCGGGAAGAAGAGAACTAGCTCTTCACCCATACCAACAAAAACGTCAACATTTTGAGCGGTGAAAAATACTTCATGTGGGGTGCCACCAGGATTCCTGTTGGTAATATCCGAAGCTGATCGACTGGCAAAGGAAGGAGGACAGCAGCCCAAATACAGCTGGAAGTCTCCTTTGAAAAAGCCCAAAACATCATCAAGGAGAAGCAGAAAAGGAGACGGTTTGAGCAGCACGCAGGCTTCAACAAGAAGGATGCATACTACCTGCTGCCTAGTCCAGACCAAGTGAGCTTTGTGAGACTGAGGACAGGGCACTCCAGACCCAAACATCACATGTTCACAAATTCCACAGTGGCGAGTCTTCAGGGTGCCCATGCGGTACATCCCCAGTGGCCGTGGAACACTTCCTGCAGGACTGTCCACCACATCAAAAGCGAACAGCAGAGACCTGGCCTGCCGACACATCGACGAGGGAAAAGCTCTTTGGATCTCTGGAAGGCCTCCGCCGTACAGCAGCCTTCGTCAGTGCCTCTGGGTTCTTGTCTGAGTGTACGAAGAAGTATAAAGAAGAATATCCGACTGCCAGCCTGGTCGGGGTAGGATGAAAGAGTTCAGGAAAAAAAAAAACATCTCCAACAGCAGAATGTTCACATCTTGATGCGATTTCCATTGGTTGGTTGGCTTTTATTTTTCTCTTAGCTGTCCTCATCTTCTTTACCACGTCCGTGGCAACTCCCCCACCCCCTCCCCATTCTTCTGCCGCTCATTCTGGCTCTTTGTCCACAACCTTATCCCAGTTTCTTTCTGTCTCAGCCCCTGCACCAGCAGTCCACGGGCAGCAGTCAATATCAAGTCGTCATGAACCAACCCGCCAGAGAAGACACTGGGAATCATGTTGCAACACGGCCCATGTATGTTTCTGCCACAGCCAATAAGATGTTCGGTTACATCAACATAAAAGAATCGGTTCTTATCTAAACGTGGGCTAGGCGTTTCATACGGTATTCTACTTCCTTCTGATATTTGTTTCTCTTCCTTTTCCTTCAAAACGCTCACTCTCAACACACTCTCTCTCTCTCGGGTCCACATTCACATTATCCCATTCACTCCCTCTCCCACCTTCATCATTCTAACCCAAAGGACACGCACGCACACGCACGCACACACACACACACACACACACACACACACACACACACCACCACACACACACACACACACACAATACACGCGCGCATGCACGCACGCAACACACACACACACACACACACACACCACACACACAACACACACACACGCACGCACGCACGCACGCACACACACAGTGGCATGTACGCACTCTTAACAGATATACAAACAGAGAGAGAGAGAGAGAAGAGAGAAGAGAGGGGGGGGTGAGAAAGAGAGAGACTCATGAGCGCACTCACACAAGCACGGTCACAAACTCGCTTTTTCACTTCCCCCACCCCACCGCCAAATGCTCTCTCTCTCTCTCTCTCTCTCTCTCTCACACACACACACACACACACACACACACACACACACACACACAACACACACAGCCTTAAGCCATGTCCAGATGAAAATGGGGATCGTCTTCACGCTGTTTCAAATTGCCCTCACTTTCCAACCCCTGCCCCCATTCCTTCTCTCTCTCCCCATCAGCCTTCCTCCCCTCTCACCCGCCCCTCCCTGCTTTCAACGCTACCACTTCCTTTTATCATCCGACCGCGCATGCGCACATACACACACACACACACACACACACACACACACACACACACACACACACACACACACGCAAGTACGCTGTCTGCACACGTACACACACACACACGCTGATGTAACTTTAAAAAAAAAGAGCAAATATAACGACAGTGTAATTGATGCGCTATTTGAAAAACAACTTAGACCTGACACAGGCAAATAGACGTAAATACACTACAAGCAATACCACACTGCGCGCGCGCCTGCACACACACACACACACACACCACACACACACACACACACACACACACACACAACACACACACACCCCACAACACACAACACACACGCGCGCGCGCACACACACACTCGCTTATATACAAGTGATAACACCTCCCTCCCCCATCCCTTCACCACCCCACAAACGTCTCCCTTTCTATCAACCCCTTTCGCCTCACAGTTCGTCTCTCCTCCCCCTCACCGCCGATCCTCCACCCTACTTCCTCCCACCCTCCAAGAAGAATTTCTACCAGGCATCTGTGCCGAATCTAACTCTGATGCCGCGAGGGAGGAAAAGAGGAGCAGTGGGGCTGTCATTTTCTCCCCGCTCGGGTGGAAGTGAGAGAGGGAGGGAGGGGCGGATGGAGGGGGAAGGGGGAGCGCTCAGAAAGTACCGTTGTCGTTGTCATGGCGACAGAAAGCCATCAGAGCTGAGGAGGGGGTCCGGCACGTGGTGTGATGTCTGGTATCAAAGGGATGGTGGAGGTGGAGGTGCTGGTGGTGGTGATGGTGGTGGGTGTGCATGTGCCCGAGTCAGGGGTGGTGGTGGTGGTGTGAACGGCATGGAGCGACCGTTCCAAAAAGCCTTGGATAGTTTGAGAGTGATGGAGCTGGAGGGGAGTGGTGGGAGAGGGGGGCGAGAAAGACAGGGGAGAGAGAGGGGAGAGAGGAGAGAGAAGAGAGAGAGAGAGAGAGAGAGAAAAGGGAGAGAGAGGGGAGAGAGAGAGAGAGAGGGGGGGGGTGACAGCCAGCGAGACACACACATAAAAAGAGAGAGCGAAGAGAGAGAGAGGGGGGAGGACGGGAGGGAGGCAAAGAGGTGGGGAGAGAGAGACAATGACAATGACAAAGTTTTATTCAGTTTAGGCCAAGGCCCCTCACTGAAGGGGTATATATACAGAAACAAATGAATAAAGCAAAATATTACCTCTTGCGATCGATATTGTTTACATACAAAAGCATAATATACATGCACATTATTCACGCACGTACACATCCACTCACATTCCCGGTCATTCGTTCACCTCATTCACCTAGTCCTTTCTCCTCCCTTGCACTCCCCCCCCCCCCCCCCCTCCCTATTCCTTCCCGCAATCCTCCCATTCAATAATATGCACGTTTCATACAACACAAATTCAAGATCATTTTGTTCTGCAAATTAATTATCATAACTCATTAGGAGCATTAATCTTTTTTTGTCTGATTTGCGTCGAAAGAGCGATATATCTAGCTAATTCTTGTAACCTATTAAGATTATCACTTGAAAGAATATTCGCGACACTAATTTCGTTTGGTACTCCAGAAAAGGATACTAAACAGGAACAGTTCTTTCGAATATGTTTATAGGCTTCACAGTGAAATATAAAATGCACCTCGTCTTCACACTCATTGTCGCAACATGGACAACTGGTGTCTTCCTGATTAATTGAAGCATTTAGGAACCATCTTTTACAATTTTTTAGACCAATTACTCTTAACCGAAATCTTGTCAAATTAATTCTGTGCCAATAGTTCCCTAACACATGTTAAGTATTTCTCTGTTTGAAATATACCTTAAAGGAATGGTACCATCTATATCTATCATTATTTTCTAACTCAGAATGCCAATTTTGTTTACTACATGCGATAATCCGGTCTTTAAATACAGAAATAAAGCTGTTTTCATGACCCACCCCTTGGTTTAAACCATACTATTTCCAAATCCATTTATAGTCAAAATTTTGTGAATATTTGATACCCAGTTGAAATGTCCCGATTCATGCAATGACAAAAGCATTTCATAGGCCTGTCTGCATATTCTTGTCATAGGTAAATTAATCAGTCTTATCCAATATTTTATACATTTCACAGAAGTTCTTA
>CM031620.1:7669114-7671614 GCA_018398815.1 Conus ventricosus | reverse complement strand
TCCAGCCGCCCTTCTTATTGAACCCAACAGGCCAATTCCAGCCGCCCTTCTTGAACCCAACATGCCAATTCCAGCCGCCCTTCTTATTGAACCCAACAGGCCAAGTCCAGCCGCCCTTCTTGAACCCAACAGGCCAATTCCAGCCGCCCTTCTTACTGAACCCAACAGGCCAATTCCAGCCGCCCTTCTTGAACCCAACAGGCCAATTCCAGCCGCCCTTCTTGAACCCAACAGGCCAATTCCAGCCGCCCTTCTTGAACCCAACAGGCCAATTCCAGCCGCCCTTCTTGAACCCAACAGGCCAAGTCCAGCCGCCCTTCGTATTGATCGCAAGGAAGGTTACACATTTCCACAAATCATATATTAATATAGGCCGGCAAATGTATTCAATATCTCTAAATAAATGAGACAAAGATGAAAAACAAAGTTAAAACAATCTGTTACTAATCAAGCTTCTAGACATATGAATTCCTCCTCGCTGTCTTTCCAAACGAGATACATGTTGTCTCTGAGAGATACAGGCCAAAAAGATTATCTTTCCTCCTGATACTGCTCATCCATTATCCCCGCCCCATCCCCATGCACCGAACATAGTAACATCCTGTGACTGGTAGGGACAGCCCGAGAGGGTTACCCTCAACCACCACTCTACGTTGCATCATCCATTCAGGTGTGTATGTATGTATGTACATCCTGTGACTGGTAGGGACAGCCCGAGAGGGTTACCCTCAACCACCACTCTACGTTGCATCATCCATTCAGGTGTGTATGTATGTATGTACATCCTGTGACTGGTAGGGACAGCCCGAGAGGGTTACCCTCAACCACCACTCTACGTTTCATCATCCATTCAGGTGTGTATGTATGTATGTACATCCTGTGACTGGTAGGGACAGTCCGAGAGGGTAACCCTCAACCACCACTCTACGTTTCATCATCCATTCAGGTGTGTATGTATGTATGTACATCCTGTGACTGTAGGGACAGCCCGAGAGGGTTACCCTCAACCACCACTCTACGTTTCATCATCCATTCAGGTGTGTATGTATGTATGTACATCCTGTGACTGGTAGGGACAGCCCGAGAGGGTTACCCTCAACACCACTCTACGTTTCATCATCCATTCAGGTGTGTATGTATGTATGTACATCCTGTGACGGTAGGGACAGCCCGAGGGGTTACCCTCAACCACCACTCTACGTTTCATCATCCATTCAGGTGTGTATGTATGTATGTACATCCTGTGACTGGTAGGGACAGCCCGAGAGGGTTACCCTCAACCACCACTCTACGTTGCATCATCCATTCAGGTGTGTATGTATGTATGTACATCCTGTGACTGGTAGGGACAGCCCGAGAGGGTTACCCTCAACCACCACTCTTACGTTTCATCATCCATTCAGGTGTGTATGTATGTATGTACATCCTGTGACTGGTAGGGACAGCCCGAGAGGGTTACCCTCAACCACCACTCTACGTTTCATCATCTATTCAGGTGTGTATGTATGTATGTATGTACATACGTGTGTGTGTGTGTGTGTGTGTGTGTGTGTGTGTGTGTGTGTGTGTGTGTGTGTGTGTGTGTGTCTGAATGCATGAATGACTGTATGTATGAAAGTATGTATGTATGTATGCATGTCTGCATGTATGTACGTATGTATGTATGTGCGTGCGCGCGCGCGCGTTGTGTGTGTGTGTGTGTGTTGTGTGTGTGTGTGTGTGTGTGTGTGTGTGTGTTTTGTTGTGTGTGTGTTGTGTGTGTGTGTGTGTGTGTGGCGCGCGCGCGCGCGCGTGTGTGTGTAAGTATGAATGTTTGTAAGTATATATGCATGTTATGTACGTACGTATGTATGTATGATGTATGTATGCGTTTGTTTATCAATTTATTTATCTATTTTGTTTCTTCTGTTTTGGTACACCTACCTCTCCATATGCGAGTACAGCTCCACCGCAGGGCTGGCCCCGTACGCATTCCCCGGGCCTGGGCCGGCCGAGTCTTTGGTAAAACTGCTGCTGCACGAGCCGGACTCTTTCCCCGACGCGGAAGAACACACCGAGTCGGAGGGCGAGGACGGCATGGCGGGGTTTTCGTAGGGACTACTTGCGAAGGGCTTCTTCCGCGCCGCTGAAGTCGAACTTGCCGGAAGCGTCCGGGAGAGGGCGCTTGTTGGGCGACAGGTGATTGGCCAGGGCCGACGGCGGGGGACAGTCGGTGTCCGGTTTGCTGACCGGAGGCTTCAGCTTCAGGTAGGCATTTTCTGGAGGAAAAGAAAAAGGAACATGGGAACATTGGAGTAAACCCAAGATGAATTAACAAACAAACAAAAACGAAGCAAGCAACCAACCAACCAAACATGAAACAGAAATGCGCATACGCACGCAGTGTATATGATAATGGCAGCGGCAATATTAATAAGTAATAGGGTCGCCACGAATGACACAGCTGGCCCCATCGTAAGGAAATAAATCTGAGAAAGACAATAAGAAAAGGCGGGGGGGT
>CM031620.1:7667370-7669014 GCA_018398815.1 Conus ventricosus | reverse complement strand
TTTTTACGATAGGAGAAATGGATTGTCATCTTTTTTCCCCCAGGCTAAAAATTAGGAAAGGGGGGGTACTTTTTTTTTCATTGGACTTGCCCAGTTGGGGGGAAAAGGGGGGCAGTGGGAGAGAGAGAGGGGAGAGAGGAGGAGGAGGAGGTAAAACTAGGCCACTGCCCGTGTCAACATAACAAAAGGGTTGGGTAGCCCAAAAAAATCAGAAAAAAGCCCCCCCCTGTATGTAACTAAATGTCAAACAGCACCTTAAAAACATCTGCACTCAGTGGGTCACGCAGTTTGTTTTTTTTCATCTTTACTGTCTTTCCGCGCGCACACACAACAGACACACCCCCAGAAACACACCACAAGAACACACAAAAACCACACACCACACACAAAACCCCAAACCCACACCCCACACACACCACCACACACACACACACACACACACGCGCGCGCCGCGCGGCGCACGCGACAATTAAAGATCAGATCGGGTTCACAAACACATGAAATAGACAACTTTTTGTTTTTGGCTGATTTAAGGGGGGGAAAAAAACTAAATATTATTTTTTGCATCATGACACCACAAACACCACACCCAACACCACGCACCGCCCGTTTCTCTTTCTAAAACCCACACACACCACAAACCACACAAAAAACCACACCCCCTCTCTCTCTCTCTCTTCCACACAACACAACCACCACAAAAAACCCAACACACACACACCACACACCACACACCAACACACACACACCATTCCACTTTCACAGGTCTGTACGTATGATCCAGCGGAAACGCTACAAGATGCACAGTGACCCACCGCTCTTCACTTTGTTTTTCTCTTAATACAAATTTCGAAACCATTCGTTAAAATGCACCCAACCCTGGGACATTTTTCTTCTTTTTTTTTTTTCGCTTGGGGGAAAACGGTGGTTTTCAAGCGACGTGCACGTGAAAAAGATTTAAAATGTGGTAACGCTCGCGAAAATTTTGTGTTCATGGATGCTATCAGAAAATTATAATTTTTTTCGAATCTCGCCGTTCGGAAAAAAGGACGCAAAATACCTTAGAACATTTTTTGGTTTTATGGGTTTATATGTTAAAAAAAAAAAAAGACACCCCAAAATCTGTCATGTTTTTTTTCTTTAAAAATTTTTTTTTTTTTTAACGAATTTTACACTGTTAACAGTGGTAGATAACTCGGCCCCTCCCCCAAAAACAAACAAAATAAAAAAGCTAAAAAAAAATCACAAAAAAAAACGTCATTTGATGTATGGGCTTTACCTCATTGGCATGGAAATCTGAGTCGTTTTTTTTTTTTTAATTCTGAAAAAAAACTTTTTTGCATTTCGTTAGTTTTTCCCTATCGGAAACCCAAAACCCGTAGCGAATTAAGGGTAATACTGATGAAACCCAATTTTTTTTAACCACGATGAGAAAAATCATATAGCATCTTATTATTTTTTGCGTTGTCAGGTATAATTAATGAAACGTAACTATTACTAGATGCGTTTATATAAATGTACGTTTTAAAAGGGGAAAGTTTTTTATTTTGGGGCAGGGCGGTTTTTTTTGTTTTTGTTTTTTTGTGGTTTTTTTTTAAATTAAAAAATCGGGAATTCCCATTTAGCGCAAACAATTTTTTTTTT
>CM031620.1:7649870-7662370 GCA_018398815.1 Conus ventricosus | reverse complement strand
TTTTCCCCTTTTCCCTTTTTTTTTCCTTTCATTTCCCCGCAGAACCCTTTCCCTTCTTTGTCTCTCCTTCGTTCCCCCTTCCCCAAAATCTCACGGCTTTCCTTTAAAAACCCTTTGGGTCCCCCGGGGCAGAATTGGCAGTAATTTTTAACCGACGCCCGTTTTTTTTCCCTCTTAAATTCCTTTGGGATTTCCCCAAATCTCCCCTTTAACGGCCTAAAAATCCTTTCTTTTTTTTTCTTTTTTTTTTTCTTTTTTTTTTTCTTAATTCAACCCACTCCCCACCCTTTTTTCCCTTCCCCTCTCCCTTTCCTCGTGTTCCAAAAATTGGCCGTTCGTTCCCCCCCTATCCCGGCTCCTCCCCTCCGAAATTTTCCCTCCCTCTTGTTTTCCTTGGTTACCTCCTCCCCCAAAAATAGGAATCCCTTTTCCCAAAATTCCGGGTAGCCCAAGGGCGAGAATTTTCTTTTTTTAACCCTGGGCCTTGGGCCCCCCCCAAATTAAACCCCCCCTTTCCTTGGTTTTAAACAGCCCGTATCACGTAAGCCACCCCGGGGTTTAATTGGCAAAAATTTTGGCCTTTACCCCCCCACACATCCCCCCCCTCCCTTTTAGGGGCTTCGAAAATTTTTAAAGGGTTGAACTTTGACCAAAAAACAAAACCTTGTCCGAGGGGCGCCCTTTGTGAGTTGGGAATAGTTTTTTTAAATTTTGGGGTGGGGGGCTTTCGAGAACTCGTATGAAAATCGGGGGTGGCAAAATTTTTGGGTTTGGGGTTTAACCTTGGCTTGTTTAAAAGGGGAAACCCCCGGCCGGGGGGTTTGGTGGGGGCCAAATATTTTTTTTGGGGCCCAACAACCGGGACCCAGGACGGGTTTTTTTGCCCGAAATTTCCCCCAAAAGGGTTAAAGGCTTTGTTCCAAGGGTTACCAAAAAAAAACCCCCAACCGAATTTGTTACAAAACAGCTACACGGAAATTTTTTGGGAAAAAAAACTTTACAACAAACGGTTTTAATTAAAAAAATATACCTTTAAGTGAATACCACCCAATGAGTTATCATTGACGGGCGCCCTTGCTTTAATTTCAACCCCTTTTTAAAACAACCTCTTGGCGCACCTAGGGCAATTCCCCTACCTGCGATTTGACATTTTCTCCTTTTTCACAATTCTTATGAAAAGCAAAATATAAAAGGGATCACGACCATGACACTTCATGAGGAATTCCCATCCTCACTTTTTGGCAAATAATGCTTCATTTCACAAGCCCTGAATGCCCCCAAGAAATAACTACTTTTCCCCATGAACAAGTCCACAAAGAAAATATGAACAAAGCCAAGGGGGGAAAGAACCCAACCCAACCAAAAATAACTGAAAACAACACATTTTAAATCAAAAAAAGGCACCCCGGAAGACTGATTTCCCCCTTTGAGTTGCAGCTTGCTAAAAAACGCCCTTAAATAGTCAGCTCCGACATTCTTTCGACCGGGAATGTACGGGCCCCGGGAAACCTTAAAAGGGCCCTGCAGTCCCCTTCCCCCCACCGCAGCCCCCCTGCTGTTTTTCAGCGGGCCCTCCTAAAGAACTTGATTTGGGGGGGAAAACAGTCTCTATCGGGAACCCCCTTTCCCTACAAGAATTTGTGAAATTTCCCCCGGGCCCCCAAACAAAAACCCCAAAACACTCCTTCCCCTATTTTTTTCGAACCCTTCTTCACACTTTGTCAATTTCCCCTGCTACAAACCTCAAAAGGAAACTCGACCCCTTCATGCCCTGCAAAAATACGGGCACCTTTTCCCAACCACCTGTGCTTTCTGTCCGCAACAAAAATTTTTTGGGAAAATATCGGGAAGCTTCAAGATGGGGGGGGAAAACCAATTCTTTCCAACCCCGGGTCTGCAGGGGTTTTTCTTTTCACGTCTGACCACTCGCCCAAACTGCCTTTTTCCCCTCCCTTTAAAACCAAATCACTGAGAGGACTCGTGTTTGCTGCGAATTTTTGGAAACAAACCCCCCTATAAAAAACCAAATAAAACCTAGGGGAACTCCTAAACTTCTTTTTTGGTTTTTGGGTCTCCCTAAAATTCATCATCTTCTCCCCCTTTTTCCCTTTCCCGGTTTTGCTTTTGTCGCCCTGACAACAAAACCTAGGAACCCAGGTTTAAAAAACCAAAACCGGGTCACTTTTTGGTTTTGGCTGTAGATTGCTTTCTAAAAAACCTCTCAAAACTCCCTCCTAGCTCCCCCTCATATGCCCCCCCATGTCTGGGTTTCTATCAAATGTCATCCTTTAAATTTCACAACGCCTTCCAATCCCGCAATAACTTCCTCATCACCGAGGGGGAAAAAGACGCAGGTCCCGTTCCCCATCCCAAAAAAGGAAGTACCGCCACGGTATAGCCCCATAGGATTGGAAAAAGGCTTGACCCTTTGAAGTCCTCACTAAAGGCTATTTGCCAGAAACCCCTTGCTCAAAAAACTATCCGGTTTGAAATACTGGCTTTTTTGGCTTTTTGGGCAAATCTGACGAACAGGTCTTCCATGATGGGTATGACCTCTGCATCTCCCTTTGGGTGACTTTTCAGTGGGACGTCTATATTCGACACAGAATCGATGCTAAACCTGATTTTTTCCTCACTAAACACAGGTGCACTATACAAATGTTTTTGGAGGGTTTCCCAATCCCCCAAGGTCCAACATTTTTTTCCTACCTCCTCCCGTCACTTGCTTGGGGGCCCAAAAGGGGGATGGGGTTAGTTTTCCCACTTTAACGGGTTTTTGCGATTTTAAACTCCCCCGTACATGTTTTCCTAGATTGCCCTTCCTGGTTTTTTTTCAGTCGGGGACGCCCTATACGGGTTCTGGGAAGCCCCCTAACTTTTCCTCCCTTTTCCCTATTTTCTACCCTTCATAATTGACAAAAATCCCTGAATGACTCTTCCCCCGGGAAACCCGGGCAACAAAACCCTCCCCTTTTCTTCTGCGGGGGTCCCTTCCCCTTTCCATCAATGATTGCTGCTGCCCTATGGTTTATTCTCACCTTGAAAATTTTTTTGCGGGGGCAAATTTGCTTTGGAAAAAATTTTTGGGTTTTTCCCATTCACAACGTTTGGGTTAGCCCCTAAACTCCTTTTCAATGAGGGTTTGAATGGCCCCTTTCCCCAATGCATCAGAAAGCTTGTTGTGAAAGGGGGAAAGCAGAAACCCAGGACTTTATCTCCCCCCTTGAGGAATTGCTTCCTCACCTTCCTGCCCTATTGCTTCTTCTAAACGACCCTAGGCTCCTGCAAACCCCCCTTTTGGAAACCTTACATTTCTCCTCAGCCTATTGCTAGGCCCCCCACTACGATAAGTGGTTTTTGACCTTTTCCGGCCCCTTTTTCCCTCCGGGACCACAGCTCTTTGAGAATGCACACGGGCCCCCAAAACGCCCGCCCTACAGCAGCCCCAAAGGGCCCGAAAAGCCTGTGCTTTCCTGAGGGGTTTCCCCTGTAGGCGAACAGGGCCCCCAGGAATGAAGCGGCCCCCAATCTGCGGCCTTTTCCCACAGAGTTTCTTTAAGATGCCCTTCAGCCCCACCAATGAATCTCTCCCCCAAGCCATTGCATTGGGGATAAAAATTGGGGAATAAAAGCTGTGTGATCCCTCCAGCCGTTAAACCCTCCCTCATCACGCCTGATTAAAACTGTGACCCTCTGTCACTGAGAATTTGGGGAACGGCACCCCATTTCGAAAAAAAATTTCAAACCAAACCCTTTCGGGGCGACCTGCGGGGTATCTACGCCTTTCAATGCAACTGTATTTGGGAATTTTGGACTTGGGTATTCCACACGCCCCAACACATCCCTGTCCCCACCCTTTTGAACGGGGCGCAATTTTTCCAAAAATTTTCAAGGGCCCCACCCTCCAAATGGGTTTTAAATTTAAAAGGGGGGCTTTTTTTAAGGGGTGCCTTCCCTTCCCCCCCCTCTTTGGGCTGACCTTTGACACACGCCCACATACATGAAAACGCTTGAAAGTCTGCCATTCCCCCGGGCCCAATAAAAATCATCGAAAAATTCCCCCCGCTGTTTTGCGGGTGCCAGTTTTAACCCCCCAAAGACGACCGGACCCACTGAAAAGAAAAGTGGGGGGGGGGGGGCAGAAAACCCTTTCGGGTTACCTTCAAAACGAGTGGTCCCCTTTCCCTGTTTTCCCCTTGGTGAACACTCGGTACAACCCCCCCGCCTTTCACAAAAATTCTGTCTCACCTCCTCAAACCACCTGATTCTCTCCACCTCTTGCCAACTCCCAAGACTTCAGGGGGGGGGGAAAGGGGAAGGGTCTTTTTCCCCGTGGGGTGCCCAAACCCCATCAGGCGAAAACATCAAGGCCCGACTTCCTTGCCGGAAGCTAACGGTTTATCAAACCCTTTTTCCCCCTTTTGCTCCTTTTTTGAAACTGCTGCCCCCCGTACAGTCAAAAACCCCAGGAACCCCTGGATCCTTTTCACCGGAATATTTTTCCCAAAGAACAAATCATAAGGGGTTTTTTCCATCACCTTTCAGACAAAATCGCCCGAGAATAAGGGGTACGTACCCTTTTAACTTAGCAACTGGAAACCCCTTTAATTTTCCATCGAATTTGAGTAAAAGGTCTGGGTTTGCCCTGTCAAAAAACCCCTTTTTCTCGACCACGTTTTTCTAACACACCACATGAACAACCAGTGTCTCGTAACACTTTCCCCCCTCGCTGGGCCCAAACCACCCTTCTTTCCCCTGGGAACGAACCCCTCAGCCCCAGTGCCCTCCAAACCCTGACAAATACTGCTTTTCCAGTGCTAGCCAAGGGTGCACTCCACCCCTTAAAACTGAAACCCTTTTTGGGTTTCCCCCAGGTTTGTTTCCCCTTTGGGGACCCTTAACGACTTTTGCAAGGCGCTGCCTTCTTGGGAAACCTTCATTCGACAATTTTCCCCCGCCACATGTCCCCTTTCCCGGACAAATTTTAAACACCTAATTCCCCCTTTTCCCTTTCCCTTTTGCCCCACCACTGGGTTTTTCAGACCCTTTTCAGGAAACCCCTATTTTCCCCTTTCATTTTTCTCACCTTGCCCAGCCCTGTTTCCCCTGCAAACCCTTTGTGCCCAAACGTGCCTCTCTATACACCCCGGGGAACTTCAACAACTCCCCGCTGTCCCTGGCTGGCTCCCCTTTCCCAAAAGTATAGTTTCCTTTAGGGCCGCAACCCGCAAAATTGTTTTTTTCCATAACTAGCTCTTTCAATTTTAGGGGAACCCTTTTTTTGTACCACTCAACTCAAACCCATTTAACCAAAAAAGTGATCAAACTGCACCAAAACTGAGTGTAAAGTTTCCCCCTGCTTGCAACTAGCTGAACGAAATTTCTTTCTGAATCCTTCCTTTTGTGGGGGCAAATCCCTTCAAACAACGACTTCCTTCACGGCACCAAAATCCCCCTTGTTTCTCTTCCGGGAACGGGGAGTGAAAAAACTTTAATGCCTTCCAGTCAATAGCGCTGACAAAAAAAAAATTCCCACTTTTTTTCTGAAAGGGCCCAAACCCTTTTTAAAATGGTCCAAAAGTTTCAAAAGCTATGTATGCGTCCCCAAACAACTTTTCCTTCAGAAATTTTTGGGAACTTTGTCGGGGGGCGTAACTGCTCACAGAGTCACTGGAAAAAAAAACTACCCTTTTTCGTGGTCCCCTTTGTATTTTTACTCGTTCAAACTCTAAAAAAAAAATTTTTAAACTTTCTTTTCCTGCTTCATTCTTTTTGTTTCCCCTTGGGGGCTTCCCTTTTTCTTTCTGTTTTCCCGTTTCCCCGATTTTGCCTGAACCTTAACCTTTTTGTTTCTTTTTTTTCTACCGGACACGTCCTTTTTCCCCTCGCTCATTTCCCCTTTTCCCCTCTTTTTTCGGTTTTTAACGAATTCTCGCAACTCTTCCCCGGTACCAAAAACACAGCGCCCCTTTAAAGTTGTTCAATAGGGGTGTTTCCCTTTTTTTCCGCCATTTTAAAAACTTCTTTTTTTTTTTTTTTTTTTTAAAAAGAATTTTTTTAAACCCCGACACCAAACCCGGGGGTTACCCACACAAAATTTACGTAATAAACGCAAACCTAAGAATGAAAAAAATTTCTTGGGAACAACGTAATTATTTTTTTTAAGACGCCCGCGCCTGACCCAAATATTTAGAAGGGAATTTTAAAAGGCAAACTGTGCGAAAAAAGTACTCTGGGCTGAAATGCCAAACCTAGTAAAACAAACTTTGGGAACAAAGCCAACCTAGATTTTAAATATCTTGGGAAAATTCATTTAAAAAAAACAAACCCCTTTTCTTAAAGGAAATTTCCCAAACTTTAAACCCACCCGCTTCCCTCTCTGAAATTTTAACAATTTAAAAAAAATTTGGGGGAAGAAAACCGGCAGGCTTCCCCCAATAAATTTTCAACCTCGGGTTATGTCCGTGGAGGGAAAGGGAACAAGCACAGCCCAAACACACTCACAGCTGCTTAAAGTCTCTTTTATAAATAAAAAATTCGTCCCCATTTAAAACCACTAGTAAAACTATAAAATTTAAAAACACAGATCAAAAACAACATCAATGCTTAAAGGAATCAAAAAAAATAAAACATTCTCCTTTCCCCCAACTTCAAAAAAATCAATTTTTCAAAAAATCATTAACTAACCCCGGGGATTTAAAAAGATTTCTACATTTCCCCGGCCAGGTTAATTTTAAATATTCCAGAAACACTGTTTTTTTTCTTTTCCTTTTTTTTTCTTTTCACTGTCATTTACCAAAACACGACACAACTGTTTGGCCCTGGGCAGGTTAACGCTAGCACCCGGCGTTGGGACTGCCGGGGAACCCGGCCGGTTAACCGCTGGGACTGGCGTTTTGGGCTGGGGGTTCTGCAAAAACGAAGTGACCTGCCAAAGGAAAGGGTCGAACCCCCGGTTTAGAAAGGAACATGGCCCATTTAACCTCCCATCTGTTTTTCCTTTCTTTTCCTGCATTAAAAGCAAAGCAAAACCCCTCTCTCTCCTTCTAGTCTTGGGTCTAAACAAATGGACATTTGGGTTTTCTTTTTTTTTTTTTTTTTTTTTTTTCTTTTTTTTTTTTTATTAGTTTTGCAACTCTCACCCCTCCACCTCTCCCTTATTTCCTTTCCCTGCAGACTATATCCCCAATGGTAATGCCTCAACTTTGGGTTTTCCTTCCCCTCCTCCCCTCAAAACCCCTCATCTCTCCTGCAGAACCTCTTCCTCTCCCCTCGGGCCCCTTCGTTTTCCCCCTCCCTCACTCACGCAAATTTCCTTTAAACCCCTAACTCCGTGTCCAAGGGGGAGTACCCCTTGGCAGAAATTTTTTCCGCCTCGTACCCGAAGTTTTCTCCCTCTAATTCCATTGGGGGATTCAAATCATGCCATCACGCCAAAACGCCTTTTTCCTGTGGGGTCAATTTGGGCATTTAATTGAAATTTTGGGGTTATTTCACCCCCACCACACACTACCCTTTTCCCTCTCCCTTTTCGGCGACCCTCGTAAATTGGCTAATCAGTCTGATCCAGGCGCGAAAAACCCCGTTTTGACCAACATCGGGCGCGGTTTACTACTTTGTCTGACTGGCTGGGCCGTCAAACCCTCCCCCGTAGAGGGTTTGGATTAGTCTCCTCGTGTGCCTAAATTTGGGCCCATGAGTTCCCGAACCGGCGTCGAGACCGTTTTAACCAGACAACGAGGCTCGGGGGGGCCCCCAAATTAGTCCCCTTTTGGCTGGAAAAGACCGTTCCGGAAGCCTCTCCGGCTATGCTTTAAATTGGGGTGGACCCACACATGGGCCGTCTGCCTAGCGCTCAGAATATTTAGTTTTTAGCTATTTCCAAAAAAACCTGGACCCCCGACTTTTTGTTTATTTTTTTTTTTTCCCTGACAAACCCATTCCGTAGACAGGGGGCAGACCCACAAACCCAATTTTGACGAGAGGAAAGAGATGAGTACCTTTTAAACCTTTTCCCCACGTCGCCAAAAATTTTTTGCGCTGAACTTTGGGGTTCAGAAACCCCTGCTTTTTCTAAGAAGGAATAACCCCCCCCTACCCGTGTGTTTTACAGAAAACCCAAAGGTTTTTTTATAGGGGCAAACCCCCCCGTACGCCTGGGTGTACATTTAAACCCCTGGTTTTTGTATAGGGGGCAAATCCCCCGCCGTACGCCGTGGGTGTACAGTAACCCAAAAGTTTTTGTGTAGGAACAACCCCTCGCCTGCGCCGTGGGTTTCAGTAACCCCCTTGGTTTTTTTTAAAGGGAAAATAACCCCTCGCCGTGCGCCGTGGGTGAAATAACCCATGGTTTTTGGTAGGAACTAACCCCTCGCCGAACCCGAGGGTGTAAGTAAAACCCATGGTTTTTGTGTAGGAGCTAACCCCTCGCCGTACGCCGTGGGTGTACAGTAACCCATGGTTTTTCTCGAGGAAGTAAGACCTTGCCGTACGTCATGCAAATTTGACTTCTATGAGATGAGAGTCTTGCTACTTGCGTCAAAACGGTTGTTCGTTGTGTTGTTTCTCGGTGAATAACTGTGCACAGGCGGCCGCATGAATGTGCGTTTATCTGTGTGTGTGCATATGAGCATTATTGCATGTTTGTGCGAGAGAGAAAGAGAAACAGAGAGAGAGAGAGAGAGAAAGTGTGTGTGTGTATGTGCATGCATGGAAAGACATATTAATATATAATATATATATATATATATATATATATATATATATTAAATATATAATATATATATATAATATATTATATATTATATATATGAGCTATGCTATATAGTACACCGCGCACGGGCCCGCGCGTGTGTGTGTATTGGTAAAACATTAGAAATACTTGATCCTTTGTCAGTATGACGTTTCCTAGAATGTGCAACATACCAAGGCCTACGTGTTTTTTTTTTTGTGTGTTTTTTTTAAAATACGTAATGTTACTTTGCATCATTTTGATTATGACGTACATTGCTCACACTTGGCAGTACGCTGATTATGACGTACATTGCTCACACTTGGCAGTACGCGCCCCGCTCAGGAAGAAAGCCGCAAGGAATTTCTTACCAACGCGACTCTTATCTCTCTGTAGCAAGCACGCGTGACGTCACATCCATAGCGTGTGGCGCGCAAGCTTTGTAAGTATGGGTGGCCCCACACCCACGGCGTACGGCGTGCAAGGTTTATTCTTTGGTAGTATGGGTGTTCTCACACCCACGACGTACTGGGACATTAATTGTTTAATTATTTCTTTGTTTATGTATAAAAACAAAATAATTTTCAGTTGATATGTAGTATAATATATTAGGGACAAAGTCATGAAATTAAGTGGAAGTGGCTTCAAAATTACTAGAGTTACAGAGCAAAAAACACGTGTCTGTGTCTGGGTGATTTCACACCCACGGAGTACGGGAAAGTTAGGCACAATAGCAAGCGAAAGTCGAAGACACTATTCCTGTCTCCTCTGCATCTGTGGAAAAGACAAGTAGCGTGAGGCTGTTCCAGGTTCACTTTCACTTTCATGAAGGTCAGCCGACTCCTTTAGGGCTGTTGATATTAAGAAAAGACAGTCATATTTGCATGGGAGAAAAAAAAAAAGATTTCCATACAGCGTATTGAACAATTTCACAACCTGGTGATTTAAATGTTACTACCCGTCAGGCCGCGTTGAGTGCATCGGGCATTCTACTTAGTTTGTCGGGTCAAGATTAAAAAAAAAGTTTGAAATTATTCAGGAAAATTCTAGGCGAGAAAATGCAAGGCAAAGAGTTACGCGTCTTTCATCTTTTCTTTACGGGAGCGCCATTTTTTTTTCTTTTTTTCTTTTTTCTTCTTTAACTTAACAAACTAAAACAGGGAGTAAAAACCCAGGTAAGGCACTAACTGCGAGAGTGCGGAGCTCCGCCATTACATTGCTTTTCCACCAAGGGAAGTAACAGCACATATTGAGTGAAAGAATTACTTCCCACGTGCTTTTTATGACTGGACATGGAAAATACCAATCGTCAATGTTTATAACCGCCGAAACTTGCTACTGTATGAAATTATATGAATTCACAGACAGTTACCAATCCATAAAGAGTAAATTCACGTTTGTTAATGCTCGGTGGAAATGTTGTAAATTACCTTACTAACGGATCCAGGATCGGTTGTTTGTTCCGGATCAGCATTACGGATCCACATCAAACTTACAGGATCGTCCGTGGACTCTATCATCTTTTCCATCAAATTTGGTGGAGATCATATCAGGAGTTTTCTGCGCAACGTTACTGACAGCCGGACGGACAGACGAACAAGCGGGCGGAGGCGAACACTCTAACCTCCGGACGGAGTACCAAAGCGGACACGACCCGGAAAGCGCCACCAAGCCGATTTGGGAAATGGCTGACACGTACGTGTTTAGCGCGTCCTTTCCTCTAATTCTGGAGTGCCACCTGCAGGCGCCATACACCCCGGGTCAACGGAGCGCGAAGACAGTGTTCGGGGCGTAGGGCCACGCAGTAAACCTGAGAGAGAGAAGAGAGAGAGAGAGAGAGAGAGAGAGGGGAGAGAGAGAGAGACGACCGCCCAGACAGACAGACAGACAGACAGACAGACAAGACAGGGACAAGAGGGACAGAAAGAACGAGAGGAGAGACAGAGAGAGAGACACAGAGAGAGAGAGAAGACAGAGAGAGAGAGGGGAGAGAGAAGAGAGAGAGAGAGAGAAGAGAAGAGACAGACAGACAGAGACAGAAGGGACGATAGAGAGTGAGAGACACAGAGAGAGAGAGACACAGGAGAGACAGACGACAAAAGAGATTGAAGAGACAGAGAGAGACAGAGTGGCAGAGACAGAGAGTGACAGAGAGAGACAGAGACAGAGAGAGAGAGAGGAGAGAGAGAGGAGAGAGAGAGGGGGGGGGGGGGGAATAACACACGCAGCCCGGAGGCAATAAAGCGCGACAATACGACAGCGTGTTTGCAAGCTTTCACAACAACATTCGTGGAGAAGGAGGTTTTGTGTGTGTGTGCTCCTCTCTTCTTTTTTTAAAATCTTTTTTTTTTTAATCCCGACGTTGAAAAGCCTTTTCTTTCCGCCGGTGGGTGTGGTATCTTGTCTACTCCATTTTTCTTTAAAAGCGTGCCAGTAACCGGATTTTGGGCTTTCCGATACCTTAAACACCGGGTGCTTTTTGTGCGTTTGTCCCAAATTGGGACCCGGAAACCCTCAGTTGGTAGAGCGGCCTGACTCGTAATCTTGGTGACCCTGGGGTTGCGGGTTCAAACCCCTCCGCCGGGCGTTTCGGTACAGGGGAAATTTTTCCCTCGGAGTTAAACATTGGTTCGGATTTCCATTTCCCATAACAGTCCTTCGAATGAGCCCATAAACCGAGGTTCCGGGGTGTGAACGCACGCATAACATCTTGCATACCGTAAAAACCCCATCACCAACTTTCGGAACAGTAGGCCAGTTTGGACGTGGTAAGGATGACACTTACACATAGCATGCACCCTGCGTGAGAAATGGCAAGAAAGAAGGAAGTAAGGAAAATGAGTGAAACGATATTGAACGATACTGACGGATGACACGGGAAACGACTGAATGAAGCGCCAGCTGGCAGTCTTCAGTCGGCACTACCCAGGTAGGCAGCCCGTTGTGTAAACGAGTGTATGATTGTAAAGCCGCTTAGAGCTTGGCCTCTAGCCGAGAATAGGCGCTATAAAGTATTCATTATTATTAAATTTTTATTATTATTTATTATTTTATTAAATTGCTGTTTTCGTCCAACCTGACCCCAAAAACCTACTGTCAAAGCACCCACGACATCTCACGCTCCACAAAATACACCACGACACTCTACTGATCCACAACTAACCACGACCCAAAATCTACTGCTCCACAACTACACCACGACATCTCTAAATGCTCCACAACCTACACCACGACATCTCTACTGCTCCACAACACACCCACACATCCCCTAAAGCTAAACCAACTACACCACGACATCTCAAACTGCTCCACAACAACCCCCACGACATCTCAAAGCACCACAACTACACCACGACATCTCCTACTGCCAACAACTACACCACGACATTTTCTACTGCTCCAAAAACTACACCAGACTCATCTTACGCTCCACAAAATACACCCCTGACAATCTCTTTCTGCTACCACAACTACACCAGGTCATCTCTACTGCTCCACAACTACACGCCACCGTTACCACTACTCCGTTACCCCCTTTGTCTTCCGGCCCCCATAGCATCTCAGGAGAGGAACTGAAAGCCCCGCCCCTCTGGGGCCCATAAACATGCCCAGGAGTGGATGAAGCTGGGGAAAGGCCCCCACTCATAGCTGCCCAGGGGGAAAATTGGAGGGGGACTGAAGGCACCCCTACATTAGCATGCCCAAAGAGGTTGGTGAAAAAGGGTTTGGGATGAACCCCTTTTCCCTGAAGAGCCCCCTCCCCAAAGAC
>CM031620.1:7624341-7629341 GCA_018398815.1 Conus ventricosus | reverse complement strand
CGCACGCACACGTACGCACGCAAGCACGCGTGCGCTCGCGCCCATGCATGCATGCGCGTGCGCGCGCGCACACACACACTCTCTCTCTCTCTCTCTCTCTCTCTCTCTCTCTCTCTCTCTACACACACACACACACACACACACACACACACACACGGCACGCGCACACTCACACGCACGCTCACACACATACACACACGCGCGCGCGCGCGCACACACACACACTTTACGCATGCAAATGCTGTATGTGATTTGTTTGATGACGAGACATCTTTGCAATGCACCGTTATGTTCCGATGAAATAGTTGTCATGTAAATACCAGTAAGATATCCAAAGAAATCTAGCGTGATTCAAATGACATCTTATTTCACCATGATAAGACAGACCTGGGTTATTCTGACACAGAGAAGTACTGCCAGTGGCAGTACTTTTCTGGGTCCACTGGCAGTACTTCTCTGGGTCCACTTGCAGTACTTCTCTGGGTAATTCTCTGGCAGTATATATACAGACAAAATCTTTTAGCAAGTCACAACATTAATCATTAAGTTTCCTCATTGCCGAGAAGCTTTCATGGCATAACCAAATCCACAATCTCCATGGATGGCGCAGGATTGCTTCCGGCCGGTTGGTTTGTGCGGCAGTTGGGGACAGTACTTCTCTGGGTCCAGTGACAGTACTTCTCTGGGTCCAGTGACAGTACTTCTCTGGGTCCAGTGACAGTACTTCTCTGGGTCCACTGGCAGTACTTCTCTGGGTCCATGGCAGTACTTCTCTGGGTCCAGTGACAGTACTTCTCTGGGTCCAGTGACAGTACTTCTCTGGGTCCAGTGACAGTACTTCTCTGGGTCCAGTGGCAGTACTTCTCTGGGTCCAGTGACACTACTTCTCTGGGTCCAGTGACAGTACTTCTCTGGGTCCAGTGGCAGTACTTCTCTGGGTCCAGTGGCAGTACTTCTCTGGGTCCAATGGCAGTAATTCTCTGGGTCCAATGGCAGTACTTCTCTGGGTCCAGTGGAAGTACTTCTCTGGGTCCAGTGGCAGTACTTCTCTGGGTCCAATGGCAGTACTTCTCTGGGTCCAATGGCAGCACTTCTCTGGGTCCAATGGCAGCACTTCTCTGGGTCCAGTGGCAGTACTTCTCTGGTCATGGCAGTACTCTCTGGGTCCAATGGCAGTACTTCTCTGGGTCCAATGGCAGTACTTCTCTGGGTCCAGTGGCAGTACTTCTCTGGGTCCAATGGCAGCACTTCTCTGGGTCCAGTGGCAGTACTTCTCTGGGTCCAATGGCAGTACTTCTCTGGGTCCAGTGGCATACTTCTCTGGGTCCAATGACAGTACTTCTCTGGGTCCAATGACAGTACTTCTCTGGGTCCAGTGGCAGCACTTCTCTGGGTCCAATGACAGTACTTCACTGGGTCCACTGGCAGGACTTCTCTGGGTTCAGTGGCAGTACTTCACTGGGTCCAGTGGCAGTGGCAGTACTTCTCTGGGTCCAGTGGCAGTACTTCTCTGGGTCCACTGTCAGTACTTCTCTGGGTCCACTGGCTCTTTCGGGCATATGGTTTTCAAGGGCCATCGTTGATAAAAGCGTTTTATTGCATAACCAAATGCAAAACCTTCTCACACATGTGTCGTGTAGTGAATTCCTGTCATTACAGATCTAGTAGATGAACGTTCCCTAGCCAGTGTTTCATTTCACGTTCATTCGGGCTCATTTGGGCCACTGCTTGGTTATGTGGGGGAATATGCTCCGTGCATCCTATTACGACTTTATTCAGTGAACAAACGTACCGTTATGTGTGGGGGAATATGCCCCGTGCATCCTATTACTTTATTCAGTGAACAAACGTACCGTTATGTGGGGGAATATGCTCCGTGCATCCTATTACGACTTTATTCAGTGAACAAACGTACCATTATGTGGGGGAATATGCTCCGTGCATCCTGGGATGACTTTATTCAGTGAACAAACGTACCGTTATGATGATAACCCGCGACAGACACGTTGATTCTTTTGTACGTTTGTATTTGGATTTCTTGCAATACTACATCCGTGTTCATGCCTCGAATACACCACATATATCCGTGTGCACAACGTTATTTTGGAAGCAATTACTTCTCTCATTTTACCAAAAATGTTGGTCAAATGGAACTCTCCCTACTATCTGGAAGAGGACGGTTGTAATACCAGTTCCAAAACAAGGTAAACGTAGATCCGAAATTGGCAGTTATCGTCCAATAGCTTTAACATCGCAAGTTGGTAAGATATTGGAAAAAATTGTTGAACGTCGTATTTTACATTTCTGCGAAAAGAACAATATTATTCCAAACAACCAAGCAGCTTTCAGGAAAGGAAGATGTACAACTGATCATCTGGTCAAAATTACGAATCAAGTTAAAAAACAGTTTTCCAGAAGAAAAAGTACACTTGCTACTTTTTTTGATATTAGAAAAGCTTATGATAGTGTATGGCATGCTCGTCTGCTTTATAAGCTAAAACATATTGGAATTAGTGGAGCAATGTATCAATTTGTAAAATGTTTCTTGTCTGGGAGATCTATTTGTACAAGAATTGGCACATGTTATTCGTCATTCAAGGATATTGATATTGGAATTCCTCAAGGATCTATCATTGCTCCAATTCTTTTTACTATTCTTATTTATGATCTTCCAAACGTTCCATCTAACAATATTCATCTCGTTCAATATGCTGATGACATTGCTATATGGATGAATACAAACGTCAGAAAACAAACAAATAAGAGAGTTATAACACATGTTCAAAAACTATACCAAGTTGAGCTAGATAAGTTAGATTTATACATGAAAGAAAATGGTTTAGAACTTTCGGGAGAAAAGACACAATTAATGCTTTTTATTAATGGTGATACTCCAAAGCATCCTCCTCAGCTTGTTATAAAAGGCAACACTCTTAAATATTCAAAAGCTGTAAAAATTTTAGGAGTCTATTTAACCCCTAAGTTAAAGTGGCGATATCATATTGAACACATAATAAGTAAAGCTAGACAAAGATTAAATTTTCTCAAAATAATTAATGCTCAGTCATGGGGACAAGATACTCAAACACTTTTACACCTTGCTACCAGTTTAATTCGATCGAAATTAACTTATGGTCAAGAGGTTTATTTCTCAGCTCCACGGACGCTGCTAAAAAAATTACAAAGCATAGATAGTAAGGCTGTTAAGTTGTCACTTGGTGTGCCAGTACACACAAATACGCTCAAAACATACATAGCAGCTAATCTGTTAACTCTTGAGGACCAACGGAAGTTGGCCACCGCAAAGTATGTGACTAGATGTCTTTCAGTTTCTAATTCAGTGACAAATGACATTTTTCTTGACTCAAGACAGGATTTCCCGAAAAGAGCGCAAAACATTTCATATCTTCAACCTATTAGAAACTATACTGATGATCTTTTTAAGAGTTGTGATATTGATATTACATCAATTTCAAGTAGTCCCATAATACCCATTATTCCTCAATGGGAGCATATTTCTGCTAGATTTCGATACAGATTATACAACTCTAAAAAAAGAGGATAACATCAATTTTATATCCGTTGAAGCAAAAGAACATGTAGAAAATAAGTATCCGAATCATTTAAAGATTTTTACAGATGGTTCAGTTTTGGAATCATACACAGGGGCTGGATTTGCTATTCCTGCTTTCAAGATAAGAAAGTCATTTTGTCTAGGAAAAGGTTTTTCTGTATATACTGCAGAACTATATGCAATTCTTATGGCCTTATCCTTCATAGCTGATATTGATACTGCGATTTATAGCATTTTACTTTGTGTTGACTCAAAATCTGTTCTTTACAGTCTGCAAAACTGGAATGCAAAAGTTCGAAAAGATTTGATATTTGACGTAAAATACTTAATACATTCAATTATATATAAAGGTATTAATGTAGAATTTTGTTGGATTCCATCTCACTGTGGTATTTGGGGGAATGAAATGGCTGATAGATCAGCGAAAGAAGGAGCTATTAGAAAATATCCTGATAGTCCACTAAAATTAAACTGTTCAAAAAAAGAAACGCAAAATGAAATTTTGCCACCTGGGGTGGACCATACAGTTGAGAACACGCCAAAAACCGGCCCTGATGTATGTCTTGAACGTCGACGTGCTAGGATAACATTGATTCAGGTTGTCACTATGTGCACGTGCGTGTTGTGGGCCAGGTGCGACAGTGCAAACATTGGGTTGTGCTTCTGTTGTTTCGCCTGCAAAGCATGCCCAACTCAGTGGTGAACACACACACACCATGGTCATAGTGCAGTATAAAAGCCGGGTCATTTTGGCAACCGGCAGGCACACCGTACCAAAAAACAGCATGCCACGTTTGAGCCCAGCAGAGAGAGAAAACGCCCTGGGTCGTTTGCAAGTTGGTCAGAGTGCAACTGATGTGGCCCATGCTTTGAATGTCTCCCCCAGTACCATATGCCGACTTTGGACTCGCTTCCAGAGGACAGGGTCATCAGCTGATGCCCCGAGGTCAGGCCGACCTCATATCACAACGCCAGCCCAGGACCGCTTTATACGGCTCAGACATCTCCGCAATCGCTTCCTGCCGGCCTCGTCCACTGTCCAGGCATGCGCTGGTGTCCGTCGCATCTCCGACCAGACTGTCCGGAACAGGCTGCATGCTGCTGGGCTGAGGGCTTACAGGCCCCTACGTGGCAACGTAATGACGGGGCGCCATCGACAGACCAGACTGCAATGGGCTACAACACAGACACTGGACACTGAGGAACCATTGGCGACACGTCTGGTTCTCGGATGAGTCACAGTTTCTGCTGCAGCGCCATGACAGGAGGCGAAGGGTTTACCGCCGGGTTAATGAACGCAACCAGCAGAACTGCGTCGACGAGGCACCTCCGCATGGTGGCGGCAATGTCATGGTATGGGGGGCCATCAGCAACACAGGCAGGAGCCAGCTGGTGCGCGTGGAAGGTCACCTGACAGCCCAGCAGT
>CM031620.1:7614341-7619341 GCA_018398815.1 Conus ventricosus | reverse complement strand
GAGCATCGAATAGTTTAAAGAAAAGTTTGGGAGAAGAGCATCCTATTTTTCTTAGTGTTTTAAGAATCTCGAAGGTGGCTCTCTTGGCTCTAGCGACATGATCATAACCAGTATCGACATCAAAACTAAGTTTAGTTGAGAAAGTAACTCCCAGATATTTATACGAATTGACAACATTTAGTTTATCACTGCCAAAAAACCATTGTTCCTTAACACCTAGAAACCTGCCTTTACGAAATACCATAATCTTACTTTTATCTAGATTGACCTTCAAACTTAAATTCAGTGCACGACTGTAGAGAATATTGATTTGATTTTGTAGACCAGCTATCGTAGATGACATAAGGGCTATATCATCCGCGAAAAAACAGGATAAAAAGTTCAATATCATTAGGAGAAAACTGAACTCCATGTTTACCTTTATAAAATATGTCATGGGCAAGTTCATTGATGAAAATAGAAAACAGAGTAGGCTAAGGAGCAACCCTGTTTGAGACCTTGTAAGCACTGGAAATAGTCAGTATAGGAGTTAACAGATCTGACACATGATTTAATTGAGGAATACATGCTCTTCAAAATGTTCAACATATTACCTTGGACACAATTTCTAAACAGTATATTAAACAATAATCCATGCAGAACTGTGTCAAATGCTTTACTGAAACCAATGTAGGCAACGTAGAATTTTTTGTTTTGTGACAGATGTTTCTCAATACACGCATAGAGCGTGAAAATATGGTCGATGGTGGAAAACGATTTCCTAAAACCTGCTTGAGCATCTGAAATAACCGAGTTGACTTCTAACCAAGTAACCAGACGCTTATTTAGAATATACCCAATAGGTGAAAAGTTTACATAGATTATTGATAAGAGAGATGCCTCGATAATTATTAGTGTTATTTATATCCCCTTTCTTATGTAGTGGGACAATAATGGATTTAGTCCATTCGTCCGGAAAAAACACCATCTCTGAATATTTTATTGAGAAAAATGACAAAAAAGGGAACAACTGCATCTTCTGCAGCTTTTATAACTTCACTAATGAGACCATCTGGACCAGCTGCCTTCCCACACTTGAGACTTTTAATTGCTTTTCTAACCTCCTCAGTAGTAATAACACCGTCTAAGATTGGGTCAGAAACTGCTTCTGGAACCTCAGATGTCAAACATTCCTCAGTCGCAACGACTCCAGTATTTAGTAGGTTATCGAAGTGGTTAAACCATTCAGCCTGTGAAATATCATTCACCATCGGCGACCGTTTACGGTATTTGTTGACCTCAGACCAGAAGGTTTGGGAATCGTTAGCAGCCTTTAACAGAGAGTTAATACGCTCAACTCTAAAATTGTGGCTTTTACAATATTTTAATTGGCCATAATCCCGTCTTAATTGAAGATAAATAAGTCTATCCTGGGAAGTCCAGATTTATTACTGGCAGCGAGTGCTTTTCTAACTTTGACTTTGGTATCCTGACGTTCCTTGTCAAACCAAGAGTCTGTAACTACCCTGGCTTTCAAGGATTTAGTTTGACGCATACAGGCACTAGCATTCATCAAGCACTGTGTAAATTCAGACAATGCTTTGTTAATACATATATCAATCAAACTGGTGGCATATTCAACGTTACACGAGAACAAGTGAGTGGCCTTGTTAGCAACAAAAGCATCAATTTTGTCTCTATTCCAGACAGTGATTTCATCATTAGTGTTAGTGGGTGATGGTGGGGACTGTCTGCCTGAAAGTTCTAACTTAATAGGCATGTGCACAGATTCAATTCTACAACACACAGAGAAACTTTTGACGTTCGGTAATAAGTCGTACGAAATGAGAAAATAGTCTATTACACTAGAACCATGGACAGATATAAAGGTGAAGTCTCCACTGTAACAACCGTGGTTGGATCCATTTACAATACACAAATCAAAACAAGCACACAGGTTTAAGAGGTGTTCACCAAAGCATTAAGTACTGGATCATTTGTTGAACGTGATTTCTTGAAAGGATTAATGGGATGAACTGGATCAGCAAATAAATCGGTCATATCAGGGAAAGCTATTTGGAGGTCTGCTGTTCTAGCATTAAAATCACCACTACATACTATTTGAGCCTGTGGGAAACGACTGTTTAAGTCCATGATGCAACTTTCTAAAGCTTCAATGTGACACACAGAATTTGATGACTGGTAAAACACAGAACCTGTTGGTGGAATATAGACAAAAATGAACAAAATATCATGGTCAACTTTTAGCATATCCTTAGACACTTTTACACAAATGACATGATCGATAGAAACTTCTATGAATTTAATAAATTTATTAAATGTTTTGCTGATTAGTAACAGAAGTCCACCAGATCTGCGACCCATAATTGAATGCTTAAGTGCTTTAGTTCTAAATTTGTCAAAATTCTTAAAGTGATAATCTAAATCAAAGGACTCATGAAGAAATGTTTCAATAAGGCATATGACGTCAAAACTTTGAACGAAATTAGTAAAGTCCGAGTCAGCAAGTTTGCTAGCTAAACCATCAATGTTCCAAGAAACAATTGACAGGCTCTCTACCACTCTATTAGGATGATCATTGACTGTAACGGGCCGGCCACATTCCTATTTGCTAGCGTTGTAGACTGGAGTGTTGATTGGGTTCATCACAGTGAATTTCTCTGTCAGTCTTGTCTGTTTGCTTTTTTCATTGAGTCTAGTTAGTTTGTTTTTGTTTTGTCTGCGTGTAATTGGAGCTTTAGGGGGTGATGGATTAGTGGTTTCATTGACATGGGTTACACTAGTGTTCTTCACTTTGGATTTGGGATGTCCAGGAACAGGAAAAACACCAGCATCGATGTCAGACATTGGCCTGTTATCCGGCGATTTCTCACAGCATGGATAAACAGGACTGCCGAGCTGGGATTTTATGTGACTGTCTACTGAGGGATCGGCGAGACAGGTGTTACCTGGTGTCTGGCTTTCCACGTCACTGGGTATGGCAGGGTGGACAGGGGACCGCTTCTCATCGTTAGGCACTGGGTTAAGACCCAGAATGGTTTCTTGGGGACGCTGCATTGGATCAGGTCGTGTAGGAAGGCATGCAGTCGAAAGGCTGGAAGACATAGGGTTGGGGTTTGGCTGGGGTGTGCGTAAAGCTGAAGAATTGTTACCATGTGGTGTTGTGTTAGAAGGAGCTGCTGCATTGCCTGAAGGAATTACTCCTATTGCCTTGGGAATTGTGGAGTCTGGGCAATCAGGTTCTTTGTCAGGAATCTGCAGATCATTTCTTTCATCTGATACTGGACACAGTCTCACTCCCCATTTGTCAATCACTGTCTTGGTACGTGGTTGACGTTGGGGTTGCGGCAGTTCAGAATTGGTGTTGGTAGGAGTAAAAGAGTTTCCCTGAGATATTGTTGTGCTCATCACGAAGCTGGACTCACTAGGCTTAGGGTTTGGATGCTCGAACGTGGTCCCCTGCTTTCCAGATTCGGCAGTGTTTGGGCGTCCTTGTTTGTGGTTGGTTTGAAGGCCCGGGAAAGCTCTCATATCTGCTGTCCAGGGGAGACTACCTGGGTTGTTGCTGGGAGGTTGCTGTACCTGGGTGCGACGAAAGTTGAGCTCTGGGACTAGCGGCGTAGAATCACGACGATTCGATGGCTCACAGTATCCTTCGGAGTGGGCTGGCTGGCCACAATCAGTTGTGTCAAACAGATTTGTGTTGGTCTGTATTGACTCCCTGTGGTGCATAGTTCTCAATCTGCTGTTCTTAGCACTATGTCGCAGATTCTTTCTGTTGTATACAAGGCGTCCTTTCTGTACATAGACATGTCTTCCCGCATTTCTCTCATCCCTCACAATCTGACTTTGACGGTCAGTAAGGTCAGAGGCGATACGGATTCCTTCACAGCTCGCCAAATCACTTCTACATTCTCTGGCCCTCAGGATGGTCAGCTTATTTCGCCAGCTGAAGAGTCGGACAATGATAGGATGAAAGTATCTGTGATTTCTGTTTCTCTGGCCGAGACGATGTGCATTGTCCACATCGTCTTCAGACCATTTTTTCATGGGAAAGTATCTGTTGAGCAGTTGAACCACTTTCGTCAAGCACTCCTGGTTGTTCTCGTTTTCGCTCTCCAGAACATTGAAGAACCTGAGGTTATTTCGACGTGAGAAGGATTCAACCTTGTCAATTTGGTTCTCCATCTTTTGCGCAGCGTCCGTGAACCAGTCTTTCAAATGCAGTAAACTCCTACATTGTTCATTAAGGGCCGTGAACAGATTAGAAAGGTGGTGCATTTCCTCCCTCAGTTGGACATTTTCTCTTTGAAGAACTTCGTACCATGACTGTAGTTTATCTACTCCATTCCCAGCCACAGAAGGAGGCTGCATTTGGTACCCTGCCAAGGAGAACAGATTTCTGTGAAGTTCGCTTTGGTGGGCAGGGTTTGAACAAAGCACTGGTTCAGGAGCATAGTTGTGGTCATGGTTATAATGATGCTGTTTACTCCCCTGCATCCACTGTGGCCCTGGGTTACTCTCCACGTCCCCACAAGACAAGAGGTACCAGGTGAGCAGAATGGCATGTGCCTCCAGGAAGAACAGACGCCGTAAACTCTCTGCATGGACGATGAGAACGACACGCCATTTGCCCTGTGTGGACCATCTGGAATCATTGAGGAAACGAACTGCTACGGCCCACTGGAGAAAGATCCGCTGATGACCAGCAAGATGGACACCGAGGGAAGAGAAGGGGAGGGTACATGAAGAATGAGAAGAGAAAAGGGGAACAGCACGGCCGCCGAGTCGAGGCGAGTAATATCCACAGGTAATCGGTGAGCAATGATTGACGCTTGAATAGCAAGTTGCTATCAGCACTGTAGCAATGAACACAGTTTTTGCGAGAGAAATAGGCCACAGGAGTTTGATTTGGTAAACCTGTGTTGGGCGTCCCGATTTCTTGCCACCGCGATTCATTCTATTCCCACTGTAGTCTTGATCACTGTTTGCACGTGCAG
>CM031620.1:7574341-7606841 GCA_018398815.1 Conus ventricosus | reverse complement strand
TGTGTGACTATGTGTGTGTCTGTGCCTGTGTGTTTGTGTGAAGGGAAAGCGCTGACTGATAGAAAGGGGGAAAGAGGGATACGATGTGTGTGTGTTGTGTGTGTGTGTGTGTGTGTGTGTGTGTGTGTGTGTGTGTGTGTGTGTGTGTGTGTGACAGAGTTCTGTGTGTGTGAGGGGGAGAGAGAGTGCTTGTGTGTGTGTGTGTGTGTGTGTGTGTGTGTGTGTGTGTGTGTGTGTGTGTGCGTGCGTGCGTGCGTGCGTCGTGCGTGTGTGTGTGTGTGTGTGGTGCGTGTGGAGAGAGAGAGAGAGAAGAGAGAGAGAGAGAGAGACAAAGAGGAACGTAGAGAGAGAGAGAGGGGGGAGACAGAGAGAACAGTGATAGAATTTCAGTCGATAACACCTCTTAAACGAAGCTGTATTTCTGTGCGTGCGTGTATATGACAAGTATGGTACGTACGTGTGTGAGTGTGTGTGCGCTAGTTTGTGTGTGATAAAGGGACAGAGAGATAATAATGGCGGAGGGGTAGTAATAGATTGTAGATGGGTATCACCACATACATGATAGTGTGTGTGTGTGTGTGTGTATGTGTGTGTGTGTGTGTGTGTGTGTGTGTGTGTGTGTGTGTGTGTGTGTGTGTTGTGAGTGTAAATGTGTCATTGATATGTGTGTGTATTCATGTGTGTGTGTGAGCGAGCCGCGCTATCTTACGTGTTCATGTGTGTCTTGATGTGCGTGCGCGAGCTCACGTGAATGTGTGGGAGTTATGATTTAAAACAGAAACTGAAATTCATGTTTTTAACGAGTCGACGTGTTGATGTATCTAACCTTAATACAAAATCAAAAGGATTATAATATTTTTGGATTGAGAAACGACAACAATATCACGAGTCTCCAGGTGGCTTTTTCAGTACAAATATTCCCACCACCCCACCACACTCCCACCCCTCACCTGGAACTTCTGTGCTAGTAAATGGCTTTTTCTGTCCCTCTTGTTGACTTTGCTTTTCTTTTTCTTTACTTTTTTCTTCTTCTTTTTTTAAAATATTTTTTTCCTGTTGGGGGTGGGGGTTTTATCTTTACCGTCGTCTCGTCTTACTGTCTCTTGTCTTTTTTATGTGATGAAACGGTTCTCTTCTTGTTCTTTGTACTCCCAGTTCTTAAGATCAGGGAGTACTTTACAATAGGAACGAAGAAATGCTGCCTCTGTGTGTGTGTGTGTGTGTGTGTTGTGTGTGTGTGTGTGTGTGTGTGTGTGTGTGTGTGTGCCTGTCTGTGTGTGTGTCTGTCCGTCCGTGGTCAAAATGTGTTCCACTCGCCAAGACAGAACTACTGGCCGATCTTTCTGAAAAATTGTATAACGACCCATGACGGTTTTCTTTATGGAAAATCTCAGAAAGTACTTGGCCGATCTTTCTGAAAATTTGTAGGTATCTTCATTATGGGTCACAGATGATGGCCCATGTTTACCAGAATAGACGTTACTAACGGCTGTAACAGCCCCAAACGGTTTTTCCTCTTTATGGAATATCTCACGCGTATTCTAGATAAACTAGGAGTACGTATATATGCTTTGCGCCTTGTTTTTCTTGTGATGAACTACAACTTATGGCCTGACACGAAACTGCACAGTCACTGTCCAGAGTGGACGCCAGTTTTCCACTCGGTGTCACCAGAGTGGACGCCAGTTTTCCACTCGGTGTCACCAGAGTGGACGCCAGTTTCCCACTCAGTGTCACCAGAGTGGACGCCAGTTTTCCACTCGGTGTCACCAGAGTGGACGCCAGTTTCCCACTCAGTGTCACCAGAGTGGACGCCAGTTTTCCTCTCAGTGTCACCAGAGTGGACGCCAGTTTTCCACTCGGTGTCACCAGAGTGGACGCCAGTTTCCCACTCATGTCACCAGAGTGGACGCCAGTTTTCCTCTCAGTGTCACTAGAGTGGACGCCAGTTTTCCACTCGTGTCACCAGAGTGGACGCCAGTTTTCCACTCAGTGTCAAGAGCTGCCCATACGGCTTTTTTTTTAATGTATTCATTTTTATTCATTTATTTATGCATCTATTTGTTTTGACGTTTAAGAGTTTGTCATAAAAAAAATCTCCTTGTAAGAAATAAGGCAGAATGGTGGGCGCTCTCATCACGTTCTTGTTTTACCCGCCTCAGTGACGTCATAAGTTTAGTCACCACATGATAAATTGGTCGTTTTTGCTGGGCTTCTTTTTGCGGATATGACACTTTCAGGATGTGGCCCTTTTTCAGGACGTAATCGTTTTCAGAATGTGAGCTATTTCAGAATGAGTTGTTTTTTTCCGGATGTGATCCCCCCCCCCCCCCCCCCACCCCCCCCCCCCCCCCTTCCCCGGTATACATCTGACGTCCAAAGAAAGACCCGTTTGATGTGCTGGGCTGTGGTAATAAAAGCCAGGAAGATTGTAAAGAATGTTGTGTAGGTGGCGATCACAGTTTTTCTATCTACAGTAACAGTCACTCGTTTTTGAACTCAGATTTTTAACGCACTGGTCTTAAAAACCACAAGCACTTAAAATTCACAAACTAGAAGCCTGATCAATATTTGGTTTTGTTTTTTTTGTGACCAGTTGCCGTGGTGCGGTGGATAGTCGCCACTCGAGGGTCTGGAGGTTGTGGGTTCGATTCCCACCAGGGGCATTGGTTTGTGGGATTCTCGGCCCCGGCCGGCTTCTACCAAGAGTTTGACGTGTTGTGGGCTTGAAAAAAAAACACCGCGGTTTTTAAAATACTTATTGCGGGTTGTTTTGTTTCGGTTGCTAATTTATGGAATGCGCCGTTAAAACTGAGGCTTATGGAGAACCATTTGCCTGAATATCGATGTGAATTCACAGGTCATGTTTTCACACTGTTATAAAACCATACAGTGCAAAAGAACAGTATATCTTGTTTGTGTGTTGATTTTCAATTTTACCGGGGGTGCAGTTCAACAAAAGCTATTAGCTTGCGAACTCAGCAAATGACAAAGAATAGTTCAAATACGTCAGTAATCAGAGTTGCACTTTCTTTAACATTATTGATAATTCAGGAGAAAGTTCAGGTATAAACAAGAAAATAAAATGAGACTACAAACTTTACCCCCATCCATGCCGAGAGTAAAATAGATACATCCTGTAAACTTTGTGTCACTTGGTATTCCAGCTTTGTTAACGTCATATATGATGCTGATATACTCACATATTTTTACCATCGATTCTTTCTTTGACGTCACAGGCCAATGCAGGTTTCTTGAAAGTGTGTCAAAAGCTTTTTAAAATGAGAGAATGATACATGCCCATTTATATTCGAAGAAATTACTTTTGAATGTCTACTAACAAGGCAGACATATGGTCAAGTTTTGAATATCATTTTTTTTTCCTAGAGGCATTCTTGGTTAAATTTTCCCTTTTTGCTGAGAGCGTACTTGGTAATCTTGATCAATTAATTCAGGGTAAACTTGAATTAATCATAGAACCATACAATGAGCTACTCGTACCTTTTTTAAGAAGTCCACCTGTAATTATGTTGAACATTAACATAATTTTTTTAACCAGGGCAATAACAATAGATTTTTTGCCGGTTTCAAGACATTGACCTGTATCAAAGAATACACTGAAGTATTTCACAAGGAAATTCGTCACATCCTCTTCAGCTTTTTTCCCCCGAAACTTCCCCGCTGACGCCATCTTTTCCCGCTGTTTTTCTTTTTGCAGGAGTTTTCTAGGTGACAGCCGCACTGTCCCTTTTAATAATGGATAGATTCAAGGACTCCACGTCATCGTCTTCGTTCAGTGTCATTGTCACCTCTGTCGTTTAAATGATCATTACTGTTAAGGACATTCTCATAACTGTCACTGCTGTCAGTGAAATGGTGCAATCATCAATCGTACCCTGAGAGTGCAAAACACGTCTAGAATTGATGAAACCAGTCTTGAAGAAGAAGAAAAAAAAACTAATTCGTATGACACAACTTACAAATATCCTAATCATTTGAGTCCAGTCAACGCACTCGATTACCCGCTTCAGATGATATCAGTGTACCCTATCTTCTGTCTTGAAAACAATTTCTCACACTCTCTTTAGGTTTATGAAATTCAGCATAATCTTGTTCTTGTTGTTGCAGATTTTTTTTTGTTCGTTTGTATGTTTGTTGTTCGATGATAGCCTCTTTCCTTCCAGTTATTTAAATGTCATATATTCGTAGTCAGATGACTCATATGACTTTTTTTCTCATACAAACCGCTTGTTCTCATTTTCAGTCGTTGAACACACAAAGTATCGAATCCATGTCAACATTTTAAATTTATTGCGTGTTTTGATTCTTCCTTTCTCACGCTGGATTTCGTGTTATTGATGCACTTTTGTGTAAAATCGTCAATTTTCATAACCATTGGTATGTTAGTATCATATTCATTAACACTAGTTGTGACATTACATAACAACAAAATGTATTGCATACAGCTTTAAAATAGAAACGATAAAATACAGATAGCCACAATAGAGCACGCGCGCCGAAACAAGACACATTCACACACACAAAGACAAAACAAACAGCAACAACACACACACACACACACACACACACACACACACACACACACACACACACACACACACACAAGCGCATGCGCGCATTATACATCACATTCACATGTGCGCACGCGCACATGCGCACACCCAATCATACCGTCTCTCTCTCTGTCTCTGTCTGTCTGTGTCTGTATGTCTGTCTGTTCTCTCCCTCTGTCTCCCTCCCACCCCCACCCTTCTGTTTCTCTCTCCGAACATTGAATCACGTATACGCGTGTACTCGCTGATACACAAACCACACACACCTACATACACACACGCACGCGCGCGCAAGAGAAAGAGAGATAACAGACCAAAAGAAAGACGAAGGACGGAGGTACGGCTACGACGTTGCCTCAGACAAAGAGAACAGGAGCAGGTGAGGGGAGGAGGGAGGGAGAGTCAGTAACAGGCGGGGGGGGGGGGGGGGGGGGGATTAAAGAGAGGGAGGTAGGGGTGGGGGGGGGGGGCGACTTGGTAAGTGTGGAGGGGACTGTCAATACAGACAGGACAAACCTGTTTGGGGGACACGTGTGTGTGTGTGGTGTGTGTGTGTGTGTGTGTGTGTGTGTGTGGTGTGTGTTGTGTGTGTGTCCGTGCGTGCGTGGTTTTGTGTTGTGTGTGTGTGTGTGTGTGTGTGTGTGTGTGGTGTTGTGCGGTATGTATGTGTGCGTTCGTGCATGTTTGTGTGTGCGCATATGCATGCGTATGTATGGTGTGTGTATGTCTACGTACCTGTGTGTGTTCGCGGGTAAGGGCGCGCGAGCGAGCGTTTATGTGTACATGTGTCTCTGCGTGTGTTTTTGTCTGTGTCTGTGTGTGTACATGCGTGCTTGAGAGAGAGAGAGAGAGAGAGAGAGGAGAGAGAACGAGAGATGAGTGAGAGAGAGAGAGGGGGAGTGAGTGTGTGTGTGTGTGTTGTGTGTGTGTGTACACAGGCACAGGGACAGAGAGACACATACACACACGCGTTCACGCGCGCGCATACACACACACACACACACACACACACACACATACATACGCGCGCGCGCGCACGTGCTGCGCATGTGTGTGTGTGTGTGTGTGTGTGTGTGTGTGTGTGTGTGTGAAACGTGCGTGTTTGTACATATCAGTCATCTTCGTTGATCCTTCCATCTGTGTGTCTGAGTACACAGTAGATCTGATGTCGGCGCCTATCCTGACGCTTCTGTTTTGTTGTATTTCACTTTATGCTTTGCCACCACATGTTGTTTTCTTTCTTTCGGATGTAACGATTTGGTGCGTGAGGTGGGCGGGGCTAGGTGGAGTTGAAAGGGGGAATGGAGGTGGGAAGGGGTGGGGGTGGGGGGTGGCATGTATACGGTGAAAAGAGGAGGGCCGGAGTTGTTGGCAGGTTAATAGTCATGATAATGTTCACAGTGCTGTTTCAGCGAAATCCTCTCTCTCTCTCTCTCTCTCTCTCTCTCTCTCTCTCTCTCTCTCTCTCTCTCTCTCTCCCACCCCCACCCCCGCCCATTCTCTCTCTCTCTGTCTTT
The DNA here is from genome assembly GCA_018398815.1 of Conus ventricosus. Classification (NCBI taxonomy): domain Eukaryota; kingdom Metazoa; phylum Mollusca; class Gastropoda; order Neogastropoda; family Conidae; genus Conus; species Conus ventricosus. Next base: position 7,600,750 of record CM031620.1, on the reverse strand, counting down.
AAAATCTTGCGCTTCTTCACAAGTGGTTATACACTGAGATGACATCACATTCGAAGTGTGTGTTTCGTACCTTTCTCTATGTATCTTTATCTATTTGCCAAAGTCAGCGCCGGTCTGATGACTGTCTGTCTGTCTGTCATCCTGTCTGTCTGTGTATTTGTCCGTCTGTCTTGTTTGTCTGACTGTTTGTCTTTGTGTCTGTCTCTGTCTGCCTGTCTCTTTCTCTCTCTCTCTCTCTCTCTCTCTCTCTCTCTGTCTCTGTCTCTCTCCCTCCCTCCCCCACCCCTCTCTTTCTGTGTGTGTGTGTGTGTGTGTGTGTGTGGTGTGTGTGTAAAATGACGTGGAGTGGGAGAGAGAGTGGGGGGGGGGGGGGGGAGCGAGGGGGGGGTTGTGTACGTGTGTGCTGGTGTGTATTTGTGCATGTGCAAGACTCTCTCTCTCTCTCTCTCTCTCTCTCTCTTCTCTCTCTCTGCAGAATTGGTGACAAGATAATGGTCATCTCTATTTGCCCTCCCCCTGTCTTCCACCCAACCGTTATCTTCCTGCCCCAGCCCCCATCGCTTCGCCCCGTGTGCTTCCCCCCCCCCCCTACACCTATTATCACCCCTGCCTTCAGAGATTTTCCCCTCCAGATACTCCTGTCTTATTCAAGTCTTAATCTGACTAAAATGCTTGTGAAATACTTTTTTCCATTAAACGCACACCCCTCGGGTTCTCTATAACTCTGTCTTCATGTTCCCAGCTATGTGTCGCATATAAAAGTCATTCCGGACCGGATATGTAGGTATACATAGATGAGTACGTGTATATAATTATATATCTATAAAACGCTTCCGTGAGCTTAGTTGGGACTCTTTAGAGTGAAGAGAATGGCATAGACAGGGGAACGAGTGGGGGGAAAAATTGCCTCTTTTTCACGCATCATTACCTCCCTTGAAAACGGTCTGGTCGTGGCGTGTTGTGATCTCGTGCTGTGGAGGGGCACGTCTCGGGGGCGGCGAGAAGACGGCCGAGACTGTCGTGCTGCAGAGAAGCTGCAGGGGTGCGGATGATCGCTTCTTCATTGCTATCATACTTTTCAACCTCTCTTTAATCCCCCCCCCCCCTCCCCGCCCCCAAATCTTTTCATTGCATTACATGACATAGAGCATGCTGGGGGCTTCGGTTGTTGAATTTGTTCCACTGATGTAAAAAAAAAAAAAAAAAAATTCTCTTAAAACGATTTAGTTGATAGTCACAACTTTAGAACGGTGCGTGTTAAAGGAAACGGTGTGTGTGTGTGTGTGTGGAGGGGGGGGGGGGGGGGGGGTAGCTAGCAAGAGTAGGAAGTGTGAGGTGAATTCATCAGGGCTCGCCGTCACAAACGGGGCGCAATACGTTTAAACTGCACAGTTTGGCGTCGAAATCAAGAAGGAATTAATTCGGAACAGATCACACGTCTTCGTGTTATTTAAAATTAAAAAAAAAAAAAAGCGATGTAAACGTGACAAATCGAAACGAAACGTGTGTAAATGTATCCATTCCAGAACTCTGATATTCTGGTGAGCGAGTTTCGATCCGCTTTCCGCTGGTGACGGGGAGGGTTATTGCCGCTGCCTGATCTAAACGAGGCATGACAGGGCACGGAGCAGCGGGGCACCTTGCGTAACCCCGTAGGTCAGAGTGTATGAGTGGTCGTGTCAGTGGGGTGTTCCTCGGTCGTCTGCTGTCGACTAGTCATCAGCTGGCCTGGTTTGAACGGTGACGTTATACGTGCATTTAGCCTCTGGTGTTTGGCCTCAAGTGTTTTCTGTTGTCTACCTGTCTTGCTCAGGGTGTGTGTGTGTGTGTGTGTGTGTGTGTGTGTGTGTGTGCTTTGGTACATTTTGTTAACGCAGTCAACCACACACACACGCACACACACACACATGTAGTACGCACGTGTGCACGCACGCGCGCGCACACACACACACACACACACAACAACACACACACACACACACACCCACACCACACACACACACACACACACGCACACACGCACGCACGCACAACGCTGACAAACCCGTAGACCATGTAACTCTCGCCATAGCATACCGACACATATGTAAATATTTGCATTTGATAATCCGTAGACACCGACGCAACGCACGTACGCGATGGCGCGCGCGCGCACACACACACACACACACACACACACCACACAACACATACACACATACACGCACGCACGCACGCACGTGCGTAAGAAGCTGCTAATGATACAAGTTTTAGTAGATAATGTGTAGAAGTTCCATGAGCGAAAAAAACACAGTTGAACAAAAGACAGAAGAGGGGTGTGGTGGTGGGGGGGGGGGGGGGTATACCTGTTGTTGTAATTGTGTTATTCTCTGTGCCACTTCAAATCATGACTCCCACGCCGCTCATTCGACTCCTGTACAATCCACCGCCTGGTTTGTCTCGTCACGTCCGGGCACCGCAATCCACAGTCAGGTTGCTAGTGGGCGACCCGTCGGAGGAACCACTGCACTGCTGCCGAGCCACTTCGGTGGCAAGGGTGGTTACCTGGCCTGGTCCAGCATACACAGCATCACACTCACTGGTCAGCATGCACAGCATCACGCTCCTGGTCCAGCATGACAGTCAGTCACGCTCACTGGTCCAGCATACACAGCATCACGCCACTGGTCAGCATACACGCATCACGCTCACGGGTCCGCATGCACAGCATCACGCTCACTGGTCCGCATGCACAGCATCACGCTCACTGGTCCAGCATGCACAGCATCACGCTCACTGGTCCAGCTTACAGCATCACGCTCACTGGGTCCAGCCATACACAGCATCACGCTCATGGTCCAGCATGCACAGCATCACGCTCACTGGTCCAGCATACACGCATCACGCATCACTGGTCAGGCATACAAGCATCACGCTCACTGGTCCAGCATGCACAGCATCACGCTCACTGGTCCAGCATGCACAGCATCACGCTCACTGTGCCCCTGCTGATGACAGCGACTGGTTCGTTGTGGAGTCCCCGTCAGTGAACGGTCCCGTCTTTAGGGGCCACACGTCCGTCTGACGACAGTGTCCGTTAACTGCCAACACAGAGGATGTCCACGTGAACTCACCGAGGACATGGACGAGGGGAAGAAATCAAACCTGAAGTGAGGTTACCAGGAAAGCAGGGTGTGCGTGGTAACAGAATTTGAGACTTTATTATTTTTTTTAAATGTTGATCAGTTAGGATGAAGATGGTGGTAGTTGCTATGGAGTTCCGTTCTGGTGGGGAACTACGTGACCGGGCTGTACCCTACGGTTCCTGTCATAATGTATTTCGTCGTCGACCAGGCCTGAGAGATACAAACGCCTGCAGAGTAGTGTAAAATTTGAGCAACACTGTCAGAGAACCCCCCCCCCCCCCCCCCCCATTAGGTGGATGACACTCGACGAAGTGTTAACCATAGGAGACAGTCAAACATTGCTGGACGGTGTGGTTTCCGTCTTCCCCAAATGTTAACTCATAGCAGACAGTCAGACCCTTGCTGGACGGTGTGGTTTCATTAACCCGAAATGTTAACCCATAGCAGACCAGACAGTCAGACCCTTGCTGGACGGTGTGGTTTCATTAAACCGAAATGTTAACCCATAGCAGACCAGACAGTCAGACCCTTGCTGGACGGTGTGGTTTCATTAACCCGAAATGTTAACCCATAGCAGACCAGACAGTCAGACCCTTGCTGGACGGTGTGGTTTCATTAACCGAAATGTTAACCCATAGCAGACCAGACAGTCAGACCCTTGCTGGACGGTGTGGTTTCATTAACCCGAAATGTTAACCCATAGCAGACCAGGCAGTCAGACCTTGCTGGACGGTGTGGTTTCATTAACCCATAGCAGACCAGACAGTCAGACCCTTGCTGGACGGTGTGGTTTCATTAACCATAGCAGACAGACAGTCAGACCCTTGCTGGACGGTTGTGGTTTCATTAACCCATAGCAGACCAGACAGTCAGACCCTTGCTGGCGCGACGTTGTCTTACAACCAGTCAGACGAACAGAAGAGAGTTCCCCTTTTCATTAACAACTAAACTTTTCCTTAATTTACATACATACTTTTTACTGTGGTTTCTCATAATCACACACGTTCCAATGCAATATATTACTCATGTTCTGGCCAACTCACAAATATTTTGATTTTTAAGGTTGGCCTCAAACGGTGCCACACAAACATCTGTTTGAGCAAATAGAATTCTCTGGTCCTCATAGACTAGGAAACGGTTCTCATGAATAAAGACCTGTCACACGACCAGAAACGTGAACACAGTTCCTGCTACGCACTCAACACTGGGTAAAAGCAAGTTAGGTGTGTGCGTGTGTTGCTCCTCTTTTTTTTTTATATTTAAAAAAAAAATCTTTTCTTTTCTTTATCTGCATTACAATTTCCTCTCTCGCAAGACATGTGTTTCCAGAATGTTTTGCTATTTGTCTATCCCAGATTGATGTTCCAGTAAAGTTTGGCTTCCTAGAAAGTCTTGGGTTTCAAGATTGTTTCACGATTGAAGAACATTCTCTTTGAACACCTGGATTAACCCAGGAGTAACCATTGTCTTTACCAGATGTAGTCAGCCATGACATACCCCCCCCCCCTTCACCCCGCCCGACTTCCCTCCCACACCCCATCCACTTCCCAGTTGTGTGTGTGTGTGGGGGGGGGGGGGGGGGGTAGATGATAGTCTGACGTCTCAAAAGACTCCCTGTTCAACTTGAAGACTTAAGTTTCAGGGTCTTTGTTTTTTTTTTCATTTGTTTATACTTCATCGCCTTCTTGTCAAACATTCCCGCCTTTGAAATTTTGTGTTTCTGGGAGTTTTGTTTTTAATTACTCGATTGACTTCGAAGAGACTGTCGCCTTTTAAAGACCTATGTTTCGGGGATCTGTGTATCCGTGTGTATGTGTGTCGCTAAATCTAGAACTGCTCACTAAAGAATCGTGCATGTTACGTCAAAACATTACGTCATGCTGATGACGCACGTTTTGTTCAAGTGGACCCTGCACTCAGCACGAGCAAATGACACAGCTCTTTCTCACTTCAGGTCTGAGAGTAGATCTATGCGTCGATCAGAAATGGCTGGAGCGCACCACGACGCTGTCACCCGACCCTTCCCCACCTTTACTCCCCCCCCCTCCCCCCCCCCCCCCACACACACCTTCTTCTACTCTAGGGAGAAGGGGGCGGGGGGGGGGGGGGTCTAACTGAACCGTGTAGGATGAACTTTTCACTTAGGCACACACACATTATGTCATCGGCAGCCAGAACAGCGCAAAGAGACTTGGGCTAAAGATGAAAGGAGTGACACGGAGTGCTTTGTAGAAGGGGGAGGAGGGGGGGGGGGGTACCATGAAAAGTGAAGTGAGAGGGGTGGGGGGTGAAGGGGGAGACGAAGGGAGAGGGGGGTAAACGGGGAAGATGGGCACTGAAGAAAGATAACTGTCAACTCATCGTCTCTCCACTGTGCGAGAACTTCAGCTACTCGTCTGCTGCTGCTAGCGCTTGACTGCTTACGTACCTTTGTGTGCTTGTCGTCCCCAAGCGGTGGTGTTTTAGAAGAATTGTATCGACTGAAGCCCTCTCCCCCCCCCCCCCCCCCCCCCCCCCCCTTTGCCTTTTGTCCTGGTGTGGCAGGTATTGATGATGGCAGACGAGTCACACAGGCTAATTGCCTCCCTTGTTGTGCTTGTCATCAGGTGTGGTAAGGGATCAGGTTGACCTACCCCCACTCCATCCCCACCCGCCCCTCTGCCTGTCATTCCCGCTGTTTCGTATACTCATCACGTGCCAGTTTTAAAAAAAACAAACCCTCTCTCTCTCTCTCTCTGTCTCTCTAATCGGCTGTAAAGAAGAAAAACAAGAAAAGAAAGAGAAAGAAGGGGGATGAAAAAAAAAAAGAAGAAGAAACAACGAGACGCGATAGTAAAACTGGCCGTGCAAGTTTATCAGCCATCATATTTCCTGTCCCCCGTACGAAAACAGAATAAGGCAGTTAGAGAGTCGAGGGGGTGGGGGTGTGTGGTGTGTGTGGGGGGGGGGGGGGGGGGGGGAGCAGAGAAGGGTGAAGAGCATAAGGAAGATAAGGGTGGTGGTAGGTTGTGTGATAGTTAATGGAAGGGTGCAGAGTTGTTGAGTTTTTTTTCCTCCCTCCCACTGAGGAACAAATTCCCATGGGAAAACGGCGGTTGGAGTCGGCGCACGGGGAAATTTCCCTCCCGGCCACCTGACCCAGTCATAAGCTGGAGAAGGAGAGTGTTTCCTGCTGCGAGAGCGAGGACAATCCAGCCTGGGGTGGCCTCGACCTCTGAACTCTTGACTATGGGTGAGAGGTGGAAGAAGAGGCTGGGAAGGGAGGTGGGGGAGGTGGAGTTTTCAGATTATGATGGTTCGGGTTCAGAGGAAAGGAGAAATAATTAATTTAACTTTAAAAAGATGCCCGGTGGAAGGGGAAAAAAATGGGATCACTCGCACACATTTTCCACTACAGGGAGCGCACGCGCGCAACACACATTCATACATGCAGGTACATTATGTACACACGCACGCACGCACGCACGCACACGCACACGCACGCACGCACGCACGCGCGCGCGCGCACGCACGCACGCACGTGCACGCACGCACGCACGCACGCACGCGCACGCACGCGCGCACGCGCGCGCACACACACACACACAACCCCACACACGCACACACACACACCACCAGAGAGAGAGGAGAGGTCAGAACGACAGCGATTACAACAAATGATATGTGAAGAAACGGAAATACCCATACTGGTGATTTGTTGATTTGTGCATTCCTCTATTTACTATAATTTAGGCATGTCTGTGACTCCCTTCTTTAAAGCCTTGATTATACTCTAGTACTGACCAGTTGTCGTTTTTTAAACACTTTCTATATCTGTTTTTGAGTCCATTTGGCGTTTCTTTTGTCGCATGTTGGGGGTTTAATTCTTTGATGCTTTGTGTGTAGTTAAGCACCATACACAACGCACACGCGCACGCACACACACACACACACACGCACACTCACACACTCACTCACACCACAACACACACACACACCCCAACGCACATGCACCACCGCGCGCGCGCAAAGAGAGAGAGACGGGAAAAAAAACAAGAAGGTGCACGACAAATCTCTCCATAATAATGGAGCTATAGAAAAAAACTCGTGCCGTCGTGCAAATGGGGTTGAAGGGTGGCTTTGAAGGGTGGGTTACAGAGCTGTGCTGTCAACTGGAGCCAGAAGGAAGAGAAAGAAGGAAGACGGCTACCACCCACCCCTTCCCCCCGTCTGTCTGTCTGTCTCAGTCTGTCTGCCGTCTGTCTGTTTGCCTGTCTGTCTGTTTTGCTGTCGTCTGTTTCCCGGGTCTGTCGTTTGCCTGTCTGTCTGTTTGCCTGTCTGTCTGTTTGCCTGTCTGCCGTTTGCCTGTCGGTCTGTCTGTCTGTCTCCTCTCTCTCTCTTTCTGTCTTTTCTGCCTTCCATCTGTCTTTCTGTCTGCCCCTCTTCCCACCCTCTGCTTTCTCTCTCTCTCTCTCTCTCTCTTCTCTCTCTCTGACCCTCGGTTCTCTCCCCCCTCTCTCCACCCATTCTGTCTCGGTCCCTACCCTCTCTCTCTCCTCTCCCTCTCTCTCTTTTCCCTCCCTTTTCTCTCCCTTCCTCTCCCCAAGTTGGAAGCTCGTTATTCGTATCTAGAATGGGAAACAATGTGTAAAAATTTGGTAGTACACCCCATGTTGTGAACAGCACACTTGCATTCACAACCACAGTATGCTAACTTCGTACACAACACACAATCACCTCCATTCCCCAAAGGAGCACTATCACAATGAATTGAGTTTTCTATAAAACGCTCCTTTACTCACAAAGAAAAGGGTCTTAATTCTTGTTGCACTTCACTGCTTTTTCCAACACATATTTCTTCTCTTTACAAGATAATTCCCCCACATACAAACACTAATACCATTGAAGTTTTATCAAAAATCAAAACACACACATGTTACACTATCAGTTCTTAGATTAAATAGTATCAATAAAGACAAATCATTTTGACTTGTTGAGGAGCTTTCCTTCACTTGCTGTACCACCTCTGACCATCACAGCCTGGACTCTCATGGGCTCGTACAGCTCAAGCCTGGACCACCACTGGACGCTGAGGTTTCTGTAACGAAGCCCTGGGTCCAGGTTTAACCTCTACAAATGAACTGTATTTATTTTTTCTCTTCCTTCATTATTATTCATACATCCTTTTTAACCCCTTTCAAAATTCACTCCAAGACAATATAGAATACTCACATGAGTCTTGTTCCGCCAACCTATTCCTACCTACAGTTGGGGTACAGAACGAAATTTTTTTACACAACAATTTTTTGCTTATTCTTCTTTCTTTTCGCGTTCAACGTTCATCTTTCTCTTTTTCCCAAATAGCGCAATATCATCAAATCTTTAAATAATTATCAAACTTCTTTTTGTCATTGCAATTACACCTTTACTGTAATTGCTTTAACCAGTATACACCCCAACTGGTACTCACCTTCTAGGGATTAAGCGACAAGCCTACCCTAGTAGACTTCCAGTCTACATCTACACTATCTCGAGTGAATATGCCACGCCAGGCATATTACACCCACCAAGGGTTAAGCACACCCAAACCAGGGTTGCATGGGACAAACTAGTCCAATCATATAGCACACCCAAACCAGGGTTGCATGGGACAAACCAGTCCAATCATAGCACACCCAACCCAGGGTTGCACGGGACAATCCTAGTCCTAACTATGTTAAACCCAACGAGGGTTACAATAGACATCCTCCTATGTCTGTGTCCAGAGCTCCTCTGAAGAAACAATAGCCTTCCACCCTTCCTCACTTTGAGTGAACACAATTCACAATCACTCAGCGTCCTACTCTTCCGCATCACTGGCGGTTGCACTCCATGAATACAAAAAAGCTCAAACCCGTAGGTTCCATTCCACAATTGCAAAATTACCAAATCTCTAATTAATATGAAACTTTCCATTCACTCATTTTTCCCCTCATTCACATGACACCCCCCAACCTCCGATAAAAAAAAATTGATTCATCAATTTTTTTTAAAAAGAAGATATTAGGAGTTCACAAAACAAAAAAATATACCCTTGAGAGTATTCTGAAAAATACTTTCCCAAAATGACATGAGTACATAGCGAACAGACAAATGCATATTTATAAAAACATCGTTTCCAAAAACAATGATCCAAACCAACATCAATGCATCAACTATCACACTGCAAGTAATCAATATTGCACACAACAACATTCTATTACTCAAATACAACATAAAAATTCAACTTTCAACAGCAAAACTTGAAAACACACTGCTTATTACTGCCCGAGCAATTAGTCACGATCACATTGCTGGACCTGAAATTGGATCAACCCTGACTGTATTGCTGGATCGCCAAAGAACCCCCCAACAATTTTTCACAAAATATTTGGCTTGACTCAGTTGACAAAACAAATCCTCCACAAAAGGGTATTTGGTCCAGAATCAAAAACAGTCAATTTTTTCAAAGCCCTGTAATCAATACAAAATCTGACTGAACCATCTGGTTTTAAAAACCAGAAACCACAGGAGCCGCATATGGAGAACTTGATTTTTCAATGACTCCAAGATCCAACATGACCTTACCTCTCTTTCAATAATTGCTTTTTTGCAAAGGTAAAGGAAACGACTTCATTCGTACAGAAAATCTGTTGTCAACAGTATCCTATGAGGTTCAACACCAACTGCAGACCCTGGTTTGTCTGTAAGTACATCTGTATAATCCTTAGTAAAACACCATGTATAATCCTGTATAAACACTTTAGTCGAGTCACCTGAGATGGTTTCAAGTCCTCGTGATTTTGCCCATCCTCATATGTTTCACCTTTTAAAGGGAAGTAGGCAGTTTAATAACATCACCAGTGTCCTGAACTACACCAACAGCAGTTTCATGAATTACAGGCACCTGTGAAACACAGGTTTGGCATGAGGTGGCAAATGTTCTGTCACACAATTCATTGGTATAGACATGAAATGTCACATGCCAATGCTGAAATCTTATCAGGGACAGCAACCTTGGGATCATAAACATCAGACCTGTGAAAGTACTTTTTCAAATGTTAACATGGAAAATTTTCTTCACACCATTCAATCAATTCGGTAATTAACATCAGAACATTTTTCAATGACAAACGAATGGTCCTTTCCACATCACATGCATCTTGCTCTTGTCATCTTTAAAAGCACCAACACATTGTCACCCAAGAAAACTCATCTTGCTCCACGATCAGCATGCTTTTTATGCGAAGTTGCACTGTTATAACATTTTCTTGGGCAATACGACATGCATCTGCTAACGATTTTGTAAAGTAAAAACATAACAAAAACATTTTTCTTCTTGAGACATTGCTCCAGACCATGACTTTGACAGGTACTAATAGGTCCTTTTGGTGAACGCCCAAAAAAGCAACTCAAAGAGAGAAACCTGTGCTCTCGTTTGGCAATTCCCTGTAGGCAAAACGTATGGCTGGAATGTACGACCCCAGTCGGTGGGTCTTTCCTTAGAAACATTTTTAACTAATTTTGGGAAAGTACCATTAATTCTTTCCGAGGCCTTCGACTGGTGGTATGGAGATGTAGTACATGTGAAATTGAAAGCAAACGAAATATTTCTTTCAGGATCTGACACAAACTGAGTACCCAATCAGAAAATTATTTCATCGGGAAAGTCCCTTCTGGAAAAAATAGAATAATGCTTCTGCTACAGAAATGGCATCAATCTTTTTCAAAGGTACAGCTTCAGGTCCCTGGTAGCAACATCCATGACAGTGAGCAAAATAACGAAGACCAGAATTGGAAACATGAAAGAACCAACCAAATAAATACAATCACGACTGAATGGTTCAGTAACGACTGGAAATTCTTTGCAAAGGTGAAAAGGGTTTACAGGGCCTTTGGGAATTGTTTTCTGACAGACATACATGATTGACAATTTTGAAACTTCCCACACAAACCAGGCCAAAACAATGAAGACAACACACGTTGAAGAGTAGTTTCACTCCAAAATTGACCCGAAAACATGGAATCATGTGCAGTATGCCAAAACAGTCACTAAAGACATGGAACAACAATTTTGCTCCACCACCTATTCATCTTTAGGAAAAAGACGGTATAAAAGATCATTCTTTTTATGTGCAAATATCAGGCATTTGTCAGGTACCTCAGGAACACTTTCTCAAACAAATGAGTCAATATTGTATCTGTCTTTTGTAAATCACTCAAATGTTCAGGAGTCGCATCCAATTTTGGGACATGGGGGACAACAGGGGTTTTGACCTTGCCTTTTTTTCTCTTGTAAACGAGAGTGCTTACCATAAAAGGGACAAAGAACCACTTTGTCCACCACAAGACGTGGAGCCGCCCTTAAGATTTCCAAGAATGTGGTCTGTCACAGGATAAACATGGCCACATGCTGTTTTTTCAGCTGTAAAATAGGGAGTACAAACGTAAACACATGCCAAAGGAAAATGATTCAATTTTGCCACCAAATGAACGACATTGCTGATGTTTCCCGGTTGTATTGTTCTTTTCTGACTAAATCTTTTGCGTACACCAGCAGTAGTACACCCAGTATCCCTCAACAGTTAGCCCCAAAACCCCATTGACAATACAGGATTAAATATGCAAACCTGTAACATCATGTCGAAACTAAAAATGTGAGTATCTTTAGTAGTTTGTTTGGGGCCCTGTTCCCAAGACACATTACCCTGTGCTAGAAAAGGACAGTCTTTCTTCTTGTGATATATACGGAACAGTGCCAACAGCCTTTGTCCGCACCAATACTGTATTTGGTACTGTACAAATCAATACCACCACGGTTTGAAAATTGTCCACGGCCCGAAAAGTTCCAAATTGACAGTTTCGTCGACATTGGTATACCTCTTGGGTAATGGCTTGCATTTGGATTACCCTGTGAAAAAGTTTGGTCCAGAATTATCTCTTGCCATTATTTTAGGAATGTACATTATTCCAGTTTGTATTCTGTCTTTGAGGAAAACTCGGGCCCTCCTCTATGACCATACCTCCCGTTTGGTTGAGAACGACCCGGACCAAACTGTCCTGTTGAAGCAATATTTGCCTCAAAAACATCACGTCAGATTTTTTGGCACAATGCTTTTCCGGATGAGCAGTCCGATACTGATCTGCCAGCTTACACATATCCTCTGCAGTTTTACAAGATCTCTTAAGGAAAAAGCTGGTCTTGGATACGCTTTGTGAAATCTGCTCACGTAACAAGTCACGCAAATCAGCATATCCTTTCTGTGTTGGGCCAATTCAACCCAACGATCAAATAAAAGACTCGTCCTAATAATGAAACTGTAATGATTCGCCTTTTTTTTTGGACGAACTGAACGAAACTTTTCTCTAAAGCCTTCATCTGTTTTATTGTAACTTCTTCAAAAGTTCAGCTTTCAGCCTTTAGCTCTTCCATGTAAGAGAATCACGAACTGCCAAACTATGATACAGAGAAAGCGCATTGCCCTTAAACAAAGAAAGCAGCATACAATGTCCATTTGTCCTTTCTCCAACCACATGACAAAGCATGGTTTTCAAACCTAAAAGAAGAGTCTGTCATCACGTTCTCATTAAAAAGGGGTAATTTGGGAATGTAGGGGTCTTTCCTGCAACCTGAACAGGAACAGTACCCGTTTGAGAAACATTTGCAGATTGTTGAACACCTGTTGCTTTAACTGAAGTTTCCACTCGTTTTTGTTCAAGTTCCAATCCTTCTAATTTCAAGTAAATTTAGACTTTCTGTTCTTTTCATTTCAAGTTCAAAGCGCCCTGATTTTTTCCTCTCTCTCTATTGTGCTTGTCATCCTCTCTTTCTCAAAATGTGCTTCTGCTTGCCTACACTTATCTTCTTTTTCTGCTTTTCTAAGTCTTTTGCTCTCATCGCCTCTGCTTTTCTAAGCCTTTCTCTCATCTACCTCTGCCACTTTTTTCTCCTCTTTTTTTTTCGCTCTGAGCGCACGCTCTTCACACTGATCGAAGTAAGCCATTAAAGCATCACCAAAACAAATGCAATTTCTGTCCCTGGGACAAAAATCGGTCGAAACGAACCCTTTCCTCATCCTCCTTTACAAATGATTGGAACTCCTCTATTTGTTGATCACCACTGCATCAGTCATCTTTTATGAGTGTAGATAACGCTTAAAGGGAAATCCCACAGCAGGCAAAAGGGTAGGAAATTAAGATGTGAAATAAAAAAAACACTATTTAAAATAGAACAATTTAAACTTACTTGGCACTGATTACTAGCATACAGAGTTCAAAACATTCAAATTTGTAAAGAACAACAAAAAAAAAATGACGGGACAGAAAAGAATTTTTTTCCAGAAAATTTGATTGAGTATGGAAATGCACCCTCACGAAAAAATATTTTATTTAAGTTAATTTAGTCGGCCAAAAATGTGAGAAGTAAATTTAGAAACGGCTCTGAAAGACTAAAATTTTGTGAGAAAAGATTTCCGAAATACCAAGAAAAGCTAAGAATATTTTTTTTTAATTTTTTGTGTTAAACTAAAGTAGAGCAACTGTTTTCAAAAAGGAATCCAAAAGAATGTGCCGGAAAAACAGCAATTTTACACGAAAGATTTTCAACTAAACCTTACAACATTTAAAATAAAGGAGCAAATTTTCACACACTAATCAGAAACCCTATTTAAATAGCAAAAAACCGCCTAAACTTGAAAAATAAGAGGGCTTATTGTAAAGAATATCAAGGGAAATTTAATTTGAATAAGACAGAAACCAAGAGAGGCGAAATGTGAAAAAAATAGGAAAAGTAGACAAAGCAAAAGAACCCTTGGTTGCCCACTAAATTGAAACTACCACCCGTAGAAACTGGAGACGGAATACTAAGAACAAGTTTACATTTTGATAACCACTGACTCCACCATAATTTTAAAGAAAAACAAAAAATACCAATGAAATGAATAAATTTTAACAATTATTCAGCAATGCAGAGGGGAACAAAATAGTATCTTTATAATTGTAAATTGGCAGAGTAATTTTACTTCTATTTTTCTTTTTTCTTTTTTACAAAGGGGGTTCAAAACAATATTTTAGCAGAAATACTCACTCAAAAAACTAAATCCTATTAAAAATCTAACCCAAATTCAAAGACGGGGTCACCACTGTCACAACCCATGTTTGTGAACGACAAAACTTGCATTCACAACCACATATGCTAACTTCGTACACAACACACAATCACTCCATTCACCCAAAGGGGCACTATCACATTGAATTGAGTTTTCTATAAAACGCTCCTTTACTCACAAAGAAAGGGTCTTAATTCTTGTTTGCACTTCACTGCATTTTCCAACACATATTTCTTCTCTTTACAAGAAATTTTCCCCCCATACAAACACTAATACCATATTGAAGTTTTATCAAAAATCAAACCTCACACACTGTTTCACTATCAGTTCTTAGATTAAATAGTTTTCAATAAGACAAATCATCTTGACTTGTTGAGGAGCTTTCCTTCACTTGGCTGTACCACCCCTGGACCATCACAGCCTGGACTCTCACTAGGCCGTACAGCTCAAGCCTGGGCCACCATGGACGCTGAGGGGTTCTGTAACGAAACCCCAGGTCCAGGGTTAACCTTACAAATGAACTGGTATTTATTTTTTTCTTCCTCCATTATTATTTATACATCCTTTTTAACTCCTTTCACATTCCCTCCAAGATCAATATAGAATACTCACATGAGTCTTGTTCCGCCCAACCTATTCCTACCTACAGTTGGGTACAGAACGAAATCTTTACACAACAATATTTATTTTGCTTATTTCTTTTTCTTTTCGCGTTCAAAAGTTCATCTTTCTCTTTTTCCCCCCAAAAAGCGCAATATCATCAAATCTTTATAATTATCAAACTTCTGTTGTCATTGCAATTACACATTTACTGTAATTGCTTTAACCAGTTATACAACCCCAACTGGTACTCACTTTTAGGGATTAAGCGACAGCCTACCCTAGTAGACTTCCAGTCTACATCTACACTCTATACTCGAGTGAACTTGCCAAAGCCAGCAATTTCACCACCAAGGGGTTTAAACACACCCAAAAACCCGGGTTTTCATCGGACAAAATAGTCCAAACATATAGCACACCCAAACCAGGGTTGCATCGGACAAACCAGTCCAATCATAGCACACCCAACCCAGGTGCATAGGCAATCCTAGTCCTAACTATGTTAAACCCAACGAGGGTTACAATCAGCCCTCCTCCTATGTCTGTGTCCAAGCTCCTCTGAAGTAACAATAGCCTTCCACCCTTCCTCACATTGAGTGAACACAATTCACAATCCACTCAGCGTCCTACTCTTCCCCATCACTGGCGGTTGCACCCATGAATACAAAAAAGCATCAAACCCGTAGGTTCCATTCCACAATTGCAAAAATTACCAAATCTCTTAATTAATATAAACTTTTCCATTCACATCACTTTTCCTCATTCACATGACAGAGTATTTCATCTGCCAAACATGCATTCAAAGACTGTGCAAGAAAGTGCCGTTGAAATGGTTGGATGAACTGAAATTTAACAGTCGCTTCGACTCAAAGAGTTAATTCAGTGCTTTATCACAACCAGACAAAAAAAAGGGGTGAAAAAAAAAAGAGGTACGGGGGGGGAAAAAGCAAAATTTACAATAAGAAACTCAAATATTTACTTTGTCAGTTACCTCATATCAAATCAGTTATAAATTTCATTTCATCACATGGGTATGTTGATCCCACTCTTTACCGTTTTGGTTCTGTGGTTTATGTTCTTTTTCAAATCCATTTCCTTTGGCCTTCCCCCTGAAATAAGAAATTTCCATCGTGGATCATCGAATGTTTCCGGTTATCACCTCAGTGCGGCTGCTGTAGTGGGTTAGAATGCTGACATGTTCTTTGTCTTTCTTCTTTCGGGATATTTTGGTGTCTCTCGTTCGGGGGGCACTCGATAGATCCCCGTCTCGATAGATCCCCTCGTTTATACGTAGAGTCTTAGAACTCGTTCGGTATTTGCTTCGTAAATTTGACGCATTTTCTGTTTGGCGTTAATCAAATATGGCTTCAGTCTGTATTCTTTTGTTACAATACCACCACAAATTGTACATATGTGATAGTACATTTAAAAAGGGTGGGGAAGGCGCGGGAAGGAGCGAGAGAAATGGGGGGGGGGGGGGGGGGGGGGGGGGGGGGGGGGGGGAGAGAAGGAGAGAGAGAGAAGAGGGAGAGAGAAAAGAAAAGGGGGGGGGGGGGGGTGAGAACTAGAGAAGGGGAAAGGAGACAGAAGAAAGAGGAACAAAGATGAGTAGTGTGAAAGACGAAGATTAAGTCAAAACTATGAAACTTCAATGGGGAAAAAAAAAACAACAAAAAAGTTGCACACACGTGCAGGCAAATTCGTAACTTTAGTGAAGGCAGAACAACCACTGAACACACACACACACACACACACAACCCCACACACCACACACACACACACACACACACACCACACACACACCAGTTTGAGGGTAACATGCAGAAAGGAGTGACGCGTTTCCCCGCCTCTTGCTCGCCTTGTTTTGCCTGCTGGACGTGTTCAACAAAAAAAAAGAAGACGGACGACCTGTCAACAAGGAGGATACGTCACCTAGTGCATGTCTAACTGCCCCCTGTGACATAGGTTTACGTTCCGTTACCCTTTGTAAGTTTGTTAGTTAGTTGGTGAAATTAGTACAAGAGTAGTCAGTTACTAAGTGAGTTAGTAAATGAGTAAGTTAATTGAAGGAGTGGGTCCAAGACCAAGTACATTCGATTTCACCAATCAAAAAATGCTCATAATAAATCATGGATTTGTCATATATTTGAATCTGATCTCATGTGGTAAACCCTTCTATATTTGAATAATGCGTTGTTTATAAGAGTAATTCAGAATATATTAATATCGCATTGTTCATATCGGGTTTTTTTAATTGGGGAAAAAACAGTTTTAAATTTTGTATTTTTGTAGGGGGTGCTTCGCCCAATATTCACATATCATGGATTATTAATGTTTCCCTATAGTCCTCTTTTTATGAAAACGCATTGTTCATGAAGAACGTTGACATAATTTCTTTTTTTCAAATCACAACCAAACCCCCACCTAACCCTCCCCCCCTAAATAGGTTAAAAGTTAGAACAAAAAGACAGGCTGAAAATATGAATTGAAATATGCATCTGGTAGTTTTGATGGTAGTCGCCCCTTTTCTTTCCACTCTCCTCTCTCTCTCTCTTCTCTCTTCTTCTCTCCCCTCTCTTTTCTCTTCTCTTTAAAAGAAAAAGCACACCACCAGGGTTGCATAGGACAATCCTAGTCCTAACTATGTTAAACCCAACGAGGGTTACATCAGACATCCTCCTATGTCGTGTCCAGAGCTCCTCTGAAGTAACAATAGCCTTCCACCCTTCCTCACATTGAGTGAACACAATTCACAATCCACTCAGCGTCCTACTCTTCGCATCACTGGCGGTTGCACTCCATGAATACAAAAAAGCATCAAACCCGTAGGTTCCATTCCACAATTGCAAAAAATTACAAATCTCTTAATTAATATGAAACTTTCCATTCACATCACTTTTCCTCATTCACATGACACCCCCCCCAACCTCCGATTAAAAAAAATTGATTCATCAATTTTTTTCAAAGAAGAGTATAGGAGTTCACAAAACAAAAAAAATATACCCTTGAGAGTATTCTGAAAAAATACTTTCCCAAATGACATGAGTACAATGCGAACAGACAAATGCATATTTATAAAACATTCGTTTCCAAAAAAATGATCCAAAAACCAACATCAATGCATCAATCACTATCAACACTGCAAGTAATCAATATTGCACACAACAACATTCTATTACTCAAATACAACATATAAATTCAACTTTCAACAGCAAACTTGAAAACAACACTGCTTATTACTGTCGAGACAAATAGTCAGCGATCACATTGCTGGACCCTGAAATTGGATCAACCCTGACTGTATTGCTGGATCGCCAAAGACCACCCCAACAATTTTCACAAAATACTTGGCTTGACTCAGTTGACAAAACAAATCCTCCACATAAGGTATTGGTTCAGAATCAAAACAGTCAATATTATTCAAGCCCTGTAATCAATACAAAATCTGACTGAACCATCTGGTTTTGAAACCAGCACCACAGGAGCCGCATATGGAGAACTTGATTTTTCAATGACTCCAAGATCCAACATGACTGTACCTCTCTTTCAATAATTTGCTTTTTGCAAAGGTAAAGGATACGACTTCATTCGTACAGGAACATCTGTTGTCAACAGTATCCTATGAGGTTCAACACCAACTGCAGATCTGGTTTGTCTGTAAGTACATCTGTATAATCCTGTAGTAAACATGTTAATCTGTGTAAAACTTAGTCGAGTCACCTGAGATGGTTTCAAGTCCTCGTTGATCTTGACATCCTCATATGTTTCACCTTTTAAGGTAATGTAGGCAGTTGAATAACATCACCAGTGTCCTGACTACACCAACAGCAGTTTCATGAATTACAGGCACCTTGTGAAACACAGGTTTGCATGAGGTGGAAAATGTTCTGTCACACAATTCATTGGTAATAGAAAAGAAATGTCACATGCCAATGCAAAAAATTTTTTTTCAGGGACAGAAACCCTTGTTGATCAAAATCAAACCTTGAAAGTATTTTTTTCAACATGTTAACTTTGGAAAATTTTCAAAAACACCTTTCCCAATTTTTCCAATTCTGTAATTAAAAACCCAAACATTTTTCATGACGCCCGAAGGGTCCTTTCCCATCACATCATCTTGCTTTGTAAATTGTTTAAAAAGCCCCAACACATTGTCCCCCCCAAGAAAACTCATCTTTGTTTTCCAGGGATCAGCAGCTTTTTATGCAATTGCACTGTTATAACTTTTTTTGGGCAATACGACATGCATCTGTTTTTTACAAATTTTGTAAAGTAAAAACAAAATCAAAAACTTTTTTTTCTTCTTGAGACTTTGTCCCAAACCCAAATGACTTTGACAGGATACTAATAGGCCCTTTTTTGGTTTGAAGGGCCCAAAAAAGAAACCAAAAAAGGGAAAGAAAAAAACCTGTGCCCCTTTTTGGCAATTCCCGAGGAAAACGTTTTTTGGGCTGGAAATGATCGTTTCCCTTTTTGGGTGGCCCTTTCTTGAAACATTTTTTAACAAAATTTCTTGAAAGTTCCCATTAAATCTTTCCACGGGCCCATTCGACTGGGATGGTATGGAGATGTATTTAAAAATGTAAAAATTTGAAACCCAAAGAAAATTTCTTTCATGAATCTGACACAAAACTGAGCCCCAAAGTCATTAATTTTTTCTCGGGGAAGTCCCTTTCGGGAAAAAAAAATAGAATAATGTTTTCTGTAAAAAAAAGGAAAATCTTTTTAAAAGGGTACATTTTCGGGGATGCCGGTAGCAACATCCATACGTGAGCAAATAACGAAGACCATTTTTGGGAAAAAAATGAAATAAACCCAAACCCCAAAATTCAATACAATCACGACTAAATTTGGTTTTCCGGGTTAAGGGACTGCTTTCTTTGCAAAGGGGGTTAAGGGAAACCACCCCTTTTTGGGAATTGTTTTCTGACGGGGACATACATGTTTGGGACAATTTTTTAAAAATTGCACACTAACCCCAAAGGCCAAAACAATGAAGAAACAACTTTTAAGGGGACTTTCCTCCCTTTTACCCAAAACAGGAATCATGTGCAGTATGCAAAAAAAAAGCACTTTAAGACAGGGAAAACAACAATCTGCTCCCCCCCCCCACCTTTTAATCTTAGGAAAAAGAGGGATAAAAGCCCTTTCTTTTTTTTCTTTAATATCAGGCACTTTGTCAGGTCCCTCGGAAAAAATTTTTCCAAAAAAGGGGGAGAAATTATTGTATCTGTTTTTTTGAAAAAAAAACTCAAATGTTCGGGAGTCGCACCAATTTTGGGACATGGGGGACAACCAGGGGGTTTTTTGACCTTCCCTTTTTTTTCCCCTTGTAAAGGGAATTTTTGCTTACCAAAAGGGCAAAAAAAGGAACCCACTTTGTCCCCCACAAGACGGGGAAGCCCCCCTTAAAACCCCCAAAATGAGGTCTTTTCCAAAAGGATCTAAATCCCCCATGCTGTTTTTTCAGGGGGTTAACATAGGGGTAAAAAGGGTAAACCATCCCAAAAGGTAATAAATTAAATTTTGGGCACCAAATGAACAAAATTTGCTGATTTTTCCCCGGGTGTATTGTTTTTTTTCGGGAAAATTTTTGCGTACACCACAAAAGTCCCCCAGTACCCCCTCAACAAGTGAAAGCCCCCAAAACCCATTGACAAATACGGTTAAAATATAAAAACCCTTGAAACTCGTGTCAAAAAATTAAACATCTGAGTATCTTTGGGATTTTTTTGTTTGGGGGCCCTTTTTCCAAGCCCTTACCCTGTGCTAAAAAAGGAAAAGTCCTTCTTTTTGGTGAATATACAGGAACAGTGCCAAAACCCCTTTGGGCCGCCCCAATACTGTATTTGGAACTGTACAAAAACCCCAATACACCAGGGGTTTTTAAAAATTTGTCCAGGGCCACAAATTTATTTCCAAAATTTTGACCATTTTCTTTCCAGCTTTTGGTATACCTCTTGGGTAATGACTTGCATTTGGGATTCCCCTGTGAAAAAGTTTGGGCCCAAAGGAATTATTCTCTTGCCAGTTATTATAGGAATGTACTTTTTATTCCTGTTTGTTTTTCGTCTTTGGGGGGAAAACTTTTTGGGGCCCTCCTCTTTTCCATACCCCCGGGGGGTTTTGGTTGAAACGCCCGGGGGCCCAAAACGCCTTTTTAAAGGGCAATATTTGCCTCAAACACACCCACGGTCAGATTTTCGGCACAATGTTTTTTCCGGATGAGCACCCGATCCGATCTCCCAACTTACACAACCTCTGCAGTTTTTCCCAAGATCTCTTTAAAAAAAATACCCTAGGTCTTTGGATACCCCTTTGTAAAAATCGCTCAGAAAACAAGTCCCAAATTCAGCATTTTCCTTTCTGTTTTTGGGGCCAAATTCAACCCAACATCAAAAAAAGGGGACTCGTCCAAATTAAGGGAAAGCTGAAAATTGTTTTCCCCTTTTTTTCTGGACAAACTGAACGAAATTTTCTCAAAGGGCCTTACCCTGTATTTTTTAAACTTTTTCAAAAGTTCAGTTTTTCACCTCAGCTTTTCCCCATGAAAAGAAAATTCACAAACGAAAAACTATGATACAGGGGGAAAAAGGGCTTTTTCCCCTTTTAAAAAAAGAAGCAGAAATACAATGTCCATTTTTTCCTTTGGCCCCAAACCCCAAAATGACAAAGCATTTTTTTCAAACCTAAAAAAAGGGGTCTGCCCATCACGATTTCTTTTAAAAGGGCATTGGGGAATTTTGGTTTGGGGGGGGTCTTACCTGAAACCCTAAACCCGGAACATCCCCAGTTTGAGAAACATTTCAGATTGTTAAAACAGCCTTTTTCCCTTTAACGGAAGTTCCACTCGTTTTTGTTAAAGGGGTTTCCCAAATCTTCCATTTCAAGTAAATTTAGCTTTCTTTTTCTTTTTTTTTCAATTTCACCCCCTGTTTTTTTTTCCTCTCCCCCCTTTATCTGTGTTTTTTTTAACCTCTTCTTTCTCTAACGGGGCTTTTGCCCTTTCCCCACACTTAAACTTCTTTTTCTGCTTTTTTAAGGGCTTTCCCCTCTCATCTTCCTCTGCTTTTCTAAGCCTTTTTTTTCTTTTCCTTTTTACCTCGGCCCCTTTTTTCTTACTCTTTTTTTCGCTTGAGCGCACGCTCTTCAAATGGGTCGAAGTAAGCCATTTTTAAAACATCACCGGGCAACTGCAATTTTTTGTCCCGGGACAAAAAAAATTTGGTCGAAAAGAAACCCTTCCTCATTTCCCCCTTTACAAAAAGGTTGGAACTCCCCCTAATTTTTTGATTTAACCCACTGCATCAGTCATTTTTATGAGGGTAGATTAAAGCTTTAAAAAAATCCCACAGCAGGGGAAATGGGGTAGGGGAAAAATTTAAGATGTTGAAATAAAAAAAAAAAAAATAAATTTTAAAAAAAACCCAAATTTTAAAATTACTTGGCACTGAATTTCTAGCAAACAGAGTTCAAAACATTTTAAAATTTTTAAAGAAACAAAAAAAAAAAAACAAAAGACGGGACAGAAAAAATGTTTTTTTCCCGAAAAAATTTTTTATTGAGTATGGAAAAAAACCCTCAAATGAAAAAAAATTTTTATTTAAATTAATTTAGTCGGAAAAAAAATGTGAGAATAAATTTAGAAAACGGCTTGGGTGAAAACTAAATTGTGAAAAGATTTTCCAAATAACCAAGGAAAAACTAAGGGAAAATTTTTTTTAAATTTTTTGTGGTTTTAAAATAAAGTAGAGCCTTTTTTCAAAAAAAGGGGGTCCAAAAGAAATGTGGCCCCGGAAAAAAAAAAAAAAACAGACAATTTTTTCACGAAAAAATTTTTAACTAAACTTACAAAATTTAAAAAAAAAGGGGGCATTTTAAAACCCCAAAACAGAAACCCCCATTTTTAAAAAAGCCCAAAAAAACCCCCCCTAAACTTGAAACTAGAGAGGAGCCCTTTTTTTAAAAAAAAATAGAATTTTTAATTTTTAAAAATAGAGACAGAAACCAAGAGAGGCGAAAAAAAGTGAAAAAAATAGGAAAAGTAAGAAAAAAGCAAAAAAACCCTTTGGTACCCAATAATTGAAACTACCAACCCCTAGAACTGGGGGGTCGGGGAAACTAAGAAAAGGTTTTACATTAAAATAAACCCCCTGCCCCACACCCAAAAATAAAAGGAAAAAAAAAAAAATACCAATGAAAAAAAATAAAAATAACAATTATTCAGCCAAAGCAGGGGGAACAAAATAAATTAATCTTTTTTAAAATTTTAAATTGCAGAGTAATTTTAAATTTTATTTTTCTTTTTTCTTTTTCAAAGGGGTTTCAAAACAATATTTTTTAGCAGAAAAACTCACCAAAAAACTTTAAACCTAATTTTAAAACCCAACCTAAATTCAAAAACGGGGGTTTACCACTGTCACACCCCCCATGTTTTTTGAAAGACACACTTGCATTCACAACCACAGTTAGGGTAATTTGTACACAACCCCAATCACTCCATTCACCCAAAGGAGCACTATCACAAATTTAATTGAGTTTTTTTATAAAACGCTCCCTTTTCCAAAAAAGAAAAGGCGGGGGCTAATTCCCTTTTTTTGCACTTTTACTGCATTTTCCAACACATATTTCTTTTTCTTTACAAGATTAATTTCCCCCATACAAACACTAATACCATATTGAAAGTTTTTAAAACAAAAAACAAAAAAACTCACACACATGTTACAATCATTTTAGATTAAATTGATCCCAAAAAAGACAAAACATTTGACTTGTTGAGGAGCTTTCCTTCACTTGGGCCCGTACCACCTCTGGGCCATTTACAGCCCCACTCTCACTAGGTCGTACAGCTCCAAACCTTTAAAAACCACTGGGGGCTGAGGGGTTTTTGGGAACGAAAACCCTTTGGGGGGCCAGGGTTTAAACCCTACAAAAGAAAATGGGATTTTTTTTTTCTCTTCCTCTCTTTTTAAATTTATACATCCTTTTTTTAAATCCTTTTACATTCACTTTCCCAAATCAATTAGAATACTCCAAAATGAGTCCTTTTTTCCCCCCAACCTATTCCTACCCACGTTGGGGTACAGAACGAAAAAACTTTACACAAAAATATTTAATTTGCTTATTCTTTTTTTCTTTTCGCCTTTTAAACCCTTAAACTTTCTCTTTTTCCCCAAAAAGGGGCAAATCATCAAAACTTTATAATTATCAAAACCCTTCTGTTGTCATTGCAATTACACATTTACTGTAATTTCTTTTTCCATTATACAACCCCAACTGGTACTCACCTTTTTAAAGGGTTTAAGCGACAAGGGCCCACCCTTGGAGACTTCCCGTCTACATTACACTCTATACTCGAAATTAACTTGCCACGCCAGGGATAAATTTCACCCCCCAAGGGTTTTTAAACACCCCCAAAACCCGGTTTTTCATCGGACAAACTATCCAAACATATAGCACACCCAAACCAGGGTTTTCAAACGGACCCAACCCGTTCCAATCATAGCACACCCAACCCAGGGTTTTCAAGGGCAATTTCCCGTCCCAAAATATGGGTTTAAAACCCCCCCCAGGGGGGACAAACAGACATCCCCCCTATGTCTGTGTCCAAAGCTCCTCTGAAATAACAATATTCCCCACCCTTCCTCAAATTTAGTTTAACACAATTCACAATCCACCCCAGCGTCCTACTTTCCCATTTAATGGCGGTTGCACTCCATGAAAACAAAAAAGCCCTCAAAACCCCCTAGGTTTCCCTTTCCCCAATTTTTCAAAAATTACCAAAAATCTTTTTTTAAATAAGAAACTTTTCCATTAAAACACTTTTCCCTTATTCACAGACAGAGTTAATTTTTATCTCCCCAAAAATGGGATTCAAAGACTGTGCAAGAAAAATGCCGTTGGGAAAAGGTAGGATGAACTGAATTGAACATCGCTTGGGCCCCCAAAAAAGTTAAATTCCTTTCCTTTTTCACAAAACCCAAAAAAAAAAAGGGGGGGTTTAAAAAAAGGGGGAAAAGGACGGGGAGAAAGAAGCAAAATTTACAAAAAGAAAAATCAAATATTTTTCTTTGTCATTTCCTCTTTTCTTTTATTATAAATACATTTCATCCATGGGTTTTTTGTTGATCTCCACTCTTTTCCGTTGTGGTTTTTGTGGTCATGTTTTTTTTCAAATCCATTGCCTTTGGCCTTCAAACCGGAAAAATAAGAAATTTTTCCCTCGTTTAAAAATCGAATGTTTTTCCCGTTTATTAAACCCCAAGGGGGCTGCTTTAGTGGGGGTTTGAATGCGACATGTTCTGTTGTCTTTCCCTTTTTTTTCGGTATATTTTTTGGGGTCTCTCGTTCGGGGGGAAATCGATAAAATCCCCCCCTCTCGATAGATCCCCTCGGGTTTTTATCGTAAAGTCTTTAGAACTCTTCGGTATTTTTTTTCGTAAAATTTTTTTTACAGCTTTTTTTGTTTTTGGGGTTTTAAACAAATAAGGGGTTCAGTCTGTATTCTTTTTTTTTAACTAAACCCCCCACAATTTGTTTCATATTTGAAACTTTCATTTTTAAAAGGGTGGGGAAAAAGGGGGGGCCCCGGGAAAAGGAGCGAGAGAAGTGGGGGGGGGGGGGGGGGGGGGGGGGGGGGGGGGGGGGGGGGGGGGGGAGAGAGAGAGAGAGAGAGAGAGAGAGGGAGAGAGAAATGAAAAGGAGGGGGGGGGGGGGGGGTGAGAACTAGAGAAGGGAATGGAGACAGAAGAAGAGAGGAACAAAGATGAGTAGTGTGAAAGACGAAAGATGTAAGTCAAAACTATGAAACTTCAATGGGGAAAAAAAAACAACAAAAAAGTTGCACACACGTGCAGGCAAATTCGTAACTTTAGTGAAGGCAGACAACCACTGAACACACACACACACACACACACACACACACACACACACACACACACACACACACACACACACAACACACACACAGTTTGAGGGTAACATGCAGAAAGGAGTGACGCGTTCCCCGCCTCTTGCTCGCCTTGTTTTGCCTGCTGTGACGTGTTCAACAAAAAAAACAGAAGACGGACGGACCTGTCAACAAGAGAGATACGTCACCTAGTGCATGTCTAACTGCCCCCTGTGACATAGGTATTACGTTCCGTTACCTTAGTAAGTTTGTTAGTTAGTTGGTGAGTTAGTACAAGAGATAGTCAGTTACTAAGTGAGTTAGTAAATGAGTAAGTTAATTGAAGGAGTGATCCAAGACCAAGTACATTCGATTCACCAATCAATAAACTGCTCATAATAAATCATGGATTTGTTCATATATTTGATCTGATCTCATTGTGTAAACCGTTCTATATTTGAATAATGCGTTGTTTATAAGAGTAATTCAGATATATATATATATCGCATTGTTCATATCTGTTGATTTAATTGGGAACAGAACAGTTTTAAATTTCGTATTTTTTGTAGGCGTGCTTCGCCCATTATTCACATATCATGGATTATTAATGTTTCCGTATAGTCCTCTTTTTATGAAAACGCATTGTTCATGAAGAACGTTGACATAATGCTTTTATTTTCAAATCACAACC
>CM031620.1:7549341-7569341 GCA_018398815.1 Conus ventricosus | reverse complement strand
CAGACATGTGACACAGACCCCTGACCCCAGTGTTGGGGCACAGCTCAGACATGTGTCACAGACCCCTGGCCCCAGTGCTGGGGCACGCACAGCTCAGACATGTGTCACAGACCCCTGGCCCCAGTGCTGGGGCACAGCTCAGACATGTGTCACAGACCCCTGGCCCCAGTGCTGGGGCACGCACAGCTCAGACATGTGTCACAGACCCCTGGCCCCAGTGCTGGGGCACAGCTCAGACATGTGTCACAGACCCCTGGCCCCAGTGCTGGGGCACGCACAGCTCAGACATGTGACACAGACCCCTGACCCCAGTGCTGGGGCACAGCTCAGACATGTGACACAGACCCCTGACCCCAGTGCTGGGGCACAGCTCAGACATGTGTCACAGACCCTGGCCCCAGTGCTGGGGCACAGCTCAGACATGTGTCACAGACCCCTGGCCCCAGTGCTGGGGCACAGCTCAGACATGTGTCAAACACCCCTGGCCCCAGTGCTGGGGCACGCACAGCTCAGACATGTGTCACAGACCCCTGGCCCCATGCTGGGGCACAGCTCAGACATGTGTCACAGACCCCTGGCCCCAGTGCTGGGGCACGCACAGCTCAGACATGTGACACAGACCCCTGACCCCAGTGCTGGGGCACAGCTCAGACATGTGTCACAGACCCCTGGCCCCAGTGCTGGGGCACAGCTCAGACATGTGTCACAGACCCCTGACCCCAGTGCTGGGGCACGCACAGCTCAGACATGTGTCACAGACCCCTGGCCCCAGTGCTGGGGCACAGCTCAGACATGTGTCAAACACCCCTGACCTCAGTGCTGGGGCACAGCTCAGACATGTGTCACAGACCCCTGGCCCCAGTGCTGGGGCACGCACAGCTCAGACATGTGTCAAACACCCCTGGCCCCAGTGCTGGGGCACAGCTCAGACATGTGTCACAGACCCCTGACCTCAGTGCTGGGGCACAGCTCAGACATGTGTCAAACACCCCTGGCCCCAGTGCTGGGGCACAGCTCAGACATGTGTCAAAACACCCCTGACCTCAGTGCTGGGGCACAGCTCAGACATGTGTCAAACACCCCTGACCTCAGTGCTGGGGCACAGCTCAGACATGTGTCAAACACCCCTGGCCCCAGTGCTGGGGCATGCAGACACATACCAGACCCTTTCAGAACCGTCCAGCCCTTAAAGAGGTGTTACCATCTGCCACTGGTGACTGTAAAAAAAAAAAAGAAGAAAAAAAGAAAAGAAAAAGGAAATGTTCCACCTGATGTGGTTGTTGAGTTTTCTGGAAGACATACATTTAGTTTTTAATCTGATCAGGTGGGGACATCTCTCGAACAAGATTTTCAAGGACTCTGCTGTAAAATGTTTTTGTCTCACATTGTGCAAGCCCCAACACTCTAAAAGAATATGTTTCACTGTGACTGATGTGATCTGTGAATTTCTGAAAGAGATTAACATTTTTTTTTAAATCTGATATAAGATTTTACGGAAGACAGATTTTTAACGAAATTTTCGATGTGTTTTTAGGTGTGTTTTAAAGGGTTTTGTGAATTAGTTTTCGTTTGTTTGTCATATGTATAACTTGTGAGTTGACTTCAACGTGGTGACAGCCCTGATATGGCCCTTAGCGGTCGGCTGGGCTATAAGCAACATCACCGTACCATTTATCTGGTCTAAAATTTACGGAAGAAAGATTTGATAGCAGTTTTTGCGTGTTTTAAAAAAAAACAACTGGTTTAAGGAGCTGTGGATTGATTTTTGATTTGATGAAGGGATTGACCACGATGAATGATGGCCCTGGTACAGCCCCTGGCGGTTGGCTGGGCTATAAAGAACAGGAATCGAATGGAATTTCTTCTTCTGGCTTTAAACCGAGATTTCCATACAAAATAGTGACAGAGCGTGTCTTCGAAGACAGAGAGTGCCTGTTTTCTTTTCACAAAATCTGCATCACATTTGGTTGGTAAAACATGTGGGTTTTTTTAACGTTGTTTGCATCTGTTCTGTGAAATTTTCCACACGTTTGCCAACGATACAACAAACACACACACGCACGCATGCGCGAACGCGCGCGTGCGCGCGTACACACACACACACACACACACACACACACACACACACACACACACACACACACACACACACACACAATCTCAGGCACTCTCTATCTCTCTCTCTCTCACAACACACACACACACACACACACACACACATACACACACACACACACACACACACACACACACACATATATTCACACACACACACGCACGAACGCACGCACGCACACACACACACACACACACACACACACACACACACACACACACACACACACACACACACACACACACACACACACACACACACAGAGTAGGGGGGCTGTTAGCTGGAAAGCACGTTTCACTTCATGCTTCAGTTCAGCACTATATCCTGCTATGACAGACATACGCACTGTGACCCGTCTGTCTAGTCTTTGGTACATCCACCCCCCCCCCCCCCCCCCCCCCCCCCTCCCCCAGTCCATTGACGCTTTTTCGTAGGAAGCGGCAAGTATCTTGTTGGCTATAGCTATTTTTGAGGACTATGCTGAAATCATTGCCGCTTTGGGAGGTAGAATTTCCGTCTGATTTGTCTGTCTGTCGATCTGTATATCTGTCTGTCTCTTGTCTCCTTACTGCTTTGTATGTGCGTCTGTTTGTTTGTCTGTCTGTCTATCTCTCTATTTCTGATGGTGTCGTCTTCTCTGTTTATCAATTCACATCCACATCTCATATTCATCAGCCGCACCGATAAATCTCTCACGTCGACAGTCTCTCTCTCTCTCTCTCTCTCTCTCTCTCACTCTCCTCTCTCTCTCTCTCGCAAGCGATTGTCACAAAGTCACGTTTCACTTCATGCTTAAAGTTTCAGCACGTTATTTTCACCGCACTGCATACTTTCGCAACTGTGCACTTACCAGCTTTCTACTTCACCGCACTCACTTCCATCTGTCTTTCACGAACTTCTCTTTTAGCAAGCATTTTGATAGCTGTTCATTCCGCTACAGTACTTTTCGATGCTGCAACTTCACCGCTACTGTCACTTAGCTAGCGTGACTGCTTACGCATGCTTCTACTTACGCTATTGTTACTTCACCACCATTCTACTTCACCGCTACCTGTGCTTTCACGCAAGCTGTCAACTTTCCCGCTGTTGCTTACTTCCCGCATGTTGTTGTACTTTTCACGCCTGTCTACTTTCACCGCTGTTGTCTACTTTCACGCATACGTTTTTACGAAGGTATTCACTGATATGTGTCATTAGATATTTAGCTATTCTATTCGTGTATTTTTACGATATGTCTTCGAGTATTTTACATCTTTTTATTTTAGAACTGGTCATATTACCATATGTATTTCACGATGCGTTCTACTTTTCACACATAGCTGTGTTCAACTTAGGTCAGCGGCATACTGTGCTATACTATTTTGCACGCATATGCTTGTCATTCCTTTACACATTTCGTCGTTCATACTTTCCCACATGTTGTCATACTTTCACGCAAGCTGTGTCTCACTTTACTGACATGCTGTGTGTACGTTTCACTGCTGCTGTGTCTACTTTTCACCGCTGCTATGTCTATCTTTCATCGCATGCTGTGTCATACTTTTCACCGCAGACTGTAATCTACTTTCACCGAAGCTATTCATACTTTCACATGCATAGCTATGTCATACTTTTCACCGCATGCTATCTCATACTTTCACACGCATTGCCTGTCCTCACTTTTCATTCTCGCATACTTGTCTTCTTTTTCACCCGCAAGCTGGTCTGACTTTTCACCGCATAGCTGTATCTTACTTTTCACCGCATAGCTTGTCATACTTTTCACCGCATAGCTGTGTCTTACTTTTCACCGCATAGCTATGTCATACATTTTCACCGCATAGCTGTGTCTACTTTTTCACCGCATAGCTGTGTCTCTTTCATCGCATAGCTATGTCTACCTTTCACTGCATAGCTGTTTTACTTTTCACGCACTAGCTTGTCTTACTTTTCACCGCATAGCTATGTCATTACTTTTCACGCATGCTGTGTCTTACTTTTTCACCGCATAGCTATGTCATTACTTTTTCGCATAGCTATGTCTACTTTTCATCGCATAGCTGTGCTTACTTTTCACCGCATAGCTTGTCTTACTTTTCACGCATAGCTTGTCTACTTTCACCCATAGCTTGTCTTACTTTTCACGCATAGCATTCGCTTACTTTTCATCCGCATAGCTTTGTCTTACTTTCATCGCATGGCTTGTCATTACTTTTCACCGCATAGCTTGTCTTACTTTTCACCGCATAGCTGTTGTACTTTTCACGCATAGCTTGTCTTACTTTTGACGCAAGCTTGTCTTACTTTTCACGCATTAGGCTATTGTCTTACTTTTCATCGCATGGCTTTGTCTTACTTTTCATCGCATAGCTTTGTCTTACTTTTCATCGCATGCTTGTCTACTTTTGAATGCATAGCTTTGTCTTACTTTTCATCCGATAGCTGTCGTCTTACTTTATGCATAGCTTGTCTTACTTTTCATCCGCATAGCTTTGTCTTTTTTCACCGCATAGCTTGTCTTACTTTTATCCGCATAGCTTGTCTTACTTTTCATCGCATGGCTTGTCTTACTTTTCATCGCATGCTTTGTCTTACTTTCACCGCATAGCTTTGTCTTACTTTTCATCGCATAGCTTGTGTCTTTTTCATCGCATAGCTTCGTCTTACTTTTGATCACCAATGCTTTGTCTACTTTTCATCGCATAGCTTGTCTTACTTTTCATCCATGGCTTGTCTTACTTTTCATCGCATAGCTTTGTCTACTTTTCATCGCATAGCTTTGTCTTACTTTTCAATGCATAGCTTGTCTACTTTTCATCGCTAGCTTGATCTTACTTTATCCCATAGCTTGTCTTACTTTTCATCGCATAGCTATTGTCTACTTTTCATCGCATAGCTTCGTCTTACTTTGATCGCATAGCATTGTCTTACTTTTAGCAACTTGTCAATTCAGCATAGCTTTGTCTACTTTTCATCGCATAGCTTGTCTTATTTTCATCGTCATAGCTGTCTACTTTTCATCGCATAGCTTTGTCTTACTTTTAATGCATAGCTTGTCTTACTTTTCATCGCATAACTTCGTCTTACTTTTGATCGCATAGCTTTGTCTTATTTTCATCGCATAGCTTTGTCTACTTCATCGCATAGCTTCGTCTTACTTTTGATCGCATAGCTTTGTCTTACTTTTATCGCATGGCTTTGTCTTACTTTTCATCGCATGGCTTTTTTACTTTTCATCGCATAGCTTTGTTATCTTACTATTTTCTTATCGCATAGCTTTGTCTTACTTTTCATCGCATAGCTTTGTCTTACTTTTCATCGCATAGCTTTGTCTTACTTTCATCGCATAGCTTCGTCTTACTTTTCATCGCAATGGCTATTTGTCTTACTTTTCATCGCATAGCTTTCGTCTTATTTTATGATACGCATAGCTATTGTCTATACTTTTTCATCGCATAGCTTTGTCTTACTTTTGATCGCAAGCTTTGTCTTACTTTTCATCGCTGGCTTTGTCTTACTTTTCATCAGCATGCTTTGTCTTACTTTTGCATCGCATAGCTTTGTCTTACTTTTCATCTGCATAGCTTTGTCTTACTTTTGATAGCATAGCTTTGTCTTACTTTTCATCGCATAGCTTTGTCTTACTTTTCATCGCATAGCTTTGTCTTACTTTTCATCGCATAGCTTGTCTTTACCTGTTGTCTATTCGCATGGCATTGTCTTACTTTTCATCGCATGGCTTTGTCTTACTTTTCATCGCATGCTTTGTCTTACTTTGATCGCATAGCTTTGTCTTACTTTTCATCGCATAGCTTTGTCTTTTCATCGCATAGCTTCGTCTTACTTTTGATCGCATAGCTTTGTCTACTTTTCATCGCATGGCTTTGTCTTACTTTTCATCGCATAGCTTTGTCTTACTTTTCATCGCATAGCTTGTCTTACTTTTCATCGCATGGCTTTGTCTTACTTTTGAATGCATAGCTTTGTCTTACTTTTCATCGCATAGCTTCGTCTTACTTTTGATCGCATAGCTTTGTCTTACTTTTCATCGCATAGCTTTGTCTTTTCATCGCATAGCTTCTCTTACTTTTGATCGCATAGCTATTGTCTTACTTTTCATCGCATGGCTTTGTCTTACTTTTCATGCATAGCTTTGTCTTAATTTTCATTCATAGCTTGTCTTACTTTTCATCGCATAGCTTTGTCTTACTTTTGAATCGCATAGCTTTGTCTTACTTTTCATCGCATAAGCTTCGTCTTACTTTTGATTGCATGGCTTTGTTTACTTTCATCGCATGCTTTGTCTTCATCGCATAGCTTCGTCTACTTTATGCTACTTGTCTATTTTCATCGCATAGCTTTGTCTTACTTTTCATGCATGGCTTTGTCTTACTTTTCATCGCATAGCTTTGTCTTACTTTTCATCGCATGCTTTGTCTTACTTTTCACGCATAGCTTTGTCTTACTTTTCATCGCATAGCTTTGTCTTACTTTTCATCACATAGCGTTGTCTTACTTTTCATCGCATGCTTTGTCTTACTTTTCACAGCATGTTTGTCTTATTTTGATCGCATAGCTTTGTCTTACTTTTCATTCGCATGGCTTTGTCTTACTTTTCATCGCATAGCTTGTCTTATTTTCATGCATGCTTTGTCTACTTTTCATCGACATAGCTTTGTCTTACTTTTCATCGACATACTTCGTTTACTTTTCACCTGCATAGCTTTGTTCTTACTTACTTTTCATGCATGGCTTTGTCTTTACTTTTCATCGCATAGCTGTCTTACTTTTCATCGCATAGCTGTCTTACATTTCATTGCATGGCTTTGTTTTACTTTTCATCGCATAGCTTTGTTTTACTTTTCATCACATGGCTTTGTCTTACTTTTCACCGCATAGCTTTGTCTTACTTTTCACCGCATAGCTGTCTTACTTTTCATCTCATAGCGTTGTCTTACTTTTCACCGCATATCTTTGTCTTACTTTTCACAGCATGGCTTTGTTTTACTTTTCATCTCATGGCGTTGTCTTACTTTTCATTGCATGGCTTTGTCTTACTTTTCATGCATGGCTTTGTTTACTTTTCATCGCATGGCTGTTTTACTTTTCACGCATAGTTTTGTCTTACCTTTCATGCATAGCTTTGTCTTACTTTTCATTGCATGGCTTTGTTTACTTTTCATTGCATAGCTGTCTTACTTTTCATCGCATAGCTGTCTTACATTTTCATTGCATGGCTTTGTTTACTTTTCATTGCATGCTTTGTTTACTTTTCATGCCAATGGCTTTGTCTTACTTTTCACCGCATGCTTTGTCCTACTTTTCACCGCATAGCTTGCCCTACTTTTCATCCCATGCTTGTCTACTTTTCACCGCAAGCTTTGTCTTACTTTTCACCGCATGGCTTTGTTTTACTTTTCATTCAAGCGTTGTCCTGCTTTTCATCCGCAGGGTTTGCCTTACTTTTCATTGCATGGCTTTGCCCTACTTGTCATTGCATGGCTTTGTTTTACTTTTCACCGCATGCTTTGTCTTACCTTTTCATGCATGGCTTTGTCCTACTTTTCATTGCATGGCTTTGTCCTTACTTTTCATTGCATGGCTTTGTCTTTACTTTTCATCGCAAAGCGTTGTCTTACTTTTCATCGCATGGCTTTGTCCTACTTTTCATGCAGGCTTTGTCTACTTTTCATGCATGGCTTTGTCCTACTTTTCACCGCATGGCTTTGCCTACTTTTCACGCATGCTTTGCCTTTCACGCATCTTTCTACTTCACGACGCTTGTCTTTGTCCTACATTTTTACTTCATCGCACGGCTTTGTCCTCTTTTCACAGCAGGTTGTCCTCTTTTCACCACATGGCTTTGCCCTTACTTTTCACGCATGCTTTGTCTCTTTTCACCGCATGGCTTTTCTTCTTTTCACCGCATGGCTTTGTCCTCTTTTCACCGCATGGCTTTGCCTTACTTTTCACCCAGGCTTTGCTTACTTTTCACGCACAGCTTTGCCTACTTTTCACCGCATGGCTTTGTCCTACTTTTCACCGCATGGCTTTGCTACTTTTCACCGCATGCTTTGTCCTACTTTTCACGCATGGCTTGTCCTACTTTTCACGCAGGCTTTGTCCTTCTTTTTCACCGCACGGCTTTGTCCTACTTTTCACCGCACGGCTTTGTCCTACTTTTCACAGCATACCCTTCTGACCTTTCCCCGTCGTTCGTTGAACTTCTGTTAACCAGTCCCCCGGAGGCGAACGGTTTGGCAGCGGTTGAGAGTTCGATCCCTCCAGTCCCTCTGGTCCTGTTAATGAGCTGGGAGTTGGCAGCCGCAGACGCGGTGCTTTGGCGTGCGGTGCAGTATGGGATGGGTGTGTTGGTGGTCGGCCGTGTATGACGTCATACCGCCCCCGCCCCCCCCCCCCCCCCCCCCCCCCCCCCCCCCCAAAATGGGGTCTCGAGAGGCAAACTCGGACGGTTGAAGCATTTGACCCAGTAGGAAAGGCTGGTGGCCGCGTATTCTGTACTCTCTCTCTCTCTCTCTCTCTCTCTCTCCTCTCTCTCTCTCTCTCTCTCTCTCTCTCTGCCCATCTGATCTCCCCGCCTGACGTGATCTTTGAATTTCTGGGAGAGATTAACATTTTTCATCTGATCTAAGATTTTACAGAAGAAAAAAAATTTAACGAAGTTTCTGGTGCGTTTTTTGGAATTTGTATTATAAAGAGATGTGTGAATGGTGGTGTGTTTTGCTGTTGTTGTTGTTGTTGTTGTTGTTGTTGATAACTTGTGAGTTGATGTCAACGTGGTGACAGCCCTGATGTGGCTCTTTGCGGTCGGCTGAGTTATAAGCAACATTACCTTACCTTGCCTTCTCCGTCTTATCTCTCTTTCCTTCTCTTTTATGACTGTTCTGTAATGATGTTTCCCCCATCTTTTCTTTTGATGAGTTCTTTTTAGGTTTTGACTTAGGTCTCCCTGTCTCCCTTACCCTAGCTCTGTCTCTTTTTCCTTTTGCTTAATTCTGTTATCTTTTTCTCTCTCACATCTCCCCCTCCCCCCCTACCCCCCACCATCCCTCTCCTCCCTCCTCCCTCACTGTCTTGTGTTTCTTCCGTTACTCTGTGTTTCTTATAGTTCTGTTCAGTCCGTCCGATGTTCTTGTCGTTTCCATTTTCTTCAGTATTTCTTTTGCGTTGGTCACTGTTCCGTTAAGTGTTGTCCTTCTGGTCAGACCAGCAGAGGAAAGACGAGTGTGAAGGCGTTACAGGTCAGAAAAAAAAAAGGTTGGGGAGATGAGGTGGCCTTTGAAAAGGAGGGAAACGATACACAGGTCCAGCCAGGCGCACCGTTCAGCTCCGGGTTATCCCCCTTTAGGGCGCATGAAATCTCTTCCTCATCCGGAGCGATATCGTTTGTTTCAGCCTAGCCAGAACGCTTATGGCTTGGAACCGTTGACTTTCCTTCATTTTGAAAAAGAGGGGGGGGGGGGGGGGGGGGGGGGGGGGGGGGGGGGGGGGGGGGGGGGGGGGGGGGGGGGGGGGGGAGTGTTGCCAGGCTTTGAAAGCTCTCCCGTCTTCATTACTCCCCTTTGTTTCTCTCCCTCCCTCCACCCCCCCCCCTCCTCCTCTCTCTCTCTCTCTCTCTCTCTCTCTCTCTCTCTCTCTCCTCTCTCTGTATGTGTGTGTATGCGTGTGTGTGTTTAAAGCTGGCGTGTCGAGATCATCTTTGAGGACAGGAGTTCAGTGTTCTTGGTTTTTTAATCTAAAATGTGAATCTCCTCCCCCCCCCCCCCCCCCCCCCCCCCCCAGTCCCCCTCCATCCCCACCCCTCACTCTTCTTACACTTACACAGTCCAACCGTGTTATCTGTGTGCGTGCGTGCATGTGCGTGCATGCGTGTGTGTGTGTGTGTGTGTGTGTGTGTGTGTGTGTGTGTGTGTGTGTGTGTGTTTTCCGCGCGCGCATGTGTGAATAAGAATATCCATTTATTTACCTTCTTATATTTATACTTCTTTGTCTTTCTGTATATCTATCCATCTCTCTGTCTGTCTGGGATCTCACCCTTTCTGTCTGTCTATCTGTCTGCTTATCTCTTGTCTGTTTATTTGTCTTCTCTCTCTAGGTCACGCTTTTTGTCTGTCTGTTCGCACAATTATTCATATGTCCACTCCCAACAGTCTTTCAGTGTCTCTCATTCTGTGTATATCTCTGTTCATCTCGTAATCCGTACATTTGTAACCCCCTGCATTGTCCATAGTTCGCCAGTATTATGATCAAACCATCACAGAAAAGATGAACATTGATTCCAGACTTTTGCCCATTTTTCGTAATTATCTTATTTCAGAAATGAGAGAGGAAAAGGAAGACAAAAGAAAATTTAGAGAAGCAGAGAGAGAGAGATGTTCGAGAAAGAAAGAGGAAGAGGAGAGAGAGAGAGAGAGAGAGAGAGAGAGAGAGAGAGGAGAGTATACAGAAAACTGAGTGACTTTACATACATGCGCACCCCTCAATCAGAGTCAGTGAATTAGATCTGTAATAATCCCACAAGATTACTTTTCCTTGGGCGGAAGAGAGAATGGAACGTACGGTGCTGGCATGGAAGTGGAGGGGGTGGGGGGGGGGGGGGGGGGGGGGAGGGGGGGGAGGCCAAACGAAAAAAGGGAAGGGGGAGGGGGGAGAAGGGGGCGCACAAAGAGGCCGAATAAAGCGAGAACAAAGGGTCGAAAGTGGAGCATAGGTCATTTGCATGCAGTCTGTGCAGCGGAGGAAAGACAGGTATGCACGATAGGCTGTTCCACGCTTCGTCGCCGATCACGCATTCCTAGTGATCGAACGGCGATCGACATCTGGGCAAAGGGCGACATTCCGGGCATCGGAATGCACACGTCCTAATGCGATTACAGAGAAGTTAGAGCTCTCTCTCTCTCTCTCTCTCTCTCTCTCTCTCTCTCTCTCTCTCTGCGTGTGCGCGCACGCGTGTATGTCTGTGTCTGTGCAGCTTACCCCACCACACACACACCTTCTCTCTATGCGCGAATATGGAATAAGTTTGTGCGTATGTCCCTATGTTCGAGCGTCCGAGCGCGTGTATGCGAGCGATGTGTGTGCGTGTGTTTGTATGAGTATGGCTGTGGCTGTTTCTACACCACACACACACACACACACACACACACAGCGAACAATGCCGGCCAATCACAAGACAATCTGCTTTCAGCCGTGTCAGGGAGTGTTGTTTCCTGCATTGTCTATATCAGGTATCTATGTATGACGTCTGATAAAAACCTTTGCCGAACATCCATCCATCTTATTTCATAGCGTGTATCAAACAAGCGTTGCTTTGCACGTTCTTCCAGGTATTTCTGTGTATTTTGCTTTGCTACCAGAAACGCTAATTCTGTTTTCTGTCCCCTCTTAGTCTGGGCCTTCAAGGGTAGTGCAGGATTGCTCCCAGCTGGTGTGTTCGGGAGTTGAGGACAGTGCTTCTCTGGGTCCCACTCGCACCTTCAGGTGTGTTTTTTTTTTCCTTGCTTTTTGTACTGCCAGTTTTTATACAACAGGGAGTACTTTACAATGGGAACGAAGAAATGCTGTCTGTGTGTCTGTCCGTCCGTGGTCAAAATGTGTTCCACTCGCTCCAGACAAAACTTCTGGGCCGATCTTTCTGAAAATTTGTATGTATGTTCATTATGGGTCACGGATGATGCCGATGTTTATTTTACCAGAATAGCCGTTACTAACGGCTATAAAGGCCCCAAAACGGGTTTTCTTCTGTATGGAATATCTCAGAAAATACGTGGCCGATTTATAAGCGGTTTGGATGATCTTGTGACAGATCGGAGCCTCTTTCCATATGTAAGTGATGTAATGCTGAAACTCGATTAAACGACCGTTAAAAACCGACATTTTGCCGTTATTTCTTATACATATGAAATTTGATATATAGAAAGGTTATCATACACAAATGGCGCTTCTACATAGTGTTTCAAAACTTGACCGTTACAAACCGTTCTTCTTGACTGTCCAATTTGGATGAAATTTGGTATGTAAACGTGTATTCAAGATAAACTGGGAGTACGTTTATGTGCTTTGCATCTTGTTTGTTTTTTTTTCTCGGCCTCTATCCCACCACTACTGGGCTCTCGTTCTTCCGCTTTCCGCTTGACTCTGTGTGTGTGGAGAGACTAAGGACCGTCGGGATCTAGGAGTAGTCCCGTCTGTATGTACCCGTCTTGGTAGTCCAGTCAGTAGCAAAGATCTAGGAGTAGTCCTGTCTGTATGCACCCGTCTTGGTAGTCCAGTCAGTAGCAAGGATCTAGGAGTAGTCCTGTCTGTATGCACCCGTCTTGGTAGTCCAGTCAGTAGCAAGGATCTAGGAGTAGTCCTGTCTGTATGTACCCGTCTTGGTAGTCCAGTCAGTAGCAAGGATCTAGGAGTAGTCCTGTCTGTATGCACCCGTCTTGGTAGTCCAGTCAGTAGCAAGGATCTAGGAGTAGTCCTGTCTGTATGCACCCGTCTTGGTAGTCCAGTCAGTAGCAAGGATCTAGGAGTAGTCCTGTCTGTATGCACCCGTCTTGGTAGTCCAGTCAGTAGCAAGGATCTAGGAGTAGTCCTGTCTGTATGCACCCGTCTTGGTAGTCCAGTCAGTAGCAAGGATCTAGGAGTAGTCCTGTCTGTATGTATGTACCCGTCTTGGTAGTCCAGTCAGCGTTGTGTCTGGAGATGTTGAGTGAAAGGATGCACGTGACCCACAACGATAGGAGAGCAAGGTCATGCCCACTGTTGCTGAGTGACTTTGGCTTGGAATGGATAGTTCGTGGTCCACAGTGTTGGCAAACTGAACTGGCGATCACTTGATGACGTGTCTTTTCTCCGCATTGCTTTTTTCCCCCCTCCTTTCTCTGTCTGTCCAGGGCCGGATGAGGGGGGTCCGGAATTTCTACCCGTCCCCACCCTCCCCTTTTGCTGTTAAAAAAAAGCATTTTGGGGTCACGTTTCCCACTTCCCCACTTGGAACTTAGACACATCCACCCCCACCCCATACCAACTGTCAAAACCTCCTTTCCCTTCTTATGTCACTGATAAGGCCGTACCATTTGCATCTACACCCCGCCCTCCCCTGCTGCCCTCTTTCTCTCCACCTTTCGTTCTCCTTCTGTCTCTCTGTCTGTCTGTCTCTCTGTCTGTCTCTCTCTCTTTCTCTCTCTCTCTTTCTCTCTCTCTTGCAACACTAGTAAGAAAACGAAGACTCCCCCGTCTCTTTCTCATTATCAACAAGCAAGTGAAAACTAGACAAAGAGCTCTCTCTCTCTCTCTCTCTCTCTCTCTCTCTGTGTGTGTGTATGTGTGTGTGTGTGTGTGTGTCTCTCTCTCCCCCCCCCCCTCCCCGTCCTCTCTCTCTCCCCTCTCTCTCGTTAGCAACACAAAAGTGAAAGCTGAGACAAAGAGGACTCTCCCCCCCCCCCCTCCCCTTTCTCTTTCATTAACGACACACTGGGGGGAGGGGGGAGGGGGGGGGGGGGCTAACACAAAGAGGATAGCTTACATCGCAGGAAACAATGCACAACAAACGGTATGCGCGCCTGAATGCGCGCGAAAGTGTGCTTTGTCGGTTCCGTGTTCGCGCGCATGCGTGAGCGCGAAACTCGTGAAAGTCAAGAGTGGTACAAACAGCAGCGAGGGGAAAGTGACACACTGGAGGAATATTATGCAGATGTGCTTTTGAGTGCCCCCCCCCCCCCCTCCCCTTGCTTGTCGGCTTGCTCGGCGCAGCTGGACCGCAGCACTGGGGGGGGGGGGGGGGGGGGCGCTATTGGCGGAGTGCTGGTATGCCGATGGTTGGTTGTTGTCGGAGGATGGGTGGATGGATTACTGTTTCTCCCCGCAGGTCGGTGATTGTGGTGAGCAGGTAACGATTTGGCTCCTAATGGATATGTTGTGTTCTGTATCCTAGCGCCGCTGTGAGGGGATGGGGAGGGAATGTAGGAGCGGGGGTGGGGGTGGGGGGGTGGGGGGGGGGGTGACTGTCGGAATAGCGCTTTTTCCCGCCAGAGTACAACTTGAAAGTTAACATGTCAATAAGCTGGTGACAGTCAAGCGTGGGCTGTTTATTTCTTGGCTTTCTACCAGTTGAAGACAATCAATCCCACACAAGCAAAACCATGTTTGGACAGGTACATTTTGCACGTGAGAAATACACCTCTCCAGACATAAGCAACAGACATACAGATTGAACCGAATACTGTATTCAGACCAGTGGAAAAAAGGCCGTTTTTAAGGCCAGTATCCAACGACAATAACACTTTGCTTTCTTTCTTTCTTTTTCACATGTTTTCGAGAACACCAAGACTATTTTGAGAATAATGTTACATGTTTTTTTAAGACAGCACGCCAAATTCATGTAAGGCTAATGAGTGATAACGACATGAAAAACAAAACACTCGAAAAACAAGCAGAAATAACCAACCGACCAAATAACCAACCGACTGAGATATCATAACGTATGCAGATCTCAGTTTGTTCCAAACGAAACTGGAAGAAAGTTCACAAAAATTACGCGCGCACACACACACACACGCGTACGCGCACGCACGCACACACACACATACACACACACACACGCGCGCGCGCGCGCACACACACACACACATCTCTCTTTCTCTCTCTCTCTCTCACTCATACGCACACACACGCGCGCGCGCGCACACACACAAACACATACACACACACACACACACACACACACGGAACAAATGAATAGCAAAGATGAAGGTAATCAACTTTTCAGTCTTGGAAGACCTGACAAATCAAGAAAGATGCTCAGTCGGATTTTTTTGTCGTGTGTTGTTAACCTGTTGGAACCATCCCATTTCCTAGCCAGCCGGAGACCTTTTAGCGCTTGGCAGTTCCTCCAGAAGGAACACTTCGTAATGGGCACATGACAGCTCTCCAGAACGACTCCATTGTTTCAGAGCTTGAGCCCTCGATGACAGGCTAAAAAAAAAAATAAATAAATTTAAAAAATAAATAAATAAAAAAAGGCAGAAATGTGGAAGGGCCACTAAGACCCGATCTAATTACAGTCTTCACGTAAACAGATGGCTGGAGTGTTAGCTTTGACCCTCTCTCTCTCTCTCTCTCTCTCTCTCTCCTCTCTCTCCTCCTCTCTCTCTCTCTCTCTCTGTATACATGTACGTGTTTGTGTTCCTGAAAATCACAGCCTAGTCCTGATTTTGAGCATGAGTGTTCCTGAAAACCATATTTTGGGGTATAAGGCATGCCTGCTCTCTCTCTCTCTCTCTCTCTCTCTCTCTCTCTCTCTCTCTCTCTTTCCAGGCAAATTAGACCCCCCAAAAAGATGAATGCTTCAAATGAGATATGATAATTAATTTGCAGAACAAAATGATCCTGAATTTTTGTTATACAAAACGTGCATATTATTGTATGGGAGGATTGCGGGAAGGAATAGGGGAATAGGGAAGGGGGGGGGGGGGGGGGGGAAGCGAGTGTAAGGGAGGAGAAAGGGCTAGGTGAATGAGGTGAACGAATGTCCGGGAATGTGAGTGGATGTGTACGTGCGTGAATAATGTGCATGTATATTATGCTTTTGTATGTAAACAATATTGATCGCAAGAGGTAATATTTTGCTTTATTTATTTGTTTCCCTATATATACCCCTTCAGTGAGGGGCCTTGGCCTAAACTGAATAAAACTTTGTCATTCTCTCTCTCTCTCCTCTCTCTCTCTCTCTCTCTCTCTCTCTCCTCTTTCGCTCTTTCTCTCTCTCTCTCTCTCTCCCCTCTCTCTCTCTCTCTCTCTCTCTCTCTCTCTCTCTCTCTCTCTCTCCCCGTGTGTGTGTGTTGGTGTGTCCCTCCCTCGCTCCCTCCCTCCCTCTCTGTCAGCACTGGTACTATATGTATATAAATACGAGAACATTTCCAGGAACAGATGAAAACATGTTTTTAACAACATAGTCGTTTATCAAGTGACTTTCCGTTTAAAGTCCACGTCATCTTCAATACAAGCAAGATATTTTTTGTCTTTAAGGCCCAGAGGTTAGACAGGGCATCTTTTCAGCTCATGCACTACTATCATTTTGTTCATCCGCTATAGTGAGTTGCGGACACCGTTGTCTACATTCGCACTCGCTAACACCCCACCAACCAACTGCACTCAACACGAAGAAAGCTGACCAAGCGTAGGGGTTGACAGGCTGGTAGTTTTTGCACACGGCACGCTCTGTGCCACACGCCTACAGCTGGTGCAATGCAAACGAGAGTTGTACGAGCGGCCGCGTTGTTGCAGGCAGCGGCTGGCAACTATCGGAACCAACCTGTTCGGGTCGTTCACTGGGCTGTGTCGTAACAGTGCTGGAACGACCAGGTGCAAAGCCTCAGTGGAGCGTGCTGTGGTGTGCTGTATGATAAAGATCGGCTCTAACAGCATAAGGCGGTTCCAGGCTTGAGAACGTATGTTTGGTGATCGCCTTTTTTAAAAAAATTTTTAATTTTTTTTTTTACGGTAAGCCGTCGGGTTCTTTTGGAGGAGGGTCTTCTGTGTTTGATTCGATGTTTCGGTGCGTGTGGGTTTTTTCATCTCAGGTGGAAGGTTTCGTTGACATGGTGTGTGTGTGTGTGTGTGTGTGTGTGTGTGTGTGTGTGTGTGTGTGTGAGAGAGAGAGAGAGAGAGAGAGAGAGAATTTGTGTGTGTGTGTGTGTGTGTGTGTGTGTGTGTGTGTGTGTGTGTGTGTGTGTGTGTGTGTGTTTTAGAGAGAGACAGAAAGAGAGAGAAAGAGAGAGAGAAAGAGAGAGAGAGAGAGAGAGAGAGAGAGAGAGAGAGAGAGAGAGAGAGAGAGTGTGTGTGTGTGTGTGTGTGTGTGTGTGTGTGTGTGTGAATTCCGTGAAGGAGATATTGCGTAGGGTTTGCTTTACTGCATAAACAGAACAAAAAAAGTCAGGCTCACGTTTGATCAGAGCGTGTTCTTTCGCTCATTGGCAATCTATAAAGGAGCTTTTTTTTTTAACGTTCCACAGTGGTCCACATGTCTCAATGGCAATCTATAAAGGAGCTTTTTTTAACGTTCCACAGTGGTCCCCATGTCTCATTGGCAATCTATAAAGGAGCTTTTTTAACGTTCCACAGTGGTCCACATGTCTCATTGGCAATCTATAAAGGAGCTTTTTTTAACGTTCCACAGTGGTCCACATGTCTCATTGGCAATCTATAAAGGAGCTTTTTTTTAACGTTCCACAGTGGTCCACATGTCTCATTGGCAATCTATAAAGGAGCTTTTTTTTAACGTTCCACAGTGGTCCACATGTCTCATTGGCAATCTATAAAGGAGCTTTTTTTTTAACGTTCCACAGTGGTCCACGTGTCTCATTGGCAATCTATAAAGGAGCTTTTTTAACGTTCCACAGTGGTCCCCATGTCTCATTGGCAATCTATAAAGGAGCTTTTTTTTAACGTTCCACAGTGGTCCCCATGTCTCATTGGCAATCTATAAAGGAG
The DNA here is from genome assembly GCA_018398815.1 of Conus ventricosus. Taxonomy (NCBI): domain Eukaryota; kingdom Metazoa; phylum Mollusca; class Gastropoda; order Neogastropoda; family Conidae; genus Conus; species Conus ventricosus. The sequence goes on along the minus strand of CM031620.1, from coordinate 7,551,745 downwards.
CTTTTTAACGTTCCACAGTGGTCCCCATGTCTCATTGGCAATCTATAAAGGAGCTTTTTTTAACGTTCCACAGTGGTCCCCATGTCTCATTGGCAATCTATAAAGGAGCTTTTTTTAACGTTCCACAGTGGTCCCCATGTCTCATTGGCAATCTATAAAGGAGCTTTTTACGTTCCACAGTGGTCCACATGTCTCATTGGCAATCTATAAAGGAGCCTTTTAACGTTCCACAGTGGTCCACATGTCCATTGGCACTCTATAAAGGAGCTTTTTAACGTTCCACAGTGGTCCACATGTCCCATTGGCAATCTATAAAGGAGCTTTTTAACGTTCCACAGTGGTCCCCATGTCCCATTGGCAATCTATAAAGGAGCTTTTTAACGTTCCACAGTGGTCCACATGTCCCGATGGTAGTGTGGCGTGGGTCACGGTCAATGTATGACCAAAGGTCACTCATCAACTCAGAGATCTGCTTCTCATTACAGCCGTTTCATGAACCGTTCCACAGACTTTCGCTTAAACAACAACAAAAGCCTTAGTAGCAAACAACCACCCAGGGTGAATCAGTGTGACGATTTTCCCAAGATAGCTTCCTTGAAAAGCGTAGACTTTGTTGTGGTCGGCTCTGGTCTAGGTTGAAAAGATTTTTAATTAAAACGGGGAGGGAGGGGTGTAGGGGCTAGGAGCCTCTAAGGAGGTGCTTGAGGATGGTTTTGTAGAAGTTGTGCATAGTTCAAAAGCTGAAAAAAATAGGGTATGAACTTCAACCGGGCTTCAGCCCACACAAAAATCTTGAAGTGAGCACATTCTCTCCCCTCCCCCCCCTCCTCCCTCATCCGCGCACGCCTTCGACCCCACCATCCAGCCCCTTTCCCATCGTCATCCCTCTCCCCTCCCTTTCCCAACAAAAAGAACATTAATGAAATGTACTTATAAGTAATTAAATAGCTGGGTGTGAAACTGTATAAACAAAGAGATAAGGAACCATTGATCTGAAAAAAATAAAATAATAACTTCTGTTGAGTAATCAATGAATAAACTGTTGATAGATAGTAAATAAACTGTCTGAGACATAAGCTGCATAGCATGAACGCGGCATTATGGGACAGGTTGTGCCAAGAATTTGAAAAAATGTCCGTTCGCCCGTGTAGCTTATTGAACAGGAATTACTTTTCAAAATGCTCTTGTGATCATTATTTTCAAGGAACAGAAAAGGCTGACCAAAATCTTTTCCCAGCACTCGTTGTCTGGCCGCTGGGCTTCGTTTGCAAAGACATTTGTCATCTTTGTGTTCAGAACCAGGTCTAATGGCAATCATGACAAAATAAGACACTAAATAAGATACCACAAATACAAATGTCTTTACATGTTTACCATTTCGTGTGTAAAGTGGGAATAGGTTAATGTTGTGAGTGGTTTATTCGCATACAGTTTTTGTCTTTAGTGTTTACTTTTTTCTTTTCTTTTGTTTTCTTTTTTTTTCTTCTTGGTTTTTGTACATGTTTACACACACACACACACACACACACACACACACACATACACACACACACACCCCACACACACACACACACACACACACAGACACAAGACACACACAGACACACACACACACACACACACACACACACACACACACACACAGACACACACACACACACACACACCACACACACACACACACAGACACACACACACACACACACACACACACACTCAACACACACACACACACACACACACACACACACACACACACACACACACACACACACAACACACACAACACACACACACACACACACACACACACACACACATCACACCACACACACACACACCACAACCACACAACACACACACACACACACACACACACACACACACACACACACACACATATTTGTATCTGTGTGTGTGGTGTGTGTGTGTGTGTGTGTGTGTGTGTGTGTGTGTGTTTCCTTCTGTTTGGAATTACAACCTTAATAGTCTTCTGCCTTGCCTTTGCCACACATTAAACTAGAAACATTTGAACACATCATAAGCACTAGCTTGTTTCTGTTATGAATTTTGACTTTTGCTGTAAAGTTGTATCTGACTGACTGGAAATTGGAAATATATATATTTCTGGCCATAGGCACCATCAAGCAATTGTCAACGCTCACTTGAAGACACTTTACGTCCGTCACAAGATCAAAGAATTCTAGCTCACTTCTGAATTACTCTTGCCTCGGGTAGAACCACTGTTTTAGCCATGAATGTGCCAGGAGTAATTCATAATGAGAAAGAAAAAAAATACTGCGTAAATAGTGCCGGCAGTTGAACACCTCTACTACATTTTGTGTTGTGGTTTTTAACAAGCGTACGGAATAAACAGTGCATAAAGACCGCACAGTGTAATGAC
>CM031620.1:7531841-7544341 GCA_018398815.1 Conus ventricosus | reverse complement strand
CACCATGTCGTTCTTGAGATTCTGGGGGAAGAAAACCAAATCCAAAGACGATCTGGATCTCCGGAAGGAGGAGACCGAAGCGGAAGCGGAAAGGCGGAAGTTACGTCACTCGCTGTCCATATCCAGATCTGGGCGTTTCAAACAGAAGAAACGAGATCGAGGCGGCATCCTGGACCGACCGGAACTGTACGGGAATGAGAATGAGCCGGCGGAGGGGTAAGACGGAACAGCCTGCTGTTGGCTCGCTCTCTCTCTCTCCTCCTCTCTCTCTCTCTCTCTCTCCTCTCTCTCTCTCTCTCTCTCTCTCTCTCTCTCTCTCTCTCTCTCTCTCTCGTCCAGCTCTCCAAATTTTTTTTTACAGTATTCCCAAGATTGTGGTTTTTGTACAACCTTCTATGAAGACACAATAGTCTGATCATCCAAGACACGGCTGGCCAATACTTACAGCAGACCCGACTTTAGAGGTTTATGCTTTAAACTCTTTAAAAATTTACCAATAACCTCCTTTAAAAAAAAAATTCAGTTTCGGCTCGTGGTCAGTACTATGTACTATCAGCAAAGAATGAAACGGAGAGCGAAGCGATATGATAACTGAAATTACATAGCTTGTGTATGACCATCTTTTGAAGGAAAACAGTTGTTGTTTTGTTGGCCTTTTTGTTGTTGCTGTTGTTATTTGCTTTGTTTGTTTGTTTGTTTGTTTGGGGGTGAAACCCTCTTCTTTTGACATAGCCACAATCGAAATGATTGACAAAAACGCTGAACTGGGAGCGGAGAATTTAGTTTCATCGATAGTATTTCTGATGCCAATATCATTACATGAAGTATGTGAATTGCTTCAAAATAATGTGTGTGTAGATCATAAAAAGAACGGCAACCATGTTCGTTGTAAATCATGTCTGTATCAGGTCATACCTGTACTGTAGGTCCGATACGTCCACTTCGACTGGACTCATCAAAAGCAGGGTTTTCTAAACATGTGAAATGTGTTGGCAGTGAAAATGTATCCATAAGGCTTCCCCCCCCCCCCCCCCCCTCCTGTTACTAAAACGTATCTTCTGTGTTTACAGTGGTTTCATATAAACAAATGTGATGAAGGTTTTAGGAACAAAGTGACAGATTTACAAGACACGTTACTGATAACAGGCCTGGCCATGTGAGGTGCTGGGGTCTTTTGGCAGAGTATATCGTATTCCTGTCCTTTGGAAACTATGCCATAAGTTTCCTCTTTTCTGTCGCCGTCTTTAACTCTACCTCTTACACACACACACACACACACACACACACACACACACACACACACACACACACACACACACACGCACGCACGCACGCACGCACGCACGCACGCACGCACGCACAATGTATTTGTATGTGTGTGTGTGCGTGCGTGCGTGCGTGCGTGCGTGCGTGCGTGTGTGTGTGTGATAGATAGATATAGATTTTTTTTCCCGTTTTTGTGTGTGTGTGTGTGTGTGTGTGTGTGCGTGTGTGTGTTGTTTTTTTTTGCTGTCGTCTACAGTTTCTCTGCTTCTTTTGCTCATTCGCGTGTCTTAGGTTTTTGTTTTGTTTGGTTTGTTTGTTGTTTTCTCGTTCGGTACAGTTTACAGCATGTTAGATTTTCTTCCATCCCTCCCCCACCCCCCTCATTTTTTTTTCTCAGTCTGACGACAAGCTTGTGAGAATTACACACACTGTTTAGACTTGACATCAGCTGTCTATCCGGTATGACTAGTTGGTGATCTGGTCGTTTTGAATGTTTATGTGGCTCTCTTACGGTTTTTGTTTGTTTGTTTTAGTCTTTTCTCTCTTTTTTCTTGTTTCTTCCCCGGTATAATTTGAGGATGATAAACGGAAGGAGTGGCGCCCTCTGCAAATCCCTTTAGCTGCTTTCAAGTTGTCAAGAGTTTAGCTATGATGATGGATTGATACTGCGACACTACTTAGCATTGACATCAACTGCCTTTGTTGCAGTGCCGGATTTTGGCCATATGGACATTGTCTTGTACTCTAGTGATTCTGGTATGTTCATTATCATTGTAAGTGTTCTGTTTAACCAGTGGGCGGAAGAACAAAAGAACAGACGGAATGGCTGATGCATGGCCAAAGTTTTCCTCCCCTGAGGGTGTCAGTTGTTGAATAACCATGTTATACATTCCTGTACATGCTTTGTATACAGATCCTGCTGTGTGCTGTACATATAGACAGATGATGTTGTGTACTATACATAAAGACAGATCCTGTTGTGTGTTGTACATGTTTTGTAAACAGATCTGTTGTGTGCTGTACATGTTTTGTGGACATATCCTGTTATGTGCTGTACATGTTTTGCACACAGATCCTGTTGTGTGTTGTACATGTTTTGTACACAGACCCTGTTGTGTGCTGTACATGTTTTGTACACAGATCCGGTTGTGTCTTGTACATGTTTTGTACACAGATCCTGTTGTGTGCTGTACATGTTTTGTACATAAACTCTGTTGTGTGTTATACATGTTTTGTAGACAGATCCTGTTGTGTGTTGAACATGTTTTGTATGCAGATTCTGCTGTGTGTTGTTCATGTTTTGTATACAGATCCTGCTGTGTGTTGTGTATGTTTTTTTTAAAGACAGATCCGTTATGTGCTGTACATGTGTTGGACAGATCCTGTTGTGTGATGTAGACAGATTCTGTTGTGTGATGTAGACAGATTCTGTTGTGTGCTGTACATGTTTTCTACACAGATCAGTTGAGTGCTGTACATGTTTTGTACACAAATCTGTTGTGTGCTGTACATGTTTTGTAGACATATCCTGTTATGTGCTGTACATGTGTTGTAGACAGATCCTATTGTGCGCTATACATGTTTTGCAGGCAGATCCTGTTGTGTGTTGTAGACAGATCCTGTTGTGTGTTGTACATGTTTTGTAGACATATCATGTTGTGTGCTGTACATGTTTTGTAAACAGATCCTGTTGTGTACTGTACATGTTCTGTAAACAGATCCTGTTGTGTGCTGTGCATGTAGGCAGATTCTGTTGTGTGTTGTACATGTGTTGTAGACAGATCCTGTTGTGTGCTGTACATGTTTTGTAAACAGATCCTATTGTGTACTGTACATGTTCTGTAAACAGATCCTGTTGTGTGCTGTGCATGTTTTGTAAACAGATCCTATTGTGTACTGTACATGTTCTGTAAACAGATCCTGTTGTGTGCTGTGCATGTTTTGTGGGAAAAAAATCTGTTGTTTGCTTACATGTTTTGCAGACAGATCTTGTTTTGTGCTGTACGTGTTTTGTAGACAGATCCTGTTTTGTGCTGTACATGTTTTGTTGACAGATCCCGTTTTGTGCTGTACATGTTTCATAAACAGATCTTGTTGTGTGCTGTACATGTTTCATAGACAGATCCTGTTGTGTACTGTACATGTTTCGTAGACAGATCCTGTTGTGTGCTGTACATGTTTCGTAGACAGATCCTGTTGTGTGCTGTACATGTTTCGTAGACAGATCCTGTTGTGTGCTGTACATGTTTCGTAGACAGATCCTGTTGTGTGCTGTACATGTTTCGTAGACAGATCCTGTTGTGTGCTGTACATGTTTCGTAGACAGATCCTGTTGTGTGCTGTACATGTTTCGTAGACAGATCCTGTTGTGTGCTGTACATGTTTCGTAGACAGATCCTGTTGTGTGCTGTACATGTTTCGTAGACAGATCCTGTTGTGTGCTGTACATGTTTCGTAGACAGATCCTGTTGTGTGCTGTACGTGTTTCGTAGACAGACCCTGTTGTGTCCATGGCTTCTTTCCGGAGCAGGCTTTGGTTTTCTGTGCAATGTGAGCGCCAAGAGAAGGCCCTCCCTGCTGACACTGTGACTGGATACACACTGTGGTCTCTTTCATCCCATGTCGCCACCACCACCGTCTCCATCTTTCACTGTTTTACTGGTCTGCGTGAAGACAGGACTAACTACTGCTCTGGACTGGCACGAGTTTCATTATAACCCCCCCCCCCCCCCCCCCCCCCCCCCCCCCCACACACACACACACCCTTAATTCTCGTTCTCAGTGTTCCTTTGCTTTTCTCATCCGTGTAATGTGATAACTTGGTCAGAACCTATAAAAGATATAACTTTTTTCTGTGTTCTCGTGTTATCGCGTTTCTTGTCATCTGTGTCATGTGACAACCCTGTCAAAACATATATATATATTTTTTCTTTTCTTTTCTTTTCTTTTCTTTGTTCTCCGTTTTGGTGTTTCCTTTCTTTTCCCATCCGGGTAATATGACAACTTTGTCAAAACATTTAAAAGATACAACTGTTTTGTTTTTTTAAATTCCCCTTTGTTCCCTTTCTTACTGGTCCTTTCCTTTTCTCATCCATGTTATGTAACAACTTTGTCAAAACATGTTAAAGACCTAACTTGTGTGTGTGTGTGTGTGTGTGTGTGTGTGTGTGTGTGTGTGTGTGTGTGTGTGTGTGTGTGAGTGTGTGTGTGGTTCTTGGTATTCCTTTCGTTTTTTTCATTCATGTAATATGGCCACCTTGTCAAAACATTAAAAATGTTTTTTCTTTTCTTTTCTCCTCCATGGTATGTAACAACTTTGTTTTTTCTTTTTAAAAAAATGTAATAAAGATACAAAAATATAACTTTTTTCTTTGGTCTCGTTTTTGTTTTTTTCCTTTTCTTTTCTCATTCGTTTAAATGACAACCACTTTAAACCGTATTAAAGATATAAGTTTTGTTTCTTTTTTTCTCGTTCTTCTTTTCTTTTTTTCCCATCCCAGTAATGTGATAGCTTTGTTAAAACCTATCAAAAACATAACTTTTTTTCTTTCTTTGTTCTCATTCTAGGCCTGTTCCTTTTCTTCTGTCATCTGTGTAATGCAACAACTTTGTAAACACATAGCAAAGATTTGTTTTCTTTTGGTCTCCCTCTGGTTCCATTTATTTTCTCATCTGTTTTTTTTTCTTTTTTCTTTTTCTTTCTTTCTTTAGTCATGTTCTTGATGTTCCTTTTCTTTTCTCATCTGTGTAATGCGACAAATTTGTCAAAACATATTACATAAATAAGTGTTTTCTTTAGTCTCGCACGTGTTATTCCTCTTATTTTCTCCTGCGTGTAATATGAATATGACAACGTTGTTGAAATACATAAAATACATATAACTTTTTTCTTTAGTCTGGCTCGTGTTATTCCTTTTGTTTTTCTCCACCCTGTAATTTGACAACTTTGTTAAAACATTCTAAAAAATGTTGTTTTTTCTTAAAACATACAACTTTTTTCTTCTTAAAACATCCTTAAAATACAACCTTTTTCTTAACACATACCAGTGATACAACTTTTTTCTTTGGTCTCGATCTGGTTATTTCTGTCCTTGCCTCATCCGTGTAATATGACAACCTGGTCAAAAACATTAAAGTTTTTTTCCCTTTAGTTTCGCTCTTATCATTCCTTATCTTTTTATCATCCGTATAATATGATAACTTTGTCAGCGCTTAAAGGTATAACTTTTTTTTTCGGGGGGGGGGGGGGGGGGGGGGGGGGGGGGGCTCGTTCTTGTAATTCCTTTTCTTTTCTCATCCGTGTAATGTGACAAATTTATCAACACATATGAAAGATACAATTTTTTCTTTTATCTCGCTCATATTATTCCTTTTTCCTCTCCTCCGTGTAATGTGACACTTTTTTTCCTTTGTTCTCGTTCATGGTATTCCTTTTCGAGTCTCATCACTGTCACAAGACAACCTTGTGAAAACATTGTAAAGATGTAACTTTGCTCTTTAGTCTCGTTCTTGTTATTCCTGTTCTTTTCTCATCCGTGTAATGTAACAGTATTGTTAAAACATACTAACGATATAACCTTTTTTTCTTTGGTCTTGTTTTTATTATTCCGTTTCTTTTCTCATCTGTGTAATGTGGCAGCCTTGTTAAAACATTAACGATGTAACTTTTCCCCCTTTGACCTCGCTATGGTTATTCCTTATCTTTTTTCTTTTTTTTCCTCCGTGTAATGTGACCAATTTGTCAAAACCTAGTGAAGAAAGACGCTTCTTTGCCCTGTGTCCTGTCAGGATTTCAAGGAGCAGTCTGCCTACAGCGAGACGAGCTCCTCCGCCTCCACCACCTCCAACAGCTCCGCCACGTCAGGGGCCTCCAGCAACACCCCCACCCCTCCAGACGCTCCCCAAAGACCGGCTACAAGGCCCCCAGCCAGCACCAAGGCAACCGCCGCCCGTCCAAGCCCACGTGACCCGCGGCCTGGGCCAATCAGAAGACGGTGCAGAGAAAACGCGGCTCCTCGAGGGTCTGAGCCGAGGGTTGTGATTGGTGGCTATTTTTAAGAACACGTGATATGATGTTGGGGGGCGGGTTTTGCCTCGGAGGATGTTGATGTGGAGGCAAGTGGTGGCCGCTCGATTTGTGGAGGAGCGGTGTTCCCAAGAATTTTGCAATGACATGGATGAACGGTTTGTGAAAAATGACGTTCGTTCTCGCTTCGTCATGCGGCTGTTTTGTTGGTGTTGTCGTTGTTCAGATGCTGGCGTTGCTTTTGCTGCAGGTGTATTCTTTCCAGTTTTGTTTTCCTCTTTTTTTTGTTTTGTTTAATCTCTTTGCTTCAGTAGACGCAATGTGTGTGTGTGTGTGTGTGTGTGTGTGTGCATGTCTGTGTCTAATTCTGTATGTGTGTGTGTGCTTGTGCGTGTGCATGTGTGTGTGTGTGTGTTTGAGCGCGCGCAAGTAATTACATAGTCAGGATAACGTGTGTGTGGCAGTCTTTTGAGCTTAATTATAGTCAAAATGCTGCATTTAAATGAGTAGTGTTAGTTCGTGACGCGGCTACCTTAATACGAGGTCTCTTTACCGTTGACGAGGTAAAATACGTAATATTCACTCTCTCTCTCTCTCTCTCTCTCTCTCTCTCTCTCTCTCTCTCTCTCTCTCTCTCTCTCTCTCTGCGGAAAACACACACTCGCACGCACGCGCACATTCATGTATTCAGTATCACACACTCGCGCGCACGTGTACACACACATGCACGTAAGTGCGTATATCTAGGCACGTGCTCAGATACGCACGTGCGCGCACTCACACACACAACACACAACACACACATGCACACACACACACACACACACACACACACACACACACACACACACACACACACACACACACGCGCGCACTAACAGCCACGCACATGAGCACACATAACTTGAACATGTTCACACACGCACGCACGCACGCACGCACGCACGCACGCACACACACACGCACACAACACACACACACACACACACACACACACACACACACACACACACACACACAACGGCCACGACCAAACAGCAGAAATATCATACGCATTCGGAGATGACAACAACACGCGCACGCACATATATGTACGCACAGAGAGAGTGAGGGAGGAAGATAACTTCGGCATTGCATATCATTTGTTTACCATTGACAACGCTTTTACAATGTTTGGTGTGTTGTGTGTGTGTGTGTGTGTGTGTGTGTGTGTGTGTGTGTGTGTGTGTGTGAGTGTGTGTGTGAGTGTGTGTGTCTGTGTGTGTGTGTGTGAGTGTGTGTGTGTGTGTGTGTGTGTGTGTGTGTGTGAGTGTGTGTGTGTGTGTGTGTGAGTGTGTGTGTGTGTGTGAGTGTGTGTGTGTGTGTGTGAGTGTGTGTGTGTGTGTGTGTGTGTGTGTGTGTGTGTGTGTGTGAGTGTGTGTGTGTGTGTGTGTGTGTGTGAGTGTGTGTGTGTGTGTGTGTGTGTGTAGTGTGTGTGTGTGTGTGTGTGTGTGTGTGTGTGTGTGGGGGTTACTATTATTCAGTTGCTTGTTTGTATTTCTTTTATCGCAGACTTTTCTGTCTCTCACAAACGTCTTTTCGCTGCTTTGATCGCACGTCCATGCTTTCATACTATGAACGGTACACAGAATACAGAAACATGAAAACACAACCCTGCTGTCATCAAAGTGTGCTGTCGAACAACTCTCGGTCGTTGTGCCCTTACCTCTTTGAAAACCAAACGCTAGCATGCTGGGATATGCTTTGAACAGCACGGCTGCGTTTGTCGTGATGGCTGTCGAGCAGAACACTCGAGCCGGAGCGGGATGTGAAGCAAACATCGCGAGGAGCGTGAGCAAGAACGAACACCATGACGATGTGACATCAAAGGGTGTCTTAGTAATTGCAACCGTCTCGGCACATATTGGCGTGGGGGTCATCTTGGTCCCAAGGTCCTAGGGTCCAAGGTCCGTTTGTCCCAAGGTCAATAAATCTGTGTAATACACAGTAGTATGTGGCTATCTTGAAAACACAGTAGAGAGAGAGAGAGGGGGGGGGGGGGGGGAGACAGAGGGAAGCATATTGACACTTACTGGATCCAATGGACCTTGAGACTAACGGACCTAGGGACCAACGAACCTTGGGACCAACGGACCTAGGGACCAACGAACCTTGGGACCAATGGACCTTGGGACCAACGAACCTTGGGACCAATGACACGCTCCTCGGCGTGTTATGCGTTGCCCAGAAGAACAAGTCTTCACTATTTTTTTTTCCATTAAGTTTCAGTTGTGGTTCTCCTACAATTCATTACAGCTTAGCCTTGTGGAAAACAAATCGAGTTCGTTCTGTGTATTCTGGATTGTACTGCGCGCGCGCCACACACACACACACACAACACAACACACGCACGCACGCACGCACGCACGCACACACACACACACACACACACACAACACACACACACACACACACACACACTTGTTTTCCCCCACTACTTAATTGTTCAGCATTATATTATTTGGTCAATCAGTGGGAGATTGCATCTCTTTGGAGATCTAAGCAAAGGTTGTTCTGCACAATTCTTAGCCGCTGACAATGCTTGGGTTATTGAACAGCAGAGCTGACCACTCAAACTGTTCCATATCTTTTGATCTCCCTTGCATCCTTGAATGGATCCTCAAGCATAGGCTCAAAGATGGTGTCCTACATTTTATACTATTTGCATAATGTTTTTAGTTTTTCAGCAACTTTTTTCCTCTCCACACTCGTTTTGTTTCATTTACTAACCTTCGCTGGCTGCTTTGGGGGTGCTGTTGGATTCTTTTTTAAACCCTTGATAGTGAGAACACCACAGAATTATGGACTGTGGTGAGTTTCTATTTGACGCCAAGGGCACAGATACAATCAGCCGTGTTTTCCTGATGAGTCCGATCCAGCGGACGAAAGGCCTAGGAGCAGGCAACACAATTAGATTAGCCGTCAAGAGAAATCACGATGGTTCCGTCATGCAGCTTTGAAGGGTTTTCATATGTAGATTATATTTTCTTACTTTAAGACCCTATTCTCTTCGTCTTTTACCCCCATTTTTTTAAAGTTCAGTTTAAATCGTTGTCAAGCCCTGACTACAAAGGCGGAAAAATTGATAGCCTGCACTTGTTTTCCCTACTACTTAATTGTTCAGCATTTATATATATATATATATATATATATATATATATATTATATATATACACACACTTTCTTACATATCTACACTTTGATAAGTCTATGTCAGGGGATGGGAACAGAATTCTTGAGGGATGCGGTATGCCACCCGTTTTGAGCCTAGGTGAGCTTTAACAGGTGTGATCGCCTAGCTAAACAAGTCAAAGAGCAAATGCCTGCTCAGTTTGGGTAGTTGATATACGTATCTTTCCAGGCCAGACACTCAACACAGCGAAGGTGGTTAGCGAGTGGTGCAAGGCGAAGGGCGTGTGGTCACAACCGCCATCTTCGGGGGCGCGTTTATCTCACAACCGCCGTCTTCGGGGGCGCGTTTATCTGTTGTTGCACTTCTTCGCCAAGACGAGAATTCGCCCACGCTTTCAAAGTTTCGTGTCGTGCAAGGAATACTGGTCATTTTGGTACTCGTCACTGAAAAAAGTCACAACACCTCGTCAAGCACTGAAAAAGTAACGTGGAATGGTGAAGTGAGGAATTATGTTCCTCCTCAAAGTCACGTGACCCCTCAAAATCACGTGACCCTTGACGTGCACCCGCTTTCCTCCGATCTCGCCACGTGTGACCCACAAACTTGCTAGTCGAGGCAAACAGCCAGCGTAAGAACAAAATTTTGGTTGTTATCATTTATCTACTTGTTCACTTCTTTATTTACTTAATTATCTATTTATTCATTTATGTACTCATTTATTGCGTTTGAGCGAGAGACTTTCCAAATATAACCGGCGGTTTGATGACAATTAGGGAGGAGAGTGAGTGAGGTCTTCAACTGTCTCGAGGAACAGCGGCGCTTGAAACGATCACCATTAAACCTCTCAAGGAATATGTTACATTTGCACCCGCGGGGTTAGTTAGTTCATGGCGTGGCTCTTAAAGTTACCAGCTTTTCGTTCACGTGCTGTGGTAGATATCCACACAGTTGTCCACTCCCATACTTTGACTCGTATCCTCCAAACGGCGCATAGCTGAGCCACGGCACACATCCATACTACAGTACATTGTACTGTAGTACGTAGCCATAGTATGGTGTTTATCCATACTATGGGACATATCCATACTGTTTCTATCCATACTATGGCATATATGCACACTACAGGACATAGCCATACTGTTCCTATTCATACTATCGTATATACGTACACTATAGGACATATCCATATGTGGAACATATCCATACGATGGTGCGTATATATATATATTATATATATATATATATATATATATATATTACCAAACACCATTGTTTACACATATCCATACTGTGGTACATATCCACTTTGTGGTGCACACATTCTGATCTCATTCTTCGAACACCCATGATTTTGTGGCCTTTGAGCTTATATCTTGATACCTTTAAGATTATATACTGATACAGTTTTTTTTTCTTTGTTCAGCGTGTCTCTGAGAGCATGGATGCGTGCACGTGCGCACTGTCTGTGTAGTATGTGCACGTACGCATGTATGCATCCATAGTTCGTTTCCTTTTTTCATGCATGTAATTATACATGAAGATGTTTTTTTTTATGAATGATCTCATTTTGCACTGTGTAATATAATGTACGATACTGTGACATAATAGTTATGATGTACATTGGATGGTCATTCTGTCACCCCGGTACTTGTGTGTTCTTGTTATCAATTACGTTATACTTGTGGATGTTGTCATCAATGTCGTCATGTGTGTGGATGTCGTCATCAGTGACGTCATGTTTGTGGATGTTTTGTCGTCGGTGGTTTTCTATGGAAGTCCTCTTTAGGTATGTGGACAAGACGACAATACACCAAGGTTCCGTGAACAGATCTGTATGTGACTTCTTACCGTCGAATTTTAAACCTTGTGAAAAGGGAGAAATACGATGACCCGGTGTGTCTACTTTTTCATACCGTGGAACATGTCCCGAATTCCAGCGAAGCAGCGCTAACCCAGGGCAGCTACACATGGAGCTACATCCAGGTGCTAAAGGAGATCGTACGTGCGGTTAGCACCGCAAGAGGAAACACAACGCCACCAGAAGCTCTAGCAACAACATTCTGCACGGCTGGAGATCACAAATCATGGTCTGGAACAGCTGCGACAACAAGAGCCTGGAATTGGGGTGCACTGGATGGGGTGGAGATGACTGGGAATGCACAGCAGATTTTCCAGAGTGAAAAAAACAAACAAACCCCAGAGATCATCCGGAAGATTGGCATGAGACCAGACATTGTACTCCACTCAAGGTCAGTGAAACAGTCGATTTTGATTGACACTCACTGTGCCATATGACATCAGAATGGAGAGAACTCACACCTACAAGACTGGGACTATGCCAGTCTAGCCAGCAGTTCGAGGGGATCTGGCTTCCAAGACAGAGTCCTCCCTCGCCCAAGGAGTTTCAGCAAGGAGGGTTTAGGCTCATCAGCATATGATCTCATGGAACAGCTCAGGATTTCGGGCAAGAAGAGGACTGGAACCCTAAAGCTATTCAAAGAGGCAGCGGAACAGAGTTCTGGCTGGATCTGGTCGAGGAGGAACAAACGTTAACATCACAGGACTTAAATCTCTTATGACTAGATGTTCGATCGTAATGTGGGTAACGCAGTGATCTAAACAGGCAACGTCTTGATATGCCTACCCATCCCGAATCCCGGCCAGCGCCATGAAAAAAAAAATCTGGGAGCAGAAGAGCATCTTGGAGTGATGACCTGGATGCGATCCGGCCCCTACAGAGTGTAAGGAGTTCAGGCCAAAACACTTGGCCGAGGAGCATTTCTTCTCTGAAGACCTTCTGGCGCCAAGCTCTCCCTGGAGGTTCTTCCAACCACTGTTAACTCTCTTCAATGCCCATGATGATGAGACGATAATCCAACGTTCCGCGCGCGTGCTGCATGCACCTCGCGCGCAGTGAAAGAACCCGCGGCAAAGGGGGACATCTTCGTGACACATGTTGTGCTGAAAAGCCCAGTTTGGTCGATGACATACAGGAAAAGTGTGGGGGGGGGGGGGGGGGGATGTGGAGAGAGAGGG
>CM031620.1:7506841-7526841 GCA_018398815.1 Conus ventricosus | reverse complement strand
CGAAGCTCCAACAGAAAAAAAAAAGAAGAGAAAAGTCGAAACAACAATGAAAACGTTGTATGCAGGATCGCAGTCGACACAATTCATTGATTGCTCTAACCGTTGCTCCTATCAACAGATTGTTTTGAGGTTGAATTTGGGTGTTCTCTTAACTGTCGTGGTTTCCTCAGTCAGGCTTTAAAATAAAGATTTGTGATACTATTTTCCTGTATCTACTCGTGTACAGTAAATGTTATTCAATGCTTGACAGCAAGTTGCCCTTGCGCTTTTGTGCATTATTAGAAGACCTAAGTATTTGGAATAACTATGCGGATGATAATGCTAATGATGATGTTGATGATGATGATGGTGGTGATGATGATGATTTCGACGGTGATAAGGTGATAATAAAGCGTGTTATGAACATTTCACAGACTGTAAGAACTGTTCTGTTTCTGCGACTCTCTCTCTCTCTCTCTGTCTCTCTGAACATGTTTGTGTGCGTGCATGCGTGCGTGCGTGCTTGTATGCGCTCGCACATTAAAAAAAAAAATTCTTCATTTGTTTATTTATCCATTTTAGGGGGAGACGGTGATGGCTGTCTCATCTGCCTTGCCCTAAGAGTATGATTCACCGCACCCAGCTCATTCCGGTTTTCAAAAAACAAACAAAAAACCCC
Organism: Conus ventricosus; assembly: GCA_018398815.1. Lineage (NCBI taxonomy): Eukaryota > Metazoa > Mollusca > Gastropoda > Neogastropoda > Conidae > Conus > Conus ventricosus. Next base: position 7,526,183 of record CM031620.1, on the reverse strand, counting down.
AACCAAACAAGGAAAAAAACAACAACAAAAACAGCCATACCTTGACTCCCTCTATAGCAGCACCAGCACTGGCAGAACACGCTACCAACACTCCCCCACCACCCAAAAATGAAACAAAATGAAATTAAATAAAATTATTATTAAAAAAAAAAGAAAAGGGGAAAAAAAGAACGAAAGCAAAACACACTTACGCACTCGCGCACGCATCAAGGGAAGTTATCTAACAGGGCTTTTTCAATGCGAGGCCAATGTTCAAAACCCAACAAGATGACTTCCCTTTGAAAGCGAGTGAGTAGCACTTTCTGTCAAATATTAAGGTAGGATTCGTTTAAAACGAAAAGCGCGACATCTTGAGAGTTTGTTTGGCACTTCTATAAGAACATCAGGATGTCATCTGATCAAATTCACGTTGATCCTTAACTGAAAGAAACCAACCAGGGGGAGAAATCGTTTGAAAGCGAGTGAGTAGCACTTTCTGCGTAGTTTTGGGTGTTACACTGGCAGATAAGAGTTTCATTCATTCATCATCATCATTATTCCCATCGCTCCCGGTGGAGCATAGGCCATCGACGACCCTTGGCCATCGCACTCTGTTCTGGGCTGTTCTGGTCATTCCAGTCCAGTTGGTCCTTTGTTGTTTCAACTCCGCCTCAGTGTCTCGCCTCCAGCTGTTGCGAGGCCGGCCTCTCTTCCTCTTGTCCTAGGTGTTAGAAGGGGAGTCAGCCTTGCAGCTTCCTTTCGGCTTTCACGGCACCGCGTCATAAGTCTCCGGGATGGAGACCCTTCCTTGCCCAGGTGAATGTTTTGGTTCGTTGTCGTCGATGCTTCTGTAACTGGTCTTTTTTTACAGGTAGGGTTGTTAGCTCTACGCAAACCCCTTTATCCTCGGGGCGAAAAAAAAAAAGAAAGAGAAAGAAAGAAAAAAGGCTGAGGTCATAATCACTTCATACCGTCATGAGATATAGTCAGGCTGTGATGTCGGTCTTCTGGGCGAACCCAGAGAAAGGAAACCATAAAAAGTGTTTGGCAATGAAAAGATAATTGATGCTCCCACCAAGCCCACCACCCTCCCCACCATTACCATCCCTTTCCACCCTCCCCCTATTCCCTCCCTCCTCTCCCTCATACGCACACCTCTTCCAAAAAAAAAAAAAAAAGAGGACAGAAACCAATTTTTTTAAAGGACAAAACGCTTTTATCTACTTCTAAAGAAATTTACAAATAGAAAACGTGAAAAGAAAAACAACAACAAAAACAACAAACATGGCAGTAGAACTTATCTTACATAAACACATTACAAAGCTGCAATAAGTTTACAAAAAGAACAGCGATTCCTATTTAACATATACATATTACAAACTAAGCACGACATTGTGTCTACACTGTCAGTGTCACACATTAACTGTACTATTTTGGAGCGTTTGTCCTTCTTTTTTTTTTCAAAGTAAATAATAGTCAGAGAGAGGAACAGACAGACAGACAGGAACCAAGTTTTTAAACAATAGAAACCTTTTGTGTGTGTGTGTGTTTTGAATGAGGAACGCACGTCACACACACACTCACTCACACACACACGCACATATACGCGCGGGCGCACACACACATACGCGCACGCACACACCCACGCACTTACTCACATACACACACTCACTCGCTCACATATAAACACTTGCACGCGCACACACACACACACGCACATACACGCACACACTCTCGCGCACCGAAACACACACACACATACATACACACACACACACTCACATACACGCACGCACGCACACACACACACACACACACACGCGGCGCGCGCGCGCGCGCGCGCGCGCGCACTGCTTCCGTTCTCTTTTCGGTACAACCCTGACAAGTGCAGTGCAGTACGGCACACTATAACATGATGCAATGTAGCTTGCTTTCACTCCTTCCCGTGTTTAACGTGACCCGAGTTTGTATTTGACTGTAGTTCAGCCGTCTTCTTAACCCAAAACGTTTGGTCAGACAGTTGTTTACAGCATTGGCAAGTGTATGCGCATGCTTCGTGACCTATCAGTTCTCGTGAGATTCAAGGAAGCAGTACAGTCGTCTGCTACACAACATCACTCTGTGCAAAGATTTTTCCTGTCCCCGAAGTATTTCAGCTAACTGATTAAAACTGTAATGGTATGTACAATATTTTCTGGTCATACCACAGCTTTCTCTGTTTGCGTTCCCCTCCCCCTCCCTCTCTCTTCGGCCAGACTCTCCTTGACATGTGACGAGAAGCGGCGTTTGTACAAAAGGGAGGCGCTGTGTTGTGTGTGTGTGTGAGAGAGAGAGAGAGATACGACGAAAGGAAATCTTTCCAAATACAAAGAAATACAATACAGTATCATATAATGACATACAAATGCAATTCAAAAGCAACGCAACACAGTAGAAACAAAATACAAACACCTCCCCAGTTTACCTCGAGAGGTCTTCACGCGTTTTACGAATTACACGTGCATTCAATGCAACCCTTCAGTCCACCCGGGGCGGCCACGGCGACAAAGACGAGGACAGAGGGCGCAGAACAGGCTCTGAGCAGTTCGTTCACCGGTGCGCTTGCAGTGTGCGTTTCTTCTTCTCCTCCCACCCCCCCCCCCCCCCCCCCACTCCCCTCCACTCCTTTTTTTTTTTTCCTTTTTTTTTTTTTCGTCTTCTCGTCCTCATTTTAATGCCCGCCACAATTTTGACGATTTATCTACGCCTATTTTCATCAGTCTATTAAGGTCCCTGATGTATTTCTATTTTACCGTGTGAACTCGCTCTCCCCCTCCCCCCTCCCATATCTCTCGCTATCCCCTCCCTCCCTTAATGCTTAACCCTGACGATTTATCTACGTCTATTTCATCAGTCCATATCTACGTACCTGTATGTATTTCGATTTCAGTCGCGTGATTCCTCTCTCTCTCTCTCTCTCTCTCTCTCTTCTCTCTCTCTCTCTCTCTCTCTCTCTCTCTCTTCTATATAATTATATATATATATATCAAATTGACGATTTATCAACATATATATTTAATCTGTTTACATCTACGTACCTGCCTGTCTCCTTTATATTTTGTCTTACGTGGAGTGTGTGTGTGTTGTGCGCGCGCGCGTGCGTGTGTGTGTGTGTGTGTGTGGGTCTGTCTCTGCCTGTCTCTCTTTCTCTCTCTGTCTCTGTCCTGTCAGTCTGCCTCTCTCTCTCTCTCTCTCTCTCTCTCTCTTCTCTCTCTCTCTCTCTCTCTCTTCTCTCTCTCTCTCTCTCTCTATCAATCTGACGATTTATCTACATCATTTCATCTATCTGTATCTGCATACCGTCTGTCTGAATGTTTTTCGGCATATTATATGAACTCACTCACTCTCTCCATCTCCCTGTCTCTCTCTGTCTGCCTCTCTTTTTTCTCGTCTAATTTACAACGGAGGGGCGGGGGGGGGGGGGGGGGGCGGCGCAAGCATATTTAAACGTGTGTGGTGTTTGTTCAGAGGAATGTAAGAGGAATATATCATCACTGTAAAGAATTGAGGATTACTCCCTGTGTGCTACATCGATCTGCTAAGTTTTGAGACGGCACTGCGCAGATTTAAGGTGATGGATAAAATTAATGCGAGACTTCAAGAAGAGGGTCTCGTGGCTGCTACTTGGAAGATGTCTGAACTGCGCATCAGCCCAGCGCTCTGGTCAGACCTTGGGTACCTACCTAACACTGTCAGTGCTGTTATTATGGTGTGTGTTGTGTGTGTGTGCGTGTTGTGCGCGCGCGCGCGTGTGTGTAGTTGTTGTTGTTCTTCAGTTTGACGTGTTTTCACTAAGTGGTATTAGTAGTGGGAAGGAGAAAGTGACTGTATGACTGCATGGGTGAAGTGTGTGTGTGTGTGTGTGTGTGTGTGCGTGTTGTGTGTGTTGTGAGCGAGTGAGTGATCATTAATGGTGTTTGGGAATATTTTTTATCTTCATTTCAAAACAGTTAGGTAAAACTTAACAGTAAGCTGTAAAACGGCATTTGAAATGTCAAAATATGAGACACGTACTTTATGTTGCTAGTAAAGGACTTGGCTAAAGGATAAAGAGATTGTTAATATCTTCGTTCAGCTCACCATCATATTTGCACGAAAACCCCTTTTCACAAACAAATTCGTCCTTCTCATGCTACTTTTGGCAAAATAAACACCTGTTTTACAATCAAAATTATCACGCAACCCCCCCCCCCCCCCCCAAAAAAAAATCGACGTAATCGTTACTTTAAAATGGGGCCTTACTTGCACATAAGATAGGGTGAGCTTGAACAAGATATTACAATCTCTCTCCATGACATGAAAATCTAAGGGTTTACAGAATTGTCATCCTTACACAATTAACGCCGCGGATTGAGAGTAAGGCCTTACTATTTTCTAGTAGGCTTGGGTCAAGTTGGGGTGATTTGGGGGTGATTTGGGTCGATTTAGGGTGACCTTGGGGCGAAAGGTGTCAAGCGCGCTAAAGTGGGAGGTGTCAGAGAATGTCAAGTGGAACTGGTAGGACACTCATTGACATATGCTCTGCCAGCAGTTGCTTGTGCCACGGCTGAGCGGCGATTCGCCCTGCTGTGTTAGCAAGGAAGGCAACGCACACGATGCCAATGTAAGGCCTTTATTGTCGGCAGTGCCGCGCGTTACAAAGGCCTTCTGGTAGCTGCGGGCTGTGAAGAAATTAATCAGGCTCCGGCCTACTGTGTTATGCTCCAACTCTTTTGATGATTAAATTGTTTTAATTGGTTTAAAAAATGAAGGTCGAAGTAGTTGGAGAGCTCAGATTATATTTATGAAGTGGAGTTAAGAGCGAGGGCGGGGGCTTGAAAGAGAAGAGTTAGAGTATATGTTTGAAGAATTAATTAATGATCTTTTTGAGCGCTAATATACGAGAAAGTGTAGTGGAAGCGTTAGTAAATACCAGATTCTTGGCCCCAACCGTTATAAAGCTGCTTGCCATTTAGTTGATAATATGCTCCTGAGATTGTGTACTCATATATTTAATGACCATAAGGGAGTAACTATTCACTTTAATCAAGATTAGTTTTACGATTAGAAAAGGACTATGAGTAATAATAACAGCTGAATTTACAATTATTTTTATATTTATTTATTTTTTTAGATTTAAAAATGGCTGTCGAACTGGTGAATCTGATTTAAAGAATTGTAATGAACATTGACGAATACAATGAAGTATTAAACATTGATTTTAGTGAATTTGGTTTTGAGATGATGTAAACAATATAATAAAAGATCATAGTGAACTTTTAACGTAGCAATCAAAGTGATGAACTTGACTGTAGTGATTAGAAAGCTAAAAATATTGCAGGTGTTATTGTAAGGTTAACATGTCTTGAAGTGTGCAACGCTTGGGTGAAGAATAAAAGTGCGTTTTACTTACTTTTGTATACTTTTATTTTTTTAATTACGTAATATTTGTGTTTAAAATGAACCTCACAAGCGAGTCAGAGTTTGAAAAACTGCCAGCCAACGCCACTGGTGAAGGTAGTAATAAACAATTAAGCAATACGTTTATTGAAGTAGACATGAACATTACTAACCCCACAAATGTTTAGGAAAGCGTTACAGATGCTATAAGCAAAATCCAGAGTCTCTTCAAACAGCCGCCAGTAAAAGTGTTGTTAACCATTCTGATTGATTATATAACGCCTGACGGTAGAGTAAGCATGCGAGTCTGGGTTTCAACTAAACAGAAAGAAGTTATTAGCTATCACGACTTTAATTCTGAATGGGCTGATTACATGCTTACACAGTTTAACCATGCGAGTGAAGAAGCACAATACCGCGGTTTGGTTGGAGTGAAGGAACAGTTCTTGAAATCAGATTAAGACAAAGTTTTATTCTATAGTTGGCAATTCTTACCTTCCTCTCCCAAAAGAGTTAGTGTTAAAACGGGCAGTCTTACACATAGATAATTCTGACAGCATGTGTTTTATGTGGTGCGTTTTAGCGCATTTACATCTGTTAAAAGAACGCAGAAAGTCTCCAATTATGAACAATATAGACATGAACTGAACTTTGAAGGCATAAACTTTCAGTAAGTATAGAAAGCATATCTCAGTTTGAAGAGCAAAACAAACCAATCACTGTAAACGTATACACGTGGTCTGCAGTAGACAATCTAGTGCCTCTAAGGATCTCCCCAAAAGCCCCTACTTTTGGCGAATCACTTAACAAACATGTAGACTTGATACTTTTTGCAGATTGGCAAAGAGCCACTATGTATTAATCAGATCAATTAGCAGGCTTATGGTTTTTACATCAAAGGATCATGCTAAGCAAGGGCTTTGTAGAAGGTGTTTGGTTAGAATCCCAACTATAGAAGCAGCCACCAGTCTTAAGAATCATTGTAAAAGTTTTGTAGACTGTGAAACCAAACTTCTTACACCTAAACCCGGGTCTAAGGTCAGTTTTATGAATGTACACAAAATGCAGATGGTCCATACGTGGTTTATGCTGACTTTGATCGCTCTTGCCACAGTACTACGGTCCACAACAAGAACAAAAAACAGTCTTATTATCTCACCATCAGATTTGTTCTTATGCCTTTGTTGTTGTTAGGTCAGACGGTCAACACGCAACACCAGAGATTTACAGAGGCCCAACGCAGCTAGTAGATTTTTACAAGAAATGAAACAAGTTCGTAATCAATTATCCAATCGACTAATCTTTCAGACATTGTTATGACTCCTGAAGACCAAGAACGCTATGAATCAGCCCACACACTGCTGGATTTGGAATAAAGAATTATTAGGCGACACAGTAAGAGACCACGATCACATTACTGGCAAATTTAGAGGGGCTGCACACAACAGTTGTAATCTTCAGCTTAAGGTTGACCCAAGACATGGAAACTGCCTATCTTCTTTCATAACTATCGAGGCTATGAGTCTCATTTCATCATGCAAGCAATAACTTCTGAATATAAGAGGGTTGAATGCATGCAGTCTTCAGAAAAGTACATGTACTTTACTATAGATAACTTAACCTTCTATGATTCTATGCAACATCTGATGGGGAGTTTGGATAATTAGCAGGATCACTACAAGACTTCCAATAACTAAAAAGTATTTTGACCCCATCTTTAGTGCGTAAAGGCGTTTACCCTTATGAATACATGGAACTCGTGGGACAGGTTTGATGAAGACTCGCTTCCTCCTAAAGACGCTTTCTTTTCTGTCTTAGAGGCAGAGGCATAACTGATTCGGACTATGAATACGCTCAAAAAGCCTGGGCAGAATTACACTGCCAACAATGGGCGACTATTCACAATCAGTATCTAATGGCTGACGTGTGTTTATTGGCAGACGTGTTTGAAAATTACAGATCGACATGCATGAAACATTACGATCTAGACTCATCACATTACATCTCTGCCCCAGGGTTGTCTTGGGATGCATTCTTAAGTCTACAAACATCCAGATTGACTTAATATCTGATCTGCCCACACTCCAGATGATTGAAGACGGTCTAAGGGGAGGTATTAGCATGGCCTCACATCCTTACTGTAAAGCCAACAATAAGTACTTAGATGATTATGATCCAACTAAACCATCCAACTATTCTAGTGTACTTAGACGCCAACAATTCGTATGGGGGGGCTATGAGTCAGACATTACCCCTAAGAAACTTTTAAAATGTACACTGGAGATGCACGGATAATATTCAAAGACGCATTAAGGTGGTTGGGCAGTTGACGCCAGATCAACCACCATGGTTTTATTCTTGAAGTTGACTAAGATTATCCTCATGAACTGCATGACCTCCACAACGATTATCTCTGGCCGCAGAAAGATTAAAGATGACTCCCACAGAACCACCTAAACGTGTGCCTAATCTTCGCCACACAAAACTAAGTATACTGACTTCCATAAAAACGCGAAAAATTGAAAGGCTATTTTTCGGGTGAAAAGGGGTGACTATACAATATTGAACCATTGTGGCAAGTTGTTTGGGTCCAAGACTCTCGTGCAGTGAAAAATTGTGTTGAGCAACACATCATTCCCGGCATTGGAGGGTCAACAAAAATGGCAAACTGGTTGCTGCATGTGAGGCACGTGCACACCATGCAGAGCAAAGTTAACCAGTGACAAGTACGCAGGCATGCAGCCTTTATAAAGCCGCGCTACAAGGTTCAGATGACGACGTGCCTCTGAGCGCTACAGAGATGCCAAGACTACGAGCAGAGGAACGCAATCGTGCCCTAGGCCATTGGAGGCTGGTGTGGATGCCAGGCAGGTCGCCAACATCTTTAACGTCCACATCTCGACCATCTATCGTCTGCAGCACCGCATGCGAGTCACTGGTACCATGATGATCGTCCCCGGCCAGGCCGTCCTCGGGTCGCCATACCAAGAGAGGATCGCCATTTTGTTCGAACCCATCTGCGGGACAGGCGGCAAACAGCCGCAAACACTGCTCGACTGGTGCCTGGGAATCTCCAGCAACGAATCAGTCTCAACACTTGTGCGGCGGCATCTTCAGAAAACGGGCTGGCATGTAGGCATCCTCACAGAGGTCCAGTACTGACACCAAGACACCGGCAGGACAGGCTGCAGTGGGCACAAGCCCGAATCAACTGCGCAGGCAGCAGTGGGGACGCATACTGTTCTCAGATGAGAGCCGTTTTTGTATTGACATGGCTGACGGTCGTGTCAGAATATGGCGTCGACCTGGTGAACGCTATGCTGACTCCTGTGTGGTAGAGCGGAACCCCTGGGGAGGCCCGAAAACGTTATGATATGGGTGCAATTGCATTAACCACGCCATAGGACCAGTCATCTTTCAGAACATTGGTCCTGGTCGCGGACAGGGTGTCAATGCACAGCGCTACATCCACCAGGTGCTCAGACCCCATGTCGTTCCTTTTTTTGCACAACACCCAAACTGGACATTCCAACAGGACAATGCAAGACCACACACAGCAGGCCACCCAGCGATTTCTTCAGCATAACAACGTCAATGTGCTGCCCTGGCCAGCCCTCGGTCCCGATTTAAACCCAATAGAACATTTTTGGGATGAACTTGGCAGACGGTTGGACCTCCTGCATCCACGACCAGCAACAGCGGCTCAACTTCACCAGGCCATCGTCCATGTGTGGGCTGGTGTGCCAAGGGGACGCATCAACCACCATGGTCCACTCAATGAGCCGCAGGTGTCAAGCTAGTTGTCCATGCAAATGGTGGCCACACACGGTATTAGGACTTCAAGCTGGTTTGTCACGTGGACCTTGGATTTTCCACACAGACATATTGCTGATGACATTTTCACACATTACCTGTGTAATGAATCAAATCACGTTGAATTCTCGCTTCCATTCTGTACAATTGTGACCAATAATAATTCGCCCCTAACCTTCAGCTTGTTTTGCTTTCGGTTTTTTATGGAAGTCATATGTTTGTCATTACAGACTGCTGCAGTTTTACCTAAGACACGGGCTAAAACTGGCTGCTGTTCATAGATAATAAAGTTTGATCAAGAACAATTCATGAAGCATACATCATGAAGAATACTCAGCTTAGAACTGAGGCCACTGACGCTTCAGAAAAAGACTTCTTAAACTGATGAATAACAGCTGTTTTGGCAAAACTATGGAAAATCACACAAACGTAAAGATGTGAAATTAGTTACAAACGAACAAAGAGCAATCAAACTAGTCTCTAAACCTAACTATCAAGACTTTAGAAGATTTAACGATAGCCTGGTTGGCATTATGGTGAAGAAAAAGGATGTTATGTTAGACAAACCGATGTTTATTGGGTTTACTGTGTTAGAGCTGTCAAAGCTTTTGATGCTAGAATTTCTGTACGATTACTTTAAACCCCTGTACCCAGAATCTAGAATCCTTTACACAGACACTGATAGTTGTATTCTAGATATCCCCACTGAGGATTTTTATAGAGACATGGAAACAGAAGTGGCCAAAGGAGCTGATGGATGGTACGACACATGTGACTATCCTAAAGACAGTCCTATACATTCAACTGTAACAAGAAAGGTATTGAAAAGATGAAGGATGAACTTAATGGAACGGTTATACGAGAATGTGTTGATTTGCGGTCGAAGATGTATAGCGTTGCTAGCCAGACTTCTGTAATGAAAAAAGCTAAGGGCATAAGTAAAGAAGTTGTCAAAAAAAATATAACTCACGATACTACAAGCAGGGCTCTCTTTGAAGGCAAAGTATTTTATCACAAAATGTTAATCTGCGCTCTACTCTTCATCAAGTAAACACAACTGCCGTTAATAAGAAATCATAGTCTCTAACAATAACAAGCGAACTTACGTCAATCCTGAGTTTTCATATTGCTATAGGTCATTGGAGAACTTAATCATGTACTTAACTTGTACTTAACTTGTACTTAATCATGTACTTAATCATGTACTTATTTTTTTTGCACTTAACCTATTCTTAACTTGCACTTAACTTAAAAGTACTTTCTAACTTAACTTGTACTTAAACTTGTACTTATCTAGTTCTTAACTTGTACTTTATTTAGTTCATTAAAAAACTATTCCATAGAAAATGGGTCTACAGCAGGAGGTTGTAATATTTTTGCAGAGGCTGGTTCTTCTTCTTTTACTGCTTTTGTGGGGGGCTTGTAACTTTGTTGCGAAGTATGGCGTTAGATATTTGTATGCCAAAAAACCACCCCCAGCAACAACGCAGCTCCCAATACATAATAATACATCTTATCGTTTGATTGTGATTGTGTTGTTGTTGGTGGTGATGGCGGTGCTGGCGGCGATGTTGTATTACTATCTAACAATTTTTGTTTTGCTGCTTGGTTTGCTTTTTGCAGTCTGTTCCATTCAGCTAGTTTACGCCCGGCCTCAACACGTCCAGGACTTTTAGACTTAGTAACATTACTCACTTGTGGGTTGCTCTGGGGCACATTCTCTTGTGGGCTCACTTGTGGACTTACTTGTGGTACATTCTGCTCCTGTGGAGTCTTCTTCTCCTGATCGCTCATTTTTTTTTTAGTGCGATTAAAATTAATATGATCAAAATTAATATGGTTAAAAGTAATTAATCCATGATGAATGGGCATAACATAGTCCCAAATCTGTAATACATGTCACATGCAAGAGTTTCTAGGGACTTGTTTAAAACCGGATCTTGTGATGTCATATTTTTAAATCTTCTGATGAATCAACCGGCGCCATCTTACTTACTAACTTAACATATAACTAATCATTGTCTGCCCCACCGATCTAACCATTTTGACCCTAGCTGTACTTCGTACCTAGCGTAGTACTTCTCAACGTCTGATGTAGACAATTGTTGGATCTGTTCAACACTTAGTTCAGTGCCTAAATACTGTCTAGTTTTTCCACACGCAGCCAGAGAGTATAATCTTTCTTTATGGCAGTGGTCTGCTGAGTAGCCTACGGAGTAGTCTGCTTGCTCCTCACACTTTAATAGTTCGTCACAATCCATTTTAAAACCTTTTTAAAAGCAATAAAAATATATATAATACTTTAAAACCATGAGTTTAAAGCTGGTTAATTATGCAGTGCCTGTTGTTGGTGTTATAGTTTATTCAACCATTGCAAAATGTTTGTTAGGAATAAAACCCACCCAACATGTGAAAGATAGAAGATTCACCAAAACTAGTTGCAACCTTATTTTTAGCTTTAACAACAACAGATATCTGATTATAAAAGCAACATAGTCTTTCGTATTCTGATTATTTTAATTATTTTTTTAGTTAGTAAAAAGATGAGTGAAAAAAGATTATCAATACGATTTACCCCTTGCTGTAATTGGCGGTCTTAGTATATATAGGCTATAGTGTGTTAGCAAAAAACATGTTTAAAATGAGGCCAGCTGGCCTAGGAAGGTTAGACATTGAGGATGTTGTTAAGGTTATAGTTGTAATTACTGCAGGGATTGCCTCAAAAGACTTTCTTGTTACACAGGGGATTATCCCAGAAAATATTAATGCATAGGCAGATTAATTCATAAGAAAATAATTTATAAAAGATGTCTGGATTGGTTCTGATGGTGGGGGAGCTATTGTTAATGCTTTGGCCTTCTTGGAAGCAATTATATGTTTAGTAAATTGCGGTCCGATGAAGAGAGAGAGAACGGCATACAAGGCAATGGAAGATTTAGCCAAGGCAAGAGACGCTTACGAGAAAAGGAGGATTGCTCACTTAGACTTTATTAATAAAAGTTAAGAGAACAGGGACATGCAGAGCACACATTTACAGACGTTGATGACGCAATTAAAGAGTATTACTTAGTGACAGGAAAGAAGTTTCTAACAACACCACCTCCAGAACTGTCCGACTTTTATGAACATCTGAAGAACAGAAGACTGCAGAGATAGTTTTTATTGCAGTTGGCATGACCTCAGTCTATCTTGTCGCTCACTTTCTTGTGTAAAAAAAAACACCAAATAAATACAGTCCTTTCTTATGGACAATACGAAGTACAAAATATATTATTCTCTAAAGGGTATTGGAAAGGAAGACTGCTATTGAAAAAACTGAGTAAAGCCGCTAAGGTGCCTGAATCAGATGCGAAAGACTGGCTTTCGAAAACAAGCAGTTGGCAAATATGTCTGCCTGCCCAAAAAGAATATTAAGGCCTAGATTTGTTAATTCGGTTCCAAATGATACCCACCAGATGGACTTGTATCTTCCCCATGATAAAGTTAGAGAAAAAAGTTTTAAATATGCTCTGACTGTTGTTGACATGGCTTCAAGGTATAAAGACGCTGAGCCTTTAACGGATAAAAGCTCAACTGCTGTGGCTGTGGCTTTACAACAAATATACATGCGAGGCCCATTAAAGTATCCTAGGATGATTCAAGTTGATGATGGAAAAGAGTTTAAGGATCTGTCAACCAACTGTTTTTTAAAAAAACGGGTTACAGTCAAGAGAGGGATCCCAGGCAACCATCGATCCCAAGCCCTAGTAGAATAACTTTAATAAGATTCTAGCCGAGCGCTGTTTACCTATCATATCACAGAGAATTATGGACAGAGCACGCAAACAGAATGGGTTAGGAGGTTGCCGGCTGTCTTACTCGCCATGAACAATGAAGAATTTAAAGCAACAGGCCTTAAACCAGTAAACGCAATCAAATTTTTAAAAAATTAGCATTACTCAAGATGTGCAGAGTAAACAAAAACTCTTGCCGTTTGGACTAAAGTAAGATACTTGTATGCTCCTGGAGAGGCAGAGGGTGATGTTAGAATTAGAGCCACAGACCTATATGGAGCGTAGACGTTATGAAGTTGAAAGAATTATGAAGACAGCCCCTCCTGTATATTATTTAAGAGAAACTCTTTCTTCTAAAAAGCCTGCCCCTAAAGATCGTTTGTTCGTGAAGAGCTGCAAGTTGTCCCACCAAACACAGTGCCTGTTAGTTTAAAAAAAGTATTTTATTTTTTGTTAAACTTATAATTTATTTTTTTGTTTTAACTTATTTCACATTTTTTTTTAACCTATTTTGGGTTTAACTGATCATTTGTTTGTTTTTTCATGTTCTGTCTGATTGCCGCAGTGTCTACCTGTTGTGAAGTAAAAGTCTTTCTCCACTCCTTTTGAAGTTCAGTTTTTTGTCGTCTATTAATCCTCACCATCGGCCATAAGCTTCTGAATTTCTTCGTTTGTATGTTTTCATCTGTAATGATTTGCTTATTCTTAATCTTAATGAGCAAAGTTTTGCTGATGCTAGGGCCACAATGGCAATGTGCTTTTGTAATTTAGGAGTTATTTTTTTTAAAACAGCACTTACATTTAGACATGGCCTAAACAAACAGGCCCCTAATGCTAAGAGGTGGCGCTCCAGCCCAGTAGTAAAAGAGCAACACTAGACCAGCACTTACGCTAGCTCGCTGAGGAGTATATTACATAGAAGAGTATTTATAGCTTTTAGCATATTTTCTTTCTAGTACCCTATATTATCAAATCACTTTCTTTTTCCTTTCGAAGTTCAGTTATTTGCTCTAATCTAAACTGTTGAGCCTCATTTTTAATCAGATTAATTTTGTAAAAATGTTCTTATTATCCTTCTGGCAGCACTTCACAACAGAGTAAAACCCAATAAATCTAACAAACTTAATGAAAATAAAGTCAAGTATTGTTAGTTTGGTTTTGTCAACCACCAGTACCTTGTCAGATGATAAGAAAGTGTTTATTTCATCCCGTTTTTAGTAATGGCAATAACATAGCTTAAGAGGGCCATCCAAGTTTTCAGACGATAATTGTACTCCCTTGCTAACACATGTTTGGCAAACTAGAATTAGACTCCCGGGAGTAATTAATAAAAACAAAAATCAAAGTAGCAGTGTTAGGCATTGGGGTTTTGGATAATTCAAGGGTTACTGTGTCATCCCCACTTCAGCTAAGGACTTCTTTCTGCTCAGCACATATTCACGCTTATAGTGTTATCTCAATCTGCTTTTTCTGTTGTGTCCTGGGACAAGACTAGCAAGAAGGGGACTGCATTCAAAGCTTTCTAAAATTGTGGGGGTTTTTTTTTTTCAAAGTATACATTGGGGCTCCGTAAGTCAATTTAAAATCTCAGTTAATTTCAGACGCAAGACCCCTGTTATTGTCTTGTCTATAAAGCCTGTATTCTGTTTGCCGTAATCAGTTGTTTCTAGTTTCTTATTTGTTCTGTTTGGATATTGCTGTCGTTTTTTGTCTTCAATTTCTGTTTGTAAACCATCATCTGTGTATTCAAATCCATAACATTTCCTGTTTCCCTATCGGATCAAACTCGGCTGTGTCTGCTAGGTCTTTTAGCTCTACTGCAACGCATTTAGGAGATAGTGCGCTTTTGATTCTGGCCGCGAGACATTCTTTTTAATATTAAATTTAATAATTACAATAACAAACGTTTGAACTGGGGGGGGGGGGGGGGTCAGTTCGCAAGCATAGTTCAGCGTGCTTAGATTTTTCTATGCTCTTTTATTTTTTGTTGCTCATCTTTGTCCTTATTTATATATTTTCACTTAAACATTCTTCAAACTATCTTTGTCCTTAGTGTAAAATAATACACCGATTTTTAACTGCGATTCTAAAGTCTTTTAAGACGCATTATTTTCGAGTTAAAAGCCCACAGAAACTTAAGGCGTGGCGGCACTAAAGGCTAGCTTTGACAGAGCTTTCTTTTTTTTTAACAATGTTTCCTTCAGCTGAACAGTCATCATATATAAACAGTGTTTCGTTCCCTCAAATAGTCTATAGTATTGTTCTAAACAGTCGCTCAGTTGTCGCTAGGATCAACTAAAATTTTCTCGTCTGTCCAAATAATTGCTTTTTTATAAGACTTGTTGTGTTAATAGTTGTGCAGAATATAACAATGTACTCGTAATGAAACTGTAGATTGTTTGTAACAAATCAGTACAAGACGTTTTTCCACACCAGTAATCCCGCAGATAGAGAACAGTGCGGTCTTTGGCAGATACTTCATAACTTTCCATTTGTTTTTATAGGTTATTTGTTTTAGCCGCATTTTATTAGAAGATTCTTCTGCATTTTAATGGCCCGTCTTTTAACTGTTTTCTTCGTGTTTAACTGAGCATCACAAACAAAAGAATGTGCATTTGTATTGGCCATTCGGTTGCTTTCTTGTTAATCTGTATGTTTATGCCATCTGCCCCCACCCTTCTTCCACTTCCATGCAGCTGGTTGTCATATGTTGATCTAAAATCCGGCCCATAGTCATATTGTTTTGTTAAGTAATCTTCAAGTCTTACATCATGAAGGTGAAGTTTTTTACATACAAAATCGGCTTTATAACTGGATTGTCTACCTCGCAAACAACTTCCTTCATCAAAGTTTTGGTGAGGTAAAGTCCACGACCTGAATACAAACTGATCAGGCTTACACCTCTATTGTGCAAGACACCTGCTCATCTTTGGATTATAAAAACTTCTGATTCTTGTGAAATGGAGTTGTGCCTCAGTAAACGAGAACAAAATTCCTTTTAACGACCTAAGAGAATAACGGAGCTATGTTCCAGATAGTGTCTTGTTTGTTTATTTTCTCTGTATTTTGGTACACAACTCTTTCAAAATAATAACTGTTTTACTTTTGTATGGTTTAAGACCTTCTGGCCAGTTCAGGTTAGTAAACAACATCAAACTCAAGAGAAGATGTCACTAAACTGT
The DNA here is from genome assembly GCA_018398815.1 of Conus ventricosus. Lineage (NCBI taxonomy): Eukaryota > Metazoa > Mollusca > Gastropoda > Neogastropoda > Conidae > Conus > Conus ventricosus. The sequence goes on along the minus strand of CM031620.1, from coordinate 7,510,018 downwards.
ATTTGGCTAAGGTCTTCAGACGAACAACAGACCCGCTGTCATTAAATGTCAGTTCATAAGTAAGTTGTCTCTTGTGCGCCTTTGGTATATGGTTGATGCGTCTTTAACAGTTCAAATTAGAGGGATGCAAAATCTGTTGCGAATGCTTCTGCTATTACTGGTCTTTAGTATCTTCCTTTGCACCTCAGCCCCCATCCAGTGCTTGAGGCCGTTTGGACTCTGTATTCCCTGAGATTTTGTCTTTTCTTTCTGTTCTGGGGCAGCCATAAGTCAGATAGAGTGTAAAATATCTGCGTTGCTTAGTGAAAAAACTTCTCTGCCTCCAGTTTGTCATTTTTTGAATGATGGCCTGCCCAGTTAGCAAACAACAGTAGCATTAGGGTCTGTTGAATCAATATTTATTTGAATGCTAGTTTAGCGGTTGCTGGCATTATAACATCAGTCAACGCAAGATCGGGAAATGCTGTTACGCTTGACGGGTTGAGCTGTTGATGGATTATTTGAAACAATTACAGTTTGTCTTATCTCTTACGCCATGGGGTTCCTTCTCTTTTCTGTATGGTTCAAGGTCACAACCGTATGAGTTCATTTTTTATAAACAAAATTAAATAAAAAATATGGATGAAGATTATGACGTGCTGATCCTTCTGAAGAAGAGAAGATGAAACCCAATTGGGGCCTTCAGTAGATGACGAAATTGAAGGAGCGGCAGTAGGCCAAGAGTAGGATTTCGTCAAATACGGTTGCTAGATAGAATTGAATCATTATATAGCATATGGGGCGAGAGCAACCAGAAGCGCTTAGTGTTCCAATTTTGAGATAGATAATCATTTGAATTATAGAACCAGTAAAGGGGACCTTGCGCGGTTTACTAAAAAACAGACTTGACCAGTTTTTATTAAACCAAGCACAATCTTGGAAAACTCCTGTTGCTGACAAAGGAAATTGACTTTATTGGAGATTTAAGCTCTGAGGCTGCTAGTCGTTATAAAACATGGTGCAAGGTTGCCAACACCGATCTGAAATATAATGACCTCTTTCAAGATTTAGGTCAGAATGATGAAACAACAAGAGAAGTTAGACGAATTTTAATGAGGATTCTTCATTGCTGAACGTGATTCTCCATTGCCTACGCGTGAAATCCTGGGGCTTAATGTTGCTCTACAGACAATAAGGGGTGAACTAACAAACAGTTTAGCAAAACTTGGCGAGCTAGATAGAGAGATAGAGGAAGAAAAAAATAAACTGGCTGATGCAGATGATAACATTTTGGGCGAGAAGAAAAGGTTAGAATACAGCAGAAAATACAGGATTTAATGATAGAAAGCAGCAGCTAGGTTAGAAACGCTGTCTACTAACAGAGCGCAGCTAGCATCGCAAACTAGCAGAATCAGAGAAACTATAAACAAAATACTTTATGAAAACACTACGCTGGCAGAAAGAATAAGGATTCTGTTCAGAGAACAGGGATTACAATAGTTAGCATATTAACAGCCGTTGGGTTTGCTATCTCTACACTCGTTTATGCTTTAACTGGCAGTGCACCAACAGGGCCAGTAGCGCCTCCGACACCTCAGCCTGGTAAAAGTTGGATTAGAAAACAATTACACCACCTAGCAAACTTATTAAAGAAGTTAGCTGCCAAAGCGCTTGATGCTCTGCCTGGCGTAATAGGTAGTGCTGTTAGTTGGGTTTTGTCTGCTATAGGCAAAGTGGCTGGTTACATGGCTGACCATCTGTGGACTTTAGGGGCGGTGGCTGCTGATTAATTTTTAGTGAAATAAAGTATGGCTAATCCAGTAAAAGTTAAAAACACAACAAGGGCTGTCTTTTCGCTAGTGTGCCTGTTAGGGTGAGGTACATTAACAGGTGGCGTGCTTTCTGGTTGTGGGCTGCTTATAACTGGTGGTGGATCGCTTTCTGGTTCTTCAGGGCTAGGTACATTTTTTTAAAATGGATGGAGCAGGCCTTGTGTTTAAGCCTTGATTGTGCCCTAATTTTGGGCGTCTCCAGCTATGAGAATTTCATTATTATAATTCTGTATCATGCCAATCTGCAGTCTAAGGTCAGAGGGTAGCATGTATAATCCATGGCCTACAACAAAGTCAACCTTTGACCTAGCATGTGCAAGAACATCTTGATACCTTTGTATGCTGGCAGGCAAATCAACAGCAGAGTTAATGGCATCTTCTAAATTGGCTAGAAATTGTTTTCTGGCGTCAAAGCCTGTGGATTGATCCACTATGCTAGACTTGGTCTGTGCCTGTGCTCCTAATAAACACCAAACGTACGTCCGTATGGAGTCATTGAGTCTTTGCACTCCGGGCATTGTTAGACCTTTACTTTCATCTAAGATAAATGTTGCCCAAGCATTAGGGTGTTTTTGTTCTATTGACCCCAGCCTAATTTGTTTGTTTGGTTGAAAAGAGGTGTGGCCAGGCCAGTAATCAAATTATATCTTTTTTTGCACCCCACAAATACAGTGTGCCTAACCCATGATTGCGGTCTAATTTTTGTCTAAAGTCAGTTGATGGTTTGATGTTAAATTCGTTGCAGATTCTTTCATATGCATTATTGTCCATTGGGCTGTTGAATGGATTAAACGCGCTGTCGCTTGGGAGGGCTGCTTGTAGTTCAGTTAGTATGCGTCTGTACGGGTAATAAACATGAAAGTTATATACTGACCTTACTAAAAGATTGGGGTGGTTTAAATGGTTTGCATATGAAACACCGCAGCCGGTGGTTGAGCAGTAAAGGGGCAAAATTTAAACTGATACGGGAAAAAAGCCATAGGGTTGGATGACCATAATGATGGTATTTCTGTCACTCTTTATTGGGGGATTTAAATATCTAGTTAGTGGTTTACAGTCTAACTTGGAAACCATATGTTTTCATCTACTGCAATGGTTAGATTACTGAAGTCCAAAGATTTGGGTTATAAAACACCCCTACATTGAAGTAGCATTTTATTGTATTTAAAAAGGGTTCCATTTTAAATAGTTTTTAAAATAGTTATAAAAAGGATGAAAATTTATATAACCCAACAAAACAAGCTTGTGTTTTTAAAGTATCCAATTGACAATAGGGGCGGTGATTGTAGGCTGCCCTTAGAGAAAATTTGGTTTTAAAGTAAAATGGATTAACATATCTGAAAAAGCTAAGAATAACTGGTGGATG
>CM031620.1:7396841-7501841 GCA_018398815.1 Conus ventricosus | reverse complement strand
CTACCAGTGGGTGCCTTGCGATCCTGTCCATGCGTGTCAGCCTCGCAAACGTCGTACCATTTTTCCACAGGCGGACATTGAAGACCTTTTCGGTCGTTTTCAGTTCCTGTATGTGTCGGGGAGGAATGATGTGTTAGGCGTGAGCGAATGCTTTGATGTAGGCCTGTGTGACTTGGTGTCTTCGTCGGAATCTGTGTCGTTCCTCCAAGAGAACATACCGACTTCTCTGTCTCTGATCAGTCTGGGAAGTCAGTCCTCTTCGTCCGATGACAGTTCTTCGTGGGAAATATCGTCTGAAAAAGTTTGGGATATCTCAAAAGAAACTACTTCTTGTAAGCCCAAGTCATCTGCATTGGTGCCTCGGAATGATTATTACACCCTTTCAGATTGGATTATTGGTAACAGCACTGGAGGTCTGTATCAAAAGTTGCATTTTGTGCAGCCAGAAGATTGGAAAGCTCTCCTAGAGGAGTATGAACCTGTCAGAAGGATTTATCTATCACCACGCAGAGACGGAAAGCGTTCCATCGAAGAAATCCCATCTGAGCCGCCAGAACTCACAGACGGTGTTTCTTGTCGGTCAACTGTGTGTTCAGATCTGGTAGCAGTAAACAACCCAGCCTTTCGTTTTAACCCACCAATCCCTTCTGGTCCTCTGATGGTCACCTTGCAACGTGAGGGGAGTTTCCCTTCTCAGCACTCTCACCTGCAGATGCACCAGCCCAACCTCCTCGTGTCGGTTATGGAAGAAATAAAAAAAGCAGTTCCTGCGGCGGCTTCAAAAGACAAAGAAGCCTTCAAACTGCCACCGTGTCATAAACTGGTTTTAGCAGATGACACGACTTCAGAACAACACTCCTTCAGCCTTTGGTCAAAGCCATGGTCAGTGGCTGGTGCCTGTCCTTCGCCAGACCAAGACCACAAGCGTGATACTGAATTCAGAGTGAAGATGTTGGGATTTCACCGCAAGCCTGTATTGGATTTCAAAAGGGGAGAGCCGGTAGAAAACGATGACAGCACCAGCCAGCCAGTGAAGCAGACAGCACAGGCTGATTGTGGCCTTGTGCGTGGGGACAGCTCGGTGAAAAAGAGGACCTCGACATCAGAAAGAAACACAAGAAAGAAGCGAAGCGTTCAGCGCAGCAAAACGAAGACCAACCGAAGTAAGCAGGAGCTCATGCTGCAAGAAGCTCTGGCCCTCTCATCAAAACCATCTTCATCCAGCGACCCCTTTGCAAGTCCAGAAAACCCTGGGGACGAAGCAAGTGAGAATGATGTTCCAACTCCCCTCAACAGCGAAGTCGGCCGCAAGCGTCGCAACCACAATGCTGCGGGCATCAACAAAGCCAAACGCCGTCGCCTGAATCGCAGGACGTCGACTCCAACAGTGTCTGGTTCCCACAGCGTGGAGGATGAAGGCTACAGCAGCCTGGGAGAAGAGGACGTCGGTAGGGTGGACACCAGCTATCTGAGAGAAAGTCTGGAACTTCTGAGCGCGGCTCTGACCGAGGCATTGAAGAACAACGCAGAGCTCCATGTTCAGCTGAGCCAGGTCACGAACAGAAAGACATCACTGTCCGATGGCACCTCATGCACCACAACTGCCGTGCACAAGGAAAAACCCAGTCAGTGCGACAAACCCCTCACCTCGGGCAAAGCCGTCAACACGGACAAGCAGAAGAAGCGTGACGCTGCGGCCAACACGAGCCTGACAGCCAAGAAGAACAGCCCGGTGCAGTGCGGAGACAGCCGGAGAAGGAAAGCGACCAACACGGACAGGAAGACTGAACGCAATGCCGCCTCCAACACCCCATCCGTGGTCAAGACGGATACCCCCAGTCAGTGTGTCACCACTTCAGCCAAGTGTGTCAACACTGTGCTCGCCCTGCCCACCAAAGACTCGGAGAGCAACACAACTGATGATTGTGAGATTCCGCCCTTCTCTCATTTTGGAAGAGATTCCTTCCAAGCAGGAGCAGAAATTACACCTTTGGATCTGACGGTGTACCGTGCGCCACCTGCCCCTCTCCTCGAAGAAGATCCAGAAAAAGGTTTAGGCGAGTGGAAAAGAGTGTCCTCCAAAAAGATAGTTCGTCTGCAGAAGCTGATCGTGAGGAAGAAAGAGGAGTTTGCCCGACTCTGTGAGAACGCAGAGAACCATGACAAGACATCACGTGCCATGGAAGCCACCCTTCAGATGTATCGTTCAGCTTTGTCAGCTGAGAGCACGAAACGCAGGGATGCCGAACGGGAACTGAGAGAATTACGAATCAAATTCTGGGAACTCCTAGCATCCAGAAGATCACAGCCGTGGCAGCAGAATGCGAAGGAATCCGTCAGCAGAGTGACATATTTTGAAAAACAGGAGAGGGAACTCGCCACAGGGTTACAGCTGGATTTGGTAGAACGCCGGAAACACACTGCACAGAGAGCAGCAGAACAAACTGCACTCACACAGCCAGTATCTTTATCTGACCCAAAAGTTGAGGTTCAAGAACCACTTACGAAGGGCACGACTGCGTCCGAGAAAAATCCTTCTGGTAAATCCAGAGAAGAATGCCAGTCCAACCAACCTGAACATAATGAACATCAAGGGCACAGACAGCGTCACACCATTGAGGCAGACAAAGCCAGACGCCAGCCAGTTGTGGGGATTCCGTTGACAGCCACAGCCAAGATCAACGGTGTCCCTGTGCGAGATGCAGAAGTGAAGAAAGCCACATGCAGCTCCATCTCTTTCCGGAAGTTTCTAATGCCCGCCATGACGGCTCTGGCGGAGACGTTCGGCTCTTCCAAGTCCAGAACCAAGAACTCCTCAGACGAGTCCGAGCCCAACACGCCCCCGGGAAGTGCGGATCTGAACGGCAAGTCTCCCTCTGCCGGCGCCTTTGCCAAAGTCACCGTCTCCATCTCGGCGGGCATCCCCTCCGCCAGGTCCTGCTCCAAGCACCAGAAGACAGGCAGCAAGACGAAGAGTGGCAAGCGAAGCAGCAGCACAAGCAAAGAAAAAGCCAAACCGAGAGCAGCAAGGCACCGTGCCAGGAGACCTTTCCGGACAGTTCTGGCGACATCACTCTTCGGCGCCGACACAACGCTGGTGCTCAGGATCCACCGAAGCCTGAGCACAGGCAGGTCCTGCCCCCTCCCATCATCCTCCCCTACCCCAAGATGTCGGACGGTCACATCGTCAGCCCCACCAACGCCCTGCCTCGGAGTGAGTGTTCCAAGGGAGACAGCTTCTCCGCCGCAGCGCCGGCTGAAGAGACGAAGTGGCGTCCCTTGAACATCCCGGCCAAGGGAGGCGTGGACGGTGATGGCGCTGAAGGTGATGTCGCCGCCTCTGTCGTGCAGCCCGTGCAAGTGTGTTTGGCCAAGCACGGGGTGCGGGAAAGGGCAGACCTTCGGCTCTTTCTCATGCCCCAACTGGTGAGTTCTGCTTTAATTTCACTCTCACTCTCTGTCTGTCTCTCTCCGTCTCTGTCTGTCTGTCTGTCTGTCTGTCTCTCTCTCTCTCTCTCTCTCTCTCTCTCTCCTCTCTCTCTCTCTCTCTCTCAGACACACATGTAGATAATCATCATATGCGTTAACTTCTCCTTCAGTTGAAACTGCACCCTCCTTCGCCTCCATCCCCACCCCCTCCTCTCCCTTCTCCTCTTACCCACTCTTATACTTGCGTCTGTCTCGTCTAACGCACAGCGTTTTCTAACGCTAGGACTGTTTGTGGCATCATGTTTGTTATCTGACAGTAGGTCACACTAGTGCCTGAATTGACTATCACCCAGACAGGGATCTACACTGCCTGCTGCTCTGTTATGGGCGACATGGTAGAGTTGTCAGTTCTGTCATTTGTGGAAGGCACTCGTCATTCCTATTCCCAATCCCGGAAAAAGACTTGACCAACGTTTCTGATTCTCGCCCAATAGCGCTGTCCAGCTGCCAGTGCAAACGAGTGGAAAGGATGGTCAACTCTCGTCTGTGGAAACTGGAAACCAGCGGCTGTTTTGCCAAAGAACGATGCGATATCCGCAGGTACAATTCTACTGTTGACCATGTAGTCCGTCTTGAAAGCACAGTCTGAAATGCCCTCGTTAATAAACATGTTATCTTTTTTGACCTGAAGAGGTTTACATCACGTGGAAATCCGGAATTTTTTTTTATGAATCTTCATTATCTGAGTTTTCAAAGACATGTCCCTCTTTGTAACATTCTGGCTGATGGGCAGTTCCAGGTCCGGTTGCTGTGGGATGTCTCGTATCCACCAGGCAGGAGTCGGGTGTACCGCAAGGGTGGACTCCTTTTTCCTGCTCTCTTCCGCGAAAACATGAAGTGAGATTGTCATTTCTGTAAACCAGGGTTCCGAGTCCTCTCTGTTGAAAACCATTCATCCCCGACCATCGGTTCGAACTTGCTTTGAACTATCGTTTGAATCTCTCCTCTGAACCACCGAAGACTGCTTGTGATTCTCTCTCTCTCTCTCTCTCTCTCTCTCTCTCTCTCTCTCTCTCTCTCTCTCTCTCTCTCTCTCTGTGTGTGTGTGTGTGTGTGTGTGTGTGTGTGTGTGTGTGTAAACTTAATAGAAGTTTCACAAGAAATTTCAAGACCACCCCAGTTCCACTCCATTCTTGCGAATTCGTATTCTTCCCCATTTGAATGGCAAAGGTATAGACCGTAGAGTCGTGTGTGTTTCATACGCATTTCATGACGACCCAATGTGGAATTTACTTACCCAGGATTCCACTTTGATCTGGCCTCGTATAGCAAAAACACCACTAGCATACAACTTTACTAGAAGTGTTTTTTTCTCGACAACCTTTGTTTTGAATGGCCATCCTTGCAAAGAATACTTTCTGATGGTTCCAAATTTGAAGAGGGAGTTGCCTCTCCAGTGTCTTGCACTACAGCCGCCTGTCAGGGATGTTCTGAAGACATTCCCACAGACAGACCCACAGACAGTTCCACCTAGACTAATGAGCAGACAGCGCTGGTCCCGGCGCTTGACATGGTATTTAGATGAAAACGCATAGACTTCTTCATGCTTTCTGACGTTCTTTCTGCATAATTATAAATGCTGAAAAGCAGACCCCATGACATTCTTGTACAGAGATGTCCCGCCGGCTGTGACTTTTGAACTTCTGAGAGAGAGAGAGAGAGAGAGAGAGAGAGAAACAAATGTTTTAAAGCGAGCGCAGCATGTGTGTGTGTGTGGTGTAGTTGTTTTTTTTTTTTTTTTTTTTAATGCTCAATATTGAATGCTCACTTACAGGACGGTGGCCGTGATAATGGCCCTTTGCAGTCGGCTGGGCTGTAAGCTACATGAAATTAATTTTGCATCAAATATTGCCTCCCTCCCCTTCCACCGGTTCCGACGCCACCACATTAGTTGCCATGGACCTTTTTGCAGCAGTTCGCTGGGGACTTTGTCTCCGCCTTGCTGTGTGACCATGAAGAAATCTGTGTTGACGTGACTGACTCTGTCTTGCTGTGTGACCATGAAGAAATCTGTGTTGACGTGACTGACTCTGTCGTGCTGTGTGACCATGAAGAAATCTGTGTTGACGTGACTGATTCTGTCTTGCTGTGCGACCATGAAAAAATCTGTGTTGACGTGACTGACTCTGTCTTGCTGTGTGACCATGAAGAAATCTGTGTTGACGTGACTGACTGTCTTGCTGTGTGACCATGAAGAAATCTGTGTTGACGTGACTGACTCTGTCTTGCTGTGTGACCATGAAGAAATCTGTGTTGACGTGACTGACTCTGTCTTGCTGTGTGACCATGAAGCAATCTGTGTTGACGTGACTGACTCTGTCTTGCTGTGTTACCATGAAGAAATCTGTGTTGACGTGACTGTCTCTGTCTTGCTGTGTGACCATGAAGAAATCTGTGTTGACGTGACTTCCACCTGTTCACAGCCGTCAGACACACCGTCTTCCCCCTCTCAAAAATGCTGTTCGGAACGGACCTTTCGTAGCCCAAAACAGGAAGTAGCTTGCCCAGAGCCGAGGTGACGGCTGTGAAGGACGGCAGAGTTTTAGAAGCCTGTAGAAGCGGATAGTTTGACGCGGATGGTCATCAACGTGGAGTGCAGTCTCCGTTTTGGCGGGAAATCGTAAGAACAAGGTGACAGTTCCTCAAAAAACACGTAGTCTGCCCAGCGTCTGATGGTGGCCTCTGTGAATCCCTAGAATGTGTACGGAATGCTGTCCTGATACTCTGTTGGAGCAGGCCTTCTTGTGATGGTAATCTGACGCGCAGGTGCCCAAACTGTACAGACTGTACTGTGCACATACTAGCTGTCTGTTCTGCAATGTGTCTGTGCTCATGTGGCTTTTCTTCGTTTTGTTTTTGGTGGCATCGCTAAGTTTCAGCTGTCGTCGTCGTTGTAGTCTGAGGGTGATGAATTTGTGGGGAAACCGGCAGGCGTTCAGTTTTATCTGTCCAGAAAATATGGCTAGTTTGGCTATGTCTGTCTGCCTAGGAAATTAGGTGTTGACCTGCGTCTGTCGTTCGGGTGGCTGAGCTGCTTAGTTTGTTGTCTGTCCACATATGAAACCAGTTTGAACGAAACCAGAAAGGATGAGGCCCCAAGGACAAGCTCATTCAAGTTTGAGGCGGGTCTGGATGAAAGAGCGGATTCGGGGGGAGGGGGGTCGACGTTAAAATGCGCTCTCAACGTGAATTGGTTCTTGACAGACAGTTGTCATTGTTGTCTGTTGAGGACTTGTGTGTGTGTGTGTGTGTGTGTGTGTGTGTGTGTGTGTGTGTGTGTGAGAGAGAGAGAGAGAGAGAGAGAGAGAGAGAGAGAGAGAGAGAGAGAGAGAGAGAGAGTCCTGAAAGGGCCCCATGTGGTCGGCTTGGCTCTAGTGAAACCGGAACTGACCCAGGTGTTGCTGTGCTTCACAGAACCTGTGACCCGGAACCAGCTGGCCCAGGCGATACTGTCCCGCAACCAACAGCAACCGCTGGCCGTCTGTGGCGTCATGAAAACGGCGTCAACCAGTTTGCCTGACGTCATCCAGGGTCCAAACTGCCGCGGTGGCAGCGCCTTTTCGTGGGGTAGGAGCCGTCTCCTTTGTTCAGTCTCGCTCGTCGCTGTCTTGTCTGGTCATTGCCTGGGTGGGTATTGGTGGGTTGAAGGGCATGTGTGTGTGTGTTTGTATGTGTGTGAAGCGGGAAGAGGAGGGAGGAGGGGCGGAGGTGGCGGGGCGGGATTAAAAGCAGGTGGTCGTGCGCTTGGTGGTGGTGGTGATGATGGAGGTGGTGGTAGTGTGTGTGTTGGGGAGGGGAGAACTCCGGCACGCTGAAATTTCCAAGTCATTTTCAGTTGTCCTGTGGAGAAGTTGATACAAAAAAATATAATCGTTCCACCTATTTCTTTTTGCCCTCCTCAGTGAAAAGTTAATACAAACTATCGGCAGTCGGCAAACGTGGCATATTCTGCTCACATGTGATGACGGTCCAGGATGGAGAAATAAGGTTTGAAACAATGCTGACCACCGTTTCCCATTGTCTGTAAGTAAGAGTACGTAAGAAAAGAAAACAATAGAATCACCAGCCGCCGTGGCGAAGTGGTTAGCGTCGCGGACTCCCGGCTGGGAGGTCGTGGGTTCGAATCCCATCAGAGTCATGTGGGTTTTTCTGCCCCGACCGGCTCCTACCATGAGTTGAGTTTGCTGCGGACTCGGTTGGGAAGACTGGGACCACACAGTCGAGTTTCATCCACTAAATGGATGCGTTTTGAGAGTGTTGCTCAAATTTCCTGACCATCACTGCAGGTGCCTGCATCTCTCGGGCCTGGTTGACGCCGGGATATATTATGAAAGGAAGCATAGAGTACAGGCCTGTTATGTAGTCTCAGACCGAAATGGAAATCCGTAGCATCATCTTAATCATCCTCATTCTCATCGATCAGCATTAAAAAAAAAAAGTCAAATTCTGTGGCCCTTCATGCCCTGCTCTCATGGTGACCTCAATTTCGATGTCTTCTCCACGTCTGTGGCCTTGGTTTGGTACTGTCGGGGTCACCGGTATCGGCGAATCCATGGGGGCTGTCGTTGGACGGACGTGGTGGCGCCCTCGGGAGGGAGAGCTCACTCACGCCGGCTCCGCGACTAAGCAATTATTGTCGTTAGTAGGGGGCTTAGTAGGTGGTGTCCTGCGTATGTTAGATCAGAACAGGCGCCACTGAACACCACCGAAGTGACTCGGCAGCAGTGCAGTGTCTCCTCCGGTGGGTTGCCTCTTGACGACTTGACAATGACTGCTCCCTGTGGAGTGCCGGGGCTTTGGCGGGGCCGACCGGGCTGTGGCTTTGGACGGGGTGTCGGAATGAGCGGCGTGGGTGCACTGCCTCTGAGGTTGCGCAGAGGTTGGGACAGCAAAAAAAACAAAACAAAAAAACAACCAAAAAACAAAAAAAAACCAATAGAATCTAAACTGAAATGGGAAAATGTCTTGCTCTCTTTTTTTTCTCTTTCTCTCTCTAATCTCCACTCAACCTATTCCACAAATAGATAGATGTACTTCCTATGCATGTAGAAACAAAAAATAGAGGGAGACGAACTTTCATTTCCGTGCTGGCAAAGCCTCAGCCATTCCGTTATCTGCAAGTTTGCTAAAAAAAAAATATATAAAAAGAAAAGAAAGGGGAGGGGGGGGGGGGGGGGGGGGGGGGGTTAGACGAATGGTGGTAGAAAAGAGCTACCTTTCACTAACATAGATCGGTTGCCCGACGGACAACTGGAGCGAGAAATTTTCAGTTGTCCGCCAGCTTTAGTTGTCACGATTTTTCACTTGTCCGCCAGAAGGTTTAGTTGTCACGATTTTTCACTTGTCCGTTAGTTGTCACGATTTTCCACTTGTCCGCCAGAAGGTTTAGTTGTCACGATTTTCCACTTGTCCGCCAGAAGGTTTAGTTATCACGATTTTCCACTTGTCTGCCAGAAGGTTTAGTTGTCACGATTTTCCACTTGTCCGCCAGAAGGTTTAGTTATCACGATTTTCCACTTGTCTGCCAGAAGGTTTAGTTGTCACGATTTTCCACTTGTCCGCCAGAAGGTTTAGTTGTCACGATTTTCACTTGTCCCGCCAGAAGGTTTAGTTGTCACGATTTCCCACTTGTCCGCCAGAAGGTTTAGTTGTCACGGACAGTCAGAAAGGTGGGCATTTCGAGCCCTAGTGTAATCTATGGTTGCGGGAAAAATGAAAAAAAAATCTCGATACTTGTGCATGCGCGCGCGCACACACACACACACACACACACACACACACACACACACACACAAACACATTCATACACACGCACGTGCGCGCGCGCGCACACACACACACACACACACACACGCGCACACACGCACAACACACAATTAATTTTACAAGTGAATCCGTACACACACACACACTCGCCCCCCCCCCCCCCCCCCCCCCCTCCCCCCACCGTATAAAATGAATGAACCTGTTGTTCGCAAACCAACAGGCGGAGCTAAACCAGACCAGACCAAGCCTGTCTCCGGCCCTGTTTCCCCTCCCCCTTCGCCTGTTTCATCCGCTCCCCTCTCACCCCCACTCACACCACCACCACCACCACCACCCCCATCCCTCTCCCCGCCCCCTCCTCCACCCCGCTCCCCGCCTTCTCCACCCTCGCCTTTCCCCCGTCCCTTGCTTCCCCCGTCGTCACCACCCAGCCCCTGCGCCTCGCCTCCCAGCCTCCAGCCAAACCCGCCAGAGACAAGGCGCAAGTCCTCAGTCTACCCCTACACCAGCCCCCGCGGCCGCTGACGCTTCCGCCGCGCGCGTTGCATTTCGACTGGGTGGGCGCGTGCAGCGACGCGGTGGGGCGGCAGGTGCGTCAGGGGCGGTGTCTGACCTGCGGCATGAGGTTCTCCCCCTCCGTGGACCGCTACCTGGTGGAGGAGCACCTGTACTTCCACAACACCTTCACCGAGTGAGACCCAGGGAGGAGAGAGTGAGACCCAGGGAGGGAGAGAGTGAGGGGCAGGGAGGGAGGGAGAGAGAGAGTGGGTGCACACGACGTTTGGGAACTTGCTAGTGTCAAAAAGTTATGTGCGTGTGTGTTTGAAACGTTGCAAACGGTTATGGTTAGCCTGAAAACTTTTTCGTGTATGTGTGCGTACGTGCCTGCATATGCGTGCTCTGTATGTGTGTACGCGCACGAAGGAAACTGTTGTTAAGACGTGAAACATTCTCATAGAGCAGAAAATATGTTCACACGTTTTAGGGGTTTCTTTAGGTCTGTACTTTACCATTCTTTCTTATTTATTTATTTATTTATTTATTTATTTATTTATATAATTATCTATTGGGTGACTCATCTTTCTGACCTCGCATTGACATTACTCCCATGCCACTCATTCTGGCTTTACCTCCCCCCCCTCTCCCGCCACACACACACACACACACACAGTACCACGCTCAGACCTGTTCCGTCGCAGCCCCAGAAAACGATCACTGATTTTCACCGTTTTCAACCATGCTAACCAGGTAACGAGTCAAAAGAAAGGGAGATAACTTGACCACCCCAGTAAAGAGGGACGTCATTGCAGCGTGGATCATACGCAGTTTCTGCTGGACTGCTGGGGGTTTCCTCTGCGGCGGGCGCAGTGAAACAAGAAGTGTCCGCCCACGATTTCACTTTGGTTCACCCAGGACACTTCACTGCGCGCCGTCTAGTCTGTATTTCATCAGATCTGCTCAGTCTCCGAAGTCGCATTACCCAGTGATTACGCATGCAAGTGGATAAAAAAAAATCACTAAAAAAATTGGAAAAGAGGTACAGTAACAATGCTTACACGCACACTTGTCAAAGCTTAAATGTTTTCATAGTCGTCACACACTAGTCATAGCTTAAACGTTTTCATAGTCGTCACATTATTCTGAAAGATTGAGGCCATTGTAAGTTTTTTTTTTTTCTTAACACCACTTTCATTGCATAGTATTGTATAATGACTCAAAAGCCGTTTTAATTTTGTTTTTCTTTTCTTTTAATTTTGTTTGTTTTGTTTCGTTTTGTTCAATTCGAAATAATCTTGGTCTGTTTCATTTTCCATGAATGACAGCATAGTCTCCCCCACCCCACCCCCTTATCTTGGTCTGTTTCATTTTCCATGAATGACAGCATAGTCTCCCCCACCCCACCCCCTTATCTTGGTCTGTTTCATTTTCCATGAATGACAGCATAGTCTCCCCACCCCACCCCCTTATCTTGGTCTGTTTCATTTTCCATGAATGACAGCATAGTCTCCCCCACCCCACCCCTTATCTTGGTCTGTTTCATTTTCCATGAATGACAGCATAGTCTCTCCCCCACCCCCACCCCCTTATCTTGGTCTGTTTCATTTTCCATGGATGACAGCATTGTCTCCCCCACCCCACCCCCCTTATCTTGGTCTGTTTCATTTTCCATGAATGACAGCATAGTCTCCCCCACCCCACCCCCTTATCTTGGTCTGTTTCATTTTCCATGAATGACAGCATAGTCTCCCCCACCCCACCCCCTTATCTTGGTCTGTTTCATTTTCCATGAATGACAGCATAGTCTCCCCCACCCCACCCCCTTATCTTGGTCTGTTTCATTTTCCATGGATGACAGCATAGTCTCCCCCACCCCACCCCCTTATCTTGGTCTGTTTCATTTTCCATGGATGACAGCATAGTCTCCCCCACCCCACCCCCTTATCTTGGTCTGTTTCATTTTCCATGGATGACAGCATAGTCTCCCCACACCCCACCCCCTTATCTTGGTCTGTTTCATTTTCCATGGATGACAGCATAGTCTCCCCCACCCCACCCCCTTATCTTGGTCTGTTTCATTTTCCATGGATGACAGCATAGTCTCCCACCACCCCACCCCCTTATCTTGTCTGTTCATTTTCCATGATGACAGCATAGTCTCCCCACCCCACCCCCTTATCTGGTCTGTTTCATTTTCCATGAATGACAGCATAGTCTCCCCCACCCCACCCCCTTATCTTGGTCTGTTTCATTTTCCATGAATGACAGCATAGTCTCCCCCACCCCACCCCCTTATCTTGGTCTGTTTCATTTTCCATGAATGACAGCATAGTCTCCCCCACCCCACCCCCTTATCTTGGTCTGTTTCATTTTCCATGAATGACAGCATAGTCTCCCCCACCCCACCCCCTTATCTTGGTCTGTTTCATTTTCCATGAATGACAGCATAGTCTCCCCCCCCACCCCCTTATCTTGGTCTGTTTCATTTTCCATGAATGACAGCATAGTCTCCCCCACCCCACCCCCTTATCTTGGTCTGTTTCATTTTCCATGAATGACAGCATAGTCTCCCCCCACCCCACCCCCTTATCTTGGTCTGTTTCATTTTCCATAATGACAGCATAGTCTCCCCACCCCACCCCCTTATCTTGGTCTGTTTCATTTTCCATGAATGACAGCATAGTCTCCCCACCCACCCCCTTATCTTGGTCTGTTTCATTTTCCATGAATGACAGCATAGTCTCCCCCACCCCACCCCCTTATCTTGGTCTGTTTCATTTTCCATGAATGACAGCATAGTCTCCCCCACCCCACCCCCTTATCTTGGTCTGTTTCATTTTCCATGAATGACAGCATAGTCTCCCCCACCCCACCCCCTTATCTTGGTCTGTTTCATTTTCATGAATGACAGCATAGTCTCCCCCACCCCACCCCCTTATCTTGGTCTGTTTCATTTTCCATGAATGACAGCATAGTCTCCCCCACCCCACCCCCTTATCTTGGTCTGTTTCATTTTCCATGAATGACAGCATAGTCTCCCCCACCCCACCCCCTTATCTTGGTCTGTTTCATTTCCCATGAATGACAGCATAGTCTCCCCCACCCCACCCCCTTATCTTGGTCTGTTTCATTTTCCATGAATGAAGATAGTCTCCCCACCCACCCCCTTATCTTGGTCTGTTTCATTTCCATGAATGACAGCATAGTCCCCCCACCCCACCCCCTTATCTTGTCTGTTCATTTTCCATGAATGACAGCATAGTCTCCCCACCCACCCCTTATCTTGGTCTGTTTCATTTTCATGAATGACAGCATAGTCTCCCCCACCCCACCCCCTATCTTGGTCTGTTTTCATTTTCCATGAATGACAGCATAGTCTCCCCCACTCCACCCCCTTATCTGGTCTGTTTCATTTCCATGAATGACAGCATAGTCTCCCCCACCCCACCCCCTTATCTTGGTCTGTTTCATTTTCCATGAATGACAGCATAGTCTCCCCCACCCCACCCCCTTATCTTGGTCTGTTTCATTTTCCATGAATGACAGCATAGTCTCCCCACCCCACCCCCTTATCTTGGTCTGTTTCATTTTCCTTTGAATGACAGCATAGTCTCCCCCACCCCACCCCCTTATCTTGGTCTGTTTCATTTTCCATGAATGACAGCATAGTCTCCCCCACCCCACCCCCTTATCTTGGTCTGTTTCATTTTCCATGAATGACAGCATAGTCTCCCCGACCCCACCCCCTTATCTTGGTCTGTTTCATTTTCCATGAATGACAGCATAGTCTCCCCCACCCCACCCCCTTATCTTGGTCTGTTTCATTTTCCAATGAATGACAGCATAGTCTCCCCCACCCCACCCCTTATCTTGGTCTGTTTCATTTTCCATGAATGACAGCATAGTCTCCCCCACCCCACCCCCTTATCTTGGTCTGTTTCATTTTCCATGAATGACAGCATAGTCTCCCCCCAACCCCACCCCTTATCTTGGTCTGTTTCATTTTCCATGAATGACTGCATAGTCTCCCCCACCCCACCCCCTTATCTTGGTCTGTTTCATTTTCCATGAATGACAGCATAGTCTCCCCCACCCCACCCCCTTATCTTGGTCTGTTTCATTTTCCATGGATGACAGCATAGTCTCCCCACCCCACCCCCTTATCTTGGTCTGTTTCATTTTTCATGGATGACAGCATAGTCTCCCCCACCCCACCCCCTTATCTTGGTCTGTTTCATTTTCCATGGATGACAGCATAGTCTCCCCACCCACCCCCTTATCTTGGTCTGTTTCATTTTCCATGAATGACAGCATAGT
The DNA here is from genome assembly GCA_018398815.1 of Conus ventricosus. NCBI lineage: Eukaryota > Metazoa > Mollusca > Gastropoda > Neogastropoda > Conidae > Conus > Conus ventricosus. The sequence continues at coordinate 7,487,771 of CM031620.1, read as the reverse complement.
CTCCCCCACCCCACCCCCTTATCTTGGTCTGTTTCATTTTCCATGAATGACAGCATAGTCTCCCCCACCCCACCCCCTTATCTTGGTCTGTTTCATTTTCCATGGATGACAGCATAGTCTCCCCCACCCCACCCCCTTCTTTCGTTTGTTCTTATCCGTTTTCTTTTCCATGGATGATGATCATATCAGTATAGCCTCCTCCCCTCGTCTTCCCTCCCTTAGTCTGATCATATCAGTATAGCCTCCTCCCCTCGTCTTCCCTCCCTTAGTCTGTTTCATATCAGTATAGCCTCCTCCCCTCGTCTTCCCTCCCTTAGTCTGATCATATCAGTATAGCCTCCTCCCCTCGTCTTCCCTCCCTTAGTCTCTACATCTTCAGTTCAGCGAAGGGAAGGAATTATGCAGAAGCAAGTGTGATACGTGATGAGGCTGTTTTGTTTGTTTGTTTGTTTTTGTTCTGCCTTTGAAATTGACGCTTTCCACATCCCACGTCGTCGTTCTTTTGGTTATGTCTGATGATTAGACAAAACATTATAAAATTCACCAGTACCAGAGACGTGGTGAGATTTACATTATTGCTTTTGGAAAGTGGTGTATAGTATGGTTATTCATCTATTCAGTTGTTTGTTTACTTATTTATCCATTTATTTTGTTCTAATTCTAAGAAAAGACGTAATAAACTATATATCTCCGTGTGCAGGCACTCATTTAACTGTTTATTGTAGAAAACGGTGTACCAAATAATAATCTGCTTTCTGCATAGGATTCAATGTCGTCAGCTTCTTTGAAACACCTGCGTCTTATTATTTGGCCTTTGTACATTTATATATGTTTCTTTCCCTTGATAGCTTTGATGTCTGATAGCGTGGACCATTTTATTTGTGTGGGGTCACATTTTCACTATGGGGTGCTTGCATATCTGTTGTATATGTTAAAGTCACAGGGGGGAAAAACAGAATGTGTTCCTCAACTTCCCTCAGTCCCACCTCATTCTATCCGTCTCGTTCTCCCCCATTTATAGATTCGGTCGTTTTATTGACTATATGAAACCACAAGTGCGAACAAGCACCTCCCCTCCACTCCCCCCATCAGTTCAAACATACAACGTTTGCCCACCAGTTCCCAGCCCCGGGTCCTTCGATCCATCCTTTTTATGCTTTAACTTTAGTTAGTTTGCCTTATGTTTGATATTGTCCATTCTGTTGCTTACTTTTTTGTTCCTCATTTGTGCCTCATCTTTATTCTTTCATAGTAAATGCAGTTTACTCACCCTTGTGTGTGCTTGTGTTATCCCGCCTCTGACCGAACGCATGTGTGGTTGTGTGTCGGTAGGAACTGAACAACTAAAAGAGAGACTACAGGGCTTGCTGCCAGTCACAAATTTCAGCTCTTGGAACGTGGTTTGATTCATGATGCGTCCAGTTGGCATCGAATATTGGGCTGACGCGACTGATACCAGTACTGGACTCCGTCTTTGACCATAGAAGAGTGAATAGTAGGCCACCATAGAAGAGTGAATAGTAGGCCATCTGTTTGGTTCTGTCATTGGCATCACCAGGATCTCCCCCTCTTCGTGGAATTACACTAGCAACATTTACAGCTCTTAAACTGTCCACACTACACACAATGGGTTACCTACCTGGGCAGAGCCGACTGAAAAACTGCTTGCTGGCGCTTCATTCAGTTGTTTGCCGTGTCATTTAGTCAACATCAGCCACTCGGTTTTCTTGCGTCATCATTTTGATTATTCACGCAGGGTGCATGCTGTGTGTAACGTGTCATGCATACCAACGGCAAAACTGGCCTTTTGATGGGATTTTACTGGCGAGATGTTAATCATGTGTTCACACATAGATCCTCATTCAAAGGACTTTTCAGGAAATGTAGTCGGAACCAATGATCAATCCGAGGAGAAAATCTCCCTGTATCAAAACGGACCACCGGAGATTTAAACCCACAACCCCAGTATTACCAAGAATATGTGTCTTTGTGTTCTACCAGCTGACTTTTTCATGCCCTCCCACATCAGCACAAACAGTGCATACAATTTTGGTTCATTTCTTTCTTTTTTTCACCCACCTCACTTTTTCTTTTTACATCTCAGATCATCTTGACCACATGAATTTAGCAGAACCCATTACAAGCAGCCAGAGGAAGCCCAGTTGGTCATGATGTTGAGGAAGGAATTAGGGGGACGACTTGTGTGCCTCTGTCCTGAAGTCCTTCTGATGGTTTGCAGTACGTGCAGCATCTTTTAAATGAACAGTTTGGGGCATGTGCAGCGAGAAGGCTATTGTCACATTTGACAGCACACAGACTTCTTTGTCGCCTCACTTTTCATTTAGCCAGCTTTCTTTTCTCAATAGTAGAATACACTTGAAAATAATCACTAGCGGGAGTATGAAATGTTTTTTTCTTTTTATGATTGGTACTGGTTAGTGAGACGAGAGTTAGGAGTGGGCAGGTGTGGTCCTCAAGGGGAAGGACTCGGTATGGTTTTCTCTATTAGAGTTGTAGAGTAGTTGTGTAGTAAAATTTCACCACCACCCTCTCTCTTACTGGTGATGGAGCAACTCTCGGTACTAGTCATCAAGAGTAACTTTTATTTTTCTCAGGAATTCAAAATACTCAAGAGTGGCTCAGGAATAATTCTTGTAGCTCTGAGCGACAGAAATAGGGATGAGTTCAAACATGAAATAATGTATGAACGACAAAGAACTCGCACAAATCATACACCAGCTTTACTTGTGTGTACTAGAGTAAAATACACAGTTAATAAAACCTCAGTCGAATCAGTCTTTATTTGTGCTTTTTCCCACGTTATCTGATTAGAGAGAGAGAGAGTTGTTGATAAATCGGAATCCACTTGGAATATCAGAACTTACCTGATGTTGTACTTAGCTGATGTTGTACTTACCTGATGTTGGAGAGGAATGTGGATCTCTCTCCAGTTGCTGGTGACTGGTCCACCTTCTCTGTTGGCAGGCTGATCTGTTTCGTCTGCTTGGCCACATGGTAGCGTGGAATCTGGATCGTGAGCTGGGCCAGTGGCAGGCAGAACCCAGGATACTTCTTCCGGGTTGATCAGTGAAACCTGACACGGGATCTTCCCTTGTCTGGTCTACACCAGTGTTATTTGGTTCACCATTAGTAATCAGTCATGTAGCCATTGGTTGAGCAGTGAAATGGGGAGACTTCTTCCTAAAATACTGGTTCACTCAAAAACGAGTATGTCACCAGCGCGCATGTTAAAAAATAAAATAACATAAAATAGTGCGACTCCGACTGTTTGCCCCTGGAGCAAATTTGGCAACAAAGGGTCGCACTCGGTATTCAAGAAGTTAAAAGCAATGGCCAAATTCAGGCCCAGGTAACCATAAAATATCTGGGGAAGTTAAAATAGAAAATCGTCAATATTGGTTTCCCCTTTTCGTGTGCTGAGCTACACACCCCGTCTTTGATGTCTGATCGACAGGCTGTCGGAGAAACGTGACAGCCAATAATACCACTATAGAATAGAAGGGGGTGGAGCGTAGGGAGTGTTAGTAATCAGAGGGGGTTGGGTAGGTGGGTGGGACAGTCATCCTCCACCACCTGCCGTTTGAGGTATTGTGCAGAAGATTCAAGACAATCTCTCAGATATCAGCAGTGTGTTAAGCCTCCCAGTGAATGATGCCTGCACCTGTGATGCGCGTGTGAGGCCGTCTTTCCCGTGACCACAGTGAGTGGGGCAGGAAAGGCAGATGGGGAGGGTGGCGGCTTCTTTGAAGAAGACAGAGTCTTTCCTCCTCATCCGTCCACCTCCTCCGCAGTGGGCCGCGGCATGATCAGAAAAGGGAAGGGAAGACAGGTGCAGAGTTTTTTCTTTTCATTCTTTCTGCGTACGCAGGCCGATACTCCTGCGGACACTGCCTGTATAGACAGGCATGAGTTTTGTGTGTATGACCGTTTTTTTTTTTTTTTATCCCGCCATTAAGGCAGCCATACTCCATCTTCAGGGAAGGTGCATGCTATGTGTAACGTATCATCCATACCAACGGCCAAACTGGCCTTCTCTTCCGAAAGTTGGTGATGGGATTTTACGTGTGTGCAAGATGTGCGTGCGTTCACACACGGAACCTCAGTTTATAGTCTCATTCGAAGGACTGTGTGGGGAATGGAGTCAGAACCAATGTTAACTCCGAGGGAAAAAATCCCCCTGTACCGAAATTCGAACCGTAACCCCAGGATCACGAGTCCGGCGCTTTACCAACTGAGCTATTCGGCCCCGTGCAGTTTGAAACGTAAGCCTGACAGACTGCGGGAAGAGTGTGAGAGGAAGAGGAGGGGGTTGAGGGGTAAGGGCAGAGACTGGAAATTGACGCAGACTACACTAGTAATCCTACTTGCCATCTGTAAGACAAAGGAGAGAGGGGGGGGGGGGGGGGGGGGGGGGGATTGGGGGGGAGGGGGGATGAGGGGGGAGGGGTGTGGTGGGGGAGGAGGATGGTATGGGGGCAATTGTCTTGTCACGGTTAGCAGCCATGGAAACGTGCTTTGTTAAAAGTGAAGGGGTGTTGTTTCATTTTCGGTTGGTTGGTTTGCTGTTTGTTTTTCTTCCTGTCTCCTTTCCATGATCTCTTTTCAGTGTTCTTGCCGATTCATCTCCTTACACACACACACACACACACACACACGTACGTTTCTTTCACCCTTCTACCTCTGGTGCTTTTTCAGCATCAACCCAGGGAATGGTTTTTTTTAGTTATGTTCTCCATATGAGTGATTTGTTGATGCGGGTAGTTTTCTGTTTCAGTGACACACGCGTATGAAGGTGTTGACGATAGCGTACGTAGTCCACATACGTTCTGAATTCTGAGGGCTATTTCAGGTTTTGTTTGCCGAGTCATTGGTAGTCTATGAGGACTTTCTCATCAAAGAATTCATGTTTATAGCCAAGCCGACCGCAAAGGGCTATATAAGGTATGTGAACATAATTTTACTTAATGCACGCAGAACTCATTAAAACAGATTAACAGAAAAAAGATGAACACTCCGACATTTTTTCAGTCTTTCTTTCGTAAAATCGCGCATCAAATGAAAATGTTTACCTCTTTCAGAAGCCAAAGAATCAATCAGGCGGGGCATTTTTGAACAGGATTTTCATGGAGTCTGCTGTAAAGTGTATTGTCTGATTTCATGCAAATCGTGTTTACTTTTGACGTTCTTGGCAAGCTGACCAACCAACTCATTGCCTCGGATGTCGACCTGACTGGGAACCCCAGCAAAACGTTTTGTAATCTTAGCAGTTGATGGTGGTTGAGGTTGCTGCCCCCAAGCTGTAGCCTGGAAGGGGTCAAGACTGTGACTTCTTAGCCCTGGCCCCGTAGTTGGACTCCATGACGTATGGGTAAGGGAGAGACGAAATAAAAACACAATTAGATTGGCTTCTTCATCAACCCCCCCCCCCCCCCCCCCCCCCCCCCCCCCCCCTCCTTCAATAAAAAGGAAAGTCCAAATTTTTAAACACTCACAAGACTCGGAGATTGATAGTGATTCAGACACAGAAATGAAGGAAAAGACAGGATTCTGGGCTTTACGGTTGGTGGTCAAAGGAACGGAAGAGGAGAAACCTGTTTGGGCATTGGTTCTTTTGCAATTCAGAAAGGTTTCCAGGGAATTGCAGGTGACTCTCAGGCAGTGAAGAGACTTGGGAAACGATCATTCCTCGCACAGCGCAAGTGTAGTTGACCTCAGAACAGCTTCAAAGCACTGCAATGCTATTGGACAGAGGGATCAGGGTAACTCCTCATACACAATTGAACACATCCAAGGGAGTCATCAGGTGCCCGGATCTCGGACGGAAATAAAAACATGGTTAGCACCCCAATGGAGGTACAGATATCCATTGGGTCACACAGTCCGGAAGGGAACAGAGCGAGTGCCTACCAACACCCTTTCTCACGTTTTACACTCCTTCCATAAAAGCCGTCAAAGGGGGATATTTGAATGTCCTTGTTCAAATGTACATTCTATTTCCTATGCAACGTTTGAAGTGCCAGAGATTTGGGCATGTTAAAGATCGTTGTTCTGGGGAGGAGGTGTGTTGTGTTTGCCGCAAAGCACTCCATAATGGACCGCATAAAGATCCGGCCCATTGCGCAATCAGCGATGGCGACCACCCCTCCTCTTGACGCAGCTGCCCAGTCTGGTTGCAGGAAGCCAACATTCAGAATGTCGAAACTGAAAGCAAAATTTCATTGATCGAAGCGAGGAAAACAGGTTCTTGGCAGTAGGTTCCCCTCTGTCTCGTATTAAGCTTTAGCCGTGAGGAAGGTTTCAACGCGCTCCATTTCTTCCATTTCCCCTCAAAAACAGTACAAGACAAAGTGTCTGGCCCCTGTGGAGGCAGATTCACCACCACCCAATCCAAAGTGGATGTCCCTGGAGAGGGGCGTATCCGCCACTTTCCAGACTGCTCGGCGTTCTAAATCATCTGCTGCTGGGTAGAATTTAAAAAAAAAAAAAAAAAAAAGCAGACCAGCCGCCGTGGCAAAGTGGTTAGCGTCGCGGACTGCCGGCTGGGAGGTCGTGGGTTCGAATCCCATCAGAGTCATGTGGGTTTTTCTGCCCGACCGGCTCCTACCATGAGTTGAGAGTTTGCTGCGGACTCGGTTGGGAAGACTAGGACCACACAGTCGAGTTTCATCCACTTAAAAGATGCGTTTCTGAGAGTGTTGCTCAAATTTCTTGACCAACACTGCAGGTGCCTGTATCTCTCGGGCCTGGTTGACGCCAGGATATATTATGAAAGGAAGCGTAGAGTACAGCCCTGTCATGTAGTCTCAGACCGAAATGGAAATCCGTAGCATCATTTTAATCCTCATTCTCATCAATCAGCATTAAAAAAATAAGTCAAATTCTGTGGCCCTTCATGCCCTGCTCTCATGGTGACCTCAATTTCGATGACCTCTCCACGTGTGTGGTCTTGGTTTGGTTCCGTCGGGGTGACCGGCATCAGCTAGTCCATGGGGGCTGTCGTTGGACGTGGTGGCGCCCTCCGGAGGGAGAGCTCACTCACGCCGGCTCCGCGACTACACAATTATTGTCGTCATTAGGGCGCTTAGTAGGTGGTGTCCTGCGTATGTTAGATCAGAACAGGCGCCACTGAACACCACCGAAGTGACTCGGCAGCAGTGCAGTGTCTCCTCCGGTGGGTTGCCTCTTGACGACTTGACATTGACTGCTCCTGTGTATTGCCGGTGCCGGGGCTGCGGTGGGGCCGACCGGGCTGTATCTGTGGATGGGGTGTCGGAATGAGCGGCGTGGGTGCACTGTCTCTGAGGTGGCGCAGAGGTTGGGCCAAAAAAAAAAAAAAAAAAAAAAAAACTCTTAACACAGTATCCCCATGGGTGTACCAGCCCGTGTTTCATGACTGCAGAGCCCACCGGCAATAGACACCACCCTCCAGCTACTGAGCACACCCCACAGACCCAACCACCCCTGCCCACGGACAGATGAAGATAGTGCCACTCCAGACACAGCCAGTCTTTTGCCATAATTATGGTCTTATGTGCCCTCAAGAGAGAATCCAAAGTTGTAGATTTTACAGAAGAAAGATTTTTTTTTTTAGCAAAATTACCCGTGCGTTTTTAGGTGTATTTTATATTAAAGGGTTGTGTGAATTTTATTTTTCATTACAATTTTAATCACTTGAGTTGACTTAAATGGGGTGACAGCCCTGATATGGCCTTGTGGTCGTCTGCGCTAAATGCACCCTTACCTTACCTTACCTTACCTTATCAACTTAGGTTGCCTCTGCTGTGTATTGTGCAACAGGTCCTCCTCAGAGGTGATCTAAACACATTCCCACTGACAGCTCCATCTACACTGCTGAGTTGACAGCCTTGGTCCAGGCTCATGAAATGGTTTGTAAATCAAAACAAAGATTTCTGCATTTTGTCACACTCTTAGTCTTACTGCTTTGGAGGCCATTGCCGGCCTGCTGAAGTTATTCAAACTGTACACCTCTCTGAAATTAGATGGATATAACATTGTTGTTGCTTGGGTTCCCAGTCATGCGGGCATTCGAGGCAAGGAAGTGGTTGATGAACTAGCAAAGAAAGTGTTGAGCAGATTGTCTATCTCTCGCACTGATCTGAAGCCCCAAACCCAAGCTTATATCAAAGATCTCTGGCAAGAGGAATGGGTAACAAACTAGTCAAAATCTGTTCAAACCTGTAAGAGTTCAACACCCCCCCCCCCCCCCCCCCCCCCCCCCCAGCGGCGGCCATAAAAGAAAAAAAGTTTTGTGCCATTTGCATTCAGGCCACTCCCTCTACACCCATTATCTTTTAAAAGGTGAAGCAGCACCATGTCATGTGCCACTCTCATATTCTCATAGGGTGTTGGGACTTGCGCAATGTTAGCCATAAACACTTTACAGCAGACTACATGAAAACCTTGTTCAGATATGTCCCCCCACCTGATGTGATCATTGAATTTCGTCTTAAGATTTTATGGAGGAAAAACAAAATTTCCCATGTGTTTTTAGGTGCTTTCAAGGGTTGTGTGAAAGAGGGTTTTATTTTCTATGCAGTGACAGCGCATTGCGGTCGGCTGGGCAATGAGCAACATTACCTTACCTTGTATTCTAACTGCTTGCTTTTTTTGTTTTTGTTTTTTTTCCCTCATACTTTAAGAGCACTGAAATGAATGGCATGACAGACTAAAAACGCTGAAATGGATGGCAGACTGACAACAGTCTCAACATGTGTGCTCCCCTTCTCCCCAAAACCAGTTATTTGTAACTTTATAAAAGGGGTACTTGGCACTTTTTTTTGTGTGTTTGTATTTTTAATTTATTTTGACTAAATTCCATTGATAGACCACCAGGTTTCAGTCCATAATGAGAGGGGGAAAAAGGGAGGAGCCACAAGGTGTCGGTCCATACTCATTTTTCTTTGCTTCTCTTTTCAAGTACAGAATGTTTTTTTATACACTGCATACATATACTACAGAGAAAGAAAAAACCCAAATCATTTCAGTTTTTATTTCACTAGAGTACATGTTCACATGGAACTGGTACATTTTTTTTTTTTTTTAATGTTATCACAGTGTCTTTCCTTCCTGTCTGACTTTTTTTTTTTCATGCACAGACAATCCCTTGCATGAATGTTCACAACAAGGTTCTGCTGAAACATTCTGAGAGGCATTGGATTACACATGGCCTGTGCACAAATATTTAATGGGTTATATGCTCCCAGACACTACACATATCTTGGTTCATTCAGTCCATTCACATCGATAAACACCATGCCAATTCACAGGTAACGTGGACCTCGAGATGCAAGATTTGCTACAGCTGCTGCTCCTTTGATAAAAAAAGTGATGGAGGAAATTTGTCAAAGATGAATGATCCGTGTCCAGGAAAGACAGGAGGCGGATAATGAGCATGGAATGAGCTTAGTGGATCTGCCCTGTGTACACAGGAAGTGTATGTTGGTTTTTTTTTCTTCTAAACAGGAATAGAACAGTGGAAGAGAATAAACCACCAGAGGATGTGTAATTTCACATGTTTTGAGTCTTTGAATAGGGAGGAAAGTCCTCTTTACATTAGGTTAGTGTCGAATCCAGCACGATTCTTATTAACCACCACACTATATATAATTACCAACACAGCTGCTAAAGAAAATTTTGTGTTTGTAGCCATAGTGCAAATAAGAATGGAGATATTAGCCAAGGACAGAAAGATGGGCAGGTGGTGGAAGGGAGTACTCGTTATTGCTACTTCTTGTGTATGACCAGTGCCAACAAAGGTCCAGACAGAATAGCTCTGGACCACTGAAGTTGGAGAGAACTGGACATAATGAACTGTATGGAGAGCATGCCATTCCTCAATAACGTCCACTACACTAAGTCTCAAACACTTTACAGTCGGACACTGAGAAATGCACATAAAATTTCCCATCGCCGTTTACGATGTGGCAGTCACACATGCAGACAGTGACAAACCAGTTACAGTGATCATCAAAAATCCAGTCCACTCGCACATCTATTTAAAAAAATTTGTAAATCAACAATGGGCATGTACGTCAAATTTCTCCACTCAAAACTAAGAGGTAACATACTTCAAAGGCTGCTGCCATCAACTGAACACACTTTGGTGGTGGTAAACTGATATACAGCACATCATGGGCATACAGATTATAAACATCTTGGGTTCTTTTATACACAACTATTGCTTCAACTGTCTTACAGTGCACTCTCGCACACGTCCAAGCAAAGCACAGCGATGTGGGGAAAAACTGAAAAGCTTTGAAGAGAAAAAATTACAGACCCTGACTTTCCCCCCCAACATTGATAACCCTTGCAAAGTGTTGGACTGTGTTATGCAACCATCGTTATCTTAAACAAAAACAGCATATGAAAAAAAAGGCAAGCTGATGGCAGCAGCAGCTTCTCCCAAACCCATCAAAAATTTCAGAATTCCCCTTCCCACCTTAATCATCCCTTTCGGCGCTCGGACCATTTCTCTTCTGTCTTGCACGTTTACTGCGTACTCTAGACCATGCAGGCGTCTCACTGACCTTGCATTTCATGGCCAGACATTTTAAATTCATAAATTGTATGGGTCAGGAGAGGCCTGCTTTGCCAGGTGCATGTCAACTGGATTTACCAATGTCTTTGAAGGTCTACAACGAATCCATCCCAACGTTTTTTACCATGCACTCACTATACAGCATCTCTAGGAGCCCCTCAAGTTCTCTTGACCTTGTCACATGTCCATACCACACCTCTTGGACTGATGGTTCTGCAGTCATGTGATCAGCTCAGTATCTCGTGCAGACAAGGGCACAATTATTTCCATACCTCCGATGGTTCACATGAATGGAACCCCGTGAAGACAATGACTAGTACTGGTAGTGACAAGGTTAAGGGAGACATCGCTCTACTCCCTCTATTCTTACAATAACAAAGTTAAAAGCAAACAAACATGGAATGGGAACCAACAAAGAACATCAGATGGGGACAGGGAACAGACATGGAAAATGGTAAAAGAAGGGGGAACCATGGAGTTATATTGGACACCCCCTTGCCCCTTCTGGAAACTTATTCACACCCGACTAGCTGGTCCCACAATAGGTGGAAAGGCCCTCTAGCCATGAATCGTCTTGCTGTGTACGAGTAGCTAAAAATTTGGAAGCCAGAACACCATGGAATTTTTTGTCCTGAAACAAATAGGAGACACAGATGAAGCCTGTTATATTGCCTTTCTAAAACTACAAGCAAGCTGACCCAAGCTCTTGTTTACCTACACCAGAAATCAACTTCACTTTGGGTTTGGTTACAAAATAGATACTGCTTTCCTTACAAAATAATGGAGGGCATCATCACTGATGTTTTTCTTGCAAGTGATTTGCAGTTATGAAAAACAACAGACCCCAACCACTTTTCAAAAACCTAATATGGAACCCTGGTTTCCCTACTAAATATGAAATGAGGCCATAACTCCAAAGGAATGCTGCCTACGACACAGAATTGCCTAGCAGATATGACAGCACAGAGCACACATAACAAAGGGCGATTCCTTGTTTGTTATGTGCCGTCATCTGCTATGTCTTTCGGTATGATAAGCAGCATTCCCTTGGAGTTACAGGCGTGGGTTCGTTTTCTTGTGGAAGCAGAAGTTTTCCTACCTGGTCTCCCTAGTTTCATAAAATACTGGCGGTCTTACTCATCTTGTGCCACCCAGATGCATTGCACCCATGCCCCTCATTCCCACCCCCACAGCGTGGCCCTGCCCACCACAGCCCTAGCAATCCAGGAAGCAGTCAAAGCAACCCATCAGGAGACACAACACTGCACTGCTGCCATGTCACTTCAGCTGTGTTCAATGGCGCCTGTTCTGATCCAACATACGCAGGACACCACCTACGAAGCACCCTACCGACAATTGTTTCGTAATGGAACCAGCATGGAGGAGCTCTCCTCCGCAGGGTGGCCTACAACATCCCTCTTAAAACAGCCCCCAGAACTTGCTGCTACCACTGACCCCGATGACATCAGAACGGGGGTCACCAGAGCTACAGCATGTCTGCAACTGGCTGTACTGTAAGGCTATGTTCATGCTGGTCCGCACATCTTGCTGTGTGGCGCATAGACGGACGCAAAAAAAAAAAAAAAAGCGTGAATGCTGATCAGGCCATCTTCCGCCAACTGCCCCTGTCTGAGCCCTTTTCTTTAACAAAATGGTGCTAACCAGGCGACAGAGTTGTGGTGGTGAAGGAGAAGACGCAAAACTACAGTGCACACGGAGATTTACAGTGCATCCTATAAACAGATCAAGAAAACAACATGGAGAATACCATCACTTGAAGCCTGAACCGCTCAAAGATGACAAGAAATTTGTGAAATACCTGCGAATGACACCTGAAAAGTACGATTTGTTATGACATGCGTGCTGCAGTTCTGGAGAACTACACAAATTTTCAGCAACTAAATTCAGCTGATTAACAATCTTTGAGTGCAAGGGGAATGACAAGCCCAGATGATGTGCTGACGATAGGCTACAATAGCAGGACAGGCAGTTGGGCCCCAACCCGATTTTATGCCACACCATGAACATCTGCAGCCCCTTGCAGTGAGGGGGGAAAAAAAATGAGGGGGGGGAGAAAAAAAAGGGATTGACCTCAACCGCAAAATGACCACCTTTCCATCAGTCTAGATGTGTGGACCAGTACGTTTTTTTCCCCCCCGGTCAAAAACATTGCCAACAGCTGTGTCAGCATGCACACCCTAGTGTTAGAACAAAGCTTGCACTTCTCTTTTGTGCTGCACAGCAAGACCACCATGAACCATAAGGGGCCCAGGGCTCCAACTTTCACACCACAAAGGCCTGTCAACTCAACACCTACAATACTTCCAAAACCAATTCCAACATTTTGAAGCACACCAGCATGTGAAACCCTCCACCAACATGCATAAGTACATAGGATCCCACAACACATTATGACCTGAAATCTGTCCATGGTACAAAAGCAAGTCCAGTCAATGATCAGCCCCACAGAGTGGCTCGTCGTTGCCAACAGATGCCTAATATAGATGTTCATTATTCCTTGCTGACCCTTGTACCGACTGGAATTTACACACACATTACATGAACCATCACTGAAATTTACACACACATTCATGAACCTTCACTTCCATACACATTACATGAACCTTTGACTATCTGCACTGCTACTGTCACACAAAGCAACATTATTTCCTGTATGTTTTTATATTTGTATAAAACATCGCTTGGATACTGAACATTCACCAAAGAAGTATCTTCGCCATCTCTTGCTGTGCTGTAAAGATGATTGAACAGAATATAATCCGTTTCCAATAACCCATCCGACATACTCTGAACGGGACTAATCAAGAGACTGAATGAAGTTGAGGATGAAGATGTGTACGGCAGCAAAGGCTATTGAAAATGTCAACTGTCAAGCTTGTGCTTGGAGATGGTTTGGCACCGCTCTACACATTCCCTTCCTGATCCCTGATAAAAATGAAATGGGAACTTGACAACTCGGGAGAATGGTATCGCAGAGAAAGTGACATTTCTAACAGACTAGTGTGCCCAAGACTCGGGAGAATGGCATCACAGAGAAAGTGACATTTCTAACAGACTAGTGTGCCCCACTTGTTACAGTCAAAAAGAACGGCAGCAACAGAATTTGCAACTGAATAAGAGTGTGAAAAGACTACATTTTATATTTCATGGCACCCAACCTCGACAGCCCTGCACCTAAATTTGCAGGTTCCAAAATATTCACAACACTGGATGTTTCTGGAGGCCAAGTTGTTGAGCATGTTCATTACACCTTTGGTCGATACTGGATGTGAAGACTGGGACTGATGAGTTTCAGAAGATGGGGGAAACACTGACATCTGAAATGATGCAAGATCATCACAGATGATATTCTGGTTCATGCATCTACTATGCTTCGAGTATGAATGCAATCCGAGACTGGATTGACGCTGAATTGTGACAAATGTCACATGAGGCAGAGTAAAGCCACATTTTTGGACATGTCATCAGTGAACATGGCATCCCACCTGATGCACAGAAAAATGTCTACCATATGCAAGCCAATGACTTGTCTGCCACAAAAAATGCACAATGGAATTGGGGACTGAATCTTGAAGAAATCTGCACAATTCTCTTTGCTTTTCTTCTACAGAATGGATCGGCTGGCTAAGTGCTGATGCCACCAGTTACAGGTTTGGTGCAGTTCTGCTACACACAGATGAAAAAGGGCCAGCGACATCCTACAAAGTGCAGAATATGTCCGCAGACAAATGACTTCAGCAGATGCAATACAAAAAAGCCATATGTTCACTTCAAGAATTGCAAACGGGGACATACTGGCTTAACTCACAATATGAACGATGGGTTATTGGAAACAGATTATATTCTGAAAATCACCTTCACAGCACACCCGGGTGAAACAAGGAAAAAATGAAAAGCAGAAAGGCTGGGGCTACCCTACGGGCAGAGCCCCTTTTCAGGGGTCTTCGCCCCTTGAGAAGGGTTTATACACCTTCGACAGGTGATATTAGGACATTTGGTGACACCTTGGCTCCTTTTTACCACGTTATCCTGACATGAACCTTACTGTATGCAATGGTTCAAGAAACTGGCGAGTTACCACATCTGAAACTTATGAAGACAGCTTTCAGTTTGAACTCTAACAGTTTGTGGTGATCAGAATTTGAGCATCTGGTGTTAAAAAAAAAAACTCCCTAGTATGAAAACTGAACTTTTTTTCACTTCAACCAAAAACATGTGGTTTTGTTTATTCCAGCAGGATTTTCAGCCTATAATGCTGCATCTTGGCCAAAAGCAAAGGTGTGGTAACGGCATATGGGTGGGGTGCAGGTTTTTGGTGCAATAGGTATGTGGCTTGGCTCACAGATTTCAGTAGTGTCATTATAAACTGATACTCATGTATTTTTTGAAGAGTCTAGACAAAATTTCAATACATCTACAACTGAAGCTAAAATAGTTATGTGAAATGCAGATTTAACTATTTATGAAGCAAGTTCTAATAAACCTTGAAGAGTTCATTAATCAGGCATGAAAAATGAGTTGTAAGATATTGCTTTGCTGAAATGGAGTTGAAATCTGTCATATTAACAGAATGTTACAAAAAATATAGATCGATCTCTTCATTTTGCCTACAATATAGCACTTTGTCACACAATAAAGAACCAGGAATCACAAACTGCCCATTCAGAGTAGCCCTTAAATGACGAGATAAAAGCACAATGAAAGCATATTTGTAATTAGTTGGGATAACACATATTTTTACTATTTCCATTTTTTGGGGATGAGCATACAACTTAGTAGGCATCCTTCAGTCTCGGAAGACTATGGAGTTGCGCTCTAGGTGTCTATTCTGGTACAGTGATGGGTGTGGCTGGCCAGTCCGACGCGGGAATGACAGTCCCCGTGACAGAGGGCACAGATGAAGACGCTGTTCTGTCTGCCTGGGCTGCAGCCTTTCTTCTCATTCTCAGGGGTGGGAACTGGTAACAGACAAAAAAGAGGAAATCTAGGGGGGTCCGGGGGCATGCCCCCCCGGAAAATTTTTTTTCTTAAGGATGCATATCTGTGCAATCTGGTGTATTTTGGGCAAATAAATGAAACATTCAGAGAGCATAAAATATGGTTTTTTTGGGCACGGTTTCATCTATAGATCACATGCAAACATTACAAAAATACTCACCCTACTTCGAAAAAAAGAACATTGAAATGGATGCCTGCTTTCGTTTACTGGAGTAGTTGACTTCTTTTTCACACAGAGAACAAAAAGCGAGTCCAGGAGCCAGAATTTTTCTCATGAATGTACACAGCCTTTCGTTGTCTGCTGTCTTCTCCATCCACTCCCATCTCCATGGATTTTTTATGTTGCTTTCGTCAAATTTCTGAAGCCCGCGCTTTACGATGTCTCGTCGGTACGCCATTTTTGAATGTATCCCACAGTTCTTAGCGCCGGATATAGGCCTACTGTATCCTGCTAGACAGGCCATCTGATTACCGAAATCGACCGTAACCGAACAAGAGGTAGGCCCTATCTCCGCGAATTTCATTTTCCGAGGAAATAACATTTCAAATCCGAGGAAATCTTTTGCTTCTACCGCGGAATTCCGCGGATCCGAGGAGAATTCCCACCCCTGCATTCTCTTTTCCCCGTGCTGAGCGAGTGTCTCTTCGAACTTGGAAAGACCTTTTTGCACAGTCTGTCTCCAGGCTGACCATTCGAGACCTGTTGCTTCCCAGTTATTCTGGTCGATGTTCAAGGCTTTTAGGTCCCTCTTGCACACGTCTTTGAATGGCAAAACTTCTGAACCATGGCATTGATGGCAGATGTATCTTCATTAGGATCAACGAATGGTGCGACTTCAGCACATGCTCTCAGCAAAATGGCAAAGAAATGACCAGTTCAGAAAAGAAAAACCTGGATCGGACAGAGTGATCATGAAATGTTCTTTGGTGGGGGAGGGGGGGGCGGTGTCCGTGTCGTCGACCAAGACATTTTGTGATTTGACTGCGAGGTTGAATCGACTTTCCCCATTTCTGGGCGTGGTTTCATCCATGAGCACAGTGAGAGATCACAAAGATGCTTCACTGTTAACGCTCAGTATCCAAGCGCTTAAAAGGAAAGCCACTCTTCAAATACAAATATAACAACACATATAGCAAATAGTGATGCTTCCCTTGACAGTTACCATGCAACTCTCACTCATTCTGTATGCGCATTTGTTCTTTCTCCTTTTCGCACCCACTCATCATCACTCTGCAATCGCCATCAATGGCTTTCCCTTTGTTGCATGGATACAGGCATTTCCCTATTGCCCCAAACATTACTTTCATCTCCCATGACCTGAAGCAGGCAAAGGCAGGAGCACTGTCCATCAGTTATAATCACTGTCCATCATAACATGGCATTGTCCATCATAACATGGCATTGTCCATCATAACATGGCATTGTCCATCATAACATGGCATTGCCCGTCACATCCTAACACTGTCCATCATAACTTGACATTGTCCATCATTAGTTTACCTTAAGAAGTCAGCAGAGCATGACGACATGGACAATGCACTCGACGGTACTGGGGCACACTACTTTTTGTTCCTTTTGGGTGACCAGCCTGTACATTGTCCAGCCAGACAGGGAGGGAAAAGAGCCTTCAACTCTCATGCCCTATCTGCCTTTTTCTCTCTGTACAGTGGGAGGCACAACACGCAACCATTCCTCCCTCTCCAGCCTAGGGTGGCGAGCCAACAGCTGATGTACAGCCCAACGATTCTGCTTGTGTATATGGTGACACAATAAGCATATTCACTATTTGCTCATGCCAAGTCAGGATCTAAATCCACCACTGACTCCATACCATTCCCAGCCAATCCACGATTCACAGCCAATCCACTGCAATAGTCGACTCTACGCTCATGAAAAACTGGGGCATTGGGGGTTCTGGAGAGGAGGTTATGATCTCTTTCTCCCTCTGTATTAAAGGAACTGTGAGGTGCTACACAGTGAGCTTGGAGGCCGGCAGCCCAGCTGCTTACAGACCACATCAGTGGGCTGCGGGTGAAGCCAGCAGAGAGGTGAAGCCATGGGAACTGTCCAGACAGCCAGCCTGTCATGAAACGTCCATGGGCATTGCTGTATCAGCAGCAAACAGGCGTACTGAGCCCTTTCCTTCCTCCTGACCAGACCTGCACAAAGCCATATCAACAACCACTTCGTCATCCACCATCCAAACCATGGACACATACAAGCAAATCATATCAGCATAGGTCAAATAGGAAGAGGAGCACCAGTTTGGAATTATTAACGGACCCGTTTAAAATAAGTGTGTGTACACATCCTTCAAACTGATGTAAAAACAGGCTGTGTGTGTGCATGCGTATGTGTGTGTTTCCAAATGTTTGCAGTGGGGGAAATGGGTCATTCTCAATGACCACTGCACAGGGGAGAGTAGAGGGATCACCTGCTGATCTCCCACTGACTACAGCAGAACTAGTTTCCCTCAATACAAATTACTTTGAACCCCAATTCAGAATCCTTTGGCACAAATTCAAGCTCATTTGCTAGCCCCCCCCCCAAATATTTCAGAACCTGTAGTCCCTGGTATTGTTCCAACCTAATGGTATGCTGTCGAAGATTCAGACACAGCTATATGCCATTTTGTGCCCAAGAATCGTAAGTTGTCGCTCTTTGCTCAAATCAAAGCACATCAAAGGATGCACTGGTTCCACACCACAAATGTAATAATAGCTCAAGAATGTCATCTCTAAATATTTGTTTCGACCTCTTCCCCCTAGTTCGTCATGTTCATCATATTTTTGCCAAGCATAAATACAAAATATATGGCGAAATTCTTTGGGTAAATCTGAAATATGCTGTACTGTAACCTGCAACTCTAAATAAAAAAAAATTAAAAAAAGCTAAAACCATGCTAAAACCATACTGCAATGTCTAGCCACATGGTAGTGCACAAAACTGGGTGTCCACACAAAATTCACATCTGATGCACTGGAAATCAGGCAAGTGCGTATCTAAAATGTACCCAAATTTATTGTAATGCAATAATTTTTTCCTGTAAGCATTTCAACTTCAAGCAGTGCGTCCCATAAAAGCACTTTGATTTGATCCACCTCAATTAAAAAATGCAACCTTCCTCAACATTTCAGAATGTTCTAAATCGAACAACAACTTTTGCTTGAGAACTCCTCTACCGAAAACCAACAAGAGTCGTCGAAATAAGACTACCTAGTCTATGATTGGACCACATGATCACGTGATTCAGCCACACATGAAAAGCATGTTAAACCCAATGAAATTCGGCTTTTCAGAATAAAAATTGACAGTTCTGCTGTGGCTCGCAGGTGATAATCCAGCGAATGGAAGAAAGTCCAGCGAACTATCCAAAATAACTGGCTCAGGCAATTAAAATGGCTCCTTCATGGATGTACAAATGTGTTGCAAAGTGCGAGAGTGGCCAACCAACACTTTTGTCAGAGGTTCCATCAACACCCATCACTTGCCTCTTGTTTGTCCCACAAATAAATGGTTCTGATGGGAGTCAAACTTGTTACCTCCCAACCAGGAGTCCACGACACTAACCACTTCGCCATGGCATCTGGTGAGAGATGCAAATTTGTAGAAGACCCTTAGCTCAACAAGGTGCCAGAGAATGCCAAACACAGAATGCAAAAATGGAGAAATATGATGAAATATAGACGATTGAAAGATGAGGCAGCCAGCATGATTTGGACCTTATAGGCTTTCTTGATGAGACAACATGGGAAGCCAGCAAAGTGAAAACAGGCCCCAGCAGTGAGCCCTGGGGCACACCATACAGTGATGGAGTTGGGCTGAAACAGAACCATTGACAGAAACAACCTGATGATGGTCGGTGATGTGAGTGAAACCAGCTGAGAGTTCTGCAAACAGGAGAGAAGCACAGAATGGTCCATGGTATCCAAAACTGCTGAAAAGTCAGGCAGGGACAGAAGTGATACGTTATTGTCAAGGACAGAATGGACAGACAATCTGAACAATATTCCTTGCCATTTTTTTTTTATGTCCATAAATGATCACATTCCTTTGTAAAACGTTGGCAGTTACTGCTGCACATAGTTTTATAACAAGCAATTAACATGATAGGAAGGGGTCCCGATGGGGGGGGGGGTTGGGGGGCCAACGGGTTTCCCCCTACATTTGGAGTTCCCCCAAATTTCGTGGATAAAAAACCAAAATTCTTCCTTGATGAAGCATCAGTCTTAAATGTTTTGGAACCATATCCCCCTCCTGAAATTCTTTTTGTTAACAAATAATGGCTAAAGCTGTGCAGCTTGGAGTGTTCCAGACATTTTAGGATATGAAAGGATGCTACTCTTCAATCTTTGTAAGAAAAAAAAAATCCTTTTTTCTTTAAAGATACAGGTGGGGGGGGGGGGGGGGGGGGGGGGCAGAGAGGTGGGGACTGGCAGTAGAAGGGGGCAATCTGGGAAAGAGGGGTATAGCAGAAAGGAATACGTTCCAATGGCAAAATTTCCCTCTTGACAGCAAAGAATTTTTTTTGTCCCGATTCAATCTCCACTCCACAGCCAGTGGCCCAGAGCAACTTACTTGAGGATGTGAGGGAGGAAGAAGCCATGCTGCACATGTTGGGGGAGGCCCCCACCTGAGGCCAGCATGACCTTGTGTTTAGTTGTCCACGACAGGGTCGTGCCACTCCCAACCGGGGTCGGAGTGACCCTGCACCCTGCCCATGGAGGTGGCAGAGGCTGTGACGATGGGGTTCGGGGTGGGCACGGGAACCCACGGCCCGCAGCGCTGTGGCAGCCCCCTGCTGGGGGAGCTGGACGATGGTGGCGGCGCCGAGGGTCCGCTGCCCTGCCTGCAATAAGTAAAAGGTCAGGAGGTATTACCAACACCATGCCAATATTACATCACACATTTTCACTACCGCTTTGCTTTGCGAATTATTCCACTCCCCAAAGTAAGTTAAGACGTATCTCCTTGTTTGACAAATCACAGCAGGCCAATTTCAGAAGACTGTATGCATCAACTAAATTACGAGTATTCTAATAACAGCTATCTAGATCTACAGAGTTCTAAAACATAGTTTACATTACATTTCTTTTTGCTATCCTCTCTGCCCCCCATCAGCTATGCAATGCACCAAGCTTTTTACTGAGGTCACTCACACGAACCGGGGCTGGCAGCAGGAATCGTGCGGGCACCTAGCGGCCATTGGTCAGGCGAGGACGACCTGCCCCTTGGCCACCACAGAAAAACGGTGACGAGGTCAAGGACAATGCTGACAAGGTCACCCGGATGAGGTCAACACTGTTTTTGGAGACACTGTAGTGTGGACGGAACGAAGGGCAGCCCAATTGTCTTGGGGGCATGATGGCGGGCAAAGATGTGAAAACAGGAGATGAAAAAAACTGAAGATGAAGATGGGGTGGTGGATGCCGGATGAAAGGAGGTGGACCCGGGGGGCAACGGGGCTGGGAAGTAGATGGCACTTTCCCCGGCAGCCCCGGATTGTCCCCTGCCGCCCCAACACGCACAGGGTTCACAGACTCCGCCTCCTTGGCGCGTTGTTTTCCCAGCTGGGCGGAGTCTATCACAGCAGTGACGGCGAATGAGCATGGCCGAGTCCAGGGTAAAACGTGAGGTAGGCTGGGTGGAGAAGGAGTACCCGGGGTTTCGTGACGAGGGGCAGGTTTGAGGACAGGTTGGCGGCATTGTCCTGGTGGGGCGCATGGCCTCCTGCTCCATGTGCATGGCCAGCAGCTGTTCCCGGTGGGAACCTGAAGCTTCAATTGAATCCCGGTGCTGGGGGTGGCTGCTTGGAAGGGGCGGCTGCCGCCGAACAGAGGCGCATCGTCTCCGCGTCCTCGTTGGGGAGGGCTCTGAGTTTGTAGTATGGCTGAAAAAAAAAAAACGATCATCATTACAAAGTGGGGATTTTGTATGATAGGACTGTGTGGCAGTTATTCAGTGTAATTTATTTTATAAAAAAAAGAAAAAAGAAAAAAAAGGAAATAAATTTTGTCAATAACTACCAGAGAGAATACTTTCAAGACAGGGGAAAAAAACAAAAGATGTAAATGATCTTTTTGAATATAATTTATCACTGGTGATTAAAGCAAACTGCTTCTAAAAACATAAACAAACAAAAAAACATACAGTGGCTATCAGCAAAAAGGGATTTAAGCAAACAGTATCTGAACACCATAAAAAAAACATACAGTGCTATTCGCAAACAAAGGATTCAAAGCAAAACAGTATTGAACACATAAAAAACCAAAAAGACTGTCTATTCAGAAAAAGTGGCCAAAAACTTCAAAGAAAAAAAAAATCTATCAAACAAAACCTAATACTACTTTCCGTTTCACGTATATGGGTAATATTCACCCCCTTTTCCAGAGTCGATGGCCAGAAAAGATTCAATTTCTCAAAACATGTCCCAAAGGTGTAAAAACCCCCCCCCATCAGAATGACCCCGGGAAAAAAAAAATCAAACAGTGAAAAAACCCTTTTTTTTGTAAATACATACAAGAAAAACCAAACCGGGTAAAATATGCTGGTTCATGCAACCATTTTCTTGTTTCATTAATTTTAAAAATGAAAAGCTTTGTAACAGTGGGCCCAAAAAAAAAAAGGTTCTTCTTTAAACTTGCTTTAAAAACCCTTTTTATCCTTGCGCCCCCTCCCCGCCCGACCCGTCGGCTCTTGATCCCCCCTGTGCCCCCCGTTCCCTTTTTGACTGAGGGCTTGGTGTGCCCTTCCCTTTTTTGGGTTACCACAGTAACAAGACAAACCGGCGTTTCCGGGTTTTCCCCCCTTTACCAGCACCATTTGTGAACAACGTTGTGGGTTTTTAAAAATTTTAAAAGCTTTTTGGGCATCCCCCGACTTCCCAAATAAAATGCCCGACTCTGACAGTGACAGAGTTGATTGGGACCCAAATGTTCAAAAGAATGTGTTTCCGGGCCGAAAATGACGAGTGGAATGAAAACGGACACTGATCTAATTGCAGGGGAGCGACAGACAATGAGTTCAAGGAGGAGGGTTTAATGCAAGTAGTGCAGGACTTGGAGGTAGGCGACGCAGGTGAAGTAGTGCGCAACGGAAAAACAAAATTTATGCGGTGATCTGTGGTGCAAAAGTGCTCAAAAGCAAGAAAAAATTTCCTTTACGGTGTTGTGGTGACAATCTGGATTATTAATTCTTATTTGGAACCCTATGGCGAATACAACAAAAAAAATTTAAGTGTTGTCTTGGTTGTCAGCCTGCCCTTTTTTCCCTTTACAAACCCGCACATAGTTAGAAATGTTATCAGCATAGGAATTTTTTTTTAATTCCCCAAACACAAACTAACTCATGCGATAAAAAAAAACATGCACTCCCTACATTTCAGTAAATATTTTTGATTTTGACCTGTTAATTTTTTTCCCCCCGTATGTAAATTTTTGTGACTTAAAAACGTCACAAAAATTTCAATATTTCCCAGCTCCTATGTAATTTCCCAAAACCCTCAGTTCTTTTCAGATGGTGAATGACATTTCCCCCAAAAGGTAGGGACTATAAGTGATGAGTGGTATTTCCCAAATTTCCCATTTCATGATGTGGTTGTTTTTTTAGGTAAAAAAAGGTGTGGGAGTGTTGGCCATAAAAACGTTTTCACATCCCCCTCAAATAACAAGTGCAACCAAAGTTCAGCTTTCCATAGATTTTTGCTGAAAATTTGAAGTCTTTCTATCCATTAGTTTAGTTTTTACTTTTTTTTTAAAAGTCAGTACCCCAATTCGGGCAGCTAATTCTAATATAAAACTTGGTAGTCTAGGTGACTTGTCACACGAAATACAGGAAAGTGAAAGTTAAATATCTTCCCCATTGCTTTGTGTAAAACACACAGAGCTTCATGAATTCTATAGATGTTGAGATATTATGAGTGTGTGTGTTTATATATATATATATATATATATATATATATATATATATATAAAATAAATACAAAACACAAATTTTATACATGCACAAAAAATATGCGAGTGATCAGTATCACTATTCTTCTTTTAAGTATTCAAACACACACACACAAACATCATCTCTGATAATAAAAAAAATCTTACAAAGTCCTTAAAATCTACAAAGAGAGTGGCATTAATGAAAATACTGCAACAGTACTCTACTGGGTGTAGCTGTGTGTGTGGTGACCGGAACAAGAGGTGTAGGAGACCAAAACAAAACCACAACACCTGACAGTTAAGACATTCAAAGTGGAAAGGAGATGAAATGAAAATGACGTGTCTCCCTGACGAGTTCCGACCCAGCGGACAAAAGGCCTCGGAGCAGGCAATACAATATATCTGCCTTCAAAAAGGATTGCGATGGTTCCCTTATGCAGCTAGGGAAGAGTTTTCATATCTGTAATATATTTTAATTTCATGTTCCCAGTTTCTCGATCTTCAACCCCCCCACCCCCCCCCCCCCCCCCACCTCCCCCCCACACCCCCCTCCTCCTCCGTAAGTCCAAAACTTTGCCAACTATGAAGACAGTTCAGTTGTTGGCCTTCGCTTGTTTTTCCCCACTATTAGATTGTTCGTCTATGTACTTGTCTGACTTTATTCAAGTTTAAAAGGCTGTGCCAGTCTTGAATAAAAGTTACTCTGTGTTAGGTTTTCTTATGGGAGCAAACGTTACCCCACTTATTTACTGTTTACATTCAAAGTGGTCACATATATGAAATCAAGGCACAACTTGCATAAGACTGCTTTCCTTTCACATATATGGAGGTGCAGGGTCAAAAGAGGAATAGCAATGACTCGGTGTTATCAGTCGCTTCAGACAGTGAGCCAGAGGTCAGTTTGAAGGCAGCTGCCCCGGTGTTCGCTCACATGGCTCTACCAAGATATTGATGGGTACACCAACAATGGGAACGTGACATGTACTGGCTTAGAACAATCAGACAAGCTTTAAACTGCCCAGAGGATAATTGTCAATGACAGAATCACATACATAAAGCAATATACACATACATACAGACAATCCAGATTAAAGCATGTCAATTCTATGTAACAAACAAATATCTTTTCCATGTTTCACGGCACAATGTGAACGCAAGTTTGATACCTTCCTCCTCGGCCCACACGGCGACGTGCAAAACCAATACAGCGGCCCCTTTTACAAGGCGGTGAGAGAAAAACGGTAATGTTTATCTCCCTTGCCTCCTTCCTGGGGGTCACACCATGCCCAGTTGCCCAGGCGATTGTGGAGAGGCTGAAAGAGCCAGCAGATGGCACTTACCTCCTACATCCCTACAGGTAAGAACAAGCAAGGCCTATATTCCCACTTGTGCTAGTCCAGCCCACCACAAGTTTTTATCACTTCAACAGATTCAAGACAAGAGCCTGTCATGAGAACACCACATGTACATTACATGTAATTCTTATATTAAATCCAACAAGTGATAACTTCAAGGCAGATAACACCAAGTCATCATCTGTGAACTGGTCACTCTGAGATCATACCCAAAGCGGATCTTTCTTCTCAATTTTGTTATATTTCTTCTGATGTCACTTCTCATACCAACATGACAGCCGATAGAAACGTTGCCCATTTACCTTGATCTTGTGGGAAAACTTAAGTGGCATAGTCAATCCAGAAAATATGGGTCAACATGGCCTTCCTGTCCCTTAATACACAACATGCAAGCACAAGACCAAAAATCTTAATTCAATCCAACACATTTAAACCATCTCATCCATGAATGCATGGGTTTAAACTGGAAAAAAAAAAATTGGGAAAAACTGAAAGGTCAGGGTCCCGGGGCCACTTAGGCCCCCGGTGGGGAGCCCAGGAGGGGCAAAGCCCCCCCCCCCCCCCCCCCCCCCCCCCCCCCCCCCCCCCCCCCCCCCCCCCCCCCCCCCCCCCCTGGCCCCGAAATTGATTAAAAAAAAAAAAAATTTAAAAATTCAGCATTTTTCGTGGCCCCCGGGAAAAGGGAAATTTGGGAAATTGGGGCCCTTGTTTGAAAAAATTTTTTTATTGTTATATGACGTTTCCATCAAAAAGTGGTTTGTTTTTTCGGGGTTTTTTTTTTTTTTTTGTGTGTGAAATACAGTGCGTGAAACCTCTTTTTTAGATTTCCCTAAAAGATTCCTTTTAAAAATGACTCTAAATTTGTGTTTTTCCATAAACTGTTGTTTAATTATCTCCCTTCTTTTAAAGAAAAAATCCTTTTTCTGTTAGATCCAATATGCCATTTTTAAGGTCTTAATAGGAGTTTCCACTGTATCCAAAACAACACATTATTAAGGAAGGAAAATAGAACCTTTAGTAGTTTTTCCCTATTTTTTTTTCCAGAAACTAACCCAATTTATTTTTCTTTTATGGTTTTTTTTTTTTTCTTTAAATTTTTTTTTTCATACTATTATGTCTCTTTGTGCCATAATTCATCTTTGTGCGTGTGTGTGTGTGGTCATAGGGGGGAGGGGGGCATATAGGGCTGCAAAAAAAGATTTTACCGAAATTCTTCCCTTATGTTTTTAAAATTTTGGCCCGGACTTCTGCAGCCCTGTTTCCCCCTCTACCCCCTTGCAGTAGATTGGTTAGAAAACCAGTAGATTTTTGGTCTCAAAACAGTAGATTTCCCCTCCCCGGGTAAACCAATAACAAATAAAATATGACTGTGGAAAAAAAAATTTCTGCGACAGTTTTAAAAAATTTATATCTCATTCCCTTTGTTGTGTTGTGCTCCAGTGAAGAAACACGGGAAAAAAGTCACTTATCATAGAGTTTGCAGGCAGCACTTTTTATTGAAAAGTTCAGTTACACCACAGGGGGGAAACCGATTTTTCCAAACAAACTTCATACAGTTCTGCAGATCCCTACAACGGGAGAGCAGCCCCCACAGTTTGTTCAAAATTTTCATACAGCTCTGTGATGACTAACACGGGGAAAGCACCCAGCACATTTTGTCCTAACTTCATACAGCTTGCATGATCCCTACACACGGGAGAGCACCCAGCCAGTTTTCACAAAACTAGATCAGTTTGCATGGTGTACAACAGGGGGAAAATGACTTTTCCAAACTTAAAATAGTTTGCATGATGAATATCAGTCTGGTTGCTGTCTTTTCATTTTAGGTTAGTTAGTGGTGTTAAGACTTTGGTGGTAAGCACTTCTTAACCTGCCACGGATTCAGGGACAGGGCCCCTGCGCCTGAAGGTCCCTGGATCTGTTTTGGGGACCCAGTAAACTCTCCAGGGTAAAATTGAAAGGGGGGGCCCCCTGGCTAGTCCTGTTTTTCTTGACACTGAGAAGCACGCTACGTGGCGTGCCCTGAGGGAAAAGTCAAATACCTCTCATCACAAAAAGACAATTCTGCAGAAACCCTCATCCAGTTCCCCCTCTTCTTCCTGTGGAAAACAACCCCATCGATCCCCCCGTCAAATTGCCTATTCAGTACATGATTGTGATGATGTTTAATGACTGTTAGCTGTGAACCTCTTCATGCACAGTGTTGCTTTGCCCTTTTTTTTTTTTGTGATTCATCTTCCAACTTTCCTTTTGGGTCGTCTTTGGTCACGGCAGCCGTAAAAAAGTTCGTAATCTGGGGCCCGGAATGCGGCGCAACATTTGAGACTCACAGTTGACAGCCTTTTATGTGTGTTGTCCGCCATGCGAGATACCCGAGCATACTATAATGTAGTATGTCTGGAGATACTGAAGTGAAGTTTGCATTGGGGCAGAAAGGGGAACTTTTCTCCCCTTACTTGTGTTAATGTCGGGAAAATTGTCTGGATGCAGCTTGAACTTTTTAAAAATATTTCTTCTTTTCTTCTTTAAACCCCATCAATAACGGGAATCACGTCTGAGCGCCGCCCCTTTCATCAGTTTTGAGACGCTTCTTCTCAAACGCCCCCATTTTTTGCGCAGAAGTGGGTTTGCGTTCAGCTGCTCAAATTCCCCCCCGCGAGACTATGGCGGCGCGTAATATCACCCCACACGGCGAGAGAAAAGGTAACTTGGGCCCGGGGGCCACCGACAGTGAACTGTATGTGTAAAATTCTGGATCGGAAAACGCCCAAGGGTTTCGGTGAGCAAGGGAGAAAAACCGTTTCGCGATCGGGAGATTTGAAGTCGAGCGGGAGACCCTTTTTTAAAAACGTTGAACTGGGAGAATCTCCGGTGAGGGGCGGGAGGTAACAGTCTGTTCTGGATGCTTTGCTGCCGAGATTTTCCCTTGGATCCCTATTGGGTCCAGTTGCCCCGCGGCAAAACGAACCAGGTTTTTTGTTAAAAACAAAAACACGAGTTGTCGTTTTTTCATCATTATTTTGTTCAGCCAAGCCCCTCGCCCCTTATTATGAGCCAGGTCAAATTTCAAATGACCTTCTTTAAAACCAATGCCCACCGGGTCGACCCCGAGTTTCTCCTTCTGAAACCCGGGTCGCCCAGTCGACCGTGAATACTCGGGCAACGCTTTTGCTTTCCCATCGCTTTTCCAGGGAATGCAAATTTCGACAGAAGAGTTTCGGGTTCTTCCCTTTTTGGGGCGCTTTTGGGGTTTTTTTTGCATGATTTTGGTTGGAGTGTTTTGCTGTGTGAATTTTCAAAGTTCGGCTTTTTTTTTGCGAAGATTTTTGGGAAAATGGCGGATCAAGTAACTATGCAACTTGCAGAAATTTTTTTTCTGAAGTGTATTGATGAAGAGGGTATTTGGGGTACACTCTTAAGAGTTTGAAGCAAGACGATTCAGACGTCAATCTTTTACCGTTATGAATAAAAATCGATGCTGACGATTTTTTGAGGGGAATAATAATGATTCAGGGAGATAATGACGATGTCGAATAGCCCATTGCTGTGGGGCCCCCCCCAAAAAAGAATTTTTAAAAAAAAACTTGCTAGAGATACTTTAATCTTGACTGGGGTGGTTGGCTAAAAGAGTGAAACCCAAAAGTTTCCTTGTTTTGTAGCGGAAACCGGGTCGCGTGGGTGTGTCCCACGATTTGCCTGTAGGAGCATCACCTTTAGCTTTTTGATTTCAGAAGAATTTTGGTAGACTTTTAACGAGAAACAAATTTATTTGCTGCACAAAAGCAAGCAGAAAAGGATGAACATAAACTCTGGCCTGAAATAAAAACTGCCTGTTTATCAAAAAGCAAAGAGGAGCCGGACAAGAGGTACATCATCACCACAGTGTGTGTGTTGGGGGGGGGGGGGGGGGGGGGGGTTTGCTCAGTGCACTTGTGCAAAAGCACATTTTTGTTGAATTCCATCACAATCTAAAGCCCAGTATCAGTAATCTGTTCTTGTTATTTTTTCCCCTCAGTAGTTAGAAGACAAATCTTCTTGTATGTGATGCCTTCAGTTTAACAAAATTGAAGTTTGGGTTGTTTTTTGCTTCACAATAAAAGTTGATTATTTAGTGTGCATACCATACAGAATGACTTTATTTTGTTCCTGAAGGTTTCAGTACTTTGTTTAGACTTGGAAAATCACTCTGTGCTCCTAATCCATGATGTTCTGTGGGTACAGTGAATTTAGGGAAAATTGTTTTAGCACTGAGAATACCAAAGTACAGTTAGTCTGTTCGTTTTTGTTTTTTTTTTTCCTCGTGTACCAGTTCACTATATGTGGGGGGAAATGGCTGTTTTGGATGGAGTGATGTCTGAATTTTTTTCATTATTTTTACAGAATAGATATAAGTTAAAAACAAATTTTCTATTGAGGTTTCTTTAGGCAAGTGTGTATGTGTTGCGGAGTTACCTCTCTTGGCATGGTATTCTCATAGTCATATAGCACAAAGTCATGCGGTAGGCAGAGGGTTAAGACAGGACATTCTCACGATTTCCAACGAACTCCAAACTCGAAATCTAGATTTTGGCAAATGGTGCTTTATCTTTGTTCCCTAAAATAAAGAGTACTTCCGATTCGGCACTTCCGTTTTTATGGTAAGGCACACTCGATACATAATTTGCGCAATTTTAGAGACCGTTTTGAAAAACTTTTTTTCCTTTTTTTTTCTTCAGATTTACGAAAAACAGAAAATTCTGTCTCGAATAATTTCATAAAACGGATTCCGTCCTCAGACTGAAGAAGTTTCACCCATGTGAATGGGCTTATCCAATGACCCTAGACAGACGCAATTTCAAAGCAACTCTTCACAACATATACAACAATGGGATGGTTTATAATCCAACCTGGTCAAAGGCAGGCTAACATAACAAAACTTCATTTCAACAGGGGTAAAAAGAACCAAACTCTCAACTAGTCTGCGATCAAAACCTGGTCAACTCTTAAACCTTAACTTCCTATACTTAATTAACAAAATCACCCTTCGCCAGCCCCAGCCATAATACAGTCCAACTTTCAACAGCAGCAAAGGGAGACCATAGCACACATTAACAGAGCTGCCAACCTCTGAAGACGACTTCAGGAGGAATATTTTTGAAAATTTAGAGGAATTTCTGACTGTTGAGAGGAATAATCGCTATCACAACCAAAACAAAACAATGACACCCAGACACTCTTATTTTCTTTTATCAAGTGCTCGCAAGGAATCACTATCACAACCAACCTTGTTGCTCTTGCGCATCTTTGAAGCACACCGTCACTACATGACTTGGCTTATTTTTGTACTTCAGAATCACCAGAGCCTCTGTAATGTCTTGACCCCAGGAGGGATGAAAATCTGTAAGGTTCCACCTGACAAGGCCAGATTGCTGACTGGGATCAGCAGAACTCTGATCATGACAGCTTGAAACAATCTGAATGTGCACTTATGTTCTAATTTCTTTTTCCTTTCTGCCTCAGGATTAATTGGTCCAGCAGGTTGTTTCAACATGATGGCAGCAGAAGAAGCTGAACCAGAACCAAGTTTTTTAAACAGCTGTTTGGCTATACATATGGCACATGTGCAAACCCTGCGATAAAAACTTAGCAGAACAGTTAGAATGACGTGTGTTTGAGCATAATAAATTGGGATGGTTGGCAGCTCTGTCCATTGCATGGGATGGTTGGCAGCTCTGTCCATTGCATGACAACTGTAAAGTCCATGTCCTTCATTACGCAGTGGTCCAACTTCAGGCTGAGACAACTGTTAAGTCCACTTCCTTTACCTACATAATGGTCCCACTTCAGGCCAAGACGCTCAGCATGACAAATGTTAGTTTATCTTATTTGCATACTTCTATCCAAGACGCTGAGCATGACAATTGTTTGTTTACTTTATCTGCATAGTAGTTAACATAAGTAGAGAAGGACTGACACTATAGTTTTCTTATTGTACAAACAGTAAAAGCAAAGCAACAGCATTCAAGTGAAGTCCCTTTCTTTTACCTACACAGTGGGCCCACTTTGATGCACTGGTACAATTTAAGTCTCTTCCCTTTCACCAAGTACTGTTCTGACATTTAACAGCAGCAAAAGGGGGCTACGACACTCACAGTATGACAACTGTGTCTTCTTCCATAACATATTCAGAGATTCTACTTTGAACATCAGTAAAGGAGGCTATGATATTCACAGCAAGACAAGTTTATGTCTTCTTCACATTACCTATTCACAGATCTGACTTTAAATAGCAGTAAAAGGAGGTTACAACTCAAATGTGATAATTTTATGTATTTTTCCCATAACCTATACACAGGTCCGACGTTAAAACATTGGAAAAAACGAGGCTACAACACTCAGTATGATTTTTCTTCTTTGCCTTAACTAGGCTGACCCTGGAGAAAGGTCAGTGACGGTGAGGAAAGACCCACTGACCACAGGGAAAGTCCTGTTGACAGTGGGAAAGACTACAACTTTGGATTCTCTCTTGAGGGCACATAAGACCGTATGGCGAAAGCTTGGCTGTGTCTGGAGTGGCACCGTCTCATCTGTCCGTGGGCAGGGGTGGTTGGGTCTGTGGGTGTGCTCGGCAGCTGGAGGGTGGTGTTTTTCGCCGGTGGGCTCTGCAGTCATGAAATACGGGCTGGTACACCCATGGGGATGCTACTTTAAGGCTGTTATGAGCTGCATCCTGTAGTCTCATTTACCTCTGTTCAGGAGCAGTTATGTCCCTTGATATCTTAATGGAGTGTCCTGCGCGTGCCTGTACCCATCGTCAACACAGCGCAGACCTCCAAGGGTGGTACAGGACTGCTCTAAAGGCAGGTGAAGACAGTGCTTCTCTGGGTCCTCCCCAGCACCTTCGGGCGTTTCTTTTTCCTCAGTATGATAACTCTATGTCTCCTTCCCATTACCTACTCACAGATCCAACTATAAAACAGTAAAAGGAGGCTACAATACTGATGGCTTCAGAATTGTAAAACATCAGTAAAAACCGGCAACGACACTCGGTGTTACAACTAAATCTATTTTTGGTGCCTACAAAATAGCCCAACTTCAAACACAGCGAAGGTGGCTACGACACTCACAGCATGGTAATTGCAGGTCTTTCTCCTCTTGAAAGCAAATGGACCATCAGGATCATGCTCGTCTTCATGGTCTGAGGGAGACAATGCCTGAAGACAGAGCACAATAACTGACACATACTTTCTGTAAGCTCATCTAATCATGCTCCAATGTTAGCACTGCTCCATCCTCAATATATCTTGAGGAATCTACTTTTCTTGCGAGTCAAATTTCTGTATCTGAGAACCTGAATAATAATTAGGTAGTGAGATTATGTGTTAAAAGTTCAACAACAATTATAACAGACCGGCATTTCTAGGTGATACACAGTTCCCCACGTTGGTAGGGAAAAAAAATCAAGACTTGTTCCACGTCTTTTCCAGACTCGCTATTATTTTCCAAGGCCTCTCTTTGATAACTACAGTCTACCAACTACACCACAAAAATAAGACATATGCATACACCACACACACACACAATTTAAACGTAATCAAAGCACATGCTCAAAGGATGACAGCCCCCCCCCCCCCCTCCACTTCTCTCTACACACACACATGTGGGTACAGATTAATAAACACATCATAATTTGTGAAGCTTAGAACAGTATAATTTCAGTTATCATAAATTCCTGTACTGAACCACAAGATTTCTGTGAATGAGGTAATGCAGTCAAAATTATTCAATGTCATGATCAATTTGCATAATTACAGAGTAAACGACTGATAGCAGTCAACAGTAGAATTAGATTATAGATGGAAGAAGAGGTTCTATACCATCTTCCATGGAAATGAACCGATTGCATATCAGACTTGTCCCAGCATTCTATTCCACCTATAATAATTATAACACCTGGCAAGAAATTCAGAGAGGTGGTGGAGGTGACA
Source organism: Conus ventricosus (assembly GCA_018398815.1). NCBI lineage: Eukaryota > Metazoa > Mollusca > Gastropoda > Neogastropoda > Conidae > Conus > Conus ventricosus. The sequence continues at coordinate 7,454,916 of CM031620.1, read as the reverse complement.
GGGGCAGGCTAAAACATAGAATGCAAGACACAAAAAGCAACAAACAAAACCCCTTTCACTTCCTAGGGATGATAGATCAGCACTAATTTCTGTCCTTTTTAGTTTTTTCCCTCTAGTCCTCGAAAAAAGTACAATTAAAACAAAAAGTAAAAGTTTCACCCCAAAAAGGAAATCACAAAAAAGAGAGGGGAAAAAAAAAAATTTTTTAAAACAAAAAAATTACTTTAAATAAACAAACTTACCGTGGCTCCCAAGGGCAATAAGCCCCCAAGCAATTTAAAAACCCTCCCTCAAAAAACAATAAAATCCGAAAGGGACAAAAAAAACCCTTAAAAGGGGGCCCGTGCCTTGGGGCATTAAAACCCACCAAACCCCCTTTTTTGAGGTAAATCAAACCCTGACTGAAACTCCCCCTGGAACCAAAAAGGGGGGGAGGTAGGGGGGCCCCCTCTGCGTGACCACGGTAAGTATGTTAGTTTTAAAATGAAAATTTTAGAATAAAAATTTCCCTTTTTTAATTTAACACATACAAAACCGGGCTCACTAATCCAGATTCGCACAAACCCTTGGAAGGGGGGTTTCCCCTTTGGTTCCCGGGCCCGGGGAGGCGAAAAGGGCCGGGAGCGGGTGGCGGAAAAGGAGTTTGAGCCACCACAGCAAAAGCAAAAAACCCCTAACCCATCATCGCGCAAAAGGCGAAACGCGCGCATGAAAATTGGATGAAGGTGCCGGGGGAACCCAAAAATCCTTTCAAACACACTCTGAATGCTGGAAAATTATGTCAACTGCCAGCGAAACGCCTTTCCCCTTTAATCCATAAAGGTTTTGGGTGAGAAAACACCAAAACCCCCTTTCGGGCTCGCGTACGCAGTTTTTAATGATTTCTCCACCATCGAGAAAATTAAAGGCCCTGTTTTCCCCCAAAAATAACCTTCTTTTTAAAAGAGAGAAACGGGTTGCCGCTTGGGGGCGAGAAGATTTCGCACGTTTCCTAAACCCCCCCAAGCGCGCACCGGACAGAGAGGCTTCTTCGTCGTCTGGGGCAGAATAAAAGGGGAGGGGAAGAATGGAGATAGTGGGGGAAGGAAAACCGGCAACGGGAATTTTTTCCAAAAAAAATTCTGGGGGGAGGAAAAAGGATTTTCGAGCCATCCGGTTGGGAGGCGACCCCCCCCAGGCAGGCCCTAAGGGCTGGATTTCACTGAAAAGCGCCTCCCTGAGGCCAGGGAAAAACCGAAAAGGGGCGTTTAAAAGGGAAAAGGGAATTTCAGAAACACCCCGGGAGGGGCTAAAAAGGGGGGGAGCCTGGGGGAGGAGGGGACTAAAAAAACCCCAGGGCCAGGGAACGGCGGGGCATCGGGCCCTCCTTAGGGCCCTTTTCCCTCTGACCAGATCCCGCAAAAAGGGGGTTTGGGTCCCCGAAGGGGGGGCCCCCTAACGGGCGGAAAGTGGGGAAAAAGCCGCCCTGGCACCTTAACAGGGGAGGCTGAAATTTTTTTTCTCTAAAGAAAAAAAAGCAAGGTAGTTCCCCCTTTGGGAAAATTGAAAGGGAGAATGAGATGAAACAACGTGGCTGGAGCACCAAGAGACCCCAAAGCCTTTCCAGGGACACGTAGAAAACCTTTGGGGGCCCTTCCGTGGGAAATTTCCCACAAGGTCAAAAAAACCGCGGGGGAAAGGCGCCTTTTGCAGACAGCGCGCCCCGCCCCGAAGCCAGGCGTAAAAGAAAGCCAAAAAAGGGAAATGCCTTTTGGGGAAAAGCCTGACCTTTGGCTGAAGAAAGGGACGTTTGCCTTTAAAGGGGCGAGGGTTATCTGGGGCACGTGAAAAAAGGTAAAAACAGTTCTGGAAACCACGTTTTGGGCCCCCAAACATGGAGCCACAAAAAAAGCCCCGCTGCGCCCTTCCCATGCTTTGCGTAGAATTTAATTTCCCAAAGGGGGAAGGGGGGAAAGGAAAGGGCCCCTTCAGTCCGGCCCCGGGTTTGGACAGGGCGCCCCACACCCCCACGCGGGGGGAATCCAAACCGGGGGAAACCCCATACGGGCTGGAACGGAGGAAAAAACGGTAGGCTAACAGATCAACCCTTTGGGTTTTAACCCATACACCCAGAAGGTTCCAGGATTGAGGGGGACGAGAGTCCATTCCGGGGGAAAGGAACCATGTGCGACCCCCTGAGGAAGTCCCGAAAAATTTTCCCTTTCCCGTGAACGGTTTGGCCCGGGAATCCGGATTGATTGTGTCCTCGCCCCCAAAAGGGAAAGTTTTTTCCCGCCTCCGGGGGACGGGGAGTGAGAACCCCCGCCCCCCCCCTTGCTTTTTAAAAAACACGCCACAGCGTGTTGTCAGTGCGAGGAGAACATTTTTTCCCCTTTCGGGAAGGGAAAAACCCCCCCCCCCCCTTGAGGGCTGGGCCCCCGGGCTTCCAGCCTAGCCAAAAGATATCCCGGGGGAAACCCCATCCCCGGGGGAACCTTGCCCTGCCGCCTCAGAGAGCTGACGGGGGCACCCCACCCGGACGGGCCGTCCGTGAACGGGTTTCCCTCCTGTGGGGGAGGGGGTGTAAATGGGACTTCCCTTACCCAGCCAGGATTGGGAGTCCCCTTTGAGCCACCGTTACGGGAAAAACCACTGACCGAAAGGGAAAATGGAAAGGGTTTCCCAAAACGACTGCAACGCCAACCCCAACGCTTCGAAAGGGCCCCTGAACCCGGCGTTTGGAAACGCCCGAGGGGCACAAGGGGGCCCAAAGGGATTTCCATCAACCCAGAAGAGACCCCATTTTTCCCGGCGGGGAGCCTGAACCAAAAAGGAAAAGACCCAAGGGGGTCCCGGAGGCACCCCGGTTTTTGGGGGGTTGGAGAGACCAACCAGGGGTGGTTTGTGGAAAAAAAGCCCAAAACGAAACGCGCGAGGGGAGAAAAACGGACTTCCCCTCTTTGGGAACAAAACCCAGCTGCGACAAAAGGTTTAAAACCGGGAGCTTGCTGGGGGCACAGGGCTGGAAGGCAAAAACCAAATTTCGTCGAGATGGGCCTCAAACAAAATTCCTTTCCCCCAACAGCAAGCAAATTTCCCCCGGGCCCCCTTTCGTGAAAACCCAAGGGGCCGGGGCTATTTTTCCAAAGGAAGAGCCCAAAACGAAAAACGCGGCTTCCCAAAACGAAGGGGAGTACATCCCTTTCCCTTGGGGGATCAAAGATGGAAGAACGCATTTTTTCAGGTCGAGGGATCCCGGGCCCGGGTTCCGCCGTAAAGCATGGAAATCGCGGTTTTACATGGGGTTTCCCATCCGAAAAACGGGGGACATAAAAAAACCTTTTAAAGGGGCAAGGGGTCTAGAACCTTCTCCATCCTCCAAATTTGGGGAAACCCAAAAAAAAGGGGCCCAAAAAAACCCCGGAGAGGAAGGGAAGGGGATTTCCTCTTGGCTTTTTGGCAAAAACAGCAAAAGACCTCCGGGTTCTAAGGCCGAGGGCCGCCAGATCCCGGGGAGGAGCGAAAGAGGGGAAAGGAGGAGGCCCCCTTTTAAACCTTAAACCCCCAAGGAAGACAAAACCCCCCGCCCTTTGATCACCCGCAAGCCCAAGGCTTTGGGGAAAGCCGCTCCCGGGCCCCGAGGGCCTGGACAAGCCCTGCCCACAGGACCGCCCGGGGTTAAGAAACCCCCAGGCGGGGAAAAGCCCATTGGGGGGTGCCGTCTGATACGGGGGACCTTTTGGGACCCCCGGCCGTCCCTTTAGGCCGCCCCCGCTGGGTTGTTTTCCTCGGATCCCCCGGGGTCCAAATGCCCCGACGCCCCCTTGGGTTGGGGGGACCCGGTGATGAGAAAGGGCGGCGCCGGGCGTTTTGAACTGGGGCGGGGGGGAGGGGGGGCCCTTTATTGAAAGGCGGGGTTCACGCCTAATCCCCTCCCTTGGCTCTTAATGGTAGCCGTACGTGTTTCCCAACAGAGACCCGACTTAAAACCCCAAGGCTCTGAGGGGGGCCGGGCAAAGGAAAGGGCGGGCCCCAGAAAAATTCCAAAAAATGCCAAAAAACTCTCCTCGCTAGAAACCGGGAATTCAGATGGAGCCTACGAAGGCCCCAGCCGAAAACTTAAGCCCCCAGCCTTGCCCTGAATACAGGCTACCATTTGCCCCCGGTGCCCCGGGGACTGGCAGATTTTAAGGAATCTGAACAGGACCCCTTAAAGGCAGACACTAGCCCCCTGGGAAGGGAATCCATTACTAAAAAGGCCCCAAAACCCCTCCCGCAAACTTTCCCCCACCGGCAAGGAAAACCCCCTCTAAAAGGTTAAAAACCTCCCAAAAGTATAAATTTCGCCCCTTTTCCTGGGCCAGGAGGGGCCTCCTGGAAAAGGGGGAAGTGGTTCCGGGTTTAGTATCTTTTCCCAAAAAGGCCCCTTTTTGGAAAAGGGAAAACCCCTCTGGCTTAACCCGGGTTTTTGGGAAACCGTCTGAGTGGCTTACTAGTTAAAAAATCAAAAAGGGAATTAAAGTAACCCGGGTAAAAGGAAAGTACAGATTTTAAAAAAAAAAACAAAAAAAATACAAATTTTGGCCCATAAAATAAGAAAATTTGCTCCAAAATTAATTTAAAAATTTTGAAGAAAAATTCCACAGGGCACAAAGCTTATATCTTTTTTGATAAAATGGGAAAAAAAATTAAAAATAATTTCAACACTACTCACCAAAACCTCATAAACGCCATCAAAACCAAAGTTAATTTTAAAGATTTTCGCCGGAATCGCCCCCAAATCAGCCCCCAAAAAATCGACATCGGATCCCCTCCTTTTTCACTTTTTCCCTTCCCTAATCAAAAGGCCATTAAAAAAGCTCCTAAACACTGACACTTGCCCCCAAAAAATGTTCCCCAAAAACATCTCCAAAATTTTCGTTTTTCCAAAAATTGCCGAAGAAAAAAATCTTGTTTCACAAACTTCCCTCCCAAAACTTAAAAAAATTCACTGCAAACCGAAGCCCCCCCCATAAAAAAACGCGCTGTTTTTGGACGGGAAAGGAAATTTGGGAAAACCCGGGAACTACTTCATTGTAAACGCCGAAAAGGCATTGTGGGAAAAATCGTCTGCGGGGGGCAGAAAAAACCGGAAATCAGGTTTTTGGGGGCCACAGCGGGCTTTAAAAGGGATACGAAAGGCATCGCGTTTCGGGCCACAGTGGGCAGGGGATCCAAGGGCAGGGGGTTTAAGAAACTTCCCGCAAAACCAAAGGCACCAGGAAAAGGGGGAAAGAACCAAAAGATGTCCTTGCCCCGGGCCCCGACTCTTTTTTGGGGCCCTCCACATGCAGTCGGCCCCCCAATACCGACCCTTAGCAGAAGGGGGAAAATTAGCCCGGGGGGCAGATCCCAGGGGCGATTCCCGCCGAAGGGCGGGGGGCTCTTACCCCCTTTGAGGGGAGAAAACCGCCTCCAGGACGGGGGAAGCCAAAAAGCCCCCAAACCTTTGGAAGGAATAAGAACCGGGGTTTGGGGCCCTTTTCCTCAGACCAGAATCCCCCGGCGAAATCCTCAACCGGGGGGGTTTTTCCGCCCATTGCAAGGGGTGCGCGGCGAAACCCCAGGGGCCGGGGAAAGGGCTAAAATTCCCCCCGCACCCCCCTGGAGGATAAACACCGGGGGGGCCCGGGTTTTTTCCTGGGGGGAAGATCATAAAACCCCCCCCAGGGAAACCCGGACAGGGTTCTTTTGGGAAACCCAAAGGGCCGGGGGGCCATCCATTGGGGCCCAGGGGCCCCCAAGGCAAAGGGCCCGACCCCTTTGAAAAGGGGGGGTTTGGGGGAGTGGGTTTGCTGGGCCCAAACCCCCGAAAAATGGGGGCCTAATGCCCACCCCCTGGGGGGCCCCTTCGAAAAGGGGGGCGAAACCCAAGGGGTTCCCCCCAAAAAAGAAGATGCAACACATGATTTGGGGGAAAGGGAAAAACAACTGGGGCCGGAACGGATTAAAAGGCCCCAAAAGGGGTAAAATTTTTGCTTCCCTACATCGCCTACCGAGCGAAGGGAGAGGTAACAAAAACTCCCCTCCTTCCCCCACCCCGGAGCCCCGAAGAGTCTCATGCAACGCGGCTGCCATGGGAACCGAACTAAAGGCAGAAAACCGCAGCAGAACTGAACAAAGTTTCAGCCCCCGGGAACGAAAACCGCACTAGCGCCCGCCCGGAGGGGGCAAAGGGACGGGATCGACGGGAACCGCGGGCTAAAAGGCCGATCACCGCAAAAATTTTGGGGTTCGAAAAAAGAGCTCGCTGCCCCAAAAAACAACAGAACCCAGTTTGATTTAAAGGGAAAAACCCTTTGGGAGAAAGTGACGCAAAGGAGGGGAGGTTTTGGCGGGGCAAGAGACAAATAGCCTGCCGTCGAGATGGGGGGAAAACCAAAAGACGAAACCTTCCTAACTCCCGGGCCCAAACCCCCCAAAGCTTCCAAATTTCGTTCCCCCTTTAAATGAAAACCTAACAAGGACACCCCAAAAAACAGCAACAACAAACGAACGAATTTTCGAGAAAAAAAAAAAAAATACTTTTTCTCTGAAAAACGCGGGTTTAAAGGAAAATGGGTTTCCCCAGAAAAGAGGATGGTTTTTGAAACATGCGCAAAAGGGACGGGGGGCCCTTTTAATGGGTTTTTTGTCCCCTACGGACTTTAATGTAAACGAGCAGGGATAGGCAAATTTCTGCCGCTTAATTTCATTAGTGACCCCGGTATATTTTGTTAAATTAAAAAAGTTTTTGGGGATTGGGCCCAAAAATCACCTCAAAACCATACATGTAAGCTGTTAAAAACCCCTTTACCACCCACAAAAATTTTAAAAAGGATAAAGGGTTTAAATTTTGAAAAAACAACCTTCCACAGGTTTTTATTTAGCTAAAAAAAAAAAAAAAACAATCAGGTTATCAACACGGGGGGGATTATCTCTGTCTGTTGGAAATTCAAAGCTTTGTAAAAACCCAGGGCCCCATGTAAGATTTTTTTAAAACCGCAGCTTATATCCCCAAAAAAACAACACCCCCAAAAAAAAAAACCCCCACTTTGCCATCCCTGGGGAAAAAAAATTTTTCCCTGACAAATTAAACCCCTTTAAAAGGGATCGACAGCGGGGATTCCCTTTTTTTCTTAAAACCCGACAACAAATGCAAATCCCAAGTCAACCCAAATTTTCTCTTTCCCCTATCGCACAAACCCAGAAAGGGAAACACAACAAAGATCCCTTCCCGGGAGTACTGTTTCTTGGGCGCCATTTTGGATTTTTTTGTTGCAAAGTTTTTTGGGGGAGAATTTTTGCTGCTGTGAATTTTCAAAGTTTTTTCTTTAAATTTTTTCGAACAATTTTCTGGGGAAAAAGCCGGGGTCAATAACAAAAGGTCAATGTAGTTTCCCTTTTTCTGATGCAATAATGAAAAGAAATGGGAATTTTAGGGCTACACCTTGAAAAAAGTTTTGAAGCAGGCATTTGGACATCCTTGACCTAGTTATAAAAAAGAACCACTGGGAGATTTTTGAGTCCGGAATCGAAAATGATTCGGGCGATAAAATGAAATGCAAACCCCTCATTGCTTTTTTTTAAAAGAGCTGTAATTTTTAAAAAAAAAAAGCTTCTAGACAACTTTTAAAAAAAATTTACTGGGAAAAAAAATGGTAGGCTTTCAAGAAGAAGTGAACCCCCCCCCCCCCCCCCCCCACCCCCCCCAAAATTTTGCTTGGGTTTTACAGCCAGAAAAAGGGTCGACATGGGTGGCCCAATTTGCCGTGGGGGCCCTCACCTTTAGCCTCTTTATTTTAGGGAAATTTGCAGATCATTTAGCAAAAAAACGATCAATTGGTGCACAAAAACAACCCGAAAAAATTTAAAATAAACACTGCAAAAATTAAAAACAGCCCGATCAAAAAACAAAGAGGGGAAAAAGGGGGGGCAAAAGGCACATCAACATCAAAAAGTGTGTGGGGGTGGTTGTGGGGGTCTGGGGGAAGGGGGGGGGGGGACCGCCCCATTTTCACATGTTTTAAAAAACACCTTTTCGCTGAAAACTATCCAAATTTTTCCCTCTTTTATTCCCGATTCTCCCCGGGGCCCAAAATTTCCCCCCAGTTTTCAGATTTTTTTTTTGAATTTAGCCTTAAAATGGTATTTATGGGTTTTATGCTCCACCACAACCAGGAATAAACCCCAAAAGCTTTCAAAATTCCGGCAAGTAAGGGCCAAACTTTTTTCTAAACAGTGGGCAAAATTGGTTGTCCTCGAGGTTTAAAGGGCGGAAATGCAGGGTTCGGTTTTTCTTTTTGCGCCCTGCGGCAAAAAACCGCATCGTTTCCGCCAAAAGCCGCATCCCCCCTCAGCTTTCCCCTGTTCAAAGGGCCATTTGCTTTAAAAGGTACCCCGGGGCCCCCCGTGTGGGTCACAAATTTGGCCCACCGCGGGGACTACCCCTAGGGGCCGGTGCAAAAATGCTTTATTTTTCCGCTGATTTTTTGGCGCTGCCAAACGAACCAAAGCAACTTTTCTGCCAAAAAAAAAAATTTGACCAAATGCCCCTTTTTTTTGCTTTCCGGGTTTTCTTTCGGGTAGCGATCTTTCGTGGAAAGTTTTTTTTTTCCCCCCGTTTTGGAAAATTTTTTTAATTTTGGGGCGGGTTTTTTTCCCTCCAAAAAAAGGGGCCAAAACTTCTGCCCGGGCCCGGCTTTTTGGGGTTTCGGGCCCAAACCCACCTTTTCTACCAGTCAAATCGCCAAAGATTCAGTCTGCGCCCTCTCACCCGATGTGGAGGTCAGCATTGTGGAAAAGGGGCCCAAATGAAAGTAGACCCATTGTTTTTAAGAAAACGTTTCCAAAAACTGGCTGACCCTTTTAAACCCTTGGGTAATTAAAGAGAGCGGCAAGAAAGCACTGTTTCTGAGTGGGCCCAAAAAACGGGAAAAAAAAAGTTTTGGGGCGGGGAAAAAGGGCAATTTCCGTACCAAATACACTCAGTCCCCCATTTAAACGGCATTTATCATCAGCTTCGTGAATTCACCAACGAAGCAGCGAAAAAGCGGGAGAGGCAGAAGACTGCTCGATTTAAAGGGAAAAAGAACCGTGGGATTTTGGGGGTTTAAAGGTAAGTTTTTTAAGAAAAAAGAGCAAAAAAAAAATAAGAACCCCAAAAAACTTGGGAAAATGCCTTTGTTTATTTAAAAAAGCATCCATGAAACAAAACCAGAAAATAAAGAGGGCACCAAAATTTTTAAATTTTAAAAAATCACAAAAATTTTCAATTTTCAAGGAAAAAACCTTCGGCGGACCACACAAAAAAAAAAACAACAAATTCAGAAAAATAGGAAAAGACAAGATAATTTTTTCCCCCCCAAAAATTTTACACTTTTGCCCTTTTTTTACAAAATTAAAAATTTATGTCCCTTTAAAATTTTGTTTTTAATTTTTTTTTCAGGGAAAGTTTTTGGCTATTTCCAAGGAAAGGGCTTCCCCCCTTTTAAAATTTCGCTCACTGATGCAGTTTTTTCGGGACCCCGAAAGCCGGGAAATTTTGGGGCACTTTTTTGAAAGACAAAATCGACTGGGACAAGGGTTCATCACGAGAATTTCCCGAAATATTTTTCTGATAAAAATTTATTTATAACATCTCAGAGAAGGCAAAAAGTTTCCCTTTTCATCCCCCATTAAAAATTTTTGGATGAAATTTCCGCTAAAATGGTTTCCCCCCCAAACTTGCTATCAAAAAAAGTTTTGAACCACTATCTCTGCACCCAAACACATTCTTCCTGACTGATGTGGGGCTTCTGGCACCCGGCAAGGCATGTTTTTATGTTATCAAGACTGGGAAAATGACAAAGAGGGAAACCCCCGTCACCCAATGGTTTTTTTGGGTTTTGGAAAATGAAAGGGGGAAACAACAATGACTGGAAAAAAAACAGGGTTTACAGGACAATTTCTGAGAGGGGAACCCACATCTTTTCAAAAACGCACGCAGTGCCCCTTTGTGAACCCCGGGCCCCCGGAGCAAGCAGCAGAGAAAAAATCACAGGCAAACCTTTTGAGACACGTGAGAATTATCTTCTAAATAAATTTACAAGTCACCACGAAAGTAAAAGGCTTTTTGAAAGTGTGCAGAAACTGCGGATGGGGCCAGCCTTTTGGTATAAAGAGGTTTTACGCCATTCGCGGCTGCCCTTTTTTTCAGCTTTAGACACTGTGATTTCGTACCTGGACAGCCCAAAAACCTGTTTAATCTCGGAAGGAAAAAACCCCAAAGCACGGACTTGCCCGAAAAGTTGTCAGGGAAATTTTTATTTAAGCAACTCTTTTTTGGGGTGATTGGGTTGGGTTTAGCCTATTAAGGCTCTCACCCCAATTCTTTCAGCCCGAAGGACATAAAAAAACAGTGTAAAAAGTGAATGTGAACACAACAACAGAGAGCTGGAGAAAATGGGGAGACGATGTTTAATGATCTGGGCAAGCCAAATACCTGGAAAACACAAACAGGGACCTGCAGGATGGGGGGGGTTCAAAGGTCCCCCACAAAGTCTAGAAAAGCTGCACACTTTAAAACATTTAAGAGAGCCTGCCAACCCAGATTTTATAATCTGAAGGCAAGGTTCCCCGGGCTCAGAGAAAATGGGACCCGTTTCCCCAGTTTTTGGCATGAAAACCTCGCGTTTGTTCAGACCGAACTTGGAAACATTGGGTGGAAAAGGACAATGGAGAAAGGGCCGATTCTACCCACATTTTGAAGCACACAGGGGCCCGAAAGGCACAAGTAATTTTCTGAACCCTAAAACTTTTTGTGTGACAAAAGGGTGAGGCTTGAAGGAATGGAAGAGGGGGTAAAACTAATTTGAACTAACCCCTTTTCCCCACCCCCCCACCCCCTTTTCCTTTTCTCTGGGGTGCTCTTTCAGCCTTTAAAAGGAAGGTAATTTTTTGGGCTGTCCCCCCTTTGAAGCGGCATGGGCAGTTTAAAATTAACCCAAAAACCCAAAGGGGGCACTCATGCATTGTGAAAAATTTTAGTACACAAACCTTAAAACTGACACATTAAGGGAAAAGACTTTCAGCAGAGAAGTGTGAAACCAGGTTTATGAAGTCAGGATTGAAGGGGGGGACTTTCATCTTTGACTTTGGTGCTGCTGTACAGGGGATGGAGAAACATCCCAAGGGACAGGGCTATTTGGGGGGGAAACAAAAATTTTGGGGTCTGCGTTCCCCGCAAGTGATGCAGTGTGTTGGAAAAGGACTAATTTTAAGTGTGACCATTTAAGGGAAAATAAATTTCCCAAAAAGAAATGTGACAGTTGATGATTGAAGGGGGAAACATTCAATCTTTTTACTTTGGGCTGCCCGTACAATAAGGGGAATTTTCAGAGACAGTTTTTCTGTTGGTTGCAAAAGGGGAAAAATATGAATCTGAGGATTATTTCTTTTTACAATGTGGAGTGAACCATTACTGGTCCGCCTGTGGTGGGGTTTAAACTTCTGCGTTTATCTTCCTCCATTTTTTATGGCACACACAAAACACACACAGACACAGACAAAACACACAAAAAACCCAAAACACACACACTAAAAGAGTTTTTTTTTCGAAGGGTTTAAAATTTAATTTACTAATAAAGTTTCACTTGCTTGAAGGGGGCTTCTCTTTTGAGGGCCCCTCTGCCGCCACCTCTCCACGAGTTTCTTTTTACTGAAACTGGGGAAAACCCCTGACTTTCCCGGGAAAAAGGGCCGGGGACGCCGGGGGAAAAACCGGGGACACTGGGGAAAAACCAGAAAACCCAAAGGGGTCGGGGCTGGCTCCCCCTTTTCCTTAAACATGTGGGCCCAATAAAAAAAAAAAGGGAAAAGGGGCCCCCCCCAGGATTCACCAAAGGGGGGGAGAATGAAAAAAACCCCGGGGCACAACCAAAAAACACTGCAAATCCCAACCCGACTAGAACCCTGGGCCAAGGAAAAACCATGGTCCTTTGGAAAGCGTTTCGCTACCACCCCGGTTTTGGGATGAAGATCCCCCAGAAAAAAGATGGGGGGGGGGGGGGGGGAAACTCGTCGAATGAGCACACGCACCCGCCCTCCTCAAAAAACGTCGGGAAGACCAAACCAGGGTTTTTAAAACCCCAGTTCCAAGGACATCCACGCTGTTGGTTTGGATGAGGAATTTTCCCCCCAGGCCCCCTTCCAGGCGCCTGAAAAACCAAACCGCCACCAGCAAAAAGAAAAATGAAAAAAGGGAGAAACTGGATGCAAAAAAACGTCCAAAGACTCGATTTCACTGATAGGGGAAAAAGCACCCTGGAACACCCAAAATAGCCACAAAAAGGGGACATTTTGTATGCCACTTTAGAGACCCCCTATGGGGGTAAAACTAAACCCCAAAAGAAAACACCTCCAAAAAATCCAGAACCCAAGAAAGTTTGGAAAAAAATCAGAGTCCCCAAAAAACAACCCAAAAGCAAATGAAGACCGCACCCCAGCTGAAAAACAAGGCTTGGAAAAAAAGGGGGGAAACCCCGAAAAAAAAACACAGCGCCCCCCATGCAAAGCGGAATCTCGAGGGAAAGGAAGAGCCAAAAAAAAGGAAAAACCCAAGAACCCTTTTTCAGAGGCCCCTTTCAGTTTGCCAGAACACTGTTTAAACACCAAATCGGGACCCCCTAAGGTGGACAAAGGGGTTCTTTTTTAGACAAACTTAGGAAAACATACTCTGACTCACAGAGCAAACACCACCCACATTCAAGGGCTTTGGGGTGGCCCAACCAAACCCCCAGGAACAGGGCAATGGGAACCTCCACTTGGGGGGAAATCAAGAAGGTGGTCGACAAAGCCCCGAGCCAAATCATCACCAGGGGCCCAAAAGGAATACCTTTCCAGCTTTTTCAAGAAAAAGTCCCAAAGGGGCCGGGGGCTCCCCAGGCTGGGTGCGACGGCTTGGAGAAACCAGAAGATCATCGGCCCCTTGGGACGGGGAGATGGTGGTTTCATCCCCAAAGACAAAAAATCAAGTGACAACAGCCATTTTAGGGCCCAAAATCACTACGGGAAATTTTGAAGGGAAAAACTTTTTCCTGTCAAAAGGCAGCAAAGGGGTGACCAAGTCCTGATGGCAAACCCAAAAACTTGGATGTTCAGTCCAGAAAGGTGCACCCAGGGGGTGGCTGGCTGTGGGAAACCGCCACAAATGATCTTTGGGGCCAATCCAAAAAAGCAAAAACAGAAAAAAGAACCCGGACAAATGTGGCTTGATCTGGCCAAAAGCATTGGGTCTGTGCCCCATTAATGATCAGGGTTTCTCTTTAGATTACCAAAGTGCCAAAAAAACAACCCGAACCCTGCACAAGAAAATACTTCAATGGCTTCCCCAATGCTTTCCTACCAAGGGGTACACAAAAGATTTGGGTCAACTTGGAAGGGGGGCAATGCAATGGGCCCGTTCCCAAATTTTCCCCAAATACTGTTTTGTGCTTTTCCCAAAGGAACCATCTTTAAAGCAGCAACCCCAAAAAACGCGAGACAAACAAAACCTGGCGAAGGATACAAGAAGGGCCCCTCTCAAGGCCTTCATGGGTGACACCCAGTGAATTTTAACCCGAGAAGCCAAACAAAAGTCATTTTTGCGGGGGGAAAAGGGGGGACGACATAGTTTTTCCCCATCCAGAATTAATTTTAAGGGGCCAAAGAAAATCAAAGGGTCCCCTCCCCGAGGAAAGGAAAAGTGGCCCAATCTGTTGGGCTTCAGGGGTTTCCAAACCCGGCCCTTTCCCAAAAGTCACAGAAGAACCATTTAAAGCCCTTGGAAGAATTTTTAGGGGATAAGCTGAAAAAACCCCCAAAGACAAAAGAAAAACCCAAACAAAATGGCGGAAGAAGGCTTGGGGACCAATTTACCAGTGTGGGTCCCTGGCAAAAACAAGGTCCCGGGCTGCAAAATTCAAGCGATTTCCAAAGCTCCAAAGGCCTCTGAAGAAAAACGCCCTCTGCACCAGCCCAATTTGGGGGAATGGAAGCCAAAATCAACAAAATTTTTCAAGAAAATGGGGGGTGTTTCCCCCCCTTTCGACTGGGCAAAAACGCGTAAAAGGGCGCCAAGGGAAAGCTCAAACTACCACTGAAAACCAAACCCCGGGGGAATACAAAGGGAGGGAAACAACCAAAAACAAGCTGGAGGACTCAGGAGACAAATGGAAGAAATCAACAAGGGCCCCCGCTGAAGACAGGGGAAAAAGGAAAATTCAAGAGGCAATGGGTTCCCGCAAAAGAAATTCCCCCAAAATCAAAAAATAAAAGGGCACACACAGAAACCAACAGACAAGGGCTGGGGGGACCCAAAAAAGAAAAGGGGGCAAAGGGCCCAAAAGGAAAAAACCCCAAAAAAGAATGGATTCAGGAGATGAAAAAAAGAAGACCAAAAAAGACTCCAAAAAAACAACCCCGGGAAGCCAGCATTGGGCCCTTTTGGCCCAAAGTGGGGGAATGCACCCCCAAAGAAGCTCACCCTTGGGAAAGACATTTTGGGACATGGCCCCTCCCGGGCAACTTCATTCTCAGAACAGCAAAAACCTTCCCGCCCCAAATTCCCAAAACCCGGTTAAGTTGGGGGGAAAAAAGACGACCCTCAATTGGGCCCCCCCTTTCCATGAAAAAAAAAAAACAGTGGGAGCAAGTTTTTAAGCTCAAAAAAGTAGCCCTGGGTCAAGGAAGGGACACAAGGAGGCACGACCAAGTGCCCCAAAGAGATTTTTACAAGTAGTCTGGGCTATACCCAACCACAAAAGGGGGAATCAGGACTCCAAAAGCACCCCAACACCTTTTACGGCAAGGACAAAATCATCCAAGAAAAAAATGCCACCAAACTGCAGGCAGAGCCCGCTGGGTGGGGGCAGAAGACGGGAGTTGCACTGCAACCTCCCCCAATTTAAAAAGTCACCCCGAGATCAACAGCAAGAGTGGCATGAGACCCCTAAAATATAAGTTTCCCCCTAAAATCAAAAACCCAAACAGCTGGGTCAAGAAACGAGCTCACGGGGCCAAAAGAAACCGAAAGGAGGCGCTCAAAATCCTACAAAACTGAAAAGTATGCTGATCTGGCAAACAGCCTGAGGGGAGAAGGGTACAGTCAAAGTCCTCACGCAGAAATTTGGCAAAGGGGGTTTTTTAGGGAAAGTCGCAAAAACAGCCCAAGAAACAGCTCCATTTTCAGGGAAGGAAAAAAACCAGAGCCCTGAAGCAAAGGCAAAGCGGGAGAGAGGTTTTTCCAAACTGGAAACGGGCAAAGGAAATAACCCAAAAATGAACTTCATTTAAAGGGTTAAATTTTTTCCCACAAAATATCAGGGTCCCCCCGTGGGCCCGTGGTTAAAAGCGCGATTTATAAAAAGAAAAAAAGCCGCCCCGAGGGTTTTGGTTTCAACCAGGCATGATGTCCTGTGCCTCCGTGCCCCTGACTCTTATTGGGCCCTCCTCATGCAGTCGGCCACCATGACCGACTCCTTTAGCAGAGAGGAGGGCATAGCTGCCAATGGGCGAGATCCCAGGGCGAGTTCCGCTGCCGAAGGGCAGGGGCTCTGACCTCCTGAGAGGATGACACCGCCTCCAGGACGAGGGAAGCCAGAAAAGCCACCGAGTCCTGGAAGGAATAAGAACCGGGCGACTGGCCCTCTTCCTCTGATCAGAATCCACCAGGTGGGATCCGCAGACCGAGGGGGTGGCCGCCCTTGGCGAAGCGGTGCGCGGCGAAAGCCCAGGGTGGCCTGGGATGGCTGATTCCCCAGACACTCCGGGGGAGGGATCAGTCACCGGGTGGGCCGAGGGGGCCTGGGAGGAAGAGGCATAAAACCCGGCCACCAGGGAAACCCCGGAGCAGGGGGCTGTGGAAAGCCCATGGCCGGGGGACATTGCCATTGGGCCCATGGCGCCCAAGGCAAAGGGCCCTGACCCCATGATAGGGGGGCTGAGGGTGTGGCTGCTGGCCCAACCCAGTAAATGGGGGGCCTAATGCGCCGGTCCCCTGAGGGGCGCTCGGAAAAGAGGGCGAAACCCAAGTGTTCTGCCCAAAAGAAGAGGCAGACACATGAGGTGGGGGAAGGGAAACAACTGGGGCCGAACGAGATTCAAGCCCCTGAGAGGAAGTTGCTTCCCTTGCATCGCCTACCGAGCGAGAGGGAGAGGTAGACGAGAAGTCTGCCTCATTGCCCCACCCCGGAGCCTCCGTAGAGGGCTCATGCATCGTCGGTTCTGCCATGGGAACCGAACTGTGTGCAGTAGAACCGCAGCTGAACTGAACACAAGATGCAGTCACGGGAACGACAGAACCGCAGCTGAGTCGCTCGCCGTGAGGGGGCAAAGGGACGGGATCGACAGAACCGCAGCTGAGCCGATCACCGTCACAAATTGTGGGTTGCGAGAAAGAGCTCGCTGTCACAACAACAGAACCGCAGCTGAGTTGAAGTGAACCCTTAGGAGAAAGTGACGCTGAAGGGAGAGGAGGTTTTGGCGGGGCTAGAGACAAATAGCCTGCCGGCGAGATGCGGGAATCGAAAGACGAAACCTTCCTAACTCTCGCCTTACCACCCAATCGCTTCACGTACGTTTCTCCCTTAAGTGAAAACATAAGCAAGGACACCAAAGAACAGCAACAACAATCGATCGATTGCGAGAAAAGTAAAAAAAATACTTAGCTCGTGTACACGCGGCTTAACGGGAAAATGGCTGCCGAGAAAAGAGGATGGTTCTGAGCATGCGCAAGGCACGAGCCCTTTCAAGGGTTTTGTTGTCCGTACGGACTTTAATGTATACGAGGCAGGGATAGCAAATTGCTGCCGCTTATTGCATTAGTGAGCCACGGTATAGTATGTGTAATTAAAAAAGTGTTTTGGGATGCCAAACATCACCTCAACACCATACATGTGAAGCTGTTGAACACTTCACCACCCACAAGATTTACAAGGATCAGGTTAAGTTGTTGAAAACAACCTTCCACAGGTTTTATGTGAGCTAAAAAAAACAAAAACAATCAGTTATCAACACTGCTGGGGTTGATCTGCTGTCTGTGGACTTCAATAGCTGTTAGTACTTCTAGCCGCATGGATGATTTTTTTAAAACTGCAGCTTGATATCCAATAAAGAAAACACACACACAAAAAAAAAAACCCTGACTTTGCCATCCCTGGAAATGCATTTTCCATGACTTTTACCGCATCAACCGAGATCGACAGCGAGATTCCTTCTTTCTGAATACCCGACATCAACTGCTAAATACTAAGTCAACAACTTTTCTCTTTCACTATCGCACATCCCAGAATGCAATCACAACAGAAGAGTCTTCCGGTAGTACTGTTTCTGGACGCCATTTTGGTTTTTGTTGCAAGAGTTTTGGTGGAGTAGTTTTGCTGCTGTGAATTTTCAAAGTTTGGCTTTATTTAGCGAACATTTTCTGGGAAAATGACGGATCAAGTAACTATGCAACTTGTAGAATCCATTTTCTGATGCAATAATGATGAAGAGAGTGTATTTGAGGGCTACACTCTTGAAGAAGTTTTGAAGCGAGGCGATTCGGACATCTCTTGCCCTAGTTATAAATAAAGATCGACTGCTGATTTTGAGGCCGGAATCGATAATGATTCGGGCGATGATAATGATGATGTCAAACTGCTCTTGCTGCTTGAAATGAGCTGTTTGAAAAAACAAAAGCTGCTAGACATCTTTTAACTGTTGACTGGAGTGGTAGGCTACAAGAAGAAGTGAACCCCCCCCCCCCCCCCCCCACCCCAACTTTCGCTTGTTTTGACACCCAGGAAATAGGGTACTGTCAGTGGGTGTGGCCCAGATTTGCCTGTGGGAGCGTCACCTTTAGCCTCTTGATTTCAGAGGAATTTTGGCAGATCTTGAGCATTAAACAGATCTATTTGGTGCACAAAAGCAAGCAGAAAGGATGAAGATAAACTCTGGCATGAATTAAATACTGCCTCGATCAAAAAGCAAAGAGGAGACGGACAAGAGGCACATCATCATCACAGTGTGTGTGTGTGTGTGTGTGTCTGGGGGAAGGGGGGGAGGGGGGACTGCTCAGTGCACTTGTGTAAAAGCACCTTTTCGCTGAATTCTATCCAATTTAACCCTCTTGTATTCAGATTCTCTGAGGCCAAATTCCCCCTAGTTTTCAGATTTTTTTGGTGAATTTAGCCTTAAAATGGGTATGTATGGTTCATGCTTCACCACAACCAGGAATAACCTCTAGAGCTACAAAATTCCGCATGTATGGTCACAAGGCTTTGTTCTATACTGTGAGCAAGATTGTGTGTGTCTCGAGGTGAAAGGTCGTGTCATTGCAGGGTTCGGTTTACTAGTGCGCCCTGCGGCATTACCGCATCGCTTCCGCAAATGCCGCATCGACTCTGCTTGCCGTGTGTCAAAGGGCCATCGCTTTACGGTACCAGTGCGCCACCGTGCTCACATTTAGGCCTACCGCGGGGGACTGACGCGCTAGGACCGTGGCAGACAATGCTTCATTTGTCCGCTGATTTGATTGGCTGCTGCTAGCGAACATGCAACTTTCTGCCAATCATGTGTAGTCTACTGTCCCCTTTTTTGGGGTTTGCTTTCGGTTTGCTTTCTGGGATAGCGATCTGTCTGTGAAAGTTGTTTTTCCGCCAGTTTTGGAAGTTTTTATGTGATCGGTCATGCCTCCAAAAAAGAAGCCAAAACTTCTGCCAGGGCAGGCAGTCTTGTGTTTCGGTCAACCGCAGCCTTTCTACCAGTCAGGATCGCCGAAAGATTCGTCTGCGCATCTCAGCCCGATGTGGAGCAGCAGTGTGACAGGCCAAGTGAAAGTAGACCCATGTGTTCTAAGAAAACGTTCCAGTCAACGTGGCTGACCTTTACCGTGGCTTAGGTATGAGAGCGGCAAGATGCACTGTTGCGTGTGGCCGTAAACACGGGAAAAAAACAGTTTGTCTGTGGGAACGGACAATTTCCGTACAAGTACACTCAGTCGCCATGTAGACGGCATTGATCATCAGCTTCTGATGAATGCACCAGCTGAAGCAGCGAACATGCGGGAGAGGCAGAAGACTGCTCTGAGCAAGAAAGAAGAAGCCGTGGTAGTGGGTTTGAAAGGTATGTTTTGAAGAAAAAAGAGCAAAACAAAATACTGAATCAAATAGACTGCAAGTGCCTGTTCATTAAACCGCATCCATGAATCAAAACACAGAAAATAAAGAGACACCAATTTAATTGTAACAATCACAAAAGTGTCAATTTTCAAGGAAATACTCTTCGTCGGACACACTACACAAAATAACAACAAAGTTCAGAGAAATAGGAAGACAAGAGTATTTCCTCGAAAATTCACACGTTTTGTCATTGTTAAAATTTAAAAATTGATGTCTCTTTATTTTCTGTGTTTAATCTTGTTTTTCAGGTATGTTTTGGCTATGCAAGGAGGACTTCCACTTCAAAATTTCGCTCACTGATGCAGTTTTTACTGCACCTGAAAGTACCGAATGTTGAGCACTTGTGCTGTAGAGACAAAATCGACTGCACTAGTGATTCATCAGCTGACGATTTCCTGAAAGTTTTGTCTGATATAATTGATGATAACATCTCAGAGAAGGCGAAAAAGTCCCTGTCTCCACCATTTTTGTGGATGAAAGTACCGATATAGTGGTTCACCACAAACTTGCTATCAACATTAGAGTTGTTGATCCACTATCTCTGCAGCCCAGCACATTCTTCCTGACTGATGTGCGCTTGCATGATGGCACAGGCAAGGGCATGTTTGATGTGATCAAGACTGAACTTGACAAGAGAGGGATTCCTGTCACCAAGGTGTTTGGTTTAGGAACTGACGGGCATCAACAATGACTGGAACAAAAACAGGGTTGACAGGACAATTTCTGAGAGAGAACCCACATCTTCTCAACACGCACTGCAGTGCCCATCGTGTAGCCCTGGTCTCGGAGCAAGCAGCAGAGAAAGTATCAGCAGTGCAGACCTTTCGAGACACTGTGAGAAGTATCTTCTACTACTTTTACAAGTCACCAGCGAAAGTAGAGGCTCTTGAAAGTGT
This sequence comes from Conus ventricosus, assembly GCA_018398815.1. NCBI lineage: Eukaryota > Metazoa > Mollusca > Gastropoda > Neogastropoda > Conidae > Conus > Conus ventricosus. The sequence continues at coordinate 7,434,845 of CM031620.1, read as the reverse complement.
GCAGAAACTGCGGATGAGCCAGTCTTAAGGTATAATAGAGGTGCACGCCATTCGCTGGCTGTCATTCTTTTCAGCTTTAGACACTGTGTTTCGTACTCTGGACAGCCTCATTACCTTGTTTGAATCTCGGAAGGAAAAGGACCCAAAGCAGGCGGACTTTGCAGAAAAGTTGGTCAGGAACTGTTCATCAGCATCTCTTATGGGATGATGGATTGGCTTCAGCCTATTATGGCTCTCAGCCAATTCTTTCAGCAGAAGGACATAGATATCAGTGTAGTGAAAGTGAATGTGAACACATGCATCAGAGAGCTGGAGAACATGAGAGACGATGTTAATGATCTGGGCAAGCCAAGATACCTGGATACACTAGCAGGGGACCTGCAGGATGGTGTGTTCAAAGGTCACCACAAAGTTGCTAGAAATGCTGCACACTTTAAGACAGTCAGAGAGAGCTTTCTGCAAGCTATGATTGATAATCTGAAGGCAAGGTTCCAGGACTCAGAGAAAATGGCACAGTTCTCAGTTTTTGGCATGAAGCCTCTGCGGTTTGTGTCAGACAGAGACTTGGAAACATGGGGGGATGAGGACATGGAGAAAGTGGCCGAGTTCTACTCCAGCAGTCAGAAGCACACAGGGCCTGATGGCACAGAGTATGTCTCTGAACCATATTTTGCAGTGTGACAAAAGGGTGAGGTCTTGAAGGAATGGAAGAGGTGTAAAAAATATTGTGAAGTCTAACCGTTACCCACCCACACTCCTTCTTCTTCTGGGGTGCTCTTGTCAGCCTTCAAAAGGATGGTAGTTTGGACTGTCCAACTTGTGAAGCTGGCATGTCTAGTACTTACACATCCTGTGCACTCATGCGATTGTGAGAGAACTTTCAGTACACAGAACCTTACACTGACACCCTTAAGGAACAGACTTTCAGCAGAGAAGTGTGACCAGTTGATGAGAGTCAGGATTGAAGGGGGGGGACATGCACTCTTTTGACTTTGGTGCTGCTGTACAGAGATGGAGAAACATCAAGTACAGGGCTATTTTGGGGGAAGACTAACTTTTGGTGTCTGCTGTTCCCTGCTAAGTGATGCAGTGTGTTGGACAGGACTAATTTTTAAAGTGTGACCATTAAGGAACATACTTTCAACAGAGAAGTGTGACTAGTTGATGATTGAAGGGGAGACATTCACTCTTTTGACTTTGGTGCTGCTGTACAGTGAAGGAGATTGTCAGAGACAGTTTTGCTGTTGGTTGCAAAGAACAATATGAATCTGAGGATTATTTCTTTTGACATGTGGAGTGAACCATGACTGGGTCTGCCTGTGGTGAGTTTATCTTACTGCTGTTTATCTTCCTCTCATTCTTTATAGGCACACACACACACACACAGACACAGACACACACAAAACACACACACACACTAACAGAGTTCTTTTTCGAAGGATTTATTAATTTACTATAATAGTTTTCACTTGCTTGAAGGGGGCTTCTCTTCTGAGGACTCTCTGCTGCCACGCTCTCCACGAGTTTCTTTCTACTGATGCATGGGTAAACCACTGACTTCCGGGAATAGGCCGGAGGACGTCCGGGAAGACCGGAGGACACTGGAAAGACCCGAACCAAGGGCTCTGTGGGCTGGCTCCCCACTTTGCCTTAAACATGTGGCTACTAAGAATAAAAGGAAAAGATGCTCCCAGGATTCACCGAAAGGGGGAGAGAATGATGAATTCATCGGTGCTCAACCAATCACGACTGCAAATCCCAACGGACTATGAACATGGACCAAATGGAATATCCATGTGTCTGTGGAAAGCGTTTCGCTACCACCCGTGGCATGAAGATCCACAGAACAAAGATGGGATGTGTGAAGACTCGTTCTGAATGAGCAGCAGCGCACTGCATCAGCAGATAAGACGTCGGAAGACCAAGGCCAGGATTTAAACCACAGTGCCAAGGACATCCACGCTGTTGGTTCGGATGAGGAATTTGCACAGGCCCTCGATGCCAGGCGCCTGAAACTCAACCTGCCACGAGCAAACGAAACTGAAGATTGGGAGAAACTGGATGCAAAAATCGTCCAAAGACTCGATGCACTGATAGGGAAAAGCACCTGGAACACAAACTAGCCACATATGGGGACATTTTTGTATGCCACATGTAGAGACGCCTATGGAGTAAAACTACCAAAGAGAAAAACCTCCAAAGAAATCCAGACGCCAAAAAAGATGGACAAGATCAGAGTCCAAAAGAACAACCTCAAGAAGCAAATGAAGACCGCACTGCCAGCTGAAAAACAAGGCTTGGAAAAAACTGTGGGAAGACCTGAAAGAAAAAACACAGCGCCCTCAGCAAAGCGGAATCTTCGAGGAAGAGGAAGAGCAAAAAGAAGAAGACACAAGAACGCTTCTTCAGAGACCCTTCCAGTTTGCCAGAAAAACTGTTTGAGCAGCCAAAATCTGGGACCCTAAGTGTGGACAAAGGAGTTCTTGAGCAGCATCTGAGGAAAACATACTCTGACTCACAGAGCAAAGCACCACTCGACATTCAAGGTCTGGTGTGGCCAACCAACCCCGAGGAACAGTTCAATGGCAAGCCTCCACGTTGGCGGAAATCAAGAAGGTGGTCGACAAAGCCAGAGCCAAATCATCACCAGGGCCAAACGGAATACCTTACCAGCTTTACAAGAAATGTCCCAAGGTGCTGGAGTGGCTCCACAGGCTGCTGCGATCGGCTTGGAGAAACCAGAAGATCAGCGGCCAGTGGATGACGGCAGATGGTGTGTACATCCCCAAAGAGCAAAACTCAAGTGACATCAGCCAGTTCAGGCCAATATCACTACTGAACGTCGAAGGGAAAATCTTCTTCTCTGTCATGGCAGCAAAGGCTGACCAAGTACCTGATGGCAAACAAGTACTTGGATGTGTCAGTCCAGAAAGGTGGCATCCCAGGCGTGGCTGGCTGTGTAGAACCGCCACAATGATCTGGGACGCAATCCAAAAAGCAAAAACAGAAAAGAGAGACCTGGACGTAGTGTGGCTTGATCTGGCAAACGCATATGGATCTGTGCCCATGAGATGATACAGTTGGCTCTTGAGATGTACCATGTGCCAAAGAACATCCGCGACATGCTCAAGAAGTACTTCAATGGCTTCTCAATGCGGTTCTCTACCAAGGAGTACACAACTGATTGGATCAACTTGGAAGCGGGCATTGCAATGGGCTGTGCAATTTCCCCAATACTGTTCGTGCTGGCAATGGAACTCATCTTGAAAGCAGCAACAAACAACGCGAGACAAACAGACCTTGGCGATGGATACAAGATGCCTCCTCTCAAGGCCTTCATGGATGACACTACAGTGATTTCATCCAGAGAAGCGAGGACACGTCATGTGCTGGAGAGAGCTGGACGACATAGTTGCCTCATCCAGAATGAAGTTCAAGCCAAAGAAATCACGGAGTCTCTCACTGAGGAAAGGAAAAGTGGCCGAATCTGTGGTCTTCAGTGTTGCCAACCAGGCCATTCCAACAGTCACAGAAGAACCAGTCAAGAGCCTTGGAAGATGGTATGATGATATGCTGAAAGACACACAAAGAGCAAAAGAAACCAAGCAGATGGCGGAAGAAGGCTTGGAGACCATTGACCAGTGTGGGCTCCCTGGCAAATACAAGGTCTGGTGTCTGCAGTTCATGCTGATACCAAAGCTCCTATGGCCTCTGATGATATACGACATCTGCACCAGCCAATGGAGGCAATGGAAGCCAAAATCAACAAGTTCACAAGAAAATGGCTGGGTGTCCCACCCTGTCTGACTGACATCGCGCTGTACTGTCGCCAAGCAAAGCTCAAACTACCACTGAAATCCATCCTGGAGGAATACAAAGCAGGGAAGATCAGACTTCAAAGCATGCTGGAGGACTCAGGAGACAAGGTGGTAGAAGCAATCAAGCCCCAGTGAAGACAGGCAGAAAATGGAAAGTTCAAGAGGCGATGGATTCTGCAAAAGAAAGTCTCAAGATCAGAGAAATAACAGGACACACACAGACCAACAGACAAGGACTGGGGGTCGACCAAAACTGAATGGTGGTCAAAGGCCAAAGGAAAAGCCAAAAGAGACATGATGATTCAGGAGATGAGAAAGAGAGACCAAAAAAGACTCCAAAAAGCAGTCCAGCAGAGCCAGCATGGGCAATGGACAACGTGGGAGAATGCACTCCAAAGAAGTCTCACTTGGAATGACATTTGGCACATGGCCCCTCTCAGGATCATCTTCATTCTCAGATCTGCATATGACCTTCTGCCCTCAAATGCAAACCTGGTGAAGTGGGGAAAACAGACGACCCTGCATGCCCCCTCTGCCATGAAAAACAAACAGTGGAGCATGTTCTAAGCTCATGTAAAGTAGCCCTGGCTCAAGGAAGGTACACATGGAGGCACGACCAAGTGCTCAAAGAGATTGTACAAGTAGTCTGGGCTAGTACCAACACCACAAAAGGGCGAATCAGGACTCCAAAAGCACCCGCAACATTCTTCACGGCAGGAGGCAGCAAATCATGGCCAAGAACAACAGTGCCACTCGAAACATGCAGGCAGAGTCTGCTGGATGGGGCAGATGACTGGGAGTGCACTGCAGACCTCCCCGAATGGAAGAGTCACCCAGAGATCATCAGCAAGAGTGGCATGAGACCAGACATAGTAGTCCACTCTAAGTCAACCAAGCAGCTGATCATGATCGAGCTCAACGGTGCCATATGAGAACAGAATGGAGGCAGCTCAAATCTACAAGACTGAAAAGTATGCTGATCTGGCAAACAGCCTGAGGAGAGAAGGCTATCAGGTCAAGTCCTCACTGCAGAAATTGGAGCTAGGGGATTTGTAGGAACGTCTGCATACAGCCTCATGAAACAGCTCTCAGTTGCAGGGAAGGAAAAAACCAGAGCCCTGAAAGCAATGGCAGAAGCGGCAGAGAGGTGTTCAAGCTGGATCTGGTCAAGGAGGAACAAAAGTGAACTTCATAAGGCTTAATTTCCCTACAAAATATCAGGTGTCCCTGTGGCTCAGTGGTTAAAGCGCGAGTCATTAAGTAGAAAATAAGCATGTCCAGAGGGTCATGGGTTCGAATCCCAGCCATGGCTCGTCCCAAGATGGGGAAAAATAAAAAGGGGCAGCAGAGGGACATCCGGAGTCATGAACCGGGTGTGGCCCAACCCCCCTAGAGTGTCAGGAGATAAGGGCCGAAACACTTGCTTGAAGGGGGCTTCTCTTCTGAGGACTCTCTGCTGCCACGCTCTCCACGAGTTTCTTTCTACTCTACTACGCAAGCCAAGCAAGTCATTTTAATACCACTTTAAGTCGCCCGTACATGGGGCCCATTGAAATGTGGAGGGATGGGCCAAATGCCCCATAGTCATTTCTGACCAGGCTGAACCCTGCATTGTCACCAAAATGTCACCCAATGTGTCACATGCGATGGTGACAATTCTAATACAGCACACCAACATGCAGTTATCCCATGCACATGCATGTTAGTGTTGTGAAATGAAAGCTGCAGCCTAAGTAAGATGATCTGTCTTCTGTCCGCCTGTTCAGTCCCCACAGGTAATCCACAGAATGTCACACACAACTAGTGTCAATTGTCACAACTGAACAGTTACTGTAGATTCAAGCACAGTTCCTCATTGTTTTTCTGTCATTGTTCTAAGCACCTTATACATGTCCATATGTATTTACACACTGTATAGCTGTGACGAAATTGAGTAGTCTCACTGCCAAGTGTCATCAAAGCACTGTCACCATAAACTACAGGTAAGCATATATACACGTACACACAAACACAGAGACTAGCAAACTGCCCTACTGTTGAGCCACTTTCTGCGCATGGTAGTCATGGAAACAGTCATTCTTATGAAAGCATAAAGGCACCTGGCAGAAAGAACACATATACAACGTTTCTACGCGTCGTCCCTTTGTTGTTATACGGAATAATCAGTACAGCGACATAGTCCCGCATTTCGTCAGGTGTTGTGTCGAACCATAGGGAGTCAGGTGTGCCCTTAGCTGCTTGTTTTTGTTGAGCGTATCTGTTAATTTCTTCTGCTACTAGTTGAAAAAAATGTGAGAGGCAGAAAAAAGAAATAATCTAGTGCGGTGGCAGTGTTCGGCAGTGAGTGCGCTTGGCCTGTCGGCTGTTGGAACGCGACCACATGGGCAGGATGTGTAGCCGGTCGCCATTGTTTTGCAGAACGGCGAGTAGCACGTTGTACTGAGGGTCGCTTTCGCAATTTTCCTCTCCTTCATTGGTGCCGATTTCAACATCATTCTCTTCTCCTAACTCTCCATTTTCATACTTCTCTTCTTCTGGCATAATTTGATCCCACTCCTCTGCTGAATACGCAGGAATATCATCAAACTCACTGTTGTTAGCAGACGACGCCATTGTGAAAATCGGTCAGTCTCACGCACAACTCTTCGCTTGCAGTTTCTCCTCTTTCTTAGTGAATGGAAGGGGTTCCAGCATCCAAAAATAGTGCTGTCAGATTACTGGGCTATAGTGGGAAATCCCCAACAACTTTTAGTGGCTCTCCGAGTATTTTCACGGAGTCAGCACGTGATGGAAAAGTACCGTACACATGTGGCGGGCAGCTCCCGTCTGCGCCCGTTACGAAATCTAGCGCGCTGTCTCAGCGCTCCCGTCTGCGCCCGTTATGAATACAAGAGGGTTAAAGGCCAGTATTCAGCAGGGCTGCCTACCCCCTTCCGCCTCTTTCAGGGACATACTTTTTCAAAACCAGGGACACTGACTGATTTCCAGGGACACATGCAGCGGTAGCACATATCACAACCACATCAACATCAAAGTGAAAGCTTACCTTTATTTACACTATGTACAACTTCTACAATGCTACTTTGCTTCTAGCGCAATGAAACTTCTTTGCGATGTCCGAGTCAGGAAACATCAATTTAACGCCTCTGTTTAGCTTGTCCAGCGCAGCCATCGGCAAATTCAGTTCAGCTGCAAGGTCAACCATCATCGTTTCAGCTCTTATGACGTCAAAAGTTCCCTGACTGGTTGACGTCTGAGCGCGCTGAAAGAATCCGCTAATGTTACAAGATTTCTCGCTCTCACGGATTTTTGTGTTCTTCTTGTGCTTTTCAGTGGCGACATGACGGGTTATTTCATCCCTACCTCCAGATCCGATGGAGAACTCACACGCACAAATTTCACAAGACGCGTAAGTCTCGATCTTGCCACGCTTGATGAACGGCCAGGTTTCCGTATATTTTGACAGGAATGTCTGCCGACGTTTCTTCTTCTTGAGAGAAGCCCCATAGTCGAGATCGCCGTCGGCATTTTTACGCTTTCCCCGTTTCGCGTCCATTTTTCTCGCTTTCAAAACTCGGGAAGACGGTGTATGCGCATGCGCACTGGTCAGTTCGGCAATGTTCGGGTCTTTCCGACGGATTTGTCAGGATGGCCACGACCGAAGTCGGTCAGTCGGTGATCAGCTGACGAACTTGACTTCGTTTTTTTGTTGTTGTTTTTTTCTCCCGAATTTTTTTTTCGCGGGACATAGAATAAAAAAGTGGATTCCAGGACAGGCTGCATGATTTCATTATTTCGGGGGACAAATACGGATACTCCGGGACGGTAGGCAGCCCTGATTCAGCAATCTGTTCTTGTTTGTTTTTTTTTCCTCAGTAGTTAGAAGACAAATCTTCTTGTATGTGATGCCTTCAGTTTAACAAAATTATCGAAGTTTGGGTGTGGTTTGTTTTCCTTCACAACAAAAATTAATTACTTAGTGTGCAAAGCACATAGAATGATTTTATTTTATTCCAGAAGGTTTCAGTACTTTGTTTAGACTTGGAAAATCGCTATGCGCTCCTAATCCATGGCATTCTGTGGGTTCAGTGAATTTAAGGAAAATTGTTTCGGCATCAAGAACACAGAAGTAGACTTAGTCAGTTCGGTTGTTTTTCCCCCTCACGTACCAGTTCACTGCACATAAGAAAAAATGGCTGTGTTGGATAGAGTGATGTCTTGGGAATTTTTTCATTAATTTTATACAACAGAGCAAAAAGCAAGTTTTTAAAAATTTTTTTTTAAATTGATGTTTCTTTATGGCGAGTGTGTATGTGTTGCAGAGTTACCTCACTTGGCATGGTATTCTCATAGTCATGTAGCACAAAGTCATGCGGTACGCAGAGGGTTGAAGACTGCGTGGGAACCCCGGGTATTACCTGGGGACTCTGGGCCAGGTGGTGCCGGCAGTGGCAACCAGTGAAGGTTGGTAGAAGAAACAAGAGAGGAGAGGAGAGGCACCACCAATTTGGAAGAAGCGATGAAAACATGGAAGAACCCAAGACAGCTCTACATTCATCGCTTAGTTGTAGAATGAGCAATACATAAACAGACAGGAGAGATGAAACTGTCTGACGTGTTCACACGGATCCCCACAACTCACCGGAGACATGAAGTCCTCCTCAGAACTGTCCATGTCATGGTGCAGGATGTCCACATCACCAAAGGAGGCAGCTGTGGCCATGGCAGCGGCGATGGCGTGGGGATGGCGAGGCTGCTGAGGCTGTTTCTGCCGCCGTCTGTACTGACGCTTCTTCCGCACAGGTGGCACCTCCTCCTGAACATGGTCACATTGTCAATGTTTCCTGCAGCTTTTCATTTTGATGTTTGTGAATCACAAAACAGACAAAAATCAGGAATTTAAAATGGGAAAGAATACCCTACCCTGAAAATGAACTGTGGCTGCCCTAGAAATCTTGAAACTGAATTGTGGCCATGCTAACGACCCTCAAACTTTTTTTCTACTACTTTATTATCATGCAGCAGTAACTCAATGAAATATGCCTTCAGGCATATATAAACTTCTAGTCTTTTTGAATAGCCACATTAATTACAAACATTAAGAGAAAAAAAACAATGTCTTCACATTGTTTCTAACCTACTGTTAATAATATGCAATGAAACACAAAGAGTGACATTTTGTTCCAGTTAAAGTTACGACAGCAGCCCCCTCAAGCTTCACAATGCACATGTCATACAACAAGACGATTTTAGAACAAACTTTTAGGTCCACTGGATCATGTGTGGGAAGATCCAACAATTCTTTTTCCCCTCAGGAACTAATCTTTAACTTTCACTACACAAAAGGCAACTGATAATATCCATCTTGCAGCATTAAAGTTCAGGCATAATCCCATCATAGCTGAATTCATTTGCCATTCCCATGTCCAGTGATTTGGCGCAAGAATTTCACCAATCCATTTAAAGCTATCAATATACTCTTTTGTCAAGGATTTTCTCTTTCTCCCTCCCTCCCCATATGAGTTCATTAAATCATTTATCATTCATGTGGGCCCATGGATCTACAGGAAACCACCTTTTGAAACTTTGTAACTTCCCTACCTATAGAGTTTCTAATGATCGCACCAGTGCTTTGAAGATTTTGCACTCCAAGTCACTAAATCATGGGGAATATCACAACTGACTTCTTTTTTATTTCATTTTCTATCATGTTTCTCCTAATGAATGAGAATGGAAAACGAACAACAAATAAATACTGTAGGAAGCATACAGTACCCTGACAAGATCCTGTTGATCTGAAAGATAACCAATCTCACTGACCGTGGGACAGACACAGTTACTCTGCTCCAGATTTCTAATTTACTGTGGAAGACTTGCACTGGTCTATGGTACCATACCCCATTGTAGGCAGTGCCTCTGTGGCCCTGGTTGTTAAACATGAAGGGGGGCACGAAGGATGGCATTTTGGCTCGTTCAGCTTCTGCCTCAGCCAGCATGGTGCCGCTGAAATCTGCCATCTGGAACCTGTCACAACAGCACCCACTTATACTGTGACACTCTCCTTCAGCTCAGCAAGGCACAAAGCAAATCCTGGTTCATCTTTATCACTAACAAAACACAAGCTACACAATCAGCTAAGCGTGTAATATCAAAAGGATAAAGGCAGCTTCCATTAACTGACAAGATGGAAGCCTAATGAACATACTTGTATTTGTAATTCGTTAGGATAATACTTTTAACATTTTCTTCTTTTCTTTCTTTTCTCTCCTTTTGCAAGCAATTAACTGTACACGTACCTTTGCCAAATTTTGTTTCCATGATTGGCGAAAATATGACGAACTTAAAAAAAAAAAATTTTAACTGGCAAAAAAATTCTCGAGATGAGATTTTCGAGTAGTAATAGCACTTGCGGATGCTAACCATAGGATGGAAACCTGATCAAAGAGCAACAACTCTGTTTAACTTCCGCGCGCAAAATGATGTCAAGCTGTGTCAAATTTTTGACAACATGCCCAGAAACATTGTGAAAAATTGGTGAGACAGCAGGAGTCTATGCCAAAGAATGCTGATGAATCAGGTTTGAAAGTAATTTGTGTCAGAAAGAACAACAGTAACTGGTTACTACCCGGCTGTGCGGGCACGTGAAAGCAGAACTTGTTCTGAACATTTGCATCAATTGCAGATGTGTCTTCATTGGGCTCAACAACGAACAGTATTGTAACTATTGGCCGAAGCAGCATCTGCACATTCTCTCAGCAAAATGACGAAGGAATGATCACTCTGGAAAAGAAAAACCTGGTTTGGACAGAGTAATCATGACCGTTTTATTGAAACATTTGGGGTAAAAACTTTTAAAAAAGAATAAATAAACCCAGGCATTTTGTGTTTATTTCAGGTTCTCCAGGCAAACAAGAAGATTGAATTCCCGTTTCCAGCATTTCGGATTTTCCATACGTGTGATTTCATCGATGTACTTAGTATGGGATTGTGGTACACAGAACTAGCCTGCAGTTTACATTTAAAAAAGGGATGGATGGGAGGTTAGTACAGGGTGTATGCCCTCTTCCTTTTCAATAAACCATAAGCAGAAGCAGATCTATTTACCTTCAAGCACTTATTGGAGTGCTTTTCCATTTTAAAAAAAGTGTATTTCCTACACAAATGTATGTGTAAATCTTCCAAAGTTTTGTAAAGGCAAGCAGTGGAGAAAAGAGTGTTCCTTTTCCACGATTCCTTAATGAAAAAAAAAAACCTCTCTTCAAAGAAAGCACACACACGCACACTTCAAAGCTTCTTCCAACATAACTTTATTTCACAGCTGATTCATCTGCATATTTTGCATATAATCCCCCCTCAAATTCTGAGATTTTAAAGTCTGTAACTCCTAATTGTGTCACTGTGCATCAGCATACATTAAGAGACAGTCAGTCATGACCTCTCATGCACCATTCAGCACAAGTTCTTTGCATAAAAAACCCACTATGGTTACACTCTATTAGTATGACTTGTTCAAGATGTGACTTGACAACTGAAAGCCATCACTTCCCCCTGTCTGTCTCACAGACCACAATTAGGAATATCAGTTTACATCATTGATCTGTCCATACTTTCACCCCCTCCTCCTCTAACACTCTCCCCTCCGCCTGTCTGGCTGGCGTTTGATGTAAACCGAAACCTTGATAGGCGTGCCGCACTGATAACAAGGAAGCAGAGAACTTTGATGAAACTACACCACGAGTCTTAACCCTCCACTCCCTTCCTTTTCTAATCTAATCATGCAGCGACCGATTGTGGATGGGTAAGGGGGAGGATGCCCTCATCCTTACCCTCCACTTCAGAGGAGCAGCTAAACCCCCTCTCTCCCTTTCCTTCCCCATTCACCATGGTTGCATTAATGATGACAGCCGTAGATTTTGCCATGCATGATGTAATTACTCTGAATGACCTGATGTCCACATATACATGTGTCTCACAAGTGCAGGCATCTTAGCTTTGATCGTCAGCATAAATGCCAACAAACATCACACAATGTTATCCCTAATATCAATTATGTTATCTCATATTGCAGGTGGTGTGGGATGACTGTCCTATTCTAGATCCCCTCCCCCCTTCCCTCCCAGCAACACCCCACCTCCACCCCTACTTTTCTATGATATTATTGGCCGTCATGTTTCTCCGACAGCCTGTCAATCGCACAGGCATCAGAGATTGGATGTGTAGCTTAGCACATAAAAAAGGGAGATCAAGTGTCCTGACATCACTGTTTCACCAAAGGCTGTAAGACTGATCACCAACAGTGAATCGACAAAGAACACCAGTGTATACCAGTTAGGGGAACATTTCCTACTCTCTAGATCCTGTGTCAGATTTTATTGATTAACTCAGAAGAACTATTCCAGGTTCCTGTTTTCCTTGGCTTCCTGCAACTGTCCCAGCCCAAAATCCAGATTCCACGCTACCTCATTGCCAAGCAAACTAAAAAGATCTTGCCTGCCTAAAGAGGAAGTGGACAGTCACCAGCAACCAGAGGGAGATCCACACACCTTTTCAGCTAATGAGCTCAGTAACCAAGTGGATTCCAGTTCAACTCATCAAGAACATCTCCTCTCTTTATGATGAGATAACAATGGGAAAAGTCAGCCCCAAGACTGATTTGGCTGAAGTTCCATTGATATGTATGTTTTACCCTTCTAAACCCAAGTAAAGCTGGTGTGTGAAAGTACACTTAACTTGGGTCAGTTGTTTGTTGTTCATACATTATTTCATGTATGAACTCACCTCTAATTCTGTCCATCACTCGGAGCTCCCAGCACTTTTAAGTGCACAATCCTAAGAACAGTTATTCCTGAGCCACTCATGAATACTTCAAGAAGTCCCGAGAAATTTTTTTTTCAGTACTGGAAAGTTGCTCCTTTCATCACTATTAAGGAGAGGACAGGTGAAATTTTTTACGCTTTAATACAGAAAACATTGCGAGTCCTTCCCCTAGAGGACCACACCTGCACCCCCAAAACTTATCACAAAAGTATTCATGTTTATATTTTTTCACCCCCACATTTTTTTCCTTCCTTAAATTACTTCTACATATTCATCGTATTTTCATAACACACGTACAAAATACGTCTAAATCATACAGGTAAACAGGACTGCAGAGGTGAAGGTCTGACAGTTTTTCAAACAAGTCCATTAACCTCTGGCCTACTGTAGAGCAAGTGCTTCGCGCACTTAATCCCTTTGTTTCACAGAAATTTCAGCCTTTCTCTTGCAAACATGAAAGAGCTGTTGCAACCTGGCAGTCATCTTCAACAATTCTCCCACATACCCACTTTGATAGGTTAATGACAACACACCAGGCACACACACACAAATGAAGGATTTTTACTATATTCCCAGACAGACTAACATGGCTGCCAATCTCATAAGAGTCAAAACTTGGGAACCATGGAAGATGGGGTGGGGTTGGGTCAAAAGCAATTAACTTTTGACAAAAACATTTCAACTCCAAACTGCTTCAGCAGATAAAGGTGGGAATTAAAAAAGAAAATGCATTTTCATTAACAAAATAACGCTAGCATTCATGTGACATAATTTGGGCTTTACTTTGCAGTTCTTTGTCCTTTTAAAAAATATGACAATTAAAAAAATGTTGGATTTTTTTTTCCCCACAAAATACCAGTTTTGAGAATTTCTTAAACAGGGAAATTTGAGAAAAATTCCAGAGGCTAAGGGGCTAGGCTTAATCAAGGAGAACAGCCAAATTTCACACCGACAAATCCACTGGAGCAATAACAGCTGTACAAAGGCAAAGGCAAAGCACAACAGGCTCGCTGGCTTTAGAGAGAGGAAAACACCACATTTTCTTACCGTTTTTCCATCACTTCTAGAGTCAGCTGCAGGATTTCTTTTTTGCTTTTCTCTCGTCTTTTCAGGAACTGAGTCAGAGTGCTGCCAAACAGAGACACAGTTTGTCAAACCTTTGGCTAACATGAGGCACCCTTACACACCCCTACACAAGTATGATTCCATTCCTTTCAAATCATAGATTTCCATCAGGAATGTACACCACCACCCCCCACTTCTGCTTTGAAAGTAAACAAAATACAGAATGGGGGGAAAAACCCATCCAAAATGGTTGTTTGGAGCATGGAATGTTCAATCACAGATGACAACAAATGAATAATACCAACATATATATATATATATATATATATATACATAAAAACCGATTCTCATGTTAGACTGTAACTTGAAACAATCAGGAATACATGCATCACGGTCAGCAAAATACCACAATACCCATAGTTAACAACTGTTTTGTCCATACATACATGAACAACACTTGTATTAGCAATGCAAAGAAGCAATCTTACTGTAACCAGCTGCTCTGGTAAAATGTTTCATTCTAAATCATATCCAATTGCATCCAATTAAACAGAGATTCCCAAAATGGAAAATTCTCCACATTCAACGGATAGAAGACAAGGCTTCACTGAAAATCACCTCAAATTTCCCTTTTCATAACTGATATTTTGCCTTCAGAAAATCATTACTGACAAACATCAACGATACCAATTCTTAAAAAAGAAGTTTTTAAAGAGCGAGAGAGAGAAAGAATAGTGTAATGTTAATCCCGGGGAAAAAATAACGGCAAAGACCATCAGCTATCACAACTACTTAAAGACAAACAAGTTAACAGCAGGGATGATAAGCTATCCCAACTCCTAATCATTAAAAAAAAAATTATTGTAAGGATCATTAGCTATCCCAACTCCCTAACACAGACACAAAACTTAATAATGGCAGGGATGATCAGCTATCAGAATTCCAAAGGATTAAACATTACTGACTGTGGTGATCATATACACAACTCTTAAAAACAAAAACAATTAGTGACAGGGATATCAGCTACTGAAACTCTTATTAACTCTTCTCATGCCAAGTATTTTAGTACTGTTTCTATACACGGAAACCAAGGTTGTTTTTTTTTTTTACAGACTCAGATTTTTATCACCTACACTACAAAAAAAATCCAGAAAATACAATTCTTATTGAACTGCCATGAGATTTGGTGAAATTATGCAGAAATGCATGAAAAATGTTCTTACACTGATTTCAAGTGTATAATGTTGTTTTGGGTGGTAATGTTGTTGCTGTTGTAGATAGTGGCGATTATTGGGTAACATGCCTCTTACATCATCCTCTTCTTCTAAACTGGAATCGGAATCGACCAGTTCAGCCACATGTTCTTCTTTCAGCACTCTTCTCTATGTCACTTCAAAAAACTCCTCCACAGTAAATTCTTCAAAATACTCGTCATTACTCCCAGGGATGAAAACAGTTTTTTTTTTTTAAAAAAAAGAGGAGATTGGCGGGGATCTGGGGGTTCACCATGGCCCCCCCCCCCCCAGTGGGGTACATGGGCAACAGCTCGGCGGGGGTCAGGGGGCGGCGCCCCTGAAGCTGAAGCATATTTTGTATTAAATAAGGCATAAAAATCTTTAGAAATCACTTTCTTGCTTCTAAACAACTCATTCTATAGAACAGCTTTCAACACCATGAAGACTGAGACTGATGTGGAAAGAAACTATGTCAATTGAGACAAACATTTAGTATGATGAATCCTCATAACTCTAGCTAAAGAAAATTTGACAAACAGTGCTTTCAGGACATAAAGAATAAGGCCTGTAGATAAGTAAATCAGAGTGGGAAATCAAACTAAGTAAATCAGATGTATGAAAACGACTGCTGGACTTCAATAAACACAATATGAAAAATGATTACTTTGAAGTCCTTTAAAAAAAAACAACTGAAGCTTTTGGGCCTTAGACCCTTCGTCAGGAAACACTAAACACAAAAAAGAACAAATGACATCAAAACAAACTGATGTCACAACAGTACACCCCCCCCCCCAACTTCTCTCTTACAACTAATCATATCCCCCCCCCCCCCACCCCTCTTGACAAGTGTGTGTGTGTGCGTGTGTGTGTGTGTGGGGGGGGGGGGGGGGGGGGGGTGATTGTGTGTGTGTGTGTGTTTGTGTGTGTGTGCGTGTGTGTGTTTGTGTGTGTGTGTGTGAGGTGGGGACGGGGGTGGGGGGAGGGGGCGAAGTTTGTGGGGTATGTGTGTTGTGGGGTGAGGGTGGGGGTTGGGGGAGGAGGAGGAGTAGAGGAAGTATATAGGTAGTGGGGGGAGTGGGCTGGTGGAAAAGGATTTCATAGAGGGGCTGTTAGCAGACACCTAACACATGTAGCAAACGTTTGCATTATACCAGGGAAAAAGTGTTACACAATACTGTTGTGACATCAGTTTTTTGATGTCATTTGTTCTTTTATATTCTTTTCGTCACTTTGACGTTTTTCCCTTGCTTTGAAGACTCTACGAGTGGAAGTACTTAGAGTAGGAGTCAAACTATCTTTGGAAATTAAACGTAGATTGTTGCATACCCAATGATCTGAAAACATGCTGTAATGGTGTGGGAAACACACACATTTTCTGTTGGTGACTGGGACGCTCGATGTGATCTCTGATTGCCACAAAGCCACGACTACCAAAGTAGACACGTTTTTGGCAAGGCTCGCAAAACACTTCAAATTCGCCGTCTTTGTCACGTTTTCTTATTACATCCGCGACTCTGCGGTCACACACGTCCTTCTGCTGCCACTCGGTCTTCTAGTGGTTCACATACTTCTTTCCTTTCTTTTTCGTTTTGTTTGCACTCACTGGCGGCAAACTCTCACTGTGAATCGACACCATGATGAGAAATGATACTGGAAGGAAAAAGAATGAGAACTACGCCGTTTGAGAACATTACCGACAGAGAAGAAATTCGCTGTGCAGACAAGTTGAGATCGTTTCTGGCATCATTCTTCGAATAAGTTTTCGGCGGAGACTTTTTCTTTCGGCGGAGATGCGAAAAAAAATAACGGCGGAGACGGCGGAGGAGTTTTCACCCCTGACTCCCAAGTCACTGAAGAGTTCAGCTAGAAACGCTTCGCTTACCTTCATCATAGAAACTGCTAAAAAAAAAGCTTTTTTTAAAAAATTCAACTGAACTGATGTTTTGCTGCTTGTGATTGCTGACAAAGAAAGTAGCCATGTTTAGTTCAAGTGCGCATGCGCTAGGATGACTAGGGACGCGACATTAGCTTTAAAATTAGCTTAGTGTGTGCCATGTGCTTCTCGGCAGTAGCTACCACCTTTGGCTCTCAGGTATAGGAAATGTCATCGGCGGTAGCTACTGCCAGTGGTATGAGGAGAGTTAAGAGGGACAAATGAACAGCACGGATCATCAACTATCACAACTAAAGACAAAAAATTAACAGCAGGAATGATAAGCTATTACAACTCTGGGTGGGAAAAAAACATGGGCAAAGATTATCAGCTATTCCAATTCCTTTAAGGCAAAAATGCAGTTTGAACTCCCTTGTTTACACACACACACACACCACTCTGGATTTGTCAGCTATACTAATTCCATAAAAAGACAAAAGCTATCAGATGGATTGTCGCTGACATAAAATCTCTTATAGAGGCAAAATAAAAGTGGAATGAGCTGAATCGGAATGGCAACATCTATACCGGGAGATTAACATAAAAAAAAAAGAAAAAAGAAAGAAAAGACAAAATTCTTAAACCAGCATGAACCCTATGAAAGAGTGCGAGATGTACTCAAAAGACAACTGAAGCAAAGGTACAGATTTTAATTCATTTTATCTTTACTATTTCACTTCCCACCCCAAATACACTGATTTTCTACACCAAACTCGTCCTTTGTTCTTCTTCTTAATCAATGCATCCGAGAATGTAATGTTCAGGGGTTACTGGCAGATTCTTAAATATATTTTTTTCAGTAAAAAGTTTGTATTTTTTCATTCCCCTTTTTTTGAAGAAATCTGTGGAAAACTGGATAGCTGGCATCCCTGGGAAGGGGGGGGGGGGGGGGGGGGGGGGGGGGCACAAATTATTTTGTTTAACAAACATAAAAGCAAATACTTACAGAGCCTTGACCATGTCCCTCTTCAACTTCAGCATCTTCTCATAGGACACCTCATCATTTTTGCGATTCTGAAAAACCCTGTTGACAATATTTGTCTCGTTCGAAACATCCAAAACCCTAACCAGCTTTGAGGCACCTAAACAAAAAAACCATGATTATGTATGCTGTCTGAGCGATCAGAAATAATAATTTTCAATTTTTGTAAAAAAAAAAAAAAATCAATTTTTTTTTATTTTTAAACGACCCAAAATTAAGTTTATCTAGTGATCACATAATCATGGGGAGATAAAAAAAGGAAACAATGCTACATCAAAACCTGTCAGTAGGATGTACTTGGGAATACAAATCAACCACTGACGGGGGGGGGGGGGGGGGGGGGGGGGGGAGGGAGAGACAGACACTGATCGCCCATGTCAGTGTATGCAATGTTAACGAAACTGCCATCATGTCAAAATGCTCACTGAAGGAGAGTCTTCAAAACAAAACTGCTCACCTTCCTTGTCTGCATTTTCTCTGTTCGGCGACGGAAAGCCACGTATGGGTTGTTTGTTGTTGTACCATCTCGCTTCTCAGATTTAACCTGTGGGTCAGCGGCATTTCCTGAAACAGAAATAACCATCAATTACTATCTGAACAGTGTGGACAGCAACAAGTCAGAAACCAACAGAAATAACCATCTGTTACTATCCGAACAGTGTGGACAGCAACAAACCAGAAACCAACAGAAATAACCCATCTGTTACTATCGAACAGTGTGGACAGCAACAACCAGAAACCAACCGAAATAACCATCTGTTACTATCTGAACAACACGGACAGCAACAACCCAGAAACCAACCGAAATAACCATCTGTTACTATCTGAATAGCATGGACAGCAACAACCCAGAGATCAGACAAAAGACACCCCATAGAGGGAGGGAGATAAGATAAGATAAGATAATGTTGCTTATAGCCCAGCCGACCGCAAAGGGCCACATCTGGGCTGTCACCACGTTAAAAATCAACTCACCAGTCATTAAAAAAAAAAAACAACAACAACAACTTTCACACATCTCTTTAAATGACATCGTCTAGAAACGTACCAGAAAACTTCGTTTAAAAATCTATCTTCCGTAAAATCTTAAATCAGATGAAAAATGTTAATCTCTCTCAAAAACTCAAGGATCACATCAGGCGGGACATCCCTGAACAGGATCTTCATGGACTCCGCCGTAAATGTTTGTGTCTCACATCGTGCAAGTCCCAACACTCTAAAAGAACATGTTTCATTGTGAGTGGCGCATGACATGGAATGCACCACGGAGCTTCTTCACTCTTTAAAAGGTAGGCATGGGTTAAAATACGAATGGCCGGTGTGCAGCCGGCACAGAACCGTTTCCTCTTTACGACCTCCGACGTGGATGGGAGGAAGTCCTTAAGGTTTGGACGGATCTGAAAGAGTTTGTTATTCGTCTGTGTGTTCCAATCCTCCTGCCAGAGGTCTCTCACATAATCAATTTTGGGTTTCACATCTGAGCAGGGGATATAAGTGTTGGACAGTTTCTCTCTTGTGGCGTTCTTGGCTAAACGATCAACCATTTCGTTCCCGCCGATGCCAACATGACCTGGAACCCAAGCAAGAGTAATGTTGTAACCGTCCGCCTTCAACTTGCTAAAAAGTTAAAAAAAAAGTAAAAGTTCTGGATGCTGAAGGTTGCGGCCAGCTATGGCCTCCAAAGCTGACAGCGAATCCGACAGAACCAGAAAGTCCCTCTTCGAAGAATGTGAGATTATCTTCAAAGCCAGTACCAGAGCAGTAAGTTCAGCAGAATAGACAGAAGCATCTGAATGAATATGTTCCAACAGTATCTGAGAAGGAGCGCCAGGGCAGTAGGCTGCACAGGCCACTCCATCTTCAGACTTGGAACCGTCAGTGAAAACTTTTTGACAGGATGGGAATTTGGAACAGAGTTCAGCATACAAAGCCTTGTACGCCAGAGAGCTGGTAGACTCTTTGCGAAAAGCTGCAAGATCGAAACGAATCTCTGGTGTGAAAAAGGTCCACGGAGGTTGATCCGGAAACTTGGAAAAATTAGAGGGAGGAAACAGATGGGTGTCTGGGAGAGTGCCCACCTCCGCAAAGGTTGTTACAGGTCCTAGATCCATACAAGGAATGCACCAAAATTTAACACGTTCTTCACCATGTCACATTCCACTTTCATATAAAGTTTTGTCTGAATCCGCTTGTAATTTTTGCATGATTCTGCTGAAACTAGTGAAAGACTGACAGGACGTAAAGACAGAATAGGGGAAACTTCACCTCTTTGGCAGAGTTAACCACCCGTGTCAGACAGGAGGTTTGCGCCAGAAAACCGTGGAACTAATCTCAATAGAAACCTCAACTTCATTCATAGAAACAATGTAACTTAAGAGTTGTTAAAGCCAATAACAGAAGATTATCCTTATTATTCCTCTAAACCACACAGTTCCCATCTGGCTATCAGGTAAGTCTGCAAGTAAAGTTACAGGAAAGCCAACTCACCATCAGATTCCATGGGGCAAGGCCAACCCACTGGATAATTAGATATAAGTAGATGTGAAAATAAAAAGGTATTTGGTGCAACTTCATCACCAATACTATCAGTTTGTTCCAGAAACAATATATTCCATTCCGACCACAGAGAATGTTGCATATTGATCACTGTATTTTTCTTCAGGTGATGTACTATCTTTCTCAGACAACCGTGCACCCAACCCAAAACTTTTTACTAACCATCCTTTCACTTCCTCCCCCTTTTCCCCACCTTTCTTCCCAACTGCTTCTAACTGCATCCATCCCACCATTCCTCATCACAGCACCTTTTCATTTTCCCCTGTACACACAGAACAGTCCAATGAAAAACAGCTACTTGTAATGATTTACTTGCACACATATCTAAAACAAAAAACAAAACAGAACAAAACAAACAAGAAAAAAACCCTCACCAAACGCAGTCGTTTGTTGAGCCAATAGTCATACACAGCAATAATCAAATCATCATCTTCTTTCAACAGCAACTTGGCCTCTGGCAACGTCACCACCTGAAAGCAATGGGGGGAAATAAAATTACTGCTACAATTCAACTGACGTGGACTTCTTCCTTATGAATCTTTATGAAGGAGGGAAAGACAGTAAAACCTGCCTGCTGGGCGTAAACAATGTTATTCAATTAAGTTCTGCATAAAATATTGTAAACAGTTTAGCATAATTTTGCCAAATTTAAAAAATCATTCTGACAGCTGGAGATTCATTTCCTTCATGACACTTCCAATAGGTAGTGGCAGCCAAAAATATTCTTGCTGTATATAATGTTATTTTTGTCTTTTTCTAATAGACATTTTCAAAAGAAACAAAACAAAACAAAAATTACTGTTCTACCTTATTTAGTTCCAGAGATATTGTCATTTAAAATTTGACACTTCCAAAATGTTAGTCAAAATGGCGATTTGGAGCAACTTTGAAGACCTGGAGCAGCCAAACAACACAAAACACACTGCTGATTTTTTTTTATAAACTTGCAGACCTCAACATGTACTTACAGTAAAACAAATACACATACCAATAGGAGACATAGCTTTTCTTCAGCGACAAGCCAAAAATGACTATTTTCACGTTTGAAAAAATGTCACATTTGCACATTCTACCATTTTTGAGGCTCTGTAATTTTAACAAAAACATTTGAGGCTCATATTTTCTTTCATTGTTCCAGTGTACTAAACATGTAGTGTAAGTCCAATTTTTTGTAGGCACATAGGAGTTCAAAATTATGAAATATGGAGGCTTACTTTTGCTAAAATGTGCAAAAAGTGCAGCGACGGACCATATTAACAACAAATATACAATAAACTGTCATAACTTTTAAACCACTACAGATATTGCCTCAAAATTTGGTACTGTGATGTATGCTGATAATTCCAATAAGTACATGCAATTACAATTTTTTTTCTCCAAATATTACCAGTTTTTGCCGTTTCAAAATGGCCGTCAGATGACCTGAAATGCCGTAAGTGTCAAGCATGTGCAAGTTTTGAAGACAAGAATCAATAGGAAGTTGTCTAAAACTTAGTGTTGTCTATTTGGAGATGTGTTTCCTTTCATAAAGTCAGTAATAAGAATATAAAATCCAGTTTTTACATGTCAGATCATGTAATTTTTACCAGATTTTCCTGTTTCAAAATGGCCGTTATTGTCAATTTCATATTTTCAGTTAGATAAGAATTAATTTTGAAAAAAATGACCCTAACATGGGGATTTTTACATAAAACACTAGTGCCTATGGTTGCATGTACTTTTTGAAGTGCACTGAATTCAATTTCAGTACAGCTTCTTGCCATTATGCTAAGAAAATTTTTTTATGAAAGCAGAAGAAATGTCACTGCCTCAGCTATTGAAGGTACATATTTGGTGACTTTGAATAACAGAGGTCTATAGAGTACACTTTCTGATGTCTTTGCCCTCTGAGGTAGGTTTCATGGTGTGATAAAGCACGAAATGTCACCAACAGAGCGCTTTGAAGTCCATATGCTCCTTCATGAGCAAATCCATGGTTTCAACGTGCCATGTTCTGCCTGAAGATGAGATGGGAGCAATGCTGATGTCCTTCCCACAGGCAAACACAAAGTTTCTATGGACCTTCCATTTGTCTGCAACTTTGGGCCAAGCAACTGCTGTCTTCCTAATGCTGCACTTCTCCATGACATTGATTTTACCCTCTTCTGGAGAGATGACTTCAACAACTTCACCAATGTAGAAGTCGTCATCGTAATGGACGGCAACCAAATCTCCCAACTTGCCAAACTGGTACTTGGTGAAAGATGACTGGTGTCCATCACCATGTGGATTTGCATAGTTGAAAGATTCAGAAGACAGGCTTTGAGCAGCACCCTGAAGGCTCTGGGGTTTCTTTGAGGATGGTGGAGCAGGACCATGGCCACAATGACGACCAGCGTTTCCTTGAGGGGGGACAGGAGCAGGAGCAAGATCTGGAGGATTTGGAGAATTTGGTGCTGGCTGATTTACTTCAACAGCTGTAGCAGGTTGGAAGTTGGCTGCAGCAGCAGGAGGTACACAATCATCTGCAGGAGGAACAGCAGGACGTCAATTTTCAGGGTGTCTGCCACTAGCAGGACATGCAGCTGAAGTAGGATTGGAGGTGATATGCACAGAATTTTCTGCTATAAAGCTTTTGAGTCTTGCACTCACCACCTGGACTGTACCCCCCAATCACAGGAATGGAGATTTTTTTCCAAGAACCACCCTGTGGTACTGAATGTCAGCTCTTAGTGCTGCAGCCCGACCTTTGCGTGTGCGATACATGAACAGCAAACAGTTGACATCAGCTGCAGTGCAGCATGGTCTCCTGTGAACTTGCATCTGCCTCACTATTTCATTGATCTTATTAGTTCTTTGAGCCAGTGCTGCTTCTTTTTTCTGCCGGAAGCAAGGAAAACAGATCGTAGTCTAGTGAACACTGGACCATCTGCAAAAAGGCAGCAGGAAAAAGGCATTTTTTAAAGTCTAATGACAGTTTAAGCATATAGAAACACTAGCTGTATTTAGTACGAACTGATTTAAGCATTTGTGTTTCAACAGAGTAAGTACACATCAAACTAAGCGTACATAAGTTCTGTGTGCATGCAAGTAAATTTGCATTTAATTTCTTGAAGCTGAAATATTCATTGCTACTAACACTGAATGAGTGTGCATGTATGTTTATGCTCCACACTTTGGACATTTTCATGACTGATCATGTACTGTTTCTTTTTCAGAATAAGCACATGTACATATGATCATGTTTTAAGTAATACAGTTACACATTATCTCCTTGGCAACCTATATTATGAATATTTATGCAATTAATTAGATGTTTCTATTCACAAACTGACACTGATGTGTTTATGCAAGTAAGTTCACATTTCCATTCATAAACTTTACAATGGTGTCTTTCTTCGATGTATGTACACAATGTAGTCTCCGAGTCAGTTGCTAACCTCCCACTGCACAACACAGACACACACACAATTGTTGACATATTATGTGTGCTCATGAAAAAGCAAAACAGACAAGAAAAAAATGTGGGAGAGTGTGTGTGTGTGTGTGTGTGTGTGCGTGTGTGTGTGTGTGTGTGTGTGTGTGTGTGTGTGTGCTTGCACATGTGTGCGCTTCACATAGGATATTACGAATTCAGGCAGGAAAACAGGAAGAGGTGCATGTGTAAATGTGTTATGTGCATCCTTATTTGAGCATGTGGGTGTCTGCCTTTATGTGCCAGCGTCTGTGTGTGTGTGTGTGTGTGTGTGTGTGTGTGTGTGTGTGTGTGTGTACGTGTGTGTGTGTGTGTGTGTGTGCAATTTTCACCAGACTAAAAATGCATTTGATTGCATAAAACAGAGGATCCCATGCTGACATAAATACTGAAACATTACATTGATAGTATATGGTAAACATTGAGAATCATTTTCAATATTCCTTTTCAGGGGAGAATATTCCTCAGATAATTAAAATTAGTTACAGGCCTACTCAGCACTACTGGAAAAAAAAAACATCTTCACATTGATTCGAGACTTTTTGTCTGCATTTGAATAAACGGGGCTTAACCAAGAAAATTGTGTTATATGGATCCATTATCAATAGCAATTAAGAGAATTTTCATCGTGATAGTTGAAACTTGAAGCGATCGTGTTTGTCGGATGACGAGGTTGAATTATAGTTACTTCCCTTGAATTTCCCTCGGCAAAACACGATTGTTCACTTTTTCGTTATTTTTCTCACCTAAACCACAAATGTGAAAATTGGGAAAAAAATACAATAGTAAGATAAAACATAACCTCTGATGACTAAAATTACTAACGATAAAAATGTCATTTATATGTACACTTTTTAAAAATAAGTGACTGAAACTCAATTTCCAGTCAAATGAGAATTTGTGCTCAAGTCATTCACATGCCATCTGCCTGTTTTGCAAATATCTTTTAATCTAATGAAAACAAATAAAGAAGAATGGTATCAATACACCAAAACATCATTTCTGTGCGATGTGTTGCGATTCTTACCAATTTCCATGCAAAAAGTCTGAAGATCTTGTTCTTCGAAGTTCGAGTCGGTGTTGTCCATGTTTCGTTTTGAAGGTTCACTTGCAGACGACATTTTGATCCGCGGGTCACTCGTTTTGAATGGCTGAATTGACTAGGACAGGCAATGAATACATTAACCTTGTACATCAGTCGAAAGGGTACGGTCTATACTTCATTATGAGTACAGGAATCATGTGTCTGTGATCGTTTTTTTTATCCGAAATTCGTCAAAATTGCCGGAAATGTTACAAAAACTTCGTCCCGTATATTCATTTTTACAGTGTTAGAATTTCCCCTCTGACAGTAAAATTCTACATTAAATCCCCTTTATTTTGGTACCTCATATAGCCATGTGCGTTGTCTGTACTTTTCAATATTTGTTAAGAAAGTGCACTGTGTGGAAGTTGACTTGACCGAAAATGGCCGCGAGCGCCGGACGCGCGACGGAAGTAAGCGGATCACACACCTCATTCTCTCTTTAGTATTATTTCGTCACAAAACATTCATACTTCAAATGATACTCATTCAAAAGTGGAAATATTGAACTTTATTTTGACATATTGTTCAAACCACAACATGCAAGAATAAGAGCTTAAGGGTGCATGGAAAACGAGCAAAATCGGTGTGCAGTACCAGATGATGTCAGAGCGCTGCTTCGGCTGCCGCTACCTACTTCCAAGTTGCTGTGTATGAGGTCAACATCATCATGTGTTGTGCCGAGTGCATGGCCAAGTCAGAAGGTACTGGCTAGAGAGAATCGAGCACACTGGTGGTCTACTTCCATCCACTCTTTCTCAAATTGGCAGGTGACAATAAATGTGGTTACCCATTCCTCATCAGTAAGTTCTTTACAGAATTCAAATTGTCTGCGAGTAGTTTTGCAAAAAGGCAGTTAAAAAAATAAACTGGCTACTTCCCCCTGGCCAAGTCGAAAAGAAATAACACTGTCCTACCCTGACTATTGTTATGTTGTTTTTTCTACAACCAGTCACCATTACCTTTCCTTACCTTTATGGCTGGTTAACAACTATTACAACCTTATTTAACAGACCTAACTGTTCAAAAATTAATAAAAAGAGCACAAGCCATTCTGGCCCCTAGGTCAAGGGGTCAAGGGAGGTCAAGGAGCAGAGCCCCTGGTTCAGGTCAGGTGGCAAAACCCCCTGAAGCTGAAGGGTTTCTACACCTTTGGTAAGTAAAATCTGGGCATTTGGAGACACCTTACCTCCTTTTTACCATGCAATCTACAACTTAGTACAAGGACACCACTGAAACTGACATTAATGTTACTGACCTGTATGCATTAATGTTACTAACCTTAATTCAAGAAACCGGAGGCAGCAACGATTTTTATTGACCTCTTGAAATTTATGAAGACGGCTTGCAGTTTGAACTCCACAAATAGTTTGTGGTGACCAGAATATAGACCTCCCTCAGAGGAAAACACGACTTTTTTCCATTTCAACCGAAAACTTGTGTGGTTTTGTTTATTCCAGCAGAAAGTTGAGCCTGCAACCCTGTATCTCAGGAGGGATGAGTGGTACTGGCATATAGGTGGGGTGGAGGTTTTTGGTGCAACAGGTATGTGGCTTGGCTCATAGATTTAAGCAGTGCTGTTACAAATTGATACTTGGATTTAAACCTCAAACCCCACACGTGTAGTTCTTGAAGAGTCCAGAAAAATGTCAATAAATGTACTAGGAAAATGAAGATAAATTCCACGCACAAATTAATTTGTAGTGGAAGCAAAAACAGTCATGTGAAATGTTGATTTTTTTTTAATTTTTATTTTTTAAATCTATTTATGAAACAAGTTTTAATAAACCTTATGTAAAGTTGGATTACTAATGCACTGGGGTGACAAGCTTAAGGATATACCTATCTCCTGATTAACATAAATCAGGCGTGTAAGAGAAGAGTTATAAGATCAGTGGGAATGACCCCTTTGATTTATTAAATCTGTCAATGAGTGTCATATCAACAACGCTTAAAAAAAAAAAAATGGATTGAACATATTTGTTTATTCTGTATACTGAATTAACCAACTGGCGCTTTATCACATAATGAAGAATCTGGAATCACAAATTGCCCCTTTACTATTAAAGTGGCCTTTCAGCTCACATTAACTGAAAAGATAAAAGCGCAATGAATGTATCAAATCTGTATCTACAATTTGTTTGGATGATACTTTAACTAGGTAGCGGCACGCCCCTGTCAGCAGTGAGGGAAAGGTTGATTTTAGGTGAAAATAGGCCAACTTCAATCAGGCAGTACTGGTGTAATACTGTATCTATAACGATGCTTTTTGATTCTGAATAAACCTTTATTTATCTACTTTTATTCTCATGTATTTTCATTTTTGTCATGAATGCGTGAGAGAGAGAAAATCTAAAAAAAAAATCCCCCTGGAAAGAAAAGCAGCTTCGCCGTCAGCGAAATTTGCCGACGTCCGCCAAAACCCGAAGTTGGTAGTGGGAAAAATCTCGACCGCTTTACACAGCTGGACAAGTGATCTAAAAATATTTCAAAAAAGATCGAAGTTCCTTTAAAAACAGTAAAAATTTTAAAAATAATTGCCAGTTTTAAATTTTTGGGAAAACAGTTAAAAATTTTGGGTAAATTTTAAATCTACTTTTTTCCCAGAAATACTGAATAAAGATATACATCTTAGGGGCGTGGAAAGGATTTCAAGCCTACCCACGGTATGCAAATTCTCTACCGGGAAAAGCCCCAACGCAAGCCGGGAAAAGCAAGTGTGCGGAATCCAGGCACAAAAATACAATGGAATGGCGACCTACATGGCAAGGCTTGGCCCGAACAGCTTTCAAAGAATGGACTGCTGCCAGGACTCTAGGCAAGTTTTATTTGTGATTATGGCAGTCAATTTTTTAAGCACACTTTCAAAGAAAGATGGTTTGAGAATGCCGTTTTTTGGGTTTTTTGAATTAAAGGATCAAGTGAAAGTGTTGGAAAAAAATTTTCTTACCTTTTTTGTTTTCCCTGTCAAAGTTGTTTTAATTTTTTATCGAAGGGCCTTTTTACCTAAACATTAACTAAAATAATTTCAAGATTGCCATTGTGAATCTAGTTTTTTTTTTATAAAAAAGTTTGGGGCATTTTTTAAAATTAAAATTTTTTGACAGTATCGTTTCCCGGGAAAGGGAAAAAGATTTGGTCACAAGTAAAAAAAACATCTGGCGATTTTGCGGGGCCCGGGTTTCGTCGTTTTTTTCAATTTAAATGCCTAGGTCGGTTAGTTTTTTTTTTTTCAGCAATATCTTTGATTTCGTCATTGATTGATTTTGAAAGATTGAAAAAGGGGCATAGTACTTGTTGGATTTTTCTCGCGTGTATGGGGCCCACCCATCATTCCGTTTTTTATCCCTCTCCCCCTCCCCCCTATACACACAGACGAAAAGAACAATTTTTTATAAAAAAAGACTGCATTTAAAAAATACATGATCGATTTGTGTGTGAGTGAAGAGTGTTTTAGTTTGTTTTTCTTGTTGCTATTGTTGGTACTCAGCACTTTGAGCTTTCTTATTTATATAAATTTTTGGGTGAGAAAGATAAAGAAAAGTTCCTTGAAAAATATGCTCACTTAGTTTAATTTCCAGAAATACATTCACATCATTGTAAAAATTTTAAATTGAAAATGTCTGTATGTCTTAAAAAAACACACCCAATCACAGATATAGGTGTGTGTGGCGCCCCACCACACACACACCACACACACACACACACATGAAGCCCAAACCCTCTTCCTTCCCCCTGTCTTTTTTCCCCCCCCGACACAGGTGCACGCACCGGAACATGCAAAAAACAAGGGAATCAAATGTTAAAATTTTCCTTTCTTTCGGGAAAGCCATTCAACAATAAGCAGTACCTCACAGCAAAAGGGAAGGGGGGAAAAGGGGGCTGCCCAAAGCAGTTTCCAAAAACAAGCGTTCTCCAACGGACGTTTGGAGGGACCGTGAAAGAGCGGGGATGAGATTTCCCCCTTTGTTGAAAAAGTGTGTGATGAAAACATTTTTGCCACACACCTAAAAAACAGGGTCAACCATGAAATCACAGTGTTTCAACTTTATCCTGTGATGGTGATCTCAAGATTTTAGAGAGGATTCAGGTTCAACGGGAAAGTAAAAATATTGGTCACTTTTGCAAAAAAAAGGAATAAAGCGACCCCATCCCCTTTTCACCAGATCCCTTTTGACCGCCCCCGCTGTGTGAGGTGTCATGA
This sequence comes from Conus ventricosus, assembly GCA_018398815.1. Lineage (NCBI taxonomy): Eukaryota > Metazoa > Mollusca > Gastropoda > Neogastropoda > Conidae > Conus > Conus ventricosus. The sequence continues at coordinate 7,405,697 of CM031620.1, read as the reverse complement.
AAAATGGGTTGCTGATTGTTGCGATTTTCCAGAAAAAAGAAGGCCGTCTTACAAAAGAGTGGTTCCACTGAAAGGTTAAAATTGCAGGCCCCTTGACAACAGCCAAACAAAAAATTGCCAAAACCGGAAAACCCTAGACAGTCTGTTGAAAAGTGTTTCCCAGCCCCCAGCAGTCACAAATAAAAAAACTTTCTTTTGCGCCCCAAGCATTTTGTTTTAAAAAAAGAGTTGGAACAAAACTTACCCCCCACAAGAACCTCTGCAGAATTTTCAGACCCCAAGGTCAATATGAAAAAAAGAGGGATAATGGGAATGGGCTTTTAAATTTAGCAACACATGGAACAGTTAGCTGCTCCCCCCGGGCAATGGAAAAACACAGGCAGCACTCAAAACATCAAATCAGAAGTTGCCCTTAAAAAACGTTTTGCATAAAGAAAACCAATTTTGATGGCACAAAACCAAAAATGGCAAAAATTTTGCTGTAAAAACAAAATCAAGAACCTTTTTGTTAAGGAAAATTTTACAGAGACGAACAGAAAATTTCAACAATAAAAGTCGAATTTTAAAAAAGGGCTAAAAAGGAAAGAAATTTAAAAAAAAAACAGAGCCAAAATTTAAAAAACCACAAAGGGGAGGGGGCAAAGAAAGAAAAATGGTCTTAGACAAAAAGAAGAGCCCCCCAAACTACGCAAAAAATTTGAAAAAAAAAGAAAATTTACTCTAAAGGGAAAAAAAGGGAAGAAACACATTGGACCAACAACAGGGGTGAATTTCGCAAGATCCGAAAACGCGCCCAAAGATGAAAACGGCATTTAAAAACCGGAGGAAAAGATAGCATTATGGAGTTTGGGGTGGGAGAGTCTGAATTTCCTGCCCACAGGGGGGTGCTGTCATCAGAACTGCGCACGGCGTGGGTGCCGGGATTCCAAAGGTGATTGCCCTCACAAAGGCAGCTTTAGTTTGCTGACCAAGGGCATGTGCGAAAGGTCTCATGGGCAGAGGTCCTCAAAAGTCACGAGCACTGGGACTGCCCATTTAAAAAACCAGGGGAAAGGGGAAGAGCTACCAGTCAGCAAGCTACCACCCCCAGGGCCCTTCTCCATGGTTTTCCCCGTGAAAAAACAGGGACCCTCCCCCCTTGTGGCCCTTGCCTACAGAGCGGAAGGCGTTGATCTCCATCCAGAAGGGGCCCACAGAATTTTTCACCTCTTCTCCTTGGCTTGTCCCCACACACGCCCGGGGGCAGTCAGAAATTTTTTTGGCAGAAGGGGGAGGCAAAAGGCAGAAAACTTGCATTAGATGAAGGCTGGAGTTTCTTCATTGCAACGCCCTTTTTCCGCTTGGTCTTGGGGCTGAAAACAAAAAAAACGCGGCCCAAGATGAAAAGGAAAGGGGGACCCTGGCAAAATGCAGTACCTGGCTTCAAATTTCAGCTCATCAGATTGCCGCTACAGGTGAGTTTTACTGTCATTTTTAAATCCCCCCTTTTTAAAAAAAACCTTTCTGAATGTTTTAATACGTAAAATATTTTGACTTTGGATTGATAAAACATTTTTCGGTTTTTACACTTTATCTTTCTTCATCTATCCTTTTGTTCTAAATAAAGATGCAGAACCTTTGAAATAAACCAACTTTTTTTGTGTGTGGGTATTCGGAATTTTGTAATTACTTTAAATACACATATTCAAGAGGAAAGGTAACATTCTGACTGTTTATAATGTTGCCTTGTGAAGTTTGCAGACAAATTTCTGTTGCAAACACACATATTTATGTATAAAAGTGGCCGTTTAAAATTTTTTCCCGCTTACCCCAAAAAAATTTCACTTTTTTTTTTTTTGTTCTGTGTAGGTACACTGGTGGCATGTGCTTCTGGGCCACGTGGGGATGAAGCATGGCTGCAGGATGGGGGAAGCCTACGCCAAGGGGGGGAAGCTTCTACTGTGACCAGCTTCCCAAGAAAGATTTAATAACATGTTCCAAGCTGCTGCCACCTCCATTTCATCGTCTGACACCAAGAGTGCCTGAGCTCCTACATGCCCAAAAAATAACAGGGGAAAAATTGAAAGTGTCTGGCTCTGAACATGAGACCATTTACTGCCAATCATTTTGCTTGGCCTGCTATACTTAGAATCACAGGTAATTAAGATTTATTTTGATTGTTTTTTAACAGCATTATGTTGGCCGCTATACTTAGAAAACACAGGGAATTAAGATTGATTTTTTTTATTTCTTTTTTTAAAAAGCTATTAGAGCTCTAACAAATAATTCTCATTTGAAAGCTAAAGAAAAGGGATGTCAGATTTTAAAACAAAGCTTCTTTTTTAGTTTTTGTAAATTGGTTTATTAAAAAAAAGTAAAGATATTTTTTCTTGAATTGCAGTGTAAAAACAACCCTTTGTGTGTGGCGTATATTTCCGGTCAATTTTTTTTTTTTTAAGAGAAACTGTAATAAGCACACCCATTTTTGCAATAATTTAAGGATAAAATTTAAACGGTAAAAATATTTTTAAACTGGTGCTGTTTCTGTTTTAAAGGTCCATCTGGGTCTTTCCCGGGCGTATTCACTACCTGGTTTTTTTTTTATATGAAAGCCTGCACACCCGGTTGCTTGATGGCAGACAGATGGAACCCTGCCCGCGTGAAGATTTTCCAGCCACTTTTCCAGGTCCACTTTCCTCAAAAGCAGACATCCTGCAGTCCCCCGGCCCCTTGGGGGGAAAAAAACGGGGGTCACAGAAATTTTTTTTGGGTTTGTGGTTTTCGCTAAGGGACCAGGGGCAATTTTGCGATTTTTACCGGGGAAATACCCCAGTGGAGGGTGAAGAGCTGCGGCAGAATTTACCACCAGTTGACAAATTTGGTCGTGAAGAATGCTTGCCCACTTGACTTTTCTCTGTTTAAGCGGGAAATGCAGCTTGCATCATCACCCCCCGGAAACTGCTGAACGGAAAAAAATCCATTTCATCCGGGCCCTGAAACCTTTGCAGAACAGCAAGATTTCTGAAGCTGTTGCCAGAAAACGTGCATGCGGAAAAGCAAAAAAGATAAGATATTTTGCTTATAGCCCAGCCGACCGCAAAGGGCCTATCAGGGTGTACAGAAAAACATGTGAGATGGAAAAAAGAACCGCCACAAGAAAAAGATTTCTCCAAAAAGGGAAGACGGCAGGAAGCGCAAGGAAAGGAAAAGTCAGCAGAAATTTTTAATGGAGGAGAGACCCACCCGGGGCCCCGTTCATCACCCGCTGACATCCAAAGCTGCTCAATCTAAAGAACCCCAGGCCCCGGAAAGCCTTTCAGCAGAGATTCTTTTTCAGAAAAACATTTTGGGAAAAAAAAACTCACGCTCAAGGCACAGGGCTTTCTAAAACTTGTGAATCACTTTTTTGGGGTTTTTTTGTGGGAGGTGTTAAACATTGCCAGCAATCCCGCCAGAAGTTTTAGCCCAACAAGCGTTCACCTTAGAAAATAAATTCTTCTGAGGGTGACCGATTCAGAGTGAAGATCACCCGCTTGAAAGGGGAAAACAAAGAAGAAGAGCAGACCACACAATTTTGAGCACTTAAAACAAATTTAGGGCAGCCAGAAAGCTCTTTTCTGTCTACTTTGAAGATGACTTCTCATAGGGGCAGTGACAACTTCGAGAGGGATCAACGAGGTGAAATCAGACCAAGGCGACTGGGGTAGAGGGCCAAGCCCGCCCTGGTACCGTGGCCACACTCACTTGGTGATCCAATCAACTCTTCATGGTGTTTGCCTCCACCCACCCTGGCCCCCTCTTTTTTATTTGGGGGGTCTTCTGTTGTGGACGGCCAAATGACACGCCCGGATACGACGCATCAAACTTTCCTGTTTGAAATCGTCGTGATTAGCTTTTTTCAAGAAATGTCTGTTGTAAGTGACCTAAGGGGGTTATTTGAAAGGAGGTTTTTGAAGAATTTTTTTTCCTTTAGTTCCTATCATGAAATGTTGACATCATTTTTAAAAATAAGATTTTTGGGGTTTGAGATCTTTTAACTAGTATTGTTTGAATTTTTTAAGACAATCAAAAAGCAAAAAGTTTTTTTTGAAGACTTTTAGTATTTAAAAATTTGCTACCACCATTTGATATCTGGTTTTAAAATTTTAGAGGGATAAGACAAGTGGTTTGGAAAACTTTCAAATTTCCGTTGACTCTGTGGGTTTTAGGGCCCCAAGCATAATTTAAAAAGGATAAGAGGATTTTTTCTTGATTTTTGTCAAACATTACAAGACAAAAAAAATACCATTTTAAAAAAAACCCCCAATTTAATTGAAAATCTGTATTAGTTTAGGAATTATGCCATTTTTCTATTTTTTCGATCTCCGGGTATTTGCCACTGTACATTTTTTGGCCCTTTTTAAGCAATTACACTCTGATGGAACGTTTTCAGACCCCCTTGAGCTGAAAAAAATTAGGCCAAGTCTATGCAAACTGGTAACTCAAAAAATCTAAAGAAATCACTATTTGAGGTCATTTTCTAAAATCTGTAGGTCCCCAAACATGGCACCTCGTGCCGATTTGACGTTTCCGGAATTGCATGAAGTGCCATTTTTGACCACAAGCAAAAGAGGCAATTTGTTTTGGACAGCCCTGTAAATTTGTGTGCTAAGAGTATATGTACACACACTCCAAATGCATAATATCTTATGTCTCACATGCATGGTGTTCTTGCTGGAGGCTTCAAAGATGCCATGTCACACTATTACATGCGAACGTTCGGCAAATGCAATATTAAAATGTCGATATCTCTAAAACTAATAAAGATAGAGCAGTATTTTTTTTTTACTTTGTTTTGCTTTAAAAGTTCTATCTAAAAATCTTAAACAGAAATATGCAATTTGCAATTCAAATTTTGGCTGCCGCTACCTACTTTAACTTTTTCTTCTCTCCTTTTTTTTTTTTTTTTTTGGCGAGCATATAACTATAAACAAGTTTACCCATTGAATTTCCACAAATTTTGTTCCACAACTGACAAAAATATGACAAATTTTAAAAACCTAAACATTCAGGGAAAAAATAATTCTAAGAGATGAGGTCTTTGAGCGGTAATTGCACTAGCAGATGGCAACCATAGGATGGAAATCTCACCAAAGAGCGACAACTCTCGCAAACTTCCGCATGCAAAATGTCAGGCTGTGTCAAATTTTTCACAATATGCCTAGAAACGTTGAAAAAATTGGCGAGAAAGTATGAGTCTGTGCCAAAGTACGCTGATGAGTCAGGTTTGAAAGTAATTTCTGTCATAAAGAACCTATTTTACCATAAATAATGGAAGATTAGGCAGTTACTATCTGGAAGAAGCCTGTGTGTGGTGGCATGTAGAAACGAAACTTGTTCTGAACACAGGCATCGATCGCAGACACTATTTCTATTGGGCTCAACGAACGGTAATTGTGACATATGGCAGAAGCAGCATTTACACATTCTCTCAGCTAAATGACAAAGGAATGATCAGTTTAGAAAAGTAAAAGCAGAATCAGACGGAAGAGTAAACATGACACAGTGGAGAAAATCACCACGTACATTTTGTGATTTCAACATCTCCAGACGAACAGCAAGGACAAATTCCTGTTTCTGGCATTTCCAGACATGTGCATGAGAGAGTGTGTGTGTGTGTGTGTGTGTGTGTGTGTGTGTGTGTGTGTGTGTGTGTGTGCATACATGAGTGTTGTTTTAAATATCCTTGTTTCACGACTTCTACGCACTAAAAAATCAGGTCGTACAAGTTGTGTCAAAAAAAAAAAAAAGAGGTTGGTAGCTTAACATTATAGCAGAAAATAACTGTAATCTCAAAACAAGCATTTCAGAATTCTATCCATCGGAGATAACCATATAACGTTAATTCCACAAAACACACCCACAAATAAACAGAAGTGACAATGACACACCTGCTGGCCAGAGCCTTTCTCCAACCTGTCCATCATCTCCTCAAACTTGGAGCTGCTGATCTCCATCTTTTTCGTCTGTTCCTGTAGCCAGCTCTCATCTTCAGAGTCCGGGTCGTAGTCAGGGATCTCATGCTCCATACCCAGTGCTGGAAAATGAACACAGAGCATAAGCACTTCAATAATATCATGCCATATCATAAGTGAATTAATTTGAAGGAGGAAAATTAAACAGACTGCATACTTGTTCTCTTTCCAGAATACATTATTTTCAGAAAGTCACAATCTCCATTAGTGACATCCCTATCAAAATAACAATGTGAAAACTTCAGTTGCACTGAGGTTTTTTTCTACTGCTTTAAAAGTTATTCTTTTAGAAACATGGTTCTTACAAAGTTGGATGGCCTACAAAACTCCAGTTACCCTAGATGACCCTGGGAAAGAGGAAAGGAGAGGTAATTTCAAACCAAATTACCAACATCTACAATCGCACACATATTAAACATGGCCAGCTGACCAGCCGCCGTGGCGAAATGGTTAGCGTCGCGGACTCCCGGCTGGGAGGTCGTGGGTTCGAATCCCATCAGAGTCATGTGGGTTTTTCTGCCCCGATCGGCTCCTGAGTTGAGTTTGCTGCGGACTCAGTTGGGAAGACTGGGGCCACACACTGACACAGTCAAGTTTCATCCACTTAATGGATGCGTTTCTGAGAGTGATGCTCAAATTTCCTGACCAACACTGCAGGTGCCTGTATCTCTCGGCCTGGTTGACGCCAGGATATATTATGAAAGGAAGCGTAGAGTACAGCCCTGTCATGTAGTCTCAGACCGAAATGGAAATCCGCAGCATCATCTTAATCATCCTCATTCTCATCGCTCAGCATAAAATTTTTTTTAAAATGTCTCAAATTCTGTGGCCCTTCATGCCCTACTCTCATGGTGACCTAAATTTTCAATGTCCTCTCCATGTCTGTGGGCCTTCGTTTGGTTCCGTCGGGGTCACCGGTATTGGCGAGTCCATGGGGGCTGTCGTTGGACAAACGTGTGGCACCCTCCGGAGGAGAGCTCAAATCACGCCGGCTCCCCCGACTAAGCAATTATTGTCGTCAGTAGGGGGCTTAGTAGGTGGTGTCCTGCGTATGTTAGATCAGAACAGGCGCCACTGGACACCACCGAAGTGACTCGGCAGCAGTGCAGTGTCTCCTCCGTGGTTTTCCTCTTGACGACTAGATATTGACTGCTTCCTGTGGACTGCCGGTGCCGGGGCTGCCGTGGGGCCGATCGGGGGGTGTGGCTGTGGACGGGGTGTCGGAATGAGCGGCGTGGGTGCACTGCCTCTGAGGTGGCGCAGAGGGTGGGACAGCAAAAAAACAAACAAACAAACAAAAAAAAACAACAACAACAACATGGCCAGCTGGATCTTCAATGCAAACGCTGCTGAAGAAAGCTGCCGAGGAAGTCGTCATGGGGGGGAATCACAAAAGACACTGGTTGTATAAACCTCATACTAACTGTACAGGATTTAATGTCTTTGATATCTAACCCCAGTGCTTCCTCTGTGTACTTGACTGATCTGACATCTTCTCCTTTCATCTTCAATTACTGTATGCATGTCTTGAACGTGGGCAGGAGAGATAAGTGTGTGTGTGTGTGTGTGGTGTTGTGTGTGTGTGTGGGGTTGTGTTTTGAGTGTGTTTGTGCGTGTGTGCATGCTCGCGCGAGACCCTGAACTGTTAAATGAGAGCGTTTTCAACTGTGTTTGGTACGACAATAATTTCATGTCACTTCACTTCATGTTGTCTGAAATATGGTAATAGCAATGATAAATGGCACTGCTGAAAAAGGTCAAAGGTAGTGTGGTTTTGGAGATGATCATTGCATTGTGATTTTGTTGACAGCACATTCATGCCATTCTTAAGGTATGGGAAAATTAGGTCATGCTAAGAGCTTCATTCATCCCTCTTCCTCCTAGTCTACCAAAAAGATCATAAAAAAAAACAAAAAACAAACAAACAAAAAAACCTTTACCCTTAATTTAGAACAAAAAGGAGAGTAAATAAAAGGAAAAGTACATAGTGAAACAACATGAAATAATCAAATATAACAAATAGCACTACAGAATGGAACAGCTAGACTGATCCTTTCAGAAAAAACACCCATACCCAAATCACAATGGATTCCACCCCAACAAGTTCACCAACTCATTACCATGTACAAAATAGCAACAGAAGAAAAAGATGCACTTCCCTGTCCCCCCATGTTTGAAAATGCACACCTTATAAATCTGATCCACTCATACAATTCAAAACTCACCTTCCACATGGATGTACTGCTTTGGTATTTTGTAATCTGCCTTGTACAGCTTGCCATAGCGATCTTCCACGGCCTGCACTTCAGGAATAGGAATCGTCCGCACTTCTGCAGTGCCATAGAACTGCTGGGCAGTGAGGGCTTTCTGCAGTGAGTTTCCTGTCAACATCATCAACTGTCACCATCAGGCAATCAACACTTTTCAGCTCTGTTATTTTGTTTTCATTCACCGATTCAGTGCTATCACCAGCACAGTCCCCGGAGTCATATGACAGCGGTAAACAAAAAATAAACACTGAATATAACATGCTCCCTTTGAAAGCTTTTGCCCCGATTTAAATGATTTCACTATCAATCTATAAATCTTTAGTCAACGTGCGACTTACTGATTGAATGATACTATATGACACTTACTACCAGTCTGATAGATTGGCCATCATTCCCATGCTGTAAGTTACTAGCAAGCATGCAACAAAAGGGAAGAACTCTCACTGCCGAAATCAGATTGTCCGGTTGCAAGTTGCCATTAAGGTGCGATGCGTGCAAAATCGTTTTTGTTTCCACTTGATGCAAGGTACACTTATAAAATTTGGCACCAAGCAGTATCTTAGGGCAGAATGCCGTTTTTTATCTAACGTGCT